>JALIGW010000028.1:4177500-4777500 GCA_023053685.1 Diadophis punctatus similis | reverse complement strand
ACCCAGCTAGCTCTGTGCCTGAGGTGGGACTAGATAGAACTCATGATCTCACCACTACACCAAACTGGCTCTCAACAATAAATATCAATGGATCATATATAGATATTTTAACATATCCTATTGAAAATCATTCAATTGGTATACTTTTTGGAAACTAATTTATCTATCAAGGAAATTATTTAAATTTAACCTTTTCTGTGAGAGGTCAAGGCAGATGCCCTCTCACCAAAGTTCATTCCAGTACCAGTCATACAAGATAGGTTAGGATGAAAGAGAGACTAACTAATCCAAAATCACCAGTGAATACTTTGATTAGATAGAAAACGGATTCTGGGTCCTCTCAAACCAGGTCCAACCTTTAAACTCGCTTTAAAAGTTGGAAACAGACATAACAGAATGTAATGATCAAAGATATATTTCAGAACATCTAATTCTAATGCGAGAGCCCACTATTACAGCATCTCCCAGACTCTGCTTGATCATTTCTAGTGGTGAATGAGATCAATCACCACTCAAGCTCTGATTGTAGAACCAATTTTACTGTCACATAATTTTTCTGACGTCCTACTAACCTGTAATTTGAACTCAGTTTCTTATGTCATAGTGTTGCCTTTTCCATGGTAAATGTATCGAACACCTTCAAACATTCATTTCTTTCTTTCTTTCCAAGCCCTTTATTATCTCGCCTAGTCTTCTTTGGACACACCCCTAGTTTTCACTGATCAAAGGTAGAGTAACAATGTCTTTTCTTCATCTAAACCAGTGGTTCCCAACCTTTTTGTGATCGAGTACCACTTGGAGGTCCCGTACAGTCGCTGCGTAGCACCTGGTTCCTTTTTTGGCCCTGCGCATCCAGCAACTGGATTCTCGGGCCACTGGAACCAGGTGGGTGGCGTGTGGCAACAGTTGCAAATCGTTGCCAGATTATCTTGTGTTAGGCAGTAAACATTTTTGTGAAGTAAAAAGTAACTAACTAAAAATCGTTCATGACCCCGAAAGTGTTCGCGTACCACCTGGAAGGCCCTCGCGTACCACTAGTGGTACACGTACCACAGGTTGGGAACCACTGATCTAAACTATAGTAACTGTAGGATTGTATTTGCTTTTTCATTCAGATGCATCCTGCTATTAATTTGTACTTAGCTTGTGATCCACCAAGACACTCAACTCCTTTTTGCCTAGACTGTTGCTTTACACGGTCCCCCTCCATACTAAATTCTTCCCAGCCAAAAGGAAGACTTCACATTTGTCTCTGCTGAAATTCCTCTTGCTTAGTTTGAGTCAATGTTCTAATGCATTAACATCCTCTTGAATCTTGATTTTGAACTAATTTGAAAGTGTTTTCCAGAGAAGCCTTGGATCTAAACCTGGGTGTCTCCATAGAGAAGGCTGTTAGTGCTTCTATTCTAACTTCTGTCTAAAAGATGTTACACATCTATCTTATCTTTGCCAAAGAAATCTTAATCAAAATACACTAATCATTTTGATCCACGTGGGATTAGATTGTCTGTGCTATATCTGAGTGGATAAAGCAACTCTGAGCCTTTCCACAGTATAGTACTGTTTCTAGCAACCCTTGTTAAGAGTGATTTTTTTTTTTAAAAAAAGAAAGGTGCTGACATGAGTTATCTAGAGTTACCCAACATTTGGAGGGGGCAGAAAGCCGGAAGATCAGATGATGGCAGCATGGACTTAATTTTTGCTTCACTTCTCCTTGTTTAGCAACTTTAGTAAAATGAAAAGAGTAAGATGAAACAAGGCCAGCATCAAGAAAGGAAGGAGGGGAGAGAAGAAATGGGGTAAAATGTTATTTTGGGTGGTTCTCTTTGGCCTTGTTGACAGCTGAACTGGGAAAACATTGTGTATTGGATTTGCTTACAGTTAACATGGCATTTAACCTTCCTCCCTGTAGTTACTTTATGTATCCTAATCTGATAGCCTTTAAATTGCTTTGTACCTAACTGTCCTTCCTCAAAGAAAGGGGTGTTTGGGAGCTTATTCTCTTTAAAGGAGTAATTGTCCCTCTTCATAATGTTAAGTTTTGGTCTTTTGTTTATACTAGTATACTGGGACCACTTTATGCCTTCCAAATGTGGTTTTGTTAATAGTGAGTTGAGATAGGGAAAGGACAAATTTTATATTTGTTAAATAACATTTTAGGGCTCTGTATGGACCTTTTGCTGACACCTGGATGGGAGAACACATTACTTATCAGATTTGCCTATTTGTTTGTTAAGAGACACGTTGCGGGATGAATTAGCTTTATATCTGTTAATTATGAGGTTAAAAGATAGTGAAATAGCTTATACTTGTGATGAGGGTGGGAATTCTCTTTCTTGGAACAGAGATTTTATTTATTCATTTTGCACCTCTTATTCTATTTTTTCTTTTTCTTTTGTATTATCTTTCATTGCTGTAATTAAAACTTTAAAGGTTTTTTTTTAGTTAAAGAGATAACTGAATCTGGGCTGGAGGCAATTGCTTTCTTTTAACCCATTTGCATAGCTTGTCCTAGAAACCTCCCTACAAAATCAGAGGCCAGCTTGCAGGCATAGCTTACTCCTGGTGTCCGCAAAAGCGATAGTTCCTGCCTGAACGTTTCTCCCTCCTACCTTTCTGTGGAAGCGCTCCTGCGCTGGGCCACTGAAACCTACCCAATTCCCACCAGGTCTGCACAAACGACAGCTTATCGTTGGCTAACCGGCGCCAAAAGCAGATGCTTCTCGGTCTCCGTGGCATCGTGGGAACTCTTACCTAGCGAAGTTAAGGGGTTGTCACGGCTGCAAATGGCCCGTGGCAGAAAAGTTTTACGCAACTATCCACGACAGCTGCTCCGAGCGTTATGATTGGAAATCAGGCTTTCGGCTTGCAAAACCCCGCAAGGGGCTCATTTGGAGATATTTTGCTCAAATCTCCCACTTCTGCTCCACTAGCCACCCCACCGCCGCCTTCCAGACAACTTCACTCCCATCCTCGCCACGGCGACTCGGCCGCAATTGCTACTCGAGTGTAAACAATGTTAGGTAATTTACATAATTAAGGTGCCGCTTTATTAATTCAAGTGCCAGCGCGGCAGACATGAACCTCCTTTTGAGACGCGGAAGACGCCACATTTAAAACCAATCGCAGGATTTACTCGGGGCAAGAGTTTAACCAGGGCGTTGCGTCGTCCTCGTAACCCGGCAGGCAGAAGGGCGAGACGCGCGGGCTCGGAAGCCAAGCTTGACGGAGGAGGATGGGGCGGCGGGGGGGGGGTGTTTGGAGAAGAGATGCTGGCTGCTGTCTCTGCCCCTGAGCGAAGGGCCCAAGCTTAGGAGATCGAGGCGACCGTCCCCATTTACACACCGCGGGGAGACCCCTGCAACGCACTGAATTGCTGAGCTTGAATAGCCCTTAGTCAACAATCGCAGAAGCGCATTGTCTACCTTGAGTAACCCCGGTGGCTCTACCCTGGGAATAAAACCCCCCGCAAGGTTTTTCTCCCGAGTACTTCACGTGCACGAGCCTCCGTTTGAAAGCTCCCACCTAGCACACAAAAAAAACCTAGAACCTCCTCTTTTTACACTCGAGTAAACCCCCGATTACCACTAGCCCCGATCCCCCAGTAAGGCCAGCCTTTCCCGCGCCAATAATGCTAAAAAGTCATACCGCCACCCTCACCCCTCACTCTGAAAATAAAGCCCGCTGAACTCTGGGTCTTACCCAGAGGTTCCTCCTGCCGAGAAGGCGGCTCGATTCCCTCAGCGTTTGTTCCTTCAGAAAACAACGCTCGGCACCACGTCTCGAGTAGCGCCACAGAGCTCGGCTGCCCTCCTCTAGAAAGCCCCGCTTAAGCCTTTCCTGCTCTGCGACGTGGAGCGTCGCCCCCTCCCCTCGGCGAAGGCTAAGCCGGGACCCTGCCCGCTATGCCTCACCTGCGACGGTGACCGAAGCTTCGCCGCTGCTCTTCCCGCGTAAGGCGCTCGGCTCCTGCCTCGGATTTGGGAACGCGGCGCGCTAGCTGCCATTTAAATGCCTGCCAGCTGAGAGCGGCCCTCCGTGTCATTGGCTGAGGCCTCCCAATCCTCCCCTAACCGCTTCCAGCCGCCGCCGCCGCCAGGATTCGCGCTCCCCCCCCCCCCAAAAAAACCCCTCACGCCTAGCAATTCCCTACTATTCACACGCTGTCGTGCAGGGCGAGAACTGGGGTAAGAACCTTTTCCCGCATACGGAGACAACCCATGCAGGTCCTACACTGGAGTGGTGGAAGAGGAACGCACGTGAAAACCCCGTTTCTCTTCCATCCCAGCCCTGATTTTGTGAAAGATTGTGAGGATTGCTCATTAGTTGGCTCTGTAGTTTCCAGTTCGAGCCTCTTACAAAATTGTGGATGGACATGTGGCCAGGAGCAGTTCACTGTTGTTGTTGTTGTTTTTGTTTTTGTTGTTTTTAGTACCGCTGCAGCCTTGTTTCCAGTGCTTAGTTCTTATTGTGTAACGTTGTGGAAAGAATGTATGTATCCACATCCTCACGACAAGGAGCCACTGTAAGAGGGCACTGTGAGTTACCAAAAGCAAGATTTCCAACCCCAGACTTTTAATTATGAACTCTAATCTTGGAATAATTATCAAAACAGGATCCTTGCCGGTATCCCATCCTGTAAAATTCCTGAACCAGAAGCCTTGGTAGGTTTTTAAAGTTGCATAGTGGAGCTTTTTTTTTTTAGTGCCTTTGAGTCTGTGGGACTTAACTGGACAAGTTCTTGTAGTTTTCTTGGCAAAAATTCAGAAGTAATTTGCCAGTGCCTCCTTCCTGGGGCTGAGAAAGTGTGACTGGCCCAAGGTCACCCAGCTGGCTTTGGCCTAAAGTGGTCTCCTGGTTTCTAGATTGATGCCTTAACCACTAACCAAAGCTGGCTCTCATGGAACAAATCTACCAGTATTTATAAATTAATTCATAGTTCCAGGTACCCCATCAGCCATTACTGTTCTGGTGTCAATCAATGTATAAATCTAGTATCATGCAGCCTAGATTTGAGGTAGGCATATGGTAGATCAGGATGTATTAATAGCTTGGTGGGAGAGCTAAGATTTGACTGCAACAATTTTAGATGTCCCATTATACTTGTGAAAGTAAGATGGAAAGGGGGGGGGGGGAATCTGAACTAAACGTTGTCTATAGAAGTGTAAATGGACCAAGTGTAATGCCCATATCTTGAAAAGACACCACCTTAACCTCAAGGGCAAGGGAGTTGTGGGTACAGGAGCTTCTGGTGAAGACATTCTAAAGGTAAGGATGATTTAGAAGAACTCATTATAAAAAAAATTTAAATGTGAGGTAGGGTTCTTTTACTGGGCTCGGGGAGGGTGGTGTGATGGAGAAATAAAGAAGTTGATCCTAGAGTGGGATTGCCAGATTTGACCCTATTCTATTACTGAGTTAAAATGCTTAATCTCCCCATTTTTGAGTTGGCAGAAAAGTATATATCATATCCCTGATGCTGTTTCCTCTTCTGCCTCACCTGTGTCTGTGCTGAGGCATAGATGTGCTGATATCCTGGTTTTGCATATTGCAAAATGTGATAGGCTATGTCATAAGTATTTGAATGATATGGGATAGAAGTTTATGTGACATATAGATTGACTAAGTGATGGGTTGAGTCTCCTGTCACCAGCAATGGGAAAACATCTCCCAACCATGGGGAAAGCTGTAACAACAAGTGAGATGGGTCTGCAGGTCTCTCTCCATAATTTTAGTCTCATTTGCCTCTCCTCCTCCAGTTCTCCATTCAGTCATAACCTAATCTGAATACAGTTGTGTGTTTTTTAAAGGAAATCAGAATCCCAAACAAAATTGGATTGCAAGCAGCACTCTTAGCATTCCTCTCCATTTATAATGGTGACAAATGCCACCCTGCAGATTCTTCCATGATGCTTGGGGGACAGTGGGGGGGGGGGTATTGTTTCAGTCTTGCACTAAATCAGAAAGGACTTTAGAATTAAGCATTTATTGTACCGCTGGCTGCATCATGATATGGTTTTGATAAGTCCCTGACATGGTACTGCTATAATCAGCTCTTTAGTGCAGCAGCATCCAGTTGGTGGCAGATAATGTCAACCAAGGACTCGAAGAGTGTGAAGTGGTAAAATGCTGATCTCATTAGCTACTGGCTATCTGACCTATAGATTTCTATAGCTGCCCATCTCAGCCAACAACTCTGGGTGATTCACACTTGAAAAACATATACTACAATTAAAACCATAAAAACATTTTAAAATAATAAGAACAGTTAAAAACCATTAAAACGCTTAAGAAATGTTAAAATTTCTGATTCTAGAACATACAAAGCAAGACATCAGGCCTGTTAACAATATAGCCAGGAGGACAGGGGGTGGGCCCCTTGGCGCATGCAGTACCCCAGGCTTGGGAGCAATGTTTGCACCATTGAAACTAGCATCTCGACTTTGTTTGACCACATCCTCAAACACCCCTAATTAAGGGCAAATGGGGAAAGATACTTAGACAATTCATGAAAGTTAAGGTTATTTATTTTATTTATTTATTTGAGGTTCTTCTATGCCGCCCTACTCCATATGCCGCTAGTATGAGTATGCCGCTCATACTACATGACTATGACAATAATCAGAAATATTAAAGTAGTAATAACATTGAGTTGTGAAAGCTAGCAGCCGAGAAAAGGTGATGCACACATTTTGAAATATTCTTAGATTGAAACCATCCTTTAATCCCTATCAGGAACTGCAAGAAGAAGCCATCAATTATTCGTGGACAAATTAAAGATATTTTTCTCCTGTGAGACAATGTTCAAAAATCAGAAACTTCCTACGAGTGTGGTGTGAGTGGATGTTGGGCAAGAAGAACAAATATGCTTGTTAAGGTGTGAAGGAAAATAAAAGAATGGGAAGACATAGAAAAGAGGGATGATTGCTCTCAATGAAACCAATAGAGAATCCTTGGCAGATGAATATGAGAACAGGTTGAGATGGCAGATACAAAAACATATATAAAGGTAGTCCTTGACTAACAAGAGTTCATTTAATGACAGTTTGAAGTTAAAACAGCAGTGAAAAAGGGACTTATGACCATTTTTCACACTTACAACCCTTGCAGCATCCCCATGGTCATGTGATCAAAACCGAATTGATTGGCAACTGACTCATATTTATGACAGTTGCAGTGTCTGGGGTCATGTGATCATCTTTTGTGACCTTCTGACTAGCAAAGTCAATGGGGAAGCCAGATTCCACTTAATAACTATGCGACTAACTTAACAACTGCAGTTATTCACTTAACAACTGGGGCAAGAAAGGTCGTAAAATGGGGCAAAAATTCATAACAAATGTCTCACTTAGCAACAGAAATTTCGGGCTCAATTGTGGTGATAAGTCAAGGACTACCTGTATATACGTATGTGTGTGTGTGTGTTTGTGTGTGTGTAACTACTAGTGAGAAATGCAAGCCTGAACACAGATGAGTCTTCTCCATACTTCTGGTATATTTACTTTGCCAGAGATTTAGAGGGTCAAGCAGTTTAAATATGTCAATAAAATTTTGTTGTATCCTCAACAATATATTCTGGGAATTTTCCATTTCTGTAGAACAATCAGGCATCAACAATGCAAATCCCATAAATTGTTTTTTTTAATTCTTCATTGCTACAATATTTGCTATAATTATGGTTGTCCAAGCAATCCCAATTTTGTTGTAACCTAATACAACATCGCATATTTTTTTAGTTCCAGCTGGTCTTCCTTAAAGTAGTCCTACTCAATGCCACACATTCTGTATAGTAACCGAGCCAGTTACATTGCTGATGCTAAGTAACTGTGGTAAGCAATCAAATGGCTAATGTAACAGTATACATTGTGGAATTGGCTTAATTTTGAAGATTAGCAAAATTGGTATGTTTTGAAAATATTCACTGACTCCAACCCATCTGGAAAGCAAATGGTTGGCACAGACTGGTCTACAATTTTTATCACCTACTTTTGTGTACCTGCAATGATTCTTCTGTTTAGCCCAGCTGCATCTTTTCCTTTCTGTGTAATTTCTTCTGTCTCTATTAACTGATCTAAATACTAAGACTTTTCATTTGTTACGAAGCCTAACAAACATAGTTTGCAGTAAACCATCATGAACTAAGGATATAACAATCTGATTTGTAGAGGTTGCGCTGTAAACTTTTATTGGATCTCATCTTTGCAGGTTGGATAAAGAGGGGGAATTCTTTTCAAATCTGCAGATGACAAAAGATTGGGTAGTAATGCCAAGGCTAAAATTAAGTTCAAAGGGTTAAAAGAAATTGGTTGGAAATGAGAAAACAAGATTTTTCTTGCTCACTACACCATAGAGTAGGACACATACCCCCAGTTGTCAATATGCTTTGGGTAATACCTATCCTGACCATCATACCAATATTACTGTACACCAAATGACCAAATGACTTCTGTCAGTGCCTTCATACAGATGTTAAAAAGCATGGAGAAGGTTCTGGCTCTTGTGGAACACCAAAAAGCAGGGACCTCAGATCACATCTCCTTTTTCATTATCCCGAATTGAATCCGCCAACTGAGAAAGGAGCAGAACCACTCCAATTCCCAGCCCCCAACTCATTTTCAAAAGCTACTGAGATAACTAAGAGAATCAGGAGAGGGCTTCCTTTTGATGGATATCTTCTTGAAGAAACTGAATAGACATCTATTGGTTATGTTCTACTTCGGATTTCTGGACTGAAGAAATGGTTCCGGGTCATACTGCAGGATTTAGATTTGGGATCAGCTTAGCTCAGATCTTCTTCCCACATCATCAGTGGTGGGTTCCTACCAGTGTGGTCCACTCTATAGCACCGTAGCGGCCCACTGGTGACGTCACAGTACCGGTGCGGTCGGTTGCCTGGGCGCCGCCATTTAAAAAAAATTTTTTATTATTATTTTTAAATTTTCTTCTGTGCATGCCCAGAAGCCGAGCTTCCGGCACTGCGCATGCGCTGCCTTCCTACACCATAGTGAGTCCCAGCAAGGGGAGGATGGCTGAGGGAGTGCGTGAGATGCTGAAAGAACGGGCGGCAGGAGTTCCCCTCCCTTCAGCAGTCCGAGAAGCCACGAACACGCGGTGATGATCCTAGGCATTTTTGCACGTTTGAGGCTTCTCGAGTTGCTGAGGGGAGGGGGAATGGGCAGCAGGACCTATCTCAGTTCCCCTCCCTTCAGCAGTCCGAGAAGCCACGCCCACCCGGTCACATGGCTGGCAAGCCACACCCACAAAATAAGCCACGCCCACAGAGTATCATATTTCATGAAAAAGATATTCTATAAAGGACAATGGGTTAAATCACCATGTTGTTTAATATAGCCCAGAAATTAGAACAGCAGGGTAGCCATGGCGCTCTAGTAGAAAATCTTAGTGTTAATTCAAGGTGGTTTTGAAATGTGTAAACCAGTTTTTAATACATGGAACTCTTTAATGTGGCTGAATGACAAGAAAGCAAGACCAGTTTATTCACTGGCTTTGGTTCTGCTGAAAAATGTAATTAGAACAGTGAATAATATTAATTCTAAAGCATTGGTATGCAATTTCAGAGTTTTATAAAAATTATATATACTGTAATTGTCATTTGCTGATCTGGAATGGATGAATCAATATTCTTCATTACTTCCTGCTCTGGTACTGGGGCTCTTTGAGAAATTTTGAGAATTGCAGCAATACTCAATAAATGAATCTTAAAATATTAGAAAGAACACAGTTCTGATCTTGGCTGATTCAAATTCAGCCTACTTTAAAAGTGTTCGTTGCTGATAAAATCATCTATGATAAGAATTTGATATGCAAGTGCTTATAAAGTTAATACTGTAGAGAAATACAAATTACATAATAAACAGAAATGTCTTTCAGTAGTGTTCATTACAATATATATTTTTGTCTTTAAGAAACTGCCAAGAATGTTCATCTTTCTGGGAAATTTTACCACAAGTCCACAGCCAGTTTTGTTTCTTTTCATGTTTTTCTGTTTAAAAGATTCTGTCATGTTCGGCTTCACTTTAGCTGAAGGCAACTGTAAGATATTTTTATTCAATGTCCCCGCTATAATATTTTAAAATTTAATTACCGTAGTTCTTGTATTTTCCTCCTCAACCACATCCACATCAAGAATGAATCCTCCCCATTTTGCAAGATTGACCTGCTTAAAGCCAATATTTTTTAAAAAAAATCTTCACAAACAACTGAATTGTTGGGGTTTTTCAAGAAGCTGATGTAATTGCAACATCAACAGGATAATGTGAACATATAACTTTACTTACTTGGCTTCTGTTGATTTTTTTAAATAGAGTATTCTACTACAAATAAGTACAATTTTATTTTAAACGCTGTTAAAATTCTACTTTTGTTTAAGAAAAACCCTGTATATTTTATATATAGGTTGGAGATCTGTTTGTGTAATAGTGTGCTCTCTCTCTCTCTCTCTCTCTCTCTCTCTCTCTCTCTCTCTCTCTCTCTCTCTCTCTCTCTCTCTCTCTCTCTCTCTCTCTCTCTCTCTCTCTCCCCCTCCCTCTCTCTCTCTCTCTCTCTCTCTCTCTCTCTCTCTCTCTCTCTCTCTCTCTCTCTCTCTCTCCCCCTCCCTCCCTCTCTCTCTCTCTCTCTCTCTCTCTCTCTCTCTCTCTCTCTCTCTCTCTCTCTCTCTCTCTCTCTCTCTCTCTCTCTGCGTGTTGTTCTCTACGTTGCTACCGGTGCGCTGCGTGCATCTCCATGTTTCGTGCACATGCGCGCGCTATGCACGTGCACCCCCTTGCGCGATTTTGCTTCCGTGCATGTGCAGGAAGCAAAAAAAGCCCAAAAATTCTGAAAAAAAGATGGTGACGCGCGACAGACCAGTGAAGACAACAGATCGGTATCGCGCACAAATTACATAATCGGCCAGCCATTACCGGTGCAGTAGAGTGGACCGCACCAGTAGGAACCCACCACTGGTTATGTATGTATGTATGTATGTATGTATGTATGTATGTATGTATGTATGTATGTATGTATGTGATTGTTTTCGTAAAATCATAAAGTTGGAAGGAACCTTGGAGATCTTCTAATTCTGCCCAAGGCAGGAATACTCAGACCATCCCAGAGAAATCTTTGTTTGAAAATCTCCAGTGATAGAACCACCATTACTCCAGGAAACTTCTTGTTCTGTTGCTTAATTGCTTTCACAGTCAGGGTATTCCTCCTTAGGTTTAAATCTCTCTCTAAAGCTGATACCCATTGCTTTTTATCTTACCTTTGAGCACTAAAGGTAGTTCTCGACTTACAACAATTCATTTACTGACCATTCAAAGTTACGACACTGAAAAAGGTGACTTATGACCATTTTTCACACTTACGTCCGTTGCAGCATCCCCGTGGCTCTGTGAAAAAAATTCAGACGCTTGGCAACTGACTCATAGTTATGACGGTTGCAGTGTCCCAGGGTCATGTGATCCCCTTTTGCAACTTTCTTACAAGCAAAGTCAATGGGGAAGCCAGATTCACTTAACAACCATGACACTAACTTAACAACTGCAATGATTCACTTAACAGCTGTGACAAGGCCGTAAAATGGGGCAAAATCATTTAACAAATGTTTCACTTAGCAACAGAAATATTAGGCTCAATTGTGGTCATAAGCTGAGAACTACCTGTGTAAAGATTAAATCCATAGTCTTTTCCTTGTGACAGCCCTTATTTAAAGATACCATCATGCATTTCCTTAGACTTTTCTTCTTTAGACTAAACATGCCTAGTTCTTTTAACCATTTTCCATAGAACTTTGCAATAATAATTTCTTGCCCAGTGAAGAGGACTAAAGATCTTGAAAGGTTGCACATTTTTGTGAACTCTGAGTTAGGTTATTATGTTAATGTGTATTTTGAAATTTGTCTTCTGACCAGCATAGCCTGTTTGGTGAAGTGATTAAGGTGCTGGCCTAGAAACCAGGAGACGGTGAATTCTAGTCCCGCCCTAGGTGTGAAAGCTGGCTGGGCGACTTTGGGCCAGTCATTCTCTCTCAGCTCAATCCATCTCACAGAATTGTTGTTGGGGAAATAGGAGGAGAAAGAGGGATTATGTATGATTGGGCCTTGTATTAGTTATACAGTAATAAAGGTGGGATAAAATTCTAATAAAACAAAATATTTTCTGGAAATTCAGACAAAGTAAACAGACATTTAGAAATCTCTGTAGTGATGTTAAATATACCATGCTTCAACCTTTTTGCATCTTCTCCAACACCAAAGTTCAAAAGTGATTTGGGAATAAAAAAGAAAGAATTAAACATGTTGCAACAAAGCTTTTCATACTTAGACACTACCCTACACTTGTCATATATTCCTCTGCATGTTCTGTCACTACCATTCAATATTATCCGTCTCAGAGAATCAGGTTTTGGAGCTATTTTCCATAACGTTGACAAAATAGAGGGATAGCCATGAAGCCAAAATTATTTACAGTGACCTAAAGCAAACTGAACTTATGAAACACTGACACAATTTTGGAAAAACATAGTCAATCCACAAGCAGTTAGTTAAAAACCATAAAGTAATAAAAGTAGAATACCAAGCGTAGGGAGAAGAAAGGAAGAGGATGGTTCTTTGGTTAAACAATTAAGAAGTCAATGCTTCCAAAAGGAAATTGCTTCAAAACAGAAAATTCTAACCATCAAAGCTCTCCCATTTATTTCTACTAATTTTGGAAGGGGTGAATACTAAACTGAATAGAATATGATCCAGTGTTTTTATTACATTCTATGACATCAGAGATGGTAAAGTAGCTTCCAGGCATGGCTTGTGGTGTAGACTGCCTGGGTATTTTTAGTACCACCAACCTTATCCAGGAGTTCCATCAAGCATCACTACTTGAGATTCATCATCTTCATTTGTTTCATATTTATTTCTTTATTTGTAAATTTGGTGTGCTGCTGTTATTGATAGCATTGTTGAAGTGGTTTTGCAACTCCAGTTTGATTTACTGTTCTCATACCAACTTTGTCTCATTTCAGGCCATGATTTACTAAAAACAATGTAACCCTGTTGCTTTGGATACCAAAAGCATCATCAGCCAGTCACAAAATTAGTCAACATGGAGAGAATTGGGATAATTCATCATTATGTCAGACCCTGCATTGTTACCAGCATTGTTACCAGTGCTGTTCACTCCTGTGGAAAGGATGTTCCTGTAGTTTTTCTCTGCCAATTAAAGTTGCATCTGTTTGGTATCTCTGAAATCCTAGCATAGCAGATATTTGCCTCTTCTGCCTTCTCTCCCAGAACTTAAAGCCCAGTAATGAATTGGCCTCCTTCATTTGAAAGAGAGAATAAAAGAATGTGTTGTCTCTGCTGAGAGGAATTAGGGGAAGGGTGTCTCCTGAGCATCAGTGATTCAGGAGCTACTTTGTGGAAAACAGGACTATTAACAGTATTATGGGGTGGATATTTTGCTGTCTTTAAATGCTTAATAATGGTAATAATGGTAGTATGTGTACTTTATGAAGGAAGCGGAATACCAAATAAGCAAACCTGGCAACCATTTTCTTCTGATCTAGAGGTTATGGTATTTGTTTCAATACCTATGATAGCTATATATCCTTTAACTGGATATATGTGTGTGCACATATTAAATAGGGATTTGCAATGGAGAGAAATAGATACAATTGCAGACAGTGTCTTTCTGAAAAGACATAATAATGAACAGGATATGTCTTTTTTCTCTGAAACGACAAATGTTTCAGGGATCTAAAATGTGCACTATATAGTTTTGAGAGAGAGAAATCCACAAAATCGGTAACACGATCATGTATATCATAACCAGATCATGTAAGATAGTCCTCAACTTACGACCACAATTGAGTCCAACATTTGTGTCGCTAAGTGAGATGTTTGTTAAGTGCGTTTTGCCCCACTTTACAACATTTCTTGCCATGGTTGTTAAGTGAATCACTGCAGTTGTTAAGTTAGTAGCATAGTTGTTCAGTGAATCTGGCTTCCCCATTGGTTTTGCTTGTCAAAAGGTCGCAAAAAAAGTGATCACATTACCCTGGGACACTGTATCCGTAATAATCATGAGCCTGTTGCCAAGGATCTGAATTTTGATCACGTGACCATGGGGATGCTGAAACGGTCATAAGTGTGAAAAATGCGCATAGGTCACTTTTTTCAGTGACGTAACTTCAAATGGTCACTAAACAAACTGTTGTAAGTCTAAGATTACCTGCATATCATTCTGGCTGACTACCTAGAGCAGTGATGGCCAACCTTTTCGGCACCAAGTGCCCAAACTGGAACATGCGTGCATGCGCGTGCCAGAGCACCAGAAACCCGAAGACCGCCTGGCGGTGCGCACATGCCTGTTTTTTGGCTGGTTTGGGGGCCAGCTTCAGGCCATTTTTCGAGCCATTTCCCCCCCAAAAACCGGCTCAGAAAATGGCCGGAAAACCGCCATTTTCAGGCACTCCGGTGCCCAGGAAGACCAGCTGACCTGCGCGCACGTGCATGCCGGAAACCAGAGGAGCAGCTGGCAGCTGCGCGCATGCCTACAGAGAGGGCTCTGTGTGCCACCTCCGGCATGCGTGCCATAGGTTCGCCATCACGGACCTAGATATCCTTAAATCTGTCTTATGACAAAATATTCCCTTCTCCTTGTTTGTAGAAGAGAAACATTCTGTTTGAATAGGGTAGAAAGGAAATATTAAAATAATGTCTTATTTTACATCAGTTTACCTGATTAGGTCTGCTATATGTGAACTGCAGAAATTCAGACAAGCAATAAGTGGCAGCAGTTAGTGTTTTCTGTATTTATGCACTTTTTCAATGTAGATATGGGAGGCACATAGGTTCATGACATAGGTCATTCAAAAACAGATAATTAATGGGGTAATATATGTATAATTAGCTAGTTCTGTGCACTTAGGTGAGACAGCATTTCCTTGTAGCTGAGTGTGTTACCATCTTGCCTTCTGGGTAAAAAGCTTAATCACATGCATCTCTTTAGAAATAATATATATAATTTGCCTATAATTGGACCAAACCATTTGATTGGTAATTGTCTGAAACATGTAATTTAATGAAAAAGACAATGTTGGCTTTCAATAACAGCAAGTACCTAGATATTTATTATGCATTATGTTATAATTTACAAACAGAAAGAGATGAAATAATTGTTCCCAAACAGCAATCTTTTATATCACTTGAAAGTATTCAACAACTGGAAAATCTTTAAAAGTTGTCAACTCTTTAAAGACTCATTTCTTAACACCAGTTTAAGTCACAATGATTAAAATTTATTAATGCTTAAAGTCAGATTCAAAGCAAGACATGATTATGTTGGTGATTATGTTGTTATAACTTAACAAGAAGCAAAATCCAGTAGTTGTATACCTGGGACGGCCACCCAAATCTAAAGGCAGATATATTGGATTATAATTCCCATTGGCAGCTCAATAATTCTGTGAATCATTGCCCAACACCTCTGAAAGAAACCAGCTTGGTGTAGATGCAGAAAAAGAAATATTATAAATACTATAAATCCAACTGCTTTCCAGAAACATTTACATAGTTAATAAACATGCAGCTACTATGAATATTTGAATCACTTTTTATATAATTAGTACTCAAGCTATCCATGAATCTTCATTCAGTTTCTGCTCTGTCTTTTTCTTCATCTGAAAAATGTGGAACAGATTTCTTTGCCACGACGTTGTCCAATCTTTGTCCTTGAAGATATGGATTTACATTCTGAAAGATGAAATATTTTAAAACACTTAGGAATGGGAAATAAGGTTGTTCCAGGTAAACAACCTAGCGTCTTCCACAGTATATGGGATGGATGAGTGTTTACTCTTGTATTTAAAATTGTAGTGTAATGTTTTCTTCTTCAAAACTCCCTAAATGGGGCAGGACTTCTATTCAATGAATGGACCAGGTCATAGTTTACTGAAGCAAAAGCGAGAGAAAGAAGGAAGTGGAAATCAGAATTATAAAAGTGAATGATCTTACTGTTCTACACTCTAGGACAATGTTCATATGACAATCTGAACTGTATGTACAACTGTATGTGTACATTTTTGATTGGGAGGGGGGTATATTTTATTTTATCAACCAGGCCAAAGATCATCTTAGTCCAGCATTTTGTTTCTCACAGGGCCATCCAGATGTGTCAAAGGTGCTACAAAAAAGAAGATGGCACCATGGTAACCCAGAGTTAATACTGTGTCCTCACTAGCAGTAGACTTTGATAGAACTGTCTTCCATAAATTTATCCATTTTAAAGCTATCCAAATAAATAGAAAGTTAAATTCTACATACATGGTCTAGAGATAAACCTGGGAAAATAGAAAGGTTGCACTTAATTTTCATTTTAAAAAAGATACACACATTGGGATGGCTACGGGTGTACTGAGAAATGCTACTTTAGCATGAAGAGCTGTCTCGCTTACTACAGAGGTTTTCTGGAAGTAAGGATTAAGTCCAGGTTTTATATGCTATTCGTAACTATCTCAACAATCTGATTTTATTTACATTCCTGTCTGATTCTACATTTAAGGTAGTAAATGAAAACAAGTTGTGTTCTGAAAATTACCCTTTTCTTTCTTTTTGGTTCACCCTTCATTTTCTCAAAGAGTAAATTCTTATTCTGTAAAACAACAAAAGAATACAAAGTGTGGATCAAATTTATAACCGCTTTTCAAGCAAGACTTTGTGCCATCTAAATATTATCATATGAATATTTGAGCGGGAGTATTACGGTCATAACAGGGAGAGGTAGGTATGGCGGGAGCAGAGGGGTAGGCCGCTCTCGGGGAACGAGAACTCGCTGTCTCCAAGCGATTCCTTGTTCTGGCCCCTCTGGTTTGGTTCCATCTTGCTCAACCCGAGGTCCTGGTAACCAGGGATGTCAGGGCCCTGGGCTCAAGCTGCTGCTGTTGAATGCCAGGTCAATTACCAACAAGGCCCCCCTTGTACGGGATTTAATCCTGGAAGAGGGGGCGGACCTGGCATGTATCACTGAGACCTGGCTAGGCCAGGAGGGGGGGGTCCCCCTCTCCGAGATGTGCCCGGACGGGTTCTTAGTGCAGCATCAGCCGCGACCCCAGGGAAGGGGTGGAGGAGTGGCAATTATAGCTCGCCAGAACCTTAATCCTCGAAGGAGCCCTGCCCCGGAGATTGTTGGGTGTGAGACGCTCCTTCTGAAGTTGGACTTAGGGGTCCAGGTGGGCCTTCTGCTAGCGTACCTGCCTCCTAGCTACGTTACAAAGGCCCTGCCTGTTCTGCTCGAGGCGGTAGCAGGGCTGGCGATTGAGTTCCCCAGGCTGATGGTGCTGGGGGACTTTAATTTGCCATCGCCCGGTGAAACCTCGGAGGCAGTCCAGGAGTTCATGGCTTCCATGACAACCATGAACCTGACCCAAGTAGTTCAGGGTCCGACTCATGAGGGAGGTCACACGCTTGACCTTGTGTTTCTCTCGGGGCAGTGGAGAGATGATCTGAGGCTGAGGGGTTTAGTCATAGCACCCTTGTCGTGGTCAGATCATTTCCTTCTGAGGTTGGATTTCATGGCACCACTCCTCCACCGCAAGGAGTTGGGGCCGATTAAGTGGTTCCGCCCCAGGCGCCTAATGGAATCTGACGGATTTCAGAGGGAACTTGGGGAAATACCTGACTCCCTGGTACACGATTCATCTGAGGCTCTAGTGGCTGCCTGGAATCAGGCGGCAACGGGGGCCTTAGATCGGATTGCGCCTTTGCGGCCTCTCCGTGGCAGCGGATCCCGGAGGGCTCCTTGGTTTACTGAGGAGCTCCGGGAGATGAAGCGCCTAAAGAGACGCCTAGAGCGACGATGGAGAGCCAGTAAAGCTGAGTCTGACCGGACACTTTTAAGAACTTACATTAAGTCTTACTTAGTGGCGATAAGGGCGGCAAAATGCGCGTATTTTTCCGCTCTTATTGCGTCCGCCGACTCCCGCCCAGCCGCCCTGTTTAGGGTGACTCGCTCCCTCCTAGCTAAGGAGGGAGCTGAAGATCCCTTGCAGGGCAGAGCTGAGGAATTTTCTCAGTTTCTGGCGGACAAAGTCGTTCAGATTTGGACAGAGCTGGACTCCATTTGGACAGGGCAAGCCGAGATGACAGGGGTGAGTCTTAGTCCTGTTATATGGGACGAGTTTCAACCTGTCACTCCTGAGGATGTGGACAAGGCCATAGGAGCGATGAGCGCCTCCACTTGTTTATTGGACCCGTGCCCCTCCTGGCTGGTTTCTGCCAGCAGGGAGGTGACACGTGGCTGGCTCCAGGCTGTTGTGATCGCTTCTTGGAGAGAGGGATCCATCCCACAGCCTTTAAAAGCTGCGGTGGTGAGGCCCCTCCTCAAGAAGCCTTCCCTGGACCCAGCGGATTTAAAGAACTTCCGTCCAGTTTCCAACTTACCCTTTTTGGGTAAAGTTGTTGAGAAGGTGGTGTCGCTCCAACTCCTGCGGCTTTTGGAGGATACTGATTATCTGGATCCCTTTCAATCGGGTTTCAGGCGCGGCTACAGTACGGAGACTGCTTTGGTCGCACTGATGGATGATCTCTGGCGAGCCCGGGATGGGGGTTATTCCTCCATCCTGGTGCTACTTGACCTCTCAGCGGCTTTCGATACCATTGACCATGGTATCCTTCTGCGTCGTCTTGGGGAGATGGGAGTGGGAGGCACTGTTTTACGGTGGTTCTCCTCCTACCTCTCTGACAGGACATAGTCGGTGTTGACAGGAGGACAGAGGTCGACCCCTAGGCCCCTGGTTTGCGGGGTGCCACAGGGCTCGGTCCTCTCGCCCATCCTGTTTAACATTTACATGAAACCGCTGGGCGAGATCATCCGACAACATGGGGTGAGGTATCAGCAGTATGCTGACGATACCCAGCTGTACATCTCCACCCCGTGTCAGTTCAGTGAAGCAGTTGATGTAATGTGCCGCTGCCTGGACGATGTGAGGGTCTGGATGGGAGTGAACAGACTCAGGCTCAACCCAGACAAGACTGAGTGGCTCTGGATATTGCCTCCCAAGGAGTATGTCGACTGTCCCTCCTTGGTTCTCGGGGGAGAAAAATTGACTCCCTCAGAACAGGTTCGCAATTTGGGTGTCCTCCTAGACCCACAGCTAAAATTGGAGCAACATCTTTCAGCTGTGGCTAGGGGGACCTTTGCACAAATCCGTCTTGTGCACCAATTGCGACCTTACTTGGAGAGGGAGGCCTTGCTCACAGTCACTCATGCCCTTGTCACCTCACGGCTAGACTACTGTAACGCGCTCTACATGGGGCTACCCTCGAAGAGCATCCGGAGACTCCAGCTGGTACAGAATGCAGCTGCGCGAGCTGTAGTGGGTGTACCAAGATACACCCACGTAACACCTCTCCTTCGCCAGCTGCATTGGCTACCAATTAGTCTCCGGTTGCAATTTAAGGTGTTGGTCGTTACCTTTAAAGCCCTACATGGCTCAGGGCCAGGTTACCTGCGGGACCGCATCCTACCACATACCTCCCTAAGACCGGTTAGGTCCCACAGAGAGGGCCTCCTCCGGGTCCCGTCGGCCAAACAATGCCGACTGGCGGGGCCACGGGGGAGGGCCTTCTCTGTGGGAGCCCCGTCCCTCTGGAACCAACTTCCACCAGAGATCCGGACTATCCCCACCCTGCTGGCCTTCCGTAAAGCCTTAAAAACATGGCTCTTCCAGCAGATGGGGTGAATAGGACAATCAGATTCCCCCTGAATGTTGTGTTTATAATGTTCTTTTTAATTATATTTTAATTTAAATTATGATTGTTTTTAAATGTACGTTCTTATTCATGCTGTACGCCGCCCTGAGTCCCACGGGATTGGGCGGCCTATAAGAGCGTTTAATAAATAAATAAATAAATTTTGGAAAGCATTTTGGTAGAGAATGCCATGTTGTTGAAAAGATAAACCACAAGAAAACAGTTGGATTACTACAGCTATTAATAAAATATTTGCTATTCTTCTGGGATCCTCAGTGTCATCAGCTATTACAAGAATAGGAATATATGATGATTCTAAGTTACATGATGGTTTTAATTTTAGCTGTCTCAATAAGGTAGGAGTAAGAATGGAAAAATATCAAGCATAGTAGAACACAGGCTTTGCATGAATGATTGATCCTTTTCAGTAAAGGGAATTTGAGCTATAGATCCATCCAGATATTTGCTGTCAGAGACAAGTGCAAGATTTTAATTTAATTTAATTTAATTTAATTTAATTTAATTTAATTTAATTTAATTTAATAGACGTTCTTATAGGCCGCCCAATCCCGTGGGACTCAGGGCGGCGTACAACAGAATAAGAAGCGTACAATAAAAACAATTATCATAATTTAAAATTAAAAGGCATAGTTAAAACAATTATAAAAACAACATTCAAGGGGGGAATCTGATCTTCCTATTCACCCCGCCTGCCGGAAGAGCCAAGTTTTTATGGCTTTACGGAAGGCCAGCAGGGTGGGGATAGTCCGGATCTCTGGTGGGAGTTGGTTCCAGAGGGACGGGGCTCCCACAGAGAAGGCCCTCCCCCGTGGCCCCACCAACCGACATTGTTTGGCCGATGGGACCCGGAGGAGGCCCTCTCTATGGGACCTAACCGGTCGTAGGGAGGTATGTGGTAGGATGCGGTCCCGAAGGTAACCTGGCCCTGAGCCATGTAGGGCTTTAAAGGTAACGACCAACACCTTAAATTGCGACCGGAGACTAATTGGCAGCCAATGCAGCTGGCGAAGAATAGGTGTTACGTGGGTGTATCTCGGTACACCCACTACAGCTCGCGCAGCTGCATTCTGTACCAGTTGGAGTCTCCGGATGCTCTTTGAGGGTAGCCCCATGTAGAGCGCGTTACAGTAGTCTAGCCGTGAGGTGACAAGGGCATGAGTGACTGTGAGCAAAGCCTCCCTCTCCAAGTAAGGTCGCAATTGGTGCACAAGACGAATCTGTGCAAAGGTCCCCCTAGCCACAGCTGAAAGATGTTGCTCCAATTTTAGCTGTGGATCTAGGAGGACACCCAAATTGCGGACCTGTTCCGAGGGAGTCAATTTTTCTCCCCCGAGAACCAGGGAGGGACAGTCGACATAATCCTTGGGAGGCAAAATCCAGAGCCACTCAGTCTTGTCTGGGTTGAGCCTGAGTCTGTTCACTCCCATCCAGACCCTCACATCGTCCAGGCAGCGGCACATTACATCAACTGCTTCATTGAACTGACACGGGGTGGAGATGTACAACTGGGTATCGTCAGCATACTGCTGATACCTCACCCCGTGTCGTCGGATGATCTCACCCAGCGGTTTCATGTAAATGTTAAACAGGATGGGCGAGAGGACCGAACCCTGTGGCACCCCGCAAACCAGGGGCCTAGGGGCCGACCTCTGCCCTCCTGTCAACACCGACTGCGTCCTGTCAGAGAGGTAGGAGGAGAACCACCGTAAAACAGTGCCTCCCACTCCCACCTCCCCAAGACGACGCAGAAGGATACCATGGTCGATGGTATCGAAAGCCGCTGAGAGGTCAAGTAACACCAGGATGGAGGAATGACCCCCATCCCGTGCTCGCCAGAGATCATCCATCAGTGCGACCAAAGCAGTCTCCGTACTGTAGCCGCGCCTGAAACCCGATTGAAAGGGATCCAGATAATCAGTATCCTCCAATAGCCGCAGGAGTTGGAGCGACACCACTTTCTCTACAACTTTACCCAAGAAGGGTAAGTTGGAGACTGGACGGAAGTTCTTTAAATCCGCTGGGTCCAGGGAAGGCTTCTTGAGGAGGGGCCTCACCACCGCAGCTTTTAAGGGCTGCGGGACGGACCCCTCTCTCAAAGATGCGATCACAACAGCCTGGAGCCAGCCGCGTGTCACCTCCCTGCTGGCCGAAACCAGCCAGGAGGGACACGGGTCCAATAAACAAGTGGAGGCGCTCATCGCTCCTATGGCCTTGTCCACATCCTCAGGAGTGATAGGCTCAAACTCCTCCCAAATAACAGGACTAAGACTCGCCCCTGTCATCTCGGCCTGCCCTGTCCAAATGGAGTCCAGGTCTGTCCGAATCTGAGTGATTTTATCCGCCAGGAACTGGGAAAATTCCTCAGCTCTACCCTGCAAGGGTTCTTCGCCCCCCCCCTTTGCGAGGAGGGAGCGCGTCACCCTAAACAGGGCGGCTGGGCGGGAGTCGGCGGACGCAATAAGGGCGGAAAAATGCGCACATTTTGCCGCCCATATCGCCACTAAGTAAGACTTAATGCAAGTTCTTAAAAGTGTCCGGTCAGACTCAGCTTTACTGGCTCTCCATCGTCGCTCTAGGCGTCTCTTTAGGCGCTTCATCTCCCGGAGCTCCTCAGTAAACCAAGGAGCCCTCCGGGATCCGCTGCCACGGAGAGGCCGCAAAGGCGCAATCCGATCTAAAGCCCCTGTTGCCGCCTGATTCCAGGCAGTCACTAGAGCCTCAGATGAATCGTGTACCAGGGAGTCCGGTATTTCCCCAAGTTCCCTCTGAAATCCTTCGGATTCCATTAGGCGCCTGGGGCGGAACCACTTAATCGGTCCCGCCTCCTTGCGGTGGAGGAGTGGCGCCATGAAATCCAACCTCAGAAGGAAATGATCTGACCACGACAAGGGTACTGTGACTAAACCCCTCAGCCTCAGATCATCTCTCCACTGCCCCGAGAGAAACACAAGGTCAAGCGTGTGACCTCCCTCATGAGTCGGACCCTGAACTACTTGGGTCAGGTCCATGGTTGTCATGGAAGCCATGAACTCCTGGACTGCCTCTGAGGTTTCACCGGGCGATGGCAGGTTGAAGTCCCCCAGCACCATCAACCTGGGGAACTCAATCGCCAGCCCTGCTACCGCCTCGAGCAGAACAGGCAGGGCCTTTGCAACGCAGCTAGGAGGCAAGTACGTTAGCAGAAGGCCCACCTGAACCCCTAAGTCCAGCTTCAGAAGGAGCGTCTCACACCCAACAATCTCCGGGGCAGGGCTCCTTCGAGGATTTAGATGGGGACTTTTCCCCAACTCACATCTAGAGACTGATGAATAAAGATTAGTTTTAGCATACATTCTTTCTAAACCAGGATAGATAACATATTATGCAAAACAGTTATTTTGCATGCCCTGCATCACACCTGTGGTCCACAGCAGATGGCCAGTTGTATGGAACTCTCTTTTCAATGGAAGAAGCCAGCTAGAGACACTAAAAGAAAAAGTTAGAAAGCCACCACTATTGCTCATGACCCATCTTTCACCATCTGAGGCACTGCTCCACTCTGCCTGATGGGAAGTCTGGTCCAGGGGTGGGTTCCACTTACCTTCACCACCGGTTTGCATCGCAATGTTTCACACGCACATGCGCGCTCAGCTCGCACACACGTGTCCCCTCGTGCGATTTGGCTTCTGCACATGCTCAGAAGCAGGAATTAGCCCGAAACACAGCTGAGGAGCTCATCAGCTGTGCTTCGGGCGAAGAAATAAAAGACAGAATTCACCCGTGGGCTGGCGGGAGGGCCCTTTTTCAAGCCGCAGAAGGGGAAAAATCCAAAAAAAGATGGCGGCGCACACGGAACGGCACCGACAGTGACATCACCAGCGGGTTGCCACCGGTTCGGGTGATCCAATCTGAACCGGGAGGAACCCACCCCCGGTCTGGTCATATATCCAAAGCCTTGGAAACCATTTATCAGTCAGAGAAAGCAACAGTGTATTGGATAGACTATTAATATTTAGTATGTGGATGCCATTAAAATGGCAAGACCAGATTTGCCAGACTCCTGAGACATAACTTCCTATTTTATGAAGTCTACATTTGGATTGTATCTATGTTTGTCCATAAGCAGAAAGACTATCACAGCTGGAAGAGATTCTCCCTTTTCATGCTGCCCGCTGGACTTCTTGGAAGGGGAGAAAGGAGGAAAGAAAAGAGAAGTTCTATTGTAGTCACATGGACGTTTCTCTTAAGTTGTGATTTAAATATGTTCCTTATTACTATTTTAATTGCTTCCCTTGCCACCTTCTATTTTTAATTGATGTTACTGTTATAAATACTTTCTTCTTTTTAAAAAGACCCTGATCTTCCTTTTCAGAAATAAACTGATCTAAAATTCTTTTAATATAATGAAGCTATATTTAATTGGGGGGGGGGAGAGAGAAGAGCTTCACAATAACAAGAGAAGATGGCTATGACTTTCAGCTCCAACCTTTATAACTAATCCCACACACTGCTGTATTTCATAAATGTTGCAAGCTCAAGTACAGGCTGGAATGTCACACACGTGCTCCACAGATTTGATTTCCATTGGAATTATAATGTGGACCCCAAAAAGAAAAAGGAACAAAAGTTTGGAGGAACAACTGTGTTTTTAAAAATCATATTGCTACATAGTGAACTGTAATAAGGAGAGTTACAAAACAGTAATTCCTGAATAAAGTAAGGATTTCTGAGAAACAAATACTGTAACAGGCTAAAGTGATTTCTGCCTAACATAATCTGCTTGTGCTTCTCATATTAATTTAAGTCCAAGTTCACAAGATGTAGCTTTTGTTTGACCTCAACTATTTCATATCTACTGTGCCAAAGAGACAAGGAAATGGGGATGAAGCTGGCCAAAGAGACATTCTTGGCTAAAATAATGTGTGCAAACTCACTTGGGGAAAAATCAATTTAACATGCAAAACACAATAGGAGACATGTGTTTTATTTCCTCTTAGAAGTGGTGTTTTATTTATAATTTTTCTTAACATATTGTTTTACCTAAATCTCCTTTCCAAAGATAAGTTTTTGGACATTTTTAAAGGTACACTGCAATTAATTTAAAAGCAGACTAAGAGCTAAAAAATCCCCCCACCAATTGTTTTGGTTAAAGAAATATTTGATTTTGTTTGGGTATACGTTAAGACCATAACTAATGCAAATATAAGAGGAGCAGGCAGCAACAGAGTTCAGATAAGGTAATGTAATCTGAACTAAGATCTCACTCCTGCAGTAAAGGTAAATCTGAAAATATGGCATGTCCCAGAAGTTCTGCAAGGAAAACATTCTGATTTCTGGTGAAATGTCTACCATGTTTTGATCCCATCTCTACCAAAGAGGAACGAATAGCATTTTCTACATCACAGGACTTGGTTTTAGAAAGAGCCAAGCACATCATAACTTCAATCCTAAAATATACACAAAACAAGGAGCAGGTTTGCAAAGAATGAACAGATGTCCACAGGGTGACTTCAAATGTATACATTCAACACTCACAGATTTTGTGAACTACTACTTACTGCATGCACATTACTGTTATTACATCTACTTTGGACATAAAATAGTATCAAAGACCATCAACAGAACCAATATTGAAGCACTAAGACCATTTGTGTTTTGCACATTTAATTTATATTCAGACATACCATGTTTCCCTGAAAATAAGACCCTGTCTTATATTTTTTTGAATCCTGAAATAAGCGCTTGGCCTTATTGCCATGCACTCAAAAGCCCAATTCGGCTTATTATCAGGGGAGGTCTTATTTTGGGGAAAACGGTACTTCTAGACTGTAATTTAGATCTATGAAGTATAGTAACAGGCAGAAAGAGGCAGAAAGAAAACAATACCATCTGAATTCAAGCTGCTTTCAAAGTAAGTTGGTAATTTGTTTGATGATAACTTTAAAGAAACAATTCCAATGTCAAATTTCTCTAAAATATCACACATGTAAATTTATTCATTTACAAGCCTTCACATACAAATAATACTGTTGAATACATCTCATGATATCAGGATCAATGTTTTATGTTAAAAATAGAGTAACTGCTCCAAAATAACTTTGCATTAGACAGAATATTCTGTAACTGTAACTAACTCTGTTAACTCTTAAATTTAATATTCTGGAACAGGACCCTTACACACTGATATTTAAACAGCCTTAATTTTCTTTTTTTTGTGTATATTGTTATAAAAACAAAATACTATAATTTGCTTTCAAAAAGACTTGGGTGATCCTATCTAGAATTAACATGCTTTGTAAGATCATCCAAAATCTGGTCTGTCTATATCTGATGGAAAACCAGTTTGGATGCAATAACAACATAGATAAGAATGAACAAAGGAGTCTTTGTCCATGTAGATAGAGATACTGTAAGGCTGGTAGTTTATAAATGGATTCTACCTATTCCACAACCAGAAGGCCAGGTTGCAGGAGTTTATTCCCCCCACCAATTGTTTTGGTTAAAGAAATATTTGATTAGAGCTGAAGTGGTGCAGTGGTTAAATGCAGCCATTGCAGGCTGACTGCTAGTTCAACAGTTCAGCTGTTCAAATCTCACTAGGCTCAAGGTTGACTCAGCCTTCCATCCTTCCGAGGTCGGTAAAATGAGGACCCAGATTGTTGGGGGCAATATGCTGAACTCTGTAAACCGCTTAGAGAGTGCTGTAAAGCACTATGAAGCGGTATATAAGAAAAGTGCTATTGCTATTGCTATTATTCATCCACTGTTATTAGAGCAGCGGTTCTCAACCTGGGGGTCGCGACCCCTTTGGGTCTTCACCCCGCCGCTGCCATTTGGGTTCTTTTACCCTCTGTGCATGCGCAGAACGCTTTGGGTCATGGTGGGGGCACAGGGGTGGGGCATGGGGCGTGGCATTAGGAAGGTTGAGAACCACTGTATTAGAGGCTTAAATGACTCCAATGCCTTAAAATACCTTGTATTCACTTTGGCTGGTATGTTACCTTTGAATTTACCTTTGCTACACTTCATTGAGATTATTGCAATATGGTGGTTTTTTAAAAAAAAACAGTTCAAATTATTCTAAACATGGCTGCAACATTATGAACTAAGATAGGACAGTCAAACACTTTACCAACTGCATTTAAAAGACTAATTGAAAGTGCTGTTTAAAATCTTCAAAGACTTTTTCAATTGCTCCCACTAAATGGAGATCTTTCAAAATAGTAAAATTTTTGTATTAGTGGCTGTATTATGAAGAGGGTTTGCCTGTTGCTGTACTTGAAGTATTTTCAATTCCATGTAGAGTTTTCATTTATAAAAGTAATTTTAACAGCACATGTATGGTATGGAAATCCTCAGACTAAATAAACTAGTAAATTCCCTTCAATTCTGAGATTACTCTGAGTTTCATTTTATTATCATGTTTATGTTGCTGTTGAGTGCAAATTTTATGCATGTTATCTTATATTTTATTTTGTTTTTAAAATTATTTTTACATTTTATTAGACCAGGGGTGTCAAACTCATTTCTCATCGTGGGCCACATACGGCCTAGGGAGATGTCAAGTGGGCCGGACCATTAAAATTATACCATACTCTGCTATAAATAATTAAAATATCATGTCTTTTCTTTGTTTTGGTGTAAAGAAGCACAAGAACATTAGGAAAATATTGAAATTTAATAAACTATCCTTTTACAAAACATTTCATAAAACACCTCATATTTCCTTAGACAAATGTGCAATTTACTTTTATCATTCACAAATATGCATTGCAACAGATCCCACTGATTGTACAAAGGCACAAAACTTTAATTGGTACTGAAAAATATAGTAATGCACTTTAAGATTAAATGAGACTTTTAAAGAAAGGAATTTTTAAACCACTTACACATACGCATATAAAATCTAAATGTAATCCCTGTACACCTTACAAACTAAGGAGAGTGATTTTAAATGTGTAATGAAGAAAGTGTTCGCCTGTCCTGTAAATCTGTAAACTTCATACATGAAACATACATACACATACAATACATACTAAAAATTTATGGAGTTGTATGAACAGTAGAATTCCATCACACAACTTTTATTTTGAAGCTGCTGACTAACATTAAAGTGCACATTTTTTAAATCACCACAGTAAGGATTCATCTTCACAGAGCTGTATTCTTTCAATGCAAACAGTATCTAAGGCAGCATTTTAAAGGTGTTAGTCTAGTCTGGACTTGTATTTGTTCCTGAAACTTGGCATCTTTTGGCCTGTACAAGTGCATCAACACCAGGTGTCATGTCCTGACTAGCTGTCACTTTCAGAATGTCATTTAAGTGCTTGTTTGTGAGCCTTGAACGCATTTTTGTTTTATTGATATTCATCACTGAGAAGATTTGTTCACAAAGGTAGGTTGTCCCAAACATGCACAAAATTTTAGCAGCCAGGGCTGTTAATTTGGGGTACCCTGGTAGTAGATACTGATAAAATCTGTCCAGACCTACAGAGGCAAATTTGCCCTTCAAATCTGCATCACACTGCAAATCAATTATCTCTAGCTGAATTTCGACCGGCAGATCAGAAGCTTTAACTGTGAAAGGTGAGCGAAAAACTGAAAATTCTGTCTCAAGTTCACCAAATACCTGAAAACGTTTCTCAAACTCCCGCAGTAGTCCTGCAATTTTGTCTTTGTACCGTTTCATGTCCGCATCAGGTCTGGTCACACACACATCTCTCAGACAGGGGAAATGAGCAGGGTTGCCATTTGCCAGTTGCATCTCCCACAAAGTCAGCTTCAACTTAAATGCATGTATGTTGTCAGAAAACTGTGACAACTTTTTTGCGGCCTTGCAACATTTTGTTCAGATTGTTCAAGTGTTCAGTAATATCAACCAAGAATGCAAGGTCCCGTAGCCATTTTTGAGATTGTAATTCCAACACCGGTTTTCCTTTTTTCTCCATGAACTGTCCGATTTCCTCTCGTAGATCAAAGAAATGCCTCAGCACAGCGCCTCGGCTTAACCATCTCACTTCAGTGTGGTATGGCAGGCTGTGGGTAATGTTGCTGTCGCTGAGAAGTTTGTCAAACTGACGATGGTTCAGACCTCTGGACCGGATGAAATTTACAGTGCAAACAACCACCTCCATGACGTGGTCCATTTTCAGCGACTTGCAACACAATGCCTCCTGGTGCAAAATACAGTGAAATGTCCAGAAACGATCTCCTCCATTAAGGGCTTGTACTTTGTCTTTGAACTTTGTCGCGACACCTGCTTTCTTTCCGACCATGGATGGCGCGCCGTCTGTAGCCAGGCTGACAGCGCGGGACCAGTCCACTCCAACTCTGTCCAATGCAGCAACGACAGAGCCGAAAATGTCCTCGGCTGTTGTAGTGTCCATCATTGGCACCAACTCAAGAAACTCTTCAGTAACAGTCAATGTCTCATCAACTCCTCGAATAAATATGGCCAGTTGGGCCACGTCTGTGATGTCAGTGCTCTCGTCAATTGCCACGGAAAATGCAATAAATGACTTGACTCTCTGTTTCAATTGACTGTCTAAATCTGCCGATAGTTCCGAAATCCTCTCTGCTATAGTATTCCTCGTCAGGCTAATATTGGCAAAAGCTTGTCGCTTCTCGGGACATACAAGTTCAGCCGCTTTCATCATGCATCGTTTAACAAAGTCACCGTCGGAATACGGCTTCGATGCTAATGCTATTTCGCTAGCAATTAGGTAGCTGGCTTTTACCGCTGCTTCACTGACTTCTCGGCTCTGGATGAAAGTTGACTGCTGTTTCCTCAGACCCGCCAGCAATTCGTTAATCTTATCTCTTCTCAGTTGTCCTTGCAAGCCGTCATATTTTTCACTGTGATGAGTCTCGTAGTGGCGTCGAATATTATATTCCTTCAATACCGAAACTTGTTGCAAACACACCAAGCACGAAGGTTTTCCGTGCATCTCTGTAAATAAATAGGACGTGGTCCATTTTTCTTTGAAAATTCTACACTCCTTATCTACTTTTCTCCGTTTGGATAATGACATTTTGGCTAATGAGGGTGTAGCGGAGAAATAGAGACCAAGGTATAAACAACGTCGTAACAAGCAGCAGATGGCGCACTGATACCGTCTGCTGTTTTCAGTCTGTCTCAGTGATGCGGCTTGTCTTCTACTCTGATGGAAAGAGTGCGCCCCTTAGCGGATAATCCATGAATTGCAGCGAATTAAAAATATTAATTCCATGTCTTTTATGCATTTTTTCCACTTTCAAATTATCCTGCGGGCCTGATCGAACCTCCTTGGGGGCCGGTTCCGGCCCGCGGGCCGTATGTTTGACACCCCTGTATTAGACATTACCTAAATTCTTTAGATTACTGGATAGTATATAAATACCATAGGTAATGAGCAATACAATCTTCCAATCAAGATTAAGGAATTGTTGAGTTCTGGGACTGAAGAGGCTTGAGACAGGCTTTAAGACAGGGATGGCCAAAACGTGGTGTATGCGCCAAACGTGGCACATTGGATGCGCCTACTTATTTTTTTAAATAGGTGTCATAACTGAATCCATCTTAATATTTTCAACACCAAAGTGATCTCAGTTCAATTCGTACAGCCTTCGGTAATGTTCAACTTCTCGGTGTCTGAAACTTAGAATGGAACTTGTGAGATGTTACTTTAGGCGAGTTTACAAATGTACGGATATTTTTATCGGTGTTGCCATTGCGCGTTCCTGCTCAAACAATCGCAAACACCGCGCACTAGCAACACATCATGTGTTTGAAGTCACATGTGAATGAGCGGCGAGTGTTCAATATGGTCAGTCAGTTCTGAGTGAGCCATCGTGGCATGGAGTTTGAAGTAGTGTTTTATTGAGTGTACTAGAGTGGTTTTTGTATTGAGAGTGATTGAAAGATAGATTCAAGATTAAATATATATTACGTTTGTCAAATTTTGAAATGGCGTAAATTAATTAATTGAATTGCGTGATTGAGTTATTCCTTTTCCTCCCCATCCCTATTTTACAACACCAAACGTGAAAGTAAGAAGGTAAAAAACGTGCTTGAGTTTTATGGCGCATCTAAACTCGTCTGTGAAAAAACTGGTGCATGGTATGCTTAAGGTTGGCCACCACTGCTTTAAGACAACAGCTCTTTATTGCAACTATATACAAGATCCAGCAGAGAGCCGGTCTGACAGCTAGCCCTTTTATAGGGAGCTGTCAGATGGCTCAGATGGAAGCTTTCAGGCGGGGCCGTGGAGTCTACTGGAACTGGTTCGGGGTCATGACGTCGCTGGAACTCTGGCTCCCCAATTAAGTGTTCCGCATTTCTCGGGCTTGAGTTAGCTGTAGGGGGATCAGATTAAAAGTCATTATTTTGGAGTTTATGGTAAACTGTGTTTGGTGATTGGCTACGCAGTTGGGCTATGTGCCGCCGCCATTTTCTCCCATCGGTTAATAGAACCACATATGATCTTGGTCTGGTGATTTCTATGACTTTCCCAGGTAGCCATAGGGACCCCTTGGCAAAGTTTCTTGTGAATACCAAGTCTCTGGTACGGAAGGACCTGGTTTGTTTATTTGTGCTGTTTTTGCTGTGAGTAGCTGGTGTATCTAATTTCGACCTAAGCCACAGGCCCATTAATAGCTCTGCTGGGCTTCTCCCAATTACTGTGCTTGGGATGATATGTTGCGCTAACAGGAACGTATCTACCCTGGCCTGCCAGTCCCCGGGGCCTAGTCGGCCTAGTGCTTCCTTGGCTGATCTCACCATTCTTTCAGCCTGGCCATTGCTGGAAGGATGGAAAGGAGCAACTAACACCTGGCGACTTCCCGGAGCAGGTCATCAGCGCAGCCTCCGGATACTGTGGGGATCCCGGTCACTCCCAGGCCCAGGGTGTCAAACCAGTCTAGGCCGAGCAGCGTAGAAAGGCAACCACCAATTACAGTCAGGGGCAGGTTTCCGTTGAACTTGCCAAACCGCACATGGAAGTTCCCCCAGCCCAGCATGGGAATTCAGTTTCCCTGGTAGTCACTGAGCTTGAGGGGTTGGCTCTGCAGTTGTCCCTGGCGGAATGCTGGGATGGCTTGCTTGACATCTCCCCAGGACATAATGGAAATGGACGACCCTGTGTCAACTTCCATTTCGCAGGGAGACCCCTCAATTAATACTGTCACATGAATCTTTTTGCCTGCCCAATTCTGGTCTGATTAGTCTCTGGAGCCCTGGTGCACTTGGGCTGCCATGGCTCTCATCTCAGTGCCCATCTTGCTTTGGCTTGGCTGTCGTCTGGGGAGGGTCATTTCCCCGACGGCTGACCAGCCCGGCAGACCCTCAGCAGGTTCCCAGGCCGCTCGCAACGGCGGCAGATGGCATCCCTGTACTTGCAGGTTGCTCTTGGGTGCTGTCTCCAGCAACTGGAGCATGGCTTGAATCTCGGGTTGTCAGCTCCCTGGCGCCGTTCCATCAGGAAAACCTCCTGCTCGCTGTCATCCAAGGAGTCGTCATGGCATTGATTCTCATGCACCGATGGTGTCACTTTTTGTGGTGCCAGTGGCACCGTGCGCCGATGCAGCGTGTCTGCCCCTTTGTTCAATGCCTCGGTTGCTCTTGCTTCATCCAGGGCTGTTTGCAATGTCAAGTTGGACTTCACAAGCAATCGCTGCTGTAGGTGCAGGTCTTCCACCCACAGATTAGTTGATCTAGTAGTGTGTCATCGAGGTCTCTGAACTCGCAGTGTGTTGCGGCCTTTTGGAGTGCTGCTACGTACTGGTTTATTGATTCTCCCTCCTTCTGCAGTCTTTGGTGGAATTCGTGCCGTCTGACCACCTTGGAGAGCACCGGAGCATAGTGGGTCTGCAGAATATTCTGCAGCACCTGCCATAGAACCATCTCCACTGGTGTTGGCTCTGACAGGGACTTGGCTATGTTGAAAACCTCAGGGCTGCAGTGGCTGAGGAAGACCGTCCTTTTCCTGTTGTCTGACAGGCCAATGAGGTCATTGGCCTCCAAGAAGCATCTGAATCGGGTCATGTAGGACCCCCAGTTCTCCTTTGCTGGATCGAAGGGAGTCGGTGGATGGAACACTGACATCTTGGCCTATGCAGTTTGAATTTTGCTGCGCAAAATGGCCGCCATTCTTTCTGCCGCCAGGCTGGGTCTTCGATGTCTCCTTTCAGCTCTTTTTGTTCTGCCTTCTTCAGTATCCCACCCTCGTCGCCAGTTGTTGACCTAAGAGGCTTGAGACCTAAGAGGCTTGAGACAGGCTTCAAGACAGCAGCTCTTTATTGCAACTATATACAAGATCCAGCAGAGAGCCAGTCTGACAGCTAGCCTTTTTATAGGGAGCTGTCATATGGCTCAACCAATCAGCAGTCTCCATTTTCCCACCTGGATGGAGGACCTGGTTGTAACCAGGCAGACTGGATATCTAACAGAAATTATCACTGATTTCAGTGATAAAGTTAAGTATATGCCTAGCAATTACAGTATGCAAGTGAAATTCAAGGGGCCCCGGCGGGAAAAGCTTTAAATCCCAGCAATATATTTGTGGTCACAAGCAAGTGCTTTATAGTTCTCAAAGTAGTAGTATAAGAACGAATTATTTGAGTTGGCAAAAATGAATCATTTGAGTTAAACATCTGGTACATTTACCAAATATTGCAACATTAATCAAGCACAATACAAAAAAAGGAGGAAATGTTGTTGACTGCCTAAAATGCTTAAAAATCATGTAAGAATTTGGCGATGTAAATAGAAAGTGGAATCAGCTGTATTTGTTGCATCATTATCTTGGACTTTTAAGTGGAAGAAATATTCCCAACCTCTGCATTTGACCATAACAGAAATAGATAATCCTTGCGATGCTATTTTTATTTTTTGTAATACCGTTGTTTACATATACACACACATCCATATACTGTATATAAATTAAAGTTTAGGGTATTTTTTTTCATAAATAAAGTCCTTCAGAACGTTTATTAAAATACATGGACACAGAAATATTTTTATTAATAGTTAAATAACAGAGCATTTAACCGACTGAGAAATTACTTATAGATTTATAAAAATAAACCTGGTTTACATACCCATTTACTTAAGTTCGGGTAGTTATGTTCTGGATCAAAAAGATGCTGATGAAGTTGGTAGTCTTTGCTGAACTCTGCTGTGTCGGGTGTGTTTTCAAGACATCCATCATCAACTACAAAACATTTTGGAAAAACCTCAGCAGTTTGGCATGTTTAAATTTTATGTATTTGTTTTTAAAAATATACCAGGAACATATGCAATTAATTTTATTTAAAAAGTATGGGAGATGAAAAAAATACACTTTTCTTCTTCAAAACAGGACTCTTGGGATGGTTAAATAATTTCCACAGTTCTTTGGAGCAGATACAAAGTAAAATTAATTTGTTTCTGTAGGATCATAGGAGGGTTAAAAAGTACAATAAACAGCTGCTCCAGTAATGTATATTTATATTTCTACTTATAGACATTTCTAGGCTACATAAATCTTTAATATTTTGTTGTGTGGTTGATTGCAACCTATATTGAGAATTCAGAGATTTCCAACTACTACCCAGAATATTTATGTCCATATTAGGTGTAATTGTCATAAGCATATGGGATAATGCAGTTATTTAAGCCTTAAGGAATGATTCAGATGATTGACTTTAGTTCAGAAAATCAGAATTTGCTTATTATATAAATACGTGCTGAAGATTGAAAGGTAATTCATGATGATCTTATTACCATACCTCATAAGCCTGATTAAATAGACTAGACCAGAAAATCAATCCCACAGATAAACTAGAACTAGACTTGATTTAATACTTAAATGTATTCATTATATAAATATATTCTGTAAGTATAATTTCTTAGCCTTTGATTGTCCCTATTCCCAATTCATCCTTCCTTTCTTATAAAAAACTAGTATTTCAACAAATGCATCTTAGAAATGGAATACCAATTTGAATTCTTTAATCTGTGTAACTATGTGTGTAATTTTTCCGATGGAAAAAAACTGGATTATTTTATAGTATAATTTAGATCTGGTTCCTCAGTATAAATCAACATCAAATCCTCTAGGGCAGTGCTCCCCAACCTTTTGTCACTCTCGGCACACCACAGCCTCTCCCAAAATTCCACGGCACACCACATACAAAAATTGGATAAAAAACAAATATAATCTTCAAAATATCGTTTTGAAGAGTATAATAGTATAGGAATGTCAAACTGGGCATAACAGAATTATTTGATTTATTATTTTATTTGATAATTAGGTACCAGTGGTGGCCAACCTTAATGATACCATGCGCCAATTGGCCCAGGCGTCCCGGGTGGGTGGTCCCGCCTGGATGCCGCCATTTGAGTTTTGCCCTCTGCGCATGCGCAGAATGCTGTGCGCATGCGCAGAGGGCAAAAGACCGCAAAATGGCGGCGTCCAGGTGGGTGGGAGAAGCGGCCGGGGGCCGCTTCACCCACCTGCTTCTTCGGCTTGAGTTTTAAAAGAAAGCAAAACGTGGGCGGGAGAGGCAGGTCGTGCTCATTAAGCCTCACTGCAGCGGCCAGTGAGGCTTAATGAGCAAGACCTGCCTCTCCCGCCCGCGTTTTGCTGTCTTTTATAATTCAAGCCGCCCAAGGCAGCCCAGAGCAGGCGAGTCAATCCAGCAAGTGATGAGGCGTCGGCAAGAGGCGGAGCTTGGCGAAAAGGAAGTTTGCTGGCTTAAGAAGCAGACATCCATGTCGCCCTCCCTTTCGGCTCCGTCTCTTGCCGACGCCTTCCTCACTCGCGCCCTGCCAAGCCCCAAATCAAGCCAGCCCTAGCGCGAGACGCGTGAGGGCTTTCCAGGCGGTATGTGGAAGCTGAAGAGCCTTACTGGTAGTTTGGGAGAAAGAAAGTTTTTTGCTGCTTCTGCTTTTGAGTGCACTGAAGGAAAGCAGCAAAAAACTTTCTTTCTTTCTCCCAAACTACCGGTAAGGCTCTTCGGCTTCCACAAACAGAAGCGGCAGGGAAGAGGACTCGCGCCCCCCCCCTGCCACGCCCCCCCTGCCAAGCCTCAAATCATGCCAGCCCGTGACTGGAACTACCGGGAAAAGTCCCAGGTAGGACGCGCGCCCCGTCCCGCCCACCAGTCCTGCCCCACCCGCCCTGCCAACCCCCAGTGTGAGACGCGTGTCCTACCTGGGACTTTTCCTGGTAGTCTCGCGAGACGTTATCTTTTGGAAGGGGCTGCTCTGCTCTGAACGCTATTAGCAAGGAATGCGACTGGAGCTACCGGGAAAAGTCCCAGGTAGGATGCGCGCCCCGTCCTGCCTGCCAGTCCTGCCCCACCTGTCCTGCCACCCTCAGCGCGAGACACATGTCCTACCTGGGACATGCCCCGGTACTCCTCCTCGCGTTCCTCGCTGTTGTGTCCAGGGCAGCAGGTCTGCTCATTAAGCCTTGCTGCAGGAGCCAGCAGGCTTAATGACCAGACCTGCCTCTCCCGCCTGCGTCTTGCTGTCTTTTAAAACTCAAGCCGAGGTGGCTTGAGTTTTAAAAGACAGCAAGTCACGCGGGCGGGAGAGGCGTCAGCCATTGGATGATTGCAATGCGCCACTTGCAATCATCCAATGCGCCACATTTGGTGCATGCGCCACGGTTTGGCCACCCCTGAATGACGCAAGCTTTTGCCACGGCACACTTGGCATGGCCTCACGGCACACCAGTGTGCCACGGCACACTGGTTGGGGAGCACTGCTCTAGGGAGTTCATACAACTTACCTGTTTTTCCAATTGGACAAGGATTTGGAGGATCTGGATATCCCTGATCTTCACTGAAATCCTTTGGTATATTATCACCTGTCAACTCAGCAACAATGTTTGGAATATTTCCATAAGGACCCAAATGCTGCAAACCTTCATGGGCACCACCTAATAAACAAAATTGCGTGCACACACAAATTACAATCTTTTTCATGAGTTTGATTAAACATTAAATCAAACCTTATGTTCATTTCCTGACTTCAATGGAGATCACTTAAGCAGGTCACAAAACCTCTGTCTGCTTAACATCGTTCTCAAACCTCTTAAAACAATGTGTTATGTCTAGTAACTTATGCTAGACTTACAGTAGGCACTTGAAATTAAAATTAAACCATATTCAATAAAGGCAGAAAGCAACAACATAATTGTTAAAATGGGAGAATCTATAACAGTCCAAAGAACAAAGGCATGATATAAAGTGGTGGATGAAAGTGATAAAAACAGGGATAGTTTACCAGGATAGATTCAAAAAAATGAATGGTTTCAGTGTAAAGTAACTGTGGTTTCCTCAGCTCTTGCTTTTACTATTATATATTCTTCTTTTGCATTCTGCATATAATTGCTTATCTCAGAAAGAAATAATGGAATGGTGTGTGTGTGTGTGTGTGTGTAACTATATCTAAAATTGACAGAAGTTTAAAAAAATTCCCAGATACTGAATTAGTCAGGCATTTGGGTTAGTTAGGCTACATTTTTCTCCTATTTTAAGAATTCAACTTGTGATTAACCAATGAACAGGTGCTTACAGATAAGCTTTAGTGAGTCATTAAAAATACATCATCTTTGTGTACCAAATTTGCTAAGAACAAGTTCGGTGCAGAGACCCAGTTTGGTGTTGTGATTAAGGCATCAGGCTTTTAACTGGGAATCTGTGAGTTTTAGTTCCACTTTAAGTAGAAAGCCAGCTGGGTGTCACTTTCAGCCTTAGGAAGGAGGCAATGACAAACCATTTCCACAGATCTTGCCAGGAAGACTGCAAGGGCTAATCCAAGTAGTTATTAAGAATCAACATTGACTTGAAGGCATATAAAATAAAATAAATAAAATAAAAATGCCAAGAAAATGCCCACATAGGTCAATCCTCTGAGAGACCTAGTAGACAATCTTACATTATTTTATCACATACAGAGAGGGAAGGATAGAAACAAATTTTTCCCATGCAATTTTAAAAATGTGCACTAGCCACTACAAAGCACCCAGGTATACAGAACGAACCCAGACATACAGTGTCTGGTAGAAATTGAGACTTAGTGTAGCAGAGCAGATTTGTTTTCGCCTCTTATCATGAAAATCATTTGCACTCCATTATATTGACATGCAACTACAAGTATAAGGCGTTCACTGTCTTGGCACGAATATCTGGTCCACTTTATTCATTAGCCATGATTGCCATCTGCTCATTGAGCAGGAATCATGAGTCTAGCAGGACCCTCAAGACTGCACACTGGATCTGTCTGTCTGTGGCAGGTAGTATTGCTGAATATCAATATTGTTGAACTGAAGATCAAATATCTCCGTTGAAATATGTTGAAAAAGTCAAATTTTACTGGGTGTGCTTATTTTTTCACATGACTATACACATAATTAAGCAAGTATGAGTCTGTAATGCAGACCTGTCTCTAAATAAATTCCAAAATGGAAGAAAGAATTATTTAAAAAATGTTCCCCTGTGTTATATTAGTCATGGCACTAACAAATAAGTGTTTTTTGCCCCCACAACTTCTATCTTGACAAGCACAAACACAGGCTTTTCAAAGGAAAATAAAGTCCATTATTTATTGTGTGTATACAGTTAATATAAAAACATAGAAAACTGATGGCAGAAAAAGACCCAGTGGTCCATTCTGTCTGCCTTTTGAGTTTTTGTTTGTTTTGTTCATTTTTACTTTTATTTATTTAATATTTTATTGTTTTTATCTTATTTTAATGTATTTTTATTTTTATTTTTGATGGATGATAGACATATATTTATCCCAAGCATTTTAAACTCAGTCATTGATGATTGACCTACTACTTCCTCTGGAAGTTGGTTCCAAGCTTCCACTATTCTTTCTGTGAAGTAATACTTTTTAACATTACTTTTGAACTTCCCTTAATTAAAAGTTTTAAATGTTTGCCAACATTTCCGTGAATAACAATTTTTCTACCAATTATAGCTCCTTTCAGTTCAAGATCCCAGAAGTCATCACCTCAGTGTCTCCCTTTTTCCCAGAAGACAGTAAAAAAATATATCTGTGAATACCTCCACGGATTGTGCAAATCATGTTCTTCACAAAACATCATGAACTGTTTATCTTGTGAGGAAGTAGAATGGCAGAAGCAGGCTCTGACTGCTTTCTTACAGACAGTAATTCAAACACACCATTCCTTCTTGCACTGCATTTTTGATATTAGGCTTACTGGAACCTTGCAAATCCATAATCAAAATAATGCAGGGTGGAATGTGACATTTGCTATCACAATATGTGAACAATTGCCCACTGGATAAATTAGGAAATATTGGCTAAGAAAGAATAGCCTAGTAACAATCTAATGCACCAAGAGTTGATTCTGAAAAGAATCTTTATTTCAGCAATTCCCAACTGTAAGTTCTCTGTGACAATATATCTGAATATTCGATTTTTATTTTAAATGCATCAAGTATGGGATGAGCAGCTGAAATTTCCTTTCTTTTTTTTAATACTCCTGAAATAGAAAATTTGGACACTCCTTTCGTGAATATTTTAGTTTAGAATAGCATATTTTCCGAATGCTCTTTTTAAATGCTGAAATAATACAAAATAAAATAGAAATAATAGTGACATGAAGATTGTATGAATCGCATTGTTTTCCTTCCTAGGAGAGATTGTAGAACTATCAGGTAATCATCATCAAACCAATATATTATCAGAATTATAATACTGTACTATATAGAATGATCTTTACAATAATCTGTCCTTAATACATAAATTGTTTCTGAGTTTTCTGGCTCTGAGGATACTGCTTCCATATCCAGAACAAAATATTTTTCTACTGGTATCATGCAATCAAAATAAATAAGAATTTTGCAGGAAAATGCTTGATGATTTTATTTCCATTGTCTTGTATGGAAAACAATTTTTATTAAATGTCTATGGAGACTTTCAGTCATCCAGGTCATGGTTGTCCCAAAGGTGCTTTCTCAAAAGGCAAATGGACAAACAAAGAAAGTCCAGTTGCCTTTTGAAAAAGCATATTTGGAACATTTTTATTAAATATTAAAGTGTAACACAGCCTTATAGAGAACAAATCTGAGGATTATTACAAGTTATTTCTAGATAGGCTTGTACAGGAATTCATTTCAACATTTACATTTAATTTTAACAATCCCTCAGTTTCAATTTATACCAATAATTATGTATCTCTAAATGACCTTGAGTGACTTTACACAGCAATATAAGTATGAAGTAGGGCCACTGACATCTCTAATATGCTTACTTATTTTTTCTTGTAAAGGAATGAAAGGAAATCTTCCAAAGAAACTGCGTTAGTAGCAGATAAATTGCTGTTAACATAGAATGATTTGTACTGCAAAAAACTTAGATGTTATTCTATTACACCCTTATAAACATTTGGCTTCCACCCAATTCTTAAGAGGCAGTGCGCCATCTTCTGATTAAAATGTATAAAATACAGTTTTAAGCAGGTTTCTAGTTTGTACATCCAGTACTCAACAGCCACCTAATGTTGAAACAAAGAACAACACAGCATTTATCCAGAAAGCCTGTTGGAATATATTTCTTTAAAACACCTATTCAACATGCCTGAATACATTTAAGTGGATTTTAGAAACTCAAGGTTCACTTAAAAAATTAATCTGGGATGTAATCAGGGAGTCTGATTTTGACCTTGGGTAATTCAAACATTCACTCAGCTCTATATATTTTGACCCTGTTTACTGTGCCAGATTAATTTTTAAGTGAACTTTGAGTTTCTAAAATTTACCTAAATCCATGCATGAGATTACAGAATGTAGCAGTGCAGGCATGGTGTGTGTGTGTGTGTGTGTGTGTGTGTGTGTGTGTGTGTGTGTGTGTGTGTGTGTGTGTGTGAGAGAGAGAGAGAGAGAGAGAGAGAGAGAGAGAGAGAGAGAGAGAGAGAGAGAGAGAGAGAGAGAGAGAGAGAGAGAGAGAGAGAGGATCTATCTATCTATCTATCTATCTATCTATCTATCTATCTATCTATCTATCTATCTATCTATCTATCTCTATTTTTGAGAAGGGGGAGCATCTTCTCTATATCACAATGCTCTGCTTGTGAAGTGACTTGCTCACAACTGGTGCCAGCATATTATATAACCTTGCATTACATTTTGAGTACTAAAAATCTATTAGATTGCCTGGGCATTTTAAATAACTTTGTTTATTTAGACTGGTTGATATGATCCTTTTAGTGTGTGTGTGTGTGTGTGTGTGTGTGTGTGTGTGTGTGTGTGTGTGTGTGTGTGTGTGTGTAACACATTTTTGCTGATAATGAAAAATGGAGACTTAGTATAGATCTATTTCAAGCTATTTAGCTCTCATCAGCTAGCCATACCCTTACTGGGATTTGAACCTGGGCAGCCTGCCTGTAAGGCAATACCTTTAACCTCTAAGCCACAGGCTCTCCTCCTGTATCAGCTTATATATATATATATATATATATATATATATATATATATATATATATATATATATATATATATATATATATATATATATATATATATATATATATATATGTATATATATATATATATATATGTATATATATATATATATATATATATATATATATATATATATATATATATATATATATATATATATATATATATATATATATATATATATATATATATATATATATATATATATATATATATATATATATGCCTTTTAATGCTAAAGATATTGCAGTGTTATTTTATATTCTATAATTCCCAGCCACCAGGGCTTTGCTTTCTTGGAATAATGGACACTTTTGTCCAATGAATTTGGAAACCATCAGATCAGGGAAAAGATTTTGTGTAATTCCCTAGTATATAAAATATGGGGTTCTATAAAAGCTATAAAGGTGTTCCTATGCTGGCTGAGAATTCTGGAAGCAGTAGTCCAACAAATCTGGGGGTCATATGTTTGAGGAAGATCAGGATAGAATGTCAGTATTGTCTTTAAAATAATAATGTCATCAATAATTCAGAGACATAAATGTTTACCTTCAATATTTTGTGGGCCTATGAGATTCATTGCTTGATGGGCTGGATATTCCACTCTGGGTCTTGCAATGCCCAACTGTTCCATCACACCATGCAGAAGTCTTTGGATGTCAGCTTCAGAAACTCTGTCTGGGCTCCTAGCACTGTGACTGAAAGTCAAAGCCAGCCTGCAGGCCAGCAGAAGTAACAAGCTGCAGAGCAAGGTTGAAGTCATCATGGTGATACCCATCTAATTCTGTAACCTATGCCAAGACAACAAGGAATTCAATGAATGATGAAATGAAATGCCACGTCCCTCCTTTCCCCCAACACCTGAATTATGCTCGGGTCCAGTGGAGCACGCATTTGGGGAAGGCTGCTATAGAAGAATATACAAAGGGATTTTTAAGCCAAACATTACCACAAATAAAAAAAATCAAGTTCATTGTTATCCATTTCCACATGGCCTGGTAAAAAATCAATTTGAAAACTCTGAGAGGCTTTATGAGGAAGCCTGCAGTATATTCACTGACTTGCATGTCAGCTGGCTCTTCCGGCAGGCGTGGGGATAGAGACCAATGAGAATATATGTGGTCACCCGTGTGTATGAATGATGGCAAATGTTTTTAACTTTTATATGTATTTTAACTTTTTCTATTATTGTTTTAATTGATTGTTCATTGTTTATGTTGTATGCCGCCCAGAGTCCCTTGGGAGTTGGGCGGCCTGTAAGATTGAACAATAAATAAAATAAATAAATAGACTTCGGTCCAGGTTTTCTTTATTTATTAACTTTGTGGTTCTGGGAGGCTTTAGTAAATACAAAGACGCTGGGATCTTAGACTTTGGGCTGCTCTCTTGCACGTTAACAGGATTTCAAATTTTGGTCCTGGTTTGTTTCTAAGCATCAGTCACTTTCCAATGAAATATTACGGCACTCTCCCTGTTCCAAGCTGTGCTGTGCACTTAATTTGGGAGGAAACAGCTTGTCAAATACGTCAAGAGGCTGGCAGCCTATCACATTCACCGCATCAATTAAATATCATCCTCTCTTTGCCTTTCTGCCCCCATTTGGCTTCGTTTCCTGGAGGCTGGAGGCTCTGTTTGGTTCCCTCAAACGAGATTCCTCTAAATGGCAGCAGTGATTAATCACAGAAAATCCAACAAATGAAGCTGATGTCAGCCTTGTGCCGCTTAAACGTTGGCAATCCAACCTTCAATTCGGCTTCTTCACGATGCATGCTGGGAAAAGTCATGTCCTATGAAGACCGGCATATGCACCATTATCATATGGGGGGGGGGGGCAGCAAGAGAGCGCAGTTGGGTAATATTCACTAATACTCATTTTAGCATGTTACAGACAGGATTTGTGGTCATTTTACTCTTTCTCACTTAACTGGTTTCCAGATGCATTTCTTCTCTTGCTATATTTCCCCAAATATACAGATAATTTCAGGAATCGGCTAAGAGGTTGGTGTGACCCCTCCCCTCGCCTTTCTATTTAACTCCTCTCAGAACTGTATTATTTCTCCCGCACCAGAGATTTTAAAAAGATCTCGCCATAAAATTGAGAACGATAAAGAGTAAAGAATAGCCAGCCCCTCAGCGCCCTCTTTCCATCGCAGAAACCCCACAATATAAAAACCTTAGCCCGCCATCCCCTCAGCCTTTCCCTCTCTCTTTGAGCCGCCCGGGCATCCCTTAGAGCTGTCAAAAACCGTCGCGCGTCACACTCACCGTTTGGATCCGGTGAGCACGATGGCTGCGCTCTTATGGCCCGAGTGCGGCTTGCTTGCCCAGGCGCGACGCCAAACGAGAAGCAGCGGCTGAACGCGTGTGTTGGGGGAGCTCCGTAGTCACAGCTTTTCCTCTTTCATCCACCCCCCCCACCCCGCGTCCTTGCTGTGCTTTTTCTTCCGTCCGTGGCGTGTGCGTGAATGGTTGCCAGGATTCCCGGAGGTAGATCGCAACCTCTGACAGATGGGCTTTTTACACCTCCCATTACCCCAGGCTGCGGAGAAGGCCCTCAAAAGCAAGGATGCCCAAGCCGGCTTTGTTTGCTTTTTTGCTAATGTCTCTGGAGCTGATCCTTCTAGATAGATATGAATTCATTTATATAAATGAAATTCAAGTAAGTCAGCTAATGCCAACATTCTCCTGCCGATAGTGCTAATGTGTTTATGCTAGAATTGCCATCATAAACTGAGGACAGTTGAGCAAATATAATTTCCTTTCGTCACACATACATTACTATTAATTTGGCTATTCTTCTCTCTCAAGGATATCTTGCTTCCCCTTTTTCTCTCATGAGACTAGGATGTTAGACTGAGATATGATTTGTTAACCAATGAGATTTGAACACGGATCCCTTCAATCCCACTCACTGTTTATTGTAGTTGCAGTTATGTACTGTAGTATTCTACAATCTTGGTAACTTTCAGAAGTGTGGCCTTTAGTTTCTAGATTTTTTAGCATTAGCCATGGTAGCTAGCTATGGTAACTAATAACTACATAGGATTCAAATGTACCATATGAGCTCTTTGATGCTATTAAGGTTAGACTCCTACTTATCTAACTATATTTTAGAGTGAAAAATTTCATTTTCCCTAGAATGTTGTAGGGTTAAATGTAGATTCTCTTTCAGATATGAAAGAAAAAGCATTGTTTGCATTCAGTATCTGACTCAGTATCAATATATTGTATTTCAGTTCAAAATAAAGGATTTCATACCTTCCAGCCAATGTTTGTTCCATATAATTAATGTGTTTGCCAAAGTTAAAGCACAGAGCTTCAAGGGTCAAATGTATTTCCTGGATAGGGTTAAAGCTTTTACATCCTTACCACATGATTTGTTCATCAACTAAGACAGTGTGATTTGCTTTTGGCTTAGTATGTTGCATGAATTCAACAATTTGCAGTTTATTCAACAATGCACATGATAAAACGTGGATTACAATGGGGCACAAAACATGAAATATTTCTGTTTTCTTAATTATCACTTTATCAGTGTGAAAAATCATGTCTATGGAGATTCTCAGTCATCCAGGTCATGGTTGTCCCAAAGGTGCTTTTTCAAGAGGCAACTGGACTTCCTTGGTTTTTCTTTGAAGACATTTCGCTTCTCATGCAAGAAGCTTCTTCAGCTCTGACTGGATGGTGGGGAATGGAAGGATTTATATTTCTTGCAGACAGCTGGTCATTTGCATTATTTTAGAGAGTTGTTGAGGCCATTTTGGAGGTTTATCTGTATCTTCGGGGTCACCTGAGTAGTGCAAATGGGTATGGACCCTTCTTGGAACTGCTGAAAGGCTCCTTATCCTTCTTGGATGAGAAGCGAAATGTCTTCAAAGAAAAACAAGAAAGTCCAGCTGTCTCTTGAAAAAGCACCTTTGGGACAACCATGACTTGGATGACTTGAGAATCTCCATAGACATTAATTGGATGTAAACAGCTTTTCATTAAGGAAGTATATACATAGATGTGTAAAAAAAATGTCTAAATACAACATATACAATATAGAAAAAAATTAAGCTTTTTATTTCAGAGGTAAGAGTTTTTAGCATTTTTCTCCCCAAACTATACTAAAACTCTCTCAAATTTAAATAATTTATATATAGTAGACAACAATTATGAATCATTTCAATAGGGCAACCTGATCAAAATGCTGTGCATCTAAACAGTATGGCTTTATACAATGTATCTCAATCACATAACATTTTTATGAATTATACAATATCCTATATTATAGTACAGTCATTTTAAAAAAAGAACTAGCAAGTTCTTTCACTACCTTCTAGCCCCCATCTCCCCAGTATAGAACATAAGACAATAACATCCATTCAGCAGCTCTGGAACATTCTTCCATTTGCTGTGCTAGAATTCTCAATACATCTCCACTCCAATTGTAGAACATGTGATGATTTGATACATGTACCTAACATTTTTCTGAGTCACCATTTGTTTGAGTCTACAAAAAAGTGCACCTGTCCAAAGTATGGATAAAGTACATTTGCTGTTGTCATAGTGGACCTAAATTACCACTCCCAAAAATAAATTTTACAAATACAAGCCTTCTAGATAACCGATTACAAAAAAGCATCACACATTTGTGAAACTTAATCTCTAAATTAAGTATTTTGCAAATGTAGTATTAAGCTTTTTGTTTTCTAAAAAAACCAATCCTTTAACTGTTTATCTTGGAGTTAAGTTACAGTTAACAGCCCTTCCAGGTTCTCATCCATACAATTTGGTAAAACATAAAAACAAGTACCAAAATTAGGGCTCTTTTAATAAATGCTGCTCAGCAGAACTTATTCAAGCTTCATTCACTCAACAGAACTTCAAGTTTCAGTCCCAAATAAATTCAAGAAAGAGACACACTTAAGACAATTTAAACAAAGATAAATGTTGGGTTGAGCTTTTTTGCCAGCAGGAATATTGTCTGAGTGGAGTTCCACTCAGAATGTTCTTCCCTCCCCTGCACAACACAGCAGAATTTGCTTTACTGTTCTGGAGAATTCCTCACTCCTGTGCAGAACTGGGGAAGCATAACTGACTTCAGGGGGAAGGAAAATGACACCAACAGCTTCCACCAGAGAGATCTGTCTGTGAATAAGGTCTTCTTCCATGGGGAAAAGATTCTGGATCCAACACTTTCAGTTCTACATTTACAAGCTTAGATATAAAAGCATATAAAAGAAATATGGCTGGGATCAAACCATTATAAGTCAAGAGGCTTGACAATTGGAAGAAGTTTTGCTGTGGGGATTGGGTTTTTTGGTGATCCTCTATACCGAGACTTTTTTCCTGCCATTTTCCTGAGAACATATTTATCGGGTGTACCCACTGAAGCATTTAAGCTTGTGCTCATTTTCACAACAGTTTTTGGTGCTTCATGGTTAGTTAAGTCCTCAAGGACAGATTTGGAATTATTATTAAATGTTTCTTTGATGGTTTGCTCTGATGAATAGATCAAATGAGGATAGGATTTGGGAAAGAGAGCCAACTGATCATGTTTTTCTTTGCATGTCAGTTTAGAAGGTAGTGAATTTGTCAGTGAATTGTCTGTAGTTACTGCATAGGAAGACAATGCAGTTTCGTAGCTCACTGATTTAGCAAGAGAAGTGCAGCCATCACCAGCTTGTTTACAAGTAACTGACTGTTTATGAGTTTCCAAGAGGGAATTTATTCTCCTTACAGATTGACGGACTGGGGTACGTTGAAATTTAAGCACTGGCTTACTTCTGGTTGCAGAACGTGGTTCGTTTAATGAAAGTTTGTTGAACCAATGTATATGATCAGCCACTTTTGCTGAAGGGGAAGATTTAGATTTGTCATAGGATTCCGTTTGAAGAAACAGTTGGTCATTTTTATCTCCACCTTCTGAGAAAGAGGTCTCTTTCTTTGAATTACAGTATTTAGATTCCTTTTTTGGACAGATAAATTGCTTCTTTGATTCCACTATCTCCTTCTGCACATTATTTACATTATTTAATTGAATAACATGAGATGTAATCAACTGGTCTACTTCTTCTAATCCATCACTTTGATTTAAAATATGGATTGGATGATCACTCTTATTATTTTGGAAGAGGAGTCCATTAATAGCATTGACCTGATCAATGGTATTCGATTTAGTGACTGGTTTTGCAAACTGAGGTTCCTCATTAACATCTACTTTCTTACCTGTTGTTTTAAAGGAATCATTCTTGAATTTTAGTTCTGGGTTCTTGAATTTTAGTAAATTTGATGTTGAAGGCTCCGTTTCATATAAATCATGAAGGTTGCTTCCAGATTCAGAAAATGCTTTCTTAATTCTCAGTAGCATGTGTTCAGTTAAATTATTTTCATCCTCACAAAAAGATGTTTTTTGTTTACTGCTATCACATTCACTACTTGCGAACATGGGCTCAGTAGGAATAACTAATGGCTTTCTATTGGCAGGAGCAGTTTCAGAAGAAGAGATTTCTGTTTCAGGACATCCCATTGATGAAATTCTAGTCTCCTGAGAGTCTGTGGTTGCAGGACCAATCCAAGACATTCGATAGTTTGCTGCAATATGACGGCTCGGTATTTGTACATTTTCTTCTGACTTGCTGAGGTTTTTCAAACCTTAAAAAATAGACACTTTAAAAAAAATCAGCAAAATCGAAATTGTACACATTAAATGAACATTACATTACACATTAAATACTATAATTCCAGATAACATATATCAGAACTCTGCTTTTATACTATAGTACCGGTACCATGTAATATCATTGTTATAACTTCACTGGCCCAATAGGGTTACTAAGAATAAAAAGAGCCATTAATGAACTAGCTTTAAAAGAACATATGAATGTAATAGTCATGCCATTCTGGTCTCTTCTTCTTAACTTGGGGACACATTGTACTTCTCCCATGTTAATTCTAGTGCCATATATAAATTATGTAAGAAGGAACAAAAATCTTAATGTTTGGAAAATGAAGCAATCTCCACAGAATCATTCTATATATTTAGAATGTATATTTAAAACTGAAGTGTCAAATAGGAACATACTAGGAAAATAATTTCTGGTTACTTTATATCTCAATACATGACCAGAAGTAATCACTTGTATTCTGAAGTGCAAATCTGTACGTATGTCCAATTGTAAATGCATTAGTCTCATTTGGACAGTACACCAATAACATGCTACTGCTGCCAGTATGGAAACACAGTAGGACACAATAGGAAACACAGTAGTACAGATTTTTGAGAAACCAGTTACATCTGGACTGAGATTGACTCAGCCCATCTTAGCCCTATGGATAAACTACTGATAAAGATCTCTCAGTTCTAATAGTGACTTTCTTAAATTCAAATAGCCCACAAGATAGTCAAACACTGCAGAAAACTGGCAGCAAAGAGAAAAAAGTATGGTGGTCATCATAGTGTAGAAATGTATATTAATCCTGTGAGATACTGCCCAATCAATAATTGTTGGAAGGTTGACATATAGCAGGCATGATTAACCTTAAAGATCTGCATGTTCTTTTATTATATTGATTTTATCCTATTTTTCAACCAAATAGAGCTTATAAAACAATATAGTTTAGATCAAGAATTAACAGTATAATCAGCTACAGCCCTAAAACTCCCTGCATCAGTTATGTTGCTGAAGTCCAAGAATCTGGAATAGAAATTGGTTGCAATAGAAATAGAATGTAAAATGCAATAAACATTTAAATATAATATTTTACCCTAAACCCTTACTATTGCTTTCACTATTGCTACTGAAAAAGGTTTGCTATATCAAGGTTTCATTGTATTTACCCTTTTTTAATTATAGACTTACCAACACATGGGCTTAACAATGTTGCAGTCTTCATAGTTCCCACTCCATTTTCTTTATCTTGATGACCAGCAAGTCGGTGACCAATGTTTTCAGCTCTGTGGTTATCTTCACGCTCCACTGCAGTATTCTTAAGATTAAAAAAAAAGTTTGATACAGTTTTAATCAGATGCTTCTTCTATTCTTCTACATTCTCATAAACAGAGAGCACCTGGGATTTCTAACAGGAAACCACACCATAAGAGAGAATGGACTAGCAGGCAGTGGCCATTAATAAGAAGAGGACGACAAGGGAAGAGGAATGAAAGCAAGACTAAATTGGTAAATGCTGACAATTAAGAACAGGTAAGTTTAAATCAGAAAAATAGCAAACATCTTCATGGAGATGTAAGCAAATCTTCAGATTTTTAGACTATTTAATACACATCCTATGTCACACAACAGATTGAATTACCTTTCAGTCTTTGTTACAAATAAGAAACCAACAAGAATATTGTCCCCAAAAAAGAATATTGCTTTTTTCAAGAGGCAATTGGACTTTCTGGTTTTTCTTTGAAGATGTTTCGCTTCTCATCCAAGAAGCTTCTTGGATGAGAAGCAATACGTCTTCAAAGAAAAACCAGGAAGTCCAGTTGCCTCTTGAAAAAAGCACATTTGGGACAACCATGACCTGGATGACTGAGAATCTCCATAGACAACAAGAATATTCTGCAAAAGACTGTTACTAGCCTAAAATTACAAAAGTGGGCTTCTAAGAAATGGTCAGATCAAACTGCTCTATTTTTCTCTTCAACTTCCAATCATAACCAGCTGTAATGAATTGTTTTGTGTGTATGTATCTGTGAATATTGGTTGCATGGAATTTATAGAAGCTACTATTTCTATTAAAGAGTGAAACATGATTTTATATATAGCTATATAGTACCTGTCTGTTGCTTCTTCCAAGAATGAACTTCAATCGTAATGACCTGCGTACCACTTCTTTCCGGCTGATTTTAGGAGAAAAACAACCTGTTTTTCCAGATTCAACTCTGAAAGGAAAGAAAGAGAAGTTGACTGAATACTGTTCTAAACTACTGATGAGAACCAGTTTGGTATAGAGGTTAAAGTACTGGCTTAGAAAGAAGGATATTATACTATGAGTTCTAATCCCACTTTAGGCATGAAAGCTGGCTAGATGGCTTTAGGCTAGTCACCTTTTCTTTTTCTGTCCAATGCACATTATAGGATTGTTGCTGTGGGGAAAATAGGAGGGAGGACTACTGTGTATTATAAAAATAAATAAAACTGATATTCTAAAATCAGCTAATTTACAAGGAAAGTAACTATTTAAGAATAAGCTGGTTATAAATTTTTTTTAAAAAATAGCAACAAAAATGAGAAAAAGAACATCTACTGAACGTAGGTTGTGGGAGATTCATTCCTGAGTAGATAATAGAACATTAGTGTCAACTACAGAACTGGTATTACTCTTTCATATGATAAACAATGAACTTTCAATTAATTCCTGGATATTTTATGTAACTTTCCATTCATGAAACAAATATTAAAACTGAGAAAAGAGCTAAATATTTCTAAATATGTTTATTTTATCATTTATTCATTATTCATGAAAAAATGAATGAATAATGAAATATTAACAAAATAATAAAGGATAAAGGGCATGTATATACAGAGGGAAAATATTTTACTATAGTAAAATAACATGGGAACCAAGAGATCAAGTAGCTTTCAAAAAAACCAAAGGCCATAAGATTTGACTCAGTCATTGTATTTAATACTGTTCAGATTATAAAATATTAACACCTTTAAATATAACAAGAAATATATTATACCTTCTGTGCCAGAAGTGCCTATTTTAACAAACATACCTTTGTACTTTTTTATTAGCGATCCTTTTGCTCCTTCGACTTCTTACATTAGAGAGAGATTTCTCACAAGTAGCTGAGGTAGATAATGAAGCTTGAGATGCATCCAGAGACACAAAAGGGCTATCTACAAATGGAGCTATAGGATTTACAAAAATAACATCTTATTTTAAAATTATTCTACTTAAGAATAGAATTTTTATTCATAAAAATGTCTCATTGGGCCCTACTTCTTGGTAACAAATTAGAGAAATAAACTACAATCATATTCTTTCATATTCTACTTAGTCAAACAAAAAAATTATCTGGTCCAGGAATCTATTCTTTATACAATATTCTAAAAACAACCACTCTAGAGATTTATAAAAATATTAAGAGTTTTCATTTTTATTATTTCCAACTCATCTGAATGTAAGAAAAGAATGTCTACCTCCAACAGGAGGATAAACTCCTGAAAAAAAGAAAACTGGACCAAATATGGTGTGAATAAAAGAAAGACCATGTTTAAAAAATGGACAGGATGTGGCTGGGGATTGCAGAGAAAAAAATCCTGAAAAATTCTTGCAATACATTCCTGTGGCAAAGAAAGTTGGGCAATGGCTCAGAATGCTTGTAGCTGTTCTGTTTAAGCCCCCTTTTCTTTGTACCACCGGGGTAGTACTATGTTTATTTACACCCCACCAACAGTCACAAAAGGTTGTAGTATATTATGGAATATGTCATCTATGATTATCCTCATGGTCAGTTCAATTATTGATGACTTTTTCAAACACATTTAGGAATTTGTGCCAGAAATAGCATGTTAAGAATTCAAATTAGTCTTTAAAGATTCAAGACTTTCAAAATTACTTGATTTTTCTTTTCTTTTCTAACAATGAAATCTTTTCCAGAACTTTTAGATGTAGATAGTTCAGTGAATGTCTACTCAGTGATACTACACCAAACTGTCATTTTTTGTAAATTACTCTTAAGGCATGTGAAATGCTTTCAATGCTATGTAAATAAAGAAGAGAAATAAAGAAAATGTCATGGTAGTGTTGTTTGTACAGAGTATTTCTGCATTGTTGTCTGTAATAAAAAAGTGTGCAAAGATAGGAATTTGAACACCCAGAGAACATTGCTGAATATTTTTACTCTACCTGATCCAGGTGTTAAGCTAATGTTAAAAAGGGTATTTGGTAGCATTTCAGGACCCATGCTATGTCCAACAGATCGCCTTTTCTTGCTAGATAAGCGTTGACAGGAATCAGAAGGATATTTACGCTTAAAATTTGGAGTAACCATCACTGGAGTCATTGATGAAAAGACTGTAAAGAAAAAATATATATGTGCAGTCAAATATTTAATATGGAAAAACATACAAAGTATAGATTATTAATTGTATATGCAGCACAATTGCTAATAGAAATTATTTGCTTCACCTTGCAATTAGCAATGTGAAGAGCAAAGAAAAGGAGAAACTGAAAAATTGTGTGTGTGTGTGGGAAACTTACTCACCCTAAAAAAAGAGGAACTTGTGGAAAACTGGAACAGTCCACCATATCTATTCTTTTATATTAAATATTTAAAAATTGACAATAGTATTTCTTCAAGTATGAACTAAACTTAGGGCTGCAAATAATTATGCTTTTTAAGTCTAATTCTGTCCAGTTAAACAAACAAATGCAATGGCTTTCATTCACAGGATATGTACAAGCCAAGTCTAAATAGCCATTTGTTTTGGGTGTCTTCATTTGGATTCCAATGCTGAGCAAAGAGTTAGATTTAGTGGTTTAAAGAGCCCCTTGCGCATATTGTTTACCATGTTTTGTAATGCTTATTTAATTACATGTTTATATTCTTCCTTTCTTCCAAGAGCTCAAGTTGGCGTACATGAGCATCTCCATTTAATTGCACAACAGCAACCCTGCGCGATACATTGGGCTGAGAGAGATTGACTGAGTCAATTTGAGTTTCCATGGGTAAAGGTGGACTTGAAGCTGAATCGTCCTAGTCCAACACTACATCATATACATAAAATTAAGCACTGCATGGTCAGATAAAAATATTTCTTTTTCTGTTTCTTTCCATACTGTTTGCCATTATTTTTAAAAAATGCAACAATTACCATATTTATTTTTCCCCCACTATTAGAACAAAGCCATACAATGTAACACAAAAGGAGGATTTCTCGTTAGCAATATAGTAAGTAAAATGCTTTTGGAGCATGTATGCAAACTGAAATAACAGCTGAAATATCCTTTTAGTTGTTATAGTGGCAAAGTACAAAATGGCACTAAGCTTTAATATGCAGCAAAATAAGCAAGTCATGTCTTAAGTATAAAACTCAGTTCAATGGAATAGTATATGTAAGGATAAAAACAAGTATTACCGACTTGCTTACATTGTAATCTACCATATACTATTCCATTACTGTGTTCAAGCCTTGCTGACATGAAGGGCTTCATGCAAATGCACTATACCTACCACATTGGTCTCTCTGAGGAGTAGTGGAGGGTGTTCTGTTAGATTTAAGTTTATTCAGAGCTCCACTAACAATATCTGAAATTGAAGATACATCAAGCAATCAACATTTTAATGTTTAATTTTTTTTTATTTAGCCCTTGATAAACATTTGCATTTTTAAAACTTGAGTTAAAAAAAAACAATTGCAGAAATTGCAAAAGCAATTTACTTATTACCTCCTATGCTCTGCCGTCTCCTTCTCAAGTGTTCAGAGGGAGTTTCAATTTCGCTTTCTTGATCATCATGGAGCACAGGTGTAGAAACAGAATCATCAATGCCAAGTATGGATGGTATTTTTTCCAGGATAAACTTTGGTATTTGTCCTGAAAAAGATATAATTATGTTCCTCAAAAACAAAAAGACTATTTATTTTATTTATTTATTTTAATGGATTTCTATGCCGCCCAATCCCTAGGGACTCAGGGCGGCTCACAACATGTTAGATCCATTACAAAATAAAAGCAGTAATTAAATATATAACAATACAAAATGCAATAATTAAAAATACAGAAAATACAAAAGTTAAAAGAGTATCTCATTCACCCCGCCTGCCGGAAGAGCCAGGTTTTTATTGCTTTCCGGAAGGCCAGCAGGGTGGGGATTGTCCTGATCTCTGGAGGAAGTTGGTTCCACAGGGAGGGAGCTCCCACAGAGAAGGCCCTCCCCCTCGGTCCCGCTAGCCGACATTGTTTTGGTCGACGGGACCTGGAGGAGGCCGACTCTGTGGGCTCTAACCGGTCGTAGGGAGGTATGCGGCAGGATGCGGTCCCGAAGATAACCTGGCCCTGAGCCATGTAGGGCTTTAAAGGTAACGACCAACACCTTAAATTGGATCTGGAGACTAATGGGCAACCAATGCAGCTGGCGGAGGATAGGTGTTACGTGGGTGCATCTGGGTATACCCACCACAGCTCGCGCAGCTGCATTTTGCACCAATTGCAAAACTAAACAATGTTCTAATGTCATAATGCTGATCATCATCACCTTACCTATTTCTTCTGCATGATCAATCAATGTCTGCAGAACTCCAGCCTGCAAGCGGAGTTTCTTCTCCGTGTGTACAGATATTTTTTCAATTTCACTTGATTGCAAGAGATTTGGAGCAAAAATTACTGCTAGATTACAACTATCCATCTTGTTCTCAGCCGATCTATGCAATGAAAAAACACAGAATAGCTTTAGATTTCATATTTGTTTAAATATAATATTTAATATTCATTGTTCAAAATGCTAAATCAGCATTGATACTGAAGAGTTCTTAATTACAAACTAGTTACTGCAACTTTGGTTCTAATATTTCTACTATAAACTTGATACAAGATTGCTTTCCCAAGCTTGCTGCTATCTTGTGCAGATATGCCCCCTCACCAAAAAACAAAACAAAACAAAAAAATCCAAAACATGAAAGTCTATCAAAGGCCTGGATAGGGTTTGCAACTCTTGGGGGAGCTACATACACCTTGGTGCAAATCTCAAAGTTTAAATTGTTTTAACGAGAAATCTTAGAATGAAATATTATAATCAGAGCATGATTTAGTCATTTATGCTTTCTAACTACATGCTCCAAAAGAAAAAGAAATATTCTTCCTAATGTTTCATTTTTTAATTGCCTAGAAATAGTTAAACTGTGATATCTTATCAATATGATGTATTTTGAACAAATTGCTTACTAAAAATAAATGTCAAAATACATATATACATAATACAACTCTGATTAGTTTAAGGCATCAAAATATTCCAATTCAAAAGCAGAAATATTCTAAACCTCCACATGGTTGTCATATCTTCTACAGTTCCACTGCAGGCATATAACAGAGGGCAAATTGAAGCCAAAATCTTCATGAAATCTGCAGATTACCTTAGAGATACTTTTTTGAGAAACTGGAAGAAATATCTGAGAGTTCCAATTATCCCCTCATTTACAAGGCAGGAGATGAGCAGTGTAGCAGAATTCGTTCCTCGCTGTCTAACTTCTGAGCCTTAATAAGAGCTTCTTGCAGGTTATATGGAAGGATTGGCTCAGGCAATTCTCTGAAGAACTGCTTCAGAAGTCCCGCAACATCACATGGTAGTGCACTGGATAGGCAATTTTCACCTTCATCCACTTTATTCTAAGAATGGTAAGAAAATAAATATTGTCAATGGAGAAAACAGCATACTTGAGAAATGGCAATGGAGATCTGGAAATAAGCTCAAATCTACTGAGTAATTCAAGGTATCTATACATAGACAATATATTTTGGTTTTGGTATACATAGTTTTGGTTTTGCTATACATAGACAATATATTTTGGTTTTGGTTTTGGAAAGAGCATGCAGAAACATTAAGCACATCAGTGTCAACACATCAACATTGTTAAAAATAAAGCAGAATGGAGAAGTGCTGTACCTTTAAAGTTTTTAAGCGAACAACTGATCCAGATTTTCTGAAGAGTCCCTCTATTTGAATATGTTCTTCCAAATATTGACAAGCCTCAACTAAAAAACTGATGAAGGGGGGGAGGGGGGAGAGAGGGAGAGAGAGAGAGAGAGAGAGAGAGAGAGAGAGAGAGAGAGAGAGAGAGAGAGAGAGAGAGAGAGAGAGAGAGAGAGAGAGAGAGAGAGAGAGAGAGAGAGAGAGAGAGAGAGAGAGAGAGAGAGGAGAGAGAGAGAGAGAGAGAGAGAGAGAGAGAGAGAGAGAGAGAGAGAGAGAGAGAGAGAGAGAGAGAGAGAGAGAGAAACACTTGAAATTAGCTTTTGCAATCCTGGTCTTAATTTGCCTACATTCAGATTGGTAACTATTACAGTTAATAGAATGAGATATATAAAATATTCACTTCATTTAATTCTGGACAAAGTGCAGCTTCCTTTATTGTCACTAGCAGCTTTGCAAAAATAAAAATATAGTTACTTTTACCCTGAATATTTATTGTTATTTCTCACCCTCTCCATTATTGTACTGTAATGCTAGAAACAAATTGTCACTCCATTAAGACAAGGAATCATTATGTCTCCTGCATTACAGAGCTGATTATTGAATGTTATCTGTTGTTGTTGTTAGTTGCGAAGTCGTGTCCGACCCATCATAAGCCCATGGACAATGTTCCTCCAGGCCCTTCTTGTTCTCTATCATCCTCTGGAGTCCATTTAAGGTCATGCCTACTGCTTCAGTGACTCCATCCAGCCACCTCATTCACTGTCGTCCCCTTCTTCTTTTGCCCTCAATCTTTCCCAGCATTAGACTCTTCCTTCTCATTAGGTAGCCAAAGTATTTGAGTTTCATCTTCAGGATCTGGCCTTCTAAAGAGCAGTCAGGGTTGATCTCCTTTAGGACTGTTATACTGTATTTTTGCCAAAACCTAAACCTAATTTAAATATTACCTAACATAAATTTGCCATATTTGTAAAGACTCTAGTTATAGTCAAATTGTAACTTACCAAGGTATATTTCCATATTCACATACAACTTGAGGTAATTCTTGAAGAGGTATTCCAAATACTTTTCCCTGAAAAATCGAACATATCATTTAATAATGTAGAAAAATATGTTTCACTAACAAAATAAGGAACTAAAATCTAAAGAGGCTTCTGGTATAAATCCATTTACCTCTTTTTAAATGTAGACATATTAGCAAACAAAAAAAAGTTGTACTTTGCAAGTCCCTTATTCTAGATTAGTCACTAGACAATCATTCCAAAGTTAATAATTTAATTACTATTTGCATTTCAAACACTTCAACTCACTTTATTAACATGTACAAAATACCTAAAACTGGAAAAAAAACCTTCTAAAAACTTCCTATGAAAGTCTTCTATATAATTTGTATTATAGCAGTAGCTTCATGAATACTATCTTATGTGATGCAGGTTTCGGATAACAGCTTACTTCATCAGCTGAAGTTACCCAATGGTATGTTAACCAGAATAAACTACAGATAGCATTTATCTAATCAGATTGTGCTCTTTTTAAGCATAGGTATACTTGCTTACTCATGCAAGAATAAGTAACCACATGCTTGCTTGCTTTCCCTTAGTTCTAAGATACAATATATGCATTGTATCTTTATTACAAGGAGATGTAACAATCAACTTCTTTCTCTACTACTAAAATCACAAGGTATTGATGTATCTATCTTTTAACATATCTTTTCAATTTTCCCTATCTTAACAGCCTACCAAAAAGATAAATTTGTTATCTAGAATTTAAGAGTTACAGAGCAGAGAAAAGAGGATCAATTCAATTATGCTTTGGTCAGGGGAAAAAAACTAGCAAAGTACATTTCTAATTAAATCAAGATGTTTTCTTTTGAGCCATTAACATATAGATAAGTAGCAAGACTATTTTTATCCTTTTAGAAATATTTATCTTTTATGGTTATAATGCTTTTAATGATGCAAGCTGCCCCGAGTAAGTTTGAAATGAGATACTGTAGGTGGTAAATAAATCAAATAAATAATAAAGTCATTACTTGGTTTTTATGCATGTTAAATCCTAAATCATTGCAACCTACAATCTCACACTGTATCCCTTCACAGGTAGTCTTAATAAAATTATTTGATAGAATCAGTGAGTTACAGAGGAAAAGATTCCTCAAGCAAGGAAAACTACAAGTAGTTTTACTCCCGGCATCTTAAATATTCTAAATAGATCAAATAGTTTTGGGAGCTAAAAATCAATATCAGATCCAATTTTTGAAGGTAACTGCCGTTAATTATACTGAGACACAGATCAACAGACTTTTTCCCAAAGGTGCTTTTTCAAGAGGCAACTGGACTTTCTAGTTGTCTCTTGAAAAAGCACCTTTGGGACAACCATGACCTGGATGATTCAGAATCTCCATAGACATTTCCATATTCCCATTTTCAAAATCAAAGTAGCATTTATTAATCACATTATTTTTATTGGTTAATCCATAGAACACAGAATAGGGTTGGAAGTCAACCTTGAAGGTCTTCTAGTCCAACCCTCAAGGAGGAGACCCTATTCCCGTGATGGCGAACCTATGGCACGCGTGCCATAGGTGACACACGGAGCCATATCTGAGGGCATGCGAGGTGTTACTATCTCAGCTCCAGTGTGCATGTGCGCGCTGGCCAGCTGATTTTCGGCCTTCCGGAGGGCGGGGGAGGGCGTTTTCGCTCTCCCCAGGCTTCAGGAAAGCCTCCGGAGCCTGTGGATGGCGAAAAACGGGCCCAACAGGCCTACGGGAAGTTCAGAAATGAACTTCCGGTAGGCCCGTTGGGCCGTTTTTTCGCCCTCCCCAGGCTTCAGGAGACTTTCCTGAAGCCTGGGGAGGGCGAAAAATGGCCCAATGGATCTACCAGAAGTCCGGAGGCTTCAGTGAGGCCTGCACACATGCGCATGGGATGGGGGGGGGGTTGTGCGCGTATGCATGGGAGGAAGGGCATTGCATTATGGGTGTGTGCACGCACCCTTTTGGCACCCGAGCAAGAAAAGGTTCGCCATCACTGCCCTATAACTGGACAGCTATTTTGGACAAATAGCTGTCCAGTCGCTTCTTGAAAACCTCCAGTGATGGAGCACCCACAACGTCCGGAATTAAGCTGTCCTGAATTAATTGTTCTTCTCAGGAAATTTCTCCTCAGTTCCAGAATCTCTCTTTAATACTGTTCCACCCGTTACTTCTTGTCCTGCCCTCAGGTCTATTTTGCCGCCATAACAGGCCTTGTTTGCTAACAGATACATGAGAGCAAATGACTACTGTTTGCAGACAGCCGCTGTATTCCCACCTAAAGTTGTACAGGTAGTCCTCGACTTACAACAGTTCACTTTGCGACCAAAGTTAGAACAGCACTGAAAAAAGTGACTTATGACCATTTTTCACACATAACCATTGGCCACGTGATTTACATTCGGATGCTTGACAACTGATTCACATTTATGACAGTTGCAGTGTCCCGAGGGATCCTGTGATCCCCTTGTGCTACCTTCTGTTAAGCAAACTCAATGAGGAAGCTAGTTTCACTTAGCAACGGCGTTACTAATTTAACAACCGCAGTGCTTCACTTAACAAATGTGGCAAGAAAAGGCGTCAAATGGGGCAAAACTCACTTAACAAATTTCTTCCTTAGCAACATACATTTTGGACTCAATTGTGGTCGTAAGTTGAGGACTACCTGTATTTACACAGCCCGTCTTCTCAACGCCGCCCTTTTGTCTGGGAACAACTCAGGAAGCACCTTCGAGCGAAAGGGAAGCCCCAAACCGGCTGCAAGAAGGGCAGCTGCCTCGCTTCCAACAGACGTGGAAGCCTCGGGCCACCGCAACCCCCACGCAACCCCTCACGAGAGTCCGCAAGGGCGCCTGATGGCGGAGCGTCGTCCTCAGTACCTTCCGACTCACCCCTCCCGCGACTGTCGACCTGGACGCTTTCCTCTTCCCGGTGCGATTCTTCAGCTTGATCCCGTAGGCGGCTCGGAGCTGCTGCTGCACGGCCAGCTGGGCCAGCCTTTTTCCGGGACCATCCATAGCCACCCTTCCGAACAGCCGCCGTCCTCTTCACCGCCCGGCCATCGTCTCCTCAAGCCGCCCGTCTTCTGAGCGCAGGCCGTCAATCAGCCACTCAAACAGAGCGCCTGCCCAGCCCTGCTATCTGATTGGACCGCTTCTGTCTTCGAACTCTCAGGACCCCTGGGCGCCTTCAACGGCCACCGGGGTAAAAAAAAAGGCAAGTCGCGTCGAAAGCCCGTCATCCCGTGAGAAAGATAGGAGAGGTGATGGTAACGATATCTTTAGCTGTGGAGCCTTCGCGGTTTTTTCCCGAGTCCGTGGGATTAATCGATTTAGGAATAGTGTAAGAGAAATAATAAATAAGTAAAACATTCAGGCGATAGCTGTAGGCACCTAAAGGTCCTCGCATTTAAAAATGAAACTTAGAGACACTAAACTGAAGAATGACTTCATGTTTCTCAAACCTTTGACTTTCGATTCTAGTCTCTCTGATGGCTCTATGGACAGATGCAACCCATCGTGACTTCCTTTAGCAATAGTAAAAAAAAGTTTTAATAGTAGGTTCAAACTAGTTTCGCTTTGTCCGAGGTGCAGTTCTTGTGGTTCATATATTTGGGGGGGGGGGGGAGCCACTTGGCGAAGTTATTCGGTGTTTCGATGACTGGGCTCTTTCCAATTCCATACCAACTGGGTGTCTGAGTTTTATGACCAACATAACAAAAACTTTTAAGATCTGTGCTATTTCATCTAATGAAACTGAACGAGAGACCATGGTTTCTTAGCTAAACCACGGTTGGCTGAGGTCACACACTGCAGCAAACCTAAAAGCTTGATGTGCAGACTGGAGATGCTGGTTATGCTTAATATGCTAAGCTCATCATCTTAGTATCTTTTGGGGGATAAGACTTAGGACTGTTGTGAAGAAAACCAGATGACTTCCTTTAGTCTTGGTCATAAGGAACAAGGTAATTCAATAAGTTTTTATTTTTGCCTTGCAAAGAGAAATATTGATTATCCTGCTAATCATTTTGCAGTTCCACTAATTCAATGGGATTTACAATCAAAAGCCAAGAGATTCAACACTTGACATTTTATTCCATATGCCAATAGTGTAGAAGTATTATGATTATTAATAAGTTGTGGTAAAACTAGTTCATCTCCTTGTGATGTACCCTGAATGTACCCTGAATTGCACATAGTGCAATTATGTGAACAAAATGAAATGGCAACTGTTGGCAGCTAAACCATACAATAAATAAATATTAATATGTTCAAGTAGCCTTCCCGAGGCAACTTGTCCTTAAAGAATAAATAAAACTAGAATGAGTGCAAAGATTTTGGGTAAACCAATTCTGTGGAGAAAGAAGGAAAGATTAATTACGAATTTCTTCAATAATCTAAAATTTCTGCATCAGTAGCAGCATTATTAGATCATTTCTGTTTACAATATTGTAAAATGAGATATATAACAGAAGGGGGAGCTCTTGTCTGAGACACTGAAAGTTCCTTCTGTCACCAACAATACAATATCACAATCTTGGTTGTTATGTTACATCATATTTCACAATGTAAATTGTACTATTTTATTTTTTTATATATCTTTATATGTATAGATTGTTACAAGTAGTCTTCGACTTACAACCACAATTGAGCCCAAAATTTATGCTGCTAAGCAAGACAGTTGCTTTATTTTACAAACTTTTTTGCTACTGTTCTTAAGTGAATCACTGCAGTTGTTAAGTGAATTGTGTGATCATTAAGCAAATCTGGCTTCCCCCTTGTCTTTTCTTGTCAGAAGTCACTGGGAAGGTTACAAATGGTGATCACATGACTCAGGACAGTGCAACTGTCATAAAAACATGCCAGTTGCCAAGCACCCGAATTTTGATCTTGTGACCATAGAAATGCTGTAATGGTCATAAATGTGAAAACCAGTCATAAGTCACTTTTTTCAGTGCTGTTGTAACTTCAAACAGTCATTAAATGAATGGTTTGAGTCAAGCACTACCTGTACTTGCAAGTTTCTTGGAAGAATATATTTTAATTCTACAAAATGTTGAAATAATCAGATAATTGCTAAAGATTCTCTGCCTTCTTTTAATTTAATTCAGTTATTGTGGTATCAGTTCTGAATTAAGTTCTCTGTTGGTGATCTCAACCTATTCTGAAATCTTTATTCAAAGTGATTTTAATTTAAATCCCTCTTCATCAAAGAGCCAAGAAGTTTGAATTCTTTCCTTTCAGCTGATGTGGAAAGATGAGTGAGCTCTGTATTATCATAAGAACAAAGGAATGCTCAAATTATATTGTTAAGAAATTACGCTACACAATTGTTCTACTTCAGTTGCCAGGGACATGTATTAAAATTTCAAGATATTTTCCTGATGAAAACTTTCAGACTTTTTATATAGAACAAGAAAGACTTAAAATAATGTATTCATAAGTTAATTCCTACAGAAAGTCTGGTGAAGAATACAATAGACCATATAGCTTTTAAAATGTATTCAAAAACTCTACATACGTGTCTTATTTTCTAAAAAATAAAAAAATAAACTCAAGACACAAGAGAAAAAGTATATTGAAGGGTGTGACCACTGAGAAAGCCCTATTACATAGTTCCTGTAGATAGAATTTCTTTAGCGATGAGATCCATGGCAAGGTCTCTCCAAGATCTTATAAGATGAACAGATTCTCTATGGTGGCTTAATATTATGATTGGTCACACAGTTAGCTAGATGTTTAGAATGGATTTGGCTTTTTTATCCAGCTATTGAGATCTTCCTAAGGATAGGCAAATGCTGTTGTTTGATGGTTTGTAAGAAAGGGAAGGGAAGGGAGGATGGAAGGAAGGAAGGGAGAGAGAGAAAGAAAGAAAGAAGGGAGGAAGGAAGGAAGGAAGAAGAATGAAAGAAAGAAAGAAGAACGAAAGAATTATAGTAGTGTTCAAATGATGTTCCAGATGTTTTGAGATTGCACCTACAGGACTGTCTTAACGCATGGGCCTGATGGGCACTTGCCCATGGGCCCCACGAGCATAGGGGCCCCATACTAATCTCTGTATGTTAACCCTTCAATGCACCTTGTATCATATAAATACAGCAATTGTATGGCTTACTGAGTATTATTGTGTTTTTCAAGCCTCATATATTGTTCAAATGTTTATCATGTTGATTAGTTGTTGCTGCACAGCATGTTTTTAATGTTTCAACACCGATTTTGTTGGAAGTGCCAATAAAATAAATATATGTTTAATTGTATTGGCCATTTACATTTTTATTCCTGTGAGTAGTTGTTGTAGGGGCCCCAGTACACTGCTTTGCCTGGGGCCCATAATGCTGTTAACAGCCCTGTGCACCTAAGGTCCCTATTTCTATGGTACTATCTTGCTTTCATTATTTTGTTTTCAGTCTTTGTATAGTTGCAACAGGTAAATAACTTTTCTTCCAGTAATCCTGCAGCTGCTGGCCCTGGTTGCTCAGCAAACAGTCCTGAGTCCTATAACCCATTTGTCACCACATTTCCAGGAACTCCAAAACGTGACATACTTGTTGACCCAGATGATGACCGATCTGGTATGGTTTCTGTAAATGTCTCACGATATTTATGGGAGAGTCATTATTCATCTGATGAGAGTTGTCCAATATGATTGAACCTCTGGCATAGCTTTCATTCCTCAGAGCACACACGTCCACATTTTCAGCAAGGTGCAACAATAATGCATTAGACTATCTGCAACAAATACCATTCCCTTGCAAGTAAGGCTAGCAGGACCACAAAATAGACAAAGTAATAGAAAATGAAGACGCTAAAGGGCTCTGGGTCTTTAGAATTCAAACAAACCATATGGGACCCCAAATTTAACAATTGTCAATAATACAGATCAAAAAGTAGCTGGAGACAGTACAATAGTAGAAAAAGACCTGGAGAAAATCAGATCTGCAAATATAAATCAAACGACTGTGTCAAAAGAAAGCAAAGATAACACAAATACTAATAGACTCGTTGGGTGTAATCCCAAAACATCTGGAGCATCACTTGAATGCCAACAACATTTACAAAATCATGATCGGTCAATTGCAAAAGGCAGCTTTACTTAGAACAGTTTGCATCTTGCAGTGGTAGCACTTAGCAATAGCTCTTAGACTTGTATACCGCTTCATAGTGCTTTACAGCCCTCTCTAAGCAGTTTACAGAGACAGACCCCCAACAATCTGGGTCCTCATTTTACCAACCTCAGAAGGATGGAAGGCTGAGTCAATCTTGAGCCAGTGAGAATTGAACTGCTGGCAATCAGCAGAATTAGCTTGCAATATTGAATTCTAACCACTGCGCCACCACGGCTCAGTGATACCTTTAACACCATAAAAAAATCAGTCTATCTTAGGTCCTTATGAAGGACTTGATAGGCGGATAAAAACACCCAATGCAGTCTTAAACATCTGGTTGACTGTGACGAACTGTAATTATCATCATCATCAAACTGAATGCTATCCAACTGGTGCAAAATGCGGCTGCGCGTGCGTTGTTTGTGGGTGTTTCAAGTAACACCCATACTCCGCCAGCTGCATTGGCTGCCCATTGGTCTCCGGGTACAATTCAAGGTGTTGATCATCATCTTTAAAGCCCTACATGGCTTAGGACCAGGTTACCTCCGGGACCGCATCCTACCTCATACTTCCCTTCGACCAGTTAGGTCCCATAGAGTGGGTCTCCTCCAGGTCCCGTCAACCAAACAATGTCGGCTGGCGGGTCCTAGGGGGAGAGCCTTCTCTGTAGGGGCCCCTGCTCTCTGGAACCAACTCCCCCCAGAGATACGAATTGTCCCCACCTTGCTGGCCTTCCGAAAAGCCGTGAAGACAAGGCTCTTCCTGCAGGTGGGGTTTTGAGACAACTTCATCTTGGTCTCCCCCATGTATGTAAGATTTTATATGCTTTTTAAAAAGTATTTTAAATTGTTTTAAATTATATTGTTTAGTGGTTCTTCAAATGTTATACGCCGCCCTGAGTCCCCAGGGAGTAGGGCGGCATATAAGAATCCTAAATAAATAAATAAATAAACTCTCACTGGGTTGGGTTTATCATACAGTTTGTCTTTGAACTTTTAGGACTTGGTCTGCCATTATTTTCTGTTTTTTTATAGGTAGAAAGTTTTAGAGAATCAGTTTGGTGTAGTAGTTAAGGCATCAGGCTAGAAATCAGGCTTTTTACATCCCCTGTTAGGTACAAAGCCACCTGGGTGATCTTCGTCCAGTCATTTTCAGCGCTAAGAAGGAGGCAATGGCAAATCACCTCTGCAGGTCTTGCCAAAAAACCTGTCAGAAACTTGTCCAGGTAGTAGCCAAGAGTCAACACTCTAGCTAAGAAACTCTGGGAGTTCAAGTGCACACATCTTGTTGCCAAGTTTGAAAAATGTTGTGGTAGTGGGAGACAATACTATATCTTTTTTTATTATCATCTCAAAGTAGAAGACACAGAATAACAAATTCTGACCAAATGGTAGAACAAAACGTTAACAATAAGAGTAGTTCACTAGTTGAATCATTTAGTCAAAGCTGTGATAGGCTCCTCTTTGCTATACTAAATATGTAAAAAAGAGCCGAGGTGGCGCAGTGGTTAGAGTGCAGTACTGCAGGCTACTTTAGCTGACTATCATTTGAGTTCAGCTGTTCAAATCTAACCGGCTCAGGGTTGACTCAGCCTCCCATCCTTCCGAGGTAGGTAAAATTGGGGACCTAGATTGTTGGGGGCAATGTAAATATATATACCCGTGATGGCGAACCTATGGCACGGGTGCCACAAGTGGCACGCAGAGCCATATCGGTGGGCACGCGAGCTCAGGTCCGGCGTGCATGTGTGCACCAGCTGGCTGATTTTCGGGCCTTCTGGGCCCACTGGGAGTTGGGAAACAGGCTGTTTCCAGCCTCCAGAGGGGGTGGGGAAGGCCGTTTTCGCCCTCCCCAGGCTCCTAGGAAGGCTCTGGAGCCTGGGGAGAGCGAAAAATGGGTGTGCCATTGCATGCTGGGAGCAGAGGGGTCATGCGTGCATGTGCAGGGGTGCATGGAATTATGAGTGTGGGCACGCACACACGTGATCCCCCACATTTCCCCCCCCCCTTTGGCACGCGAACCAAAAAAGGTTCACCATCACTGATATATACATTGCTTAATGGTGTAAATTGCTTAGAGAGTGCTTGCACTATGAGGCAGTGTATATAAATATCACAAATAAATAAATAAATAAATAAATAAATAAATAAATAAATAAATAAATAAATAAATAAATAAATAAATAAATATGTACTGAATATGTTTATATGGAGGCTGGTCGGCTATCCATTGTGAATTATTTAATTTAAATTCCATTCCTAAATTGAACAGATATTTATTCTCAATGGCCTCCCTAACTCTATTCTAAGACTATGAGTTCAGAGAATTACTTGTATATATACTGTCATGGACCAACTGATAATAGAGTAAATATTTCTGTTATGTCTCTATGCTAGAGCTAACTGAAATAATTGCTCTGAAAATGTGTCATTCGCTTTGTGTGTTCCTGCCATTTTCCTCAGCTCTCACAGAAGTAAAATTTAGAACTAGACTATATTAGCCTCTAAGAGTGATTAATTCTGCCAACTTTCAGAATAAACTCTTTTATTGTAGAAATCAAGTATTTAAAGCAGGTGAATTTGTAAAATGTACAGCATAATCCTGCATATCATTTTTCAGAAATGTCCCTCTGTATTGAACAGGACTTCAGGATCTGATCTATAAACTTCACAAGATTTTCTATGGTTGCATATGCATACATGTAATTCTTCATGTTATTCCTTCTAAGCTGATCGTGACATTTCTCAAGAATCTCACAGTTACTGAGCCATTATGAAAACCCCAGTGTCTTCAGTTTGATTATAGTTCCTTAAAACATCCAGTGCAGAAACATTCCTAACCTCTGTGCCGATCATAATTTTAACTAAACTACTATTCTGTTTTGTTTGGCTTTAATTTTTTTTCTCTTTCAGTTGTGTTTTTTGCAAGAGCTCAGCTAAACAAGGCTTTGAAGATGCACAAAGCGCCATGTGATGGTTGCAGTTGCATGTCCTCTTCAAGGATAGTGGTTTTGCTGTTACTTGACAGAGTGAAAGCAGGTCTGTATTAGTATGGCAAGCTGAAGAAATCACCACATCTAAAATTTGCTTCCTGTTCAGAAACCGTGAACCACTGAAAGACAAATGCTACAGGTCTTTTAAAAAGGTTCTGTTGGTGCAACAGCTGTGATGCCAACACATTTCAGGTAGACTGTCTCCCTTCTAGTTGAGGGACAATACTGCCAGCTTTTGCCTGTTTCTTATTTTAGATCGCAGAACAGCATACCCCAAAGAAAAATAATAACATTTCTGTCAATTATGTTAAAAAAAGACTATCTGTAGGTTTAATCTCATTTTTGAAATTTAAAAAAATGTATTTTTTGTTTTAGAATGAGAACTGGAACTTGTGGCATGTCAGAAGCTTGCAAACCTAAACTAATTCCTACCATCTGCAACAAACATACATCTAACAAATTGAAAAGATAGAGAACCGGAAAAGAAAAACATTTGAAAATTGGATGATATGGAAATAATATAATAAATCACTGAATTGAATTTCGATTACCTTCACACAGGATTTTCTCTGAGTCACTTGTTTTTTGCACAATGTTATAATAAACCTGAAATGTTGTCATCCGCTCCCTCACAATTTGAGCAATTAATCATTAATATAGCTAATTGGCATGAGAATGGAATAACTGCTTAATTAAAATTACCTTCTTTTTAACAATGGAAGGTTGAGTAACTTCATAACCATTCAGGCATAATGGTATAAGAGGCATTAGGTCAGAGGTCTTCAAACATGGCAACTTTAAGACTTGTGGACTTTAACTCCCAGAATTCTCCAGCCAGCTATGCTGGCTGGAGAATTCTGGGAGCTGAGGTCCACAAGTCTTAAAGTTGCCAAGTTTGGGGACTTCTGCATTAGATGCTGCTCTAAAGAGTACAATTACAGTATCACTTATCAGAAAGCCCACCTGAAAATACACCTGTATTCAACCTGAAAATACATTGTATGTCTTTATAATTTAGATTTTCAGCCTTAACTGTTTTTTTCTCATATTTTAAAAATATTTCACAAAGCCAGGTTTCCTTATTTAAATGACTGTCCTATAAATAGTGTAGGCATATATCTGTTCTACATATTTGATCATGTACTTTTCAGTTTCTGTTTAAGGAACCTTTTGAAAGCTTCATTATTTGTTTGAATTTACAGTACAGTATGTAGGAGCATATGCATCAATAACAATTTGCCTGATGCTGAGATTGTAGCCTAGATTGAAACCTCACTCCTGTGGGTAAGATCACCTCCTAAGCTTCAGCTAAATATTACTTTGAGGATCTTCTGAATGCAGAAAGTAAAAAGTTTATTTCTTGTTAGTTTTCTTTCTTTCTGCAGACTCTTCTATATTTATTAATAAGCTTCCCTGGAGTGATAGGAGATACTTAAGAAAAAGTCAGATAAAAGGATATTCACAAAAAGAGACTCATCCATTGTCAATATTGGCAACCAATAGCTAGGTCAAAAAATTGTATGGACAGAGCTTTTCCATCTAGATCTTGAACCTGGATTCCTTCACTGAGCAGATGATTCGCCCAATGTCTAAATTACTCCTTCTCTAGCCATGATATAGTGTGGAATGTCTATCCAGCTCTGTATCTTTATGAGAAATGAATCCTATTTGATTTAATGGTGCTTACTGCTGAAGAAACCTACATGGGATATGCTGGTCTTTCTATAGCAAGCAGACCAAAGTGCACTGTCAGAAGATACTGTAACATTTGTCATACAATCCAAGTATCTGGCATCTGAAAGGCAGAGTTTCCTTCTATTTTTTTTATACATCTGCTCTTTACTCCCTTGTTTTCCAGTTGGTGATGCATCTTGCAATAAGGGTACACATTAAACACATGAAATTTGTAGCTGGTGTACAATTTGTTCCTCCTGGACTAACAAATATATGATTAACCCAAGCTAAAGGAATGAAAGAATTGCATCCATAAATGGAATGCAAACCAGTGAAAACTTATGCTGGGGCAAGGTCTTGCCTTCCCCTGCAATACCCCACACTGCCTTCCTTCCTTCCTTCCTTCCTTCCTTCCTTCCTTCCTTCCTTCCTTCCTTCCTTCCTTCCTTCCTTCCTTTCTTTCTTTCTTTTTCTTTCTGTCTGTCTTTCTCTCTCTCTCTCTCTCTCTCTCTCTTTTTCTTTTGTGGGAAACAACCCCCCCCAAATAAAATATTACTCATAATAAAAGGCTCACAGAAAAACAAGGAAAAATCAAGCTGCTAACAAAGAACCGGCCTGAAGCTCATTCCACATTCCTGCCCGATAGAGATAATGAGATAATGACCCAGGGGCGAGTTCCTAATTTTTTTTACTACCACTCTGTGGGTGTGGCTTATTTTGTGGATGTGGCTTGCCAGCCATGTGACTGGGTGGGCGTGGGCCTCAGGACCTTGGCAGCGGCCGGAGAAGCGGGGGGCATTGCCCACCCACAACGCAGCCCCCCACAGCGGGAGCAGCAAGACTGCAGCAGCGGTTCTTCTAGGAGGCTCCATCCAGCCTGAATGCTTCTCCCCATTCGATGATCCTAGGCTCCTGCCGACCATTCCCCCTTCCCTCAGCAGCTCGAGAAGCCTCAAACGTGCGAAAATGCCTGGGATCATCACCGTGCATTCATGGCTTCTCGGACTGCTGAAGGGAGAGGAACTGAGATAGGTCCTGCTGCCCATTCCCCCTCCCCATAGCAGCTCGAGAAGCCTCGAACGTGCAAAAATGCCTAGGATCATCACCGCGCGTTCGTGGCTTCTCAGACTGCTGAAGGGAGGGGAATGGAGATAGCTCCTGCCACCCGTTCTTTCAGTGTCTCATGCATTCCCTCAGCCATCCTCCCCTGCTTAGACTCACTGTGGGGTAGGAAGGCAGCGCATGCGCAGTGCCGGAAGAAAAAAATTAAAAATTTTTTAATGGCAGCGCCCAGGCACCGGCAACCCACTGCACCGGTACTGTGACATCACCAGCAGGCCGCTACCGGTGCTGTAGAGTGGACCGCACCGGTAGGAACCTACCACTGTAATGACCGTATAGAAAGTGGAAGTCTGATGTTTAGCTCCATTCACACAAGCAGGAAAACAGATCCCTAGAAAACCCATTCAAGACGGGATATTTTGAAATTTCCCCATGACAAGATTTGGCAGCTAACAAAACATAATAGTAGAATCAGAATAAGCAGCCCCACACTCAAGACCTGACACAGGACCAAAGTCATTTAGCCACAATGGGAATCACCCAAACCCATTTAGAAACACAAAGCCCATATTGCACAAATCCCAAAACTTCAAAAACATAGAACCATATAAGAATCCTTCCTTTTATCCACTGCTGAATGTCACTTCGCTTCTGCAATTAAAAACCTCCTTCCCAGCAGCTTCCGAAGGCTTTTCAATTTAAAGCAGGAGTCTCCAAAGTTTGCAACATTAAGACTTGTGGACTTCAACTCCCAGAATTCTTCAGCCAGCCATGAGGCTAAGTTTGGAGACTCCTGATTTAAAGCGACAGCGTTTGTATTTCTTCTTTGCCAAGCGATCTCCTGGCTGGAAAGTGAGTCCTGATTTTTTCCTTCTAACACCTCTCTCTTTCTTTCTTTCTCTTTCTTTCTCCCTTCCCTTCCCTTCCCCCCTCCCTCCCTCCCCCCTCTCTTTCTTTCTTTCAGGGGAACCAGCAGAGGGAAAAGGCTTTAAAAAGTTTTTTTAAACCCAGGAAGTGATGATGTTGGGGCGGGTGGTCAGAGCCTCGCGCTGCCATCCCGGTTCTCCGAACCAGCCGCCGCAACCACTACCTACTCGCCTGAACCGGGCCAAACTGGGAGGATTTCACCCCTGCCTCAAGCATACCCTCCTCCTCCTCCTGCCTTCATCCAGTGGGAAACGTTCTGTTCTGCTCATAGTAAATCAGGATGCAGCATTTCATTCAGTCTCATAGTAAGAGAAATGCTGAACACAGGGGACAACAATTACAGGATGAATTAAGGACATCTATTTCTCTGGGTAAGGATATGTAATTCATCCTATATTAATAGCACTATACTATCAAAGGAATCTCATCTCTGAATGCCAATTGGAGGAAAATAACAGTAGAAGATAGCTGCCTTGCTGTGATCTTTTCATCATCATCTTGTTTGCCACTGAAGGTAAGAAGATATTAGTTCAGAGCCTGATCTGATCCAGCACAGCTATTTCCAACGTAGCCATAACACATCACATCACATCACATAGCATACCCATGTTTCTCTGAAAATAAGATCGAGATTTATTTTCTTTGGGCCCGAAAATAAGTACTAGGGCTTATTTTTGGGGGGTGTCTTATTTTTTTCCATGTATGGGAGGCCCACTTCTGCTTACTCGCAGCGGGGCAGAAGGCCACACTGCATGTCAGTGCCAGTGGAGGCAGGGGAGGGTGGAGCTGCTCCACATGCCCCACACAGGCTTACCTCAGGGCCCCTGCAGCCAGGCCACCCATGCCCCAATACCTGCCTTGCCTCATGGCAGCAGCTCTGGCAACCGCGTCCAGCAGGACCTCACATGGCACCCAGCCCACTTCTGCTTGCTCACGGCCACAACAGAGGAGGATGAGCGATGCACCGGTACCACAGCCATGAGGTGAGGTGAGGAGTGGACCTGCCCCATGCGACACACACTGGCTTACCTCAGGGTCCCCGCAGCCAGGCCATCCACCCCCCAACATCTGCCTCGCGGCTGCAGCACCAACACACCACTCAGCCTCCTGCTCCATGGCGGCCACGAGCAAGCAGAAGTGGGCCAGCGGCCACGTGGGTTCCTGCTGCACATAGCTATTGGTGCTGCAGCTGAGAGGCAGGTGTCAGGGCATAGATGGCCTGACTGCAGGGGCCCTAAGGTAAGCCGGTGCGGGATACATTGGGCAGCCCCACCCCCCCACCCCGTGGCACCACAAGCAACCAGATGGAATGGGCGGCCGGCCAGCTGCATAAGCTCTTAAGTAGGGCTTATTTTGGGGGTAGGGCTTATATTAAGTGCACACATAAAACATGCTAGGGCTTATTTTTCAGGGATAGGGCTTATTTTCAGGGAAACGGTAACATAACATATTTATTTATTTATTTATTATTTATTTATTTATTTATTTATTAGTGAGCCTTATATACCGCCTCATAGTGCAAGCACTCTCTAAGCAGTTTACACCATTAAGCAATGTATATTTATATTGTCCCCAACAATATGGGTCCTCATTTTACCTACCTTGGAAGGATGAAAGGCTGAATCAACCCTGAGCCGGTGAGATTTGAACAGCTGAACTGTTGATCACAGTCAGCTAAAGTAGCCTGCAGCACTGCACTCTAACTGCTGCGCCACCTTGGCTCATATAACAACACATAACACATAAGATCATAAATATTTCAATTTCAGAGTACATAGATTATAGTATAACTATTATTGTATGTTTATTCACAAGGAATTCCATTGAATTCAGTGAAGCTTACTCCCAGATAAATATCCTTATCCTAAATGTGCACCAAAATAATTGTATGGAAAGGAAGAAATATTTAGCTCAAATTAAGAAGTAAATCCAAATCACACCTTTCTAAAGTTTACTTATTTTTTTCCTGCTGAGTTAAATTCTACAAAATGTCTATATAACATAACTGTCCCTGGAAAAGAGTTTGCACATACCGTATTTTTCAGAGTATAAGACGCACCTTTTTACCCCCAAAAAGAGGGTGAAAACTTGAGTGCCACATTTTGAAAGCAAGAAATAGCGTCTTATGCCCTACACTCAAAATTTAACCCCCACCCCAATTCAAGTTTAGGAAAACCAGGAAAAAAATTTCCATATCACATATGAGAGATGCTGGAGGATCATTGCCAAAAATAGAAAATGTATATAAGTTATCAGATGGAGTTTGCACAATCTAAGGATTGATTTTTCTTGAACATTTTTAAAAATGTCAAGCTATTTTGCATAATTAAACACTAAGAGAAGGTATTTATGAAGGTAATAAATGTGAAGCTTTGTTCCTTTCATTTGAAAACCTAAAATTCTTTTTAACAGGAACTTTACATGTCACCCTGATTACATGTACCCTAGCAACCAGAAAATTGTTAAAACATTAAGTGCATGAGTCACTGCAGAAGAAAAATGGTGAGATGTGAATTTTAATGTGTTTGGTACATTATTCTTACAAGAATTTCTCTTGTAGAAAATGAGCCCCCAACCCCTTTGTGCTTTTATAAGTATTCTTTTAGTTGGATGGTTGTTCTGAAATTTAAAAAAACTATATACGAAGAACAATTATGTGGCACACATACATATGTTCTGTCCTCATTCTAAGGGTGCAAGATATAAATCCAGAAAATAGATACATATGCATATACTTTTTTCTGTTTCATCTTCACCTGGCATGTACATGTAATTAGTTCATGCACAGAGCAAAGATTTTTCCATTTCTTTAGTCCTCAAGAAAAAATTTTTCTCTCATTTCTTTTATACTCTTCACCTTAAGACAATGACTTTCAAAGTTTTTTTTAATCTGATGGATTTATTTTTAGGAAATGGATGAAATGACATGAAATCTCCTTTTCAAACAAACAAACAAACAAACAAACAAAAAGACCCCCAGCAAAGATTTTACTTTGTTCTCTCCAGTCTAAGCTGTTAAGCATACCTAAAATGTCTTTAGACTATACAGCAGTGATGGCGAACCTATGGCACATGTGCCACAGGTGGCACGCGGAGCCATATCGGAGGGCACACGAGGCTTTGCCCTATGTCAGCTCCAGCGCGCATGCGCGCGCTGGCCAGCTGATTTTCAGCCTTGGGGAAGGCCGTTTTGCCCTCTGGAGGCTCCGGAGTGCGAAAAATGGCCCAACGGGCAAACCGGAAGTTTAGAAAAATGGACTTCCAGTTTCCCTGTTGTGTTGTTTTTCGCACTCCGGGTCTTCAGGAAGCTTCCCTGAAGCCTATGGAGTGTGAAAAACAGCACAACGGGCAAACCAGAAATCCGTTTTTCTGAACTTCCGGTTTGCCCATTTTTTCACCGTCCCAGGCTTCTGTGAGGCCTGTGTGCATGCACGGGGGCGGGGGTTGTGTGCATGCACAGGGGGCAGCACGGGGGGGTGCGCATGTGTGGGGGGGAATGGGTGTGGGCACGTGTGCGTGCTAGCGCACGCACACACACCCTTTTGGCACATGAACCAAAAAAGGTTCGCCATCACTGCTATACAGTATCTTGAAGAATCCTTTGAGATCTTTTCAATATTAACCAAATTTTAGTACCTTTTAAGTTGGCATCATAACAGGCTTACCAATGATAGTCCTGGACAATTGTAATCCAATTTCCAACTTTTAGAGGGTTATGGTAGATACATTGGAATGATCATAATGTAGAGATAGATTAGCCCTTCCAGCCTATTGCACTTGTGATATATTAGACATCAAAGTCTAAAATTTCCACTTATCATATTACAATGGAAGGTTGATACAGAATGTTATTGCAAAATAATAATAATAATAATACTATTAAAGTCAGGTAAATTATTTTATAAGCTAAAGTGAGACCAATGGGAAACAGTAGTCAATCCTTCCCCAGCAATAGCTGATTCCAATTTCCTACTGGGGAAAAAATAAATTGATTAAAGGTAGTCATTGGCTTGCAATAATTCATTTAGTGATTGTTTAAAGTTACAATGGCACTGAGAAAAGTGACATGACCATTTTCACATAACTATTGCAGCATCTCCACGGTCACATGATCAAAATTCAGATGCTTGGCAATTGATTCATATTTACAGTATGATGATTGCAGTATCCCGGGTCATGTGATCAGCTTCTGTGACCAATCAAAATCAATAAGAAAGCCAGTTTCACTTAACAACTGCAGTTGTTAAGCAAAATCAATGAGAAAGCCAGTTTCACTTAACAACTGCAGTGATTCACTTAACAAATGTGGCAAGAAAGCACATAAAATGAGGCAAAACGTACTTAATAAATGTCTCACTTAGCAATAGAAATTTTAGACCAATTATGGTCATAAATCAAGGACTACTTGCACCTCTGTTTCCTGATTTCATTGTTCTAGTTTGTTTTGTTGAGCAAGGAAACAAAAGACTTTTAAATGTATTATTTATTTCAAAGAAATATGCAGAGAAATAATCAAAAAATTTAAAGAAATTAAGAAAGAAAGTTTGCCTCTAGGAGTCTCTTCAAAATATACTAACCCTGATTTATTCATTGAGGTTTACAGGTCCAAGTGATCTTGCCTTTTATTTGTAATTCTTTATTTTTTATATTGTTCTCCCATTATTTTATTTTTCCACACAGATATGCGTATACACCAATTATGGAAGAAAAGATGGAATTGCTACAAAATCAGAATGACTGGAAATACACATTTCTAGCAGAGTTTAGTAGCTATTAGCTAGCCCTAGCTTCCCCAGTGTGCAAATGCCCAAGGAGACTTTCCTCTGTCTTCCCTCTGCAAATGCCCAAGGAAATTTTCCTCTGACTCTGAGTTGCACTGTGTAGAAAGTCAGCACCCATCCCCCTTCCTAGAGAATGAAAAAATTTGGGGAATATTAAAAAAGGCAGGATAGAATATTTCCCCTAAAGGAGAAATGGTGGGAAAAAATCTTAAGGGAGGCAGAAACCAGCACCAGTTTCCCTGCCCCAAGTAGAAATTGAGGAGGCCAGCTTTTAGAAATGGAGATTTGGTAATCCATTCAGAAAGACTGGGTCAGACAAAAACTTCAGATAAGCAACAAGCCAAAGGTTTACAAGATTAGCTCAGATAAACACCTAGGATTCGCATTTCCCCTTTTGCCTATAGAGTCAGCCATGAATCCTACATGATCCCATAGGGACCCAAAAGGTATAAAACCCACCCATTCTCAACTCCATTTTGTCAGCTGTCCCAGAATCACATGCTGTTGGTGGTTCTGCTCATAAATAAACCAACTTTCTTTCCAATCAGCCTCCATTTTATTCCCAGCTTGGAACTGGAACTGGATTTTTTTCTTCCAACAACTGTCCTGGAGTCATGTGATTATCACCAGTAACCTTCATAGCCAGTTTCCAACAAGCAAAGTTAGTGTGGAAAGCTAGATCCTCTTCATAACCACATGATTCACTTAACTGCAGTGATTCACTTAACAACTGTGGCAAAAAAGGTTGTAAAATGAGGCACAACTCACTTAACAACTGCCTTGCTTAGCCACAGAAATTTGATGTCATGGTAAGACAAGTACTAGGAGCGGTGCGGTGGCCTAGAGGTGGAGCTCTCGTCTCACAATCAGGAAGCTGTGAGTTCGATTCTAGGTAGAGGCAGATATTTCTCTCTCTGGGCACAATGAGAATATATCTGCTGAACAAAACTCCACATTGGCATCAGGAAGGGCATCTGGCCATTAAACAGTATGCTAGCTCCATTCAGTTGCCCAGTTGTCCACTCCGCAAGGGATTATGGGGTCGTTAAAAGATGATGTAAGACAAGGACTACTTATATTAAGATGTGTATTTGGCACCAACCTGTGCAGATTTTGGAATGTAAGATACAACTGTGAAAGGGAAATGGAATGTAAATTCTGGTGGTGTAAATTTTAAATCTGACTCATCCTAAACAGAATTCAACTGAAAACTTAATAAATATAAAAGAACTCATTGTGTTTCAGTTATCATAAGGTAAATAAATAATTTCCTTATTAGAAGACATTACTTAAACCACTTCTGTATGGTTGCCAGAAATATTACTTGGGCAAATCCTATATAGACACTAATAATTTTTTTTAACTAACAAAATATTTGTAGATGTTTGAACTTTGTATTTAAAAAAGAAGCAAGAGTCCAAAGATTACAATACTATTAGAAAGTTGCAGACCCTGTCTCAAATTCATAAAAATTGCTTGTCTCAAAAGACTGAATAAAACAAAATTTAGCCTCTTTATTTATTAAAAAGTTGTTAAGGGCTTGTGTTTTTTAAAACTGTTTTTATCTCAAAGACTTCATAACCAGGATCTTGCAGCAGCAGGCTTTGAAAGCATCCCCCCAAAGTTATCACAGCATATTGTTTCTTGTTCTCATGTGTAGTCTTTTGAACTTGTAGAAAGTTAACACCTCCCCTCTCCTAGAAGAATGAAATATTCTAGGAAATATTAATACCTCCTTGGATGAGAAAAGGAGATACATTCTCTTGGAAAGCAGCCCCCACCTTTGTTAATAGCCCCAGAAAGACTGGGCCATCCTATCTACAGGACAAAAGGCTGGGCCAGCTTATCTACAACACAAAAGACCTTCACCCTCAGGATATAATAGGATTAGCCCTCTACCCATTTCACCACATGGCACCTGGGAAGATTACATCACCCAGCAAGATTCAACCAAGCCTGGGACTCAAGACAACCTACAAAGTTACCCCTGCATGGCCCCATGGGAGTCTGACAACCAGTCAGAGTACACTTCTTACACAGGAACAGGAAGCTCCAAGGCGGGGCCCAAGAGAAGTTATAAATCTCTCTCTTTCTCTCACCCATGTGCTCATTTTTGCCCAGGACACAAAAAACTCATGTGGTCCTGTCCACCATTAAACCATCTTTCCAAGCAGTCTCCATGTTTCCAGTGTCTTTCTCCCCACTTGGAACTGAACCAAGATGGACATTTCTTCCAACTAATTGATACATTATTTAGGTAGAAATAGTTATAGCGGTCTCTGCATTCAAACTCATCTGTAATCTTGGTTAGAACCAATGATATTTTAAAAGTTTTTTTTTTTAAAAAAACTAATATAAGGGGATTACCAACAAAAGAATCCTTCTGTAACTAATAAAACAATACAATTCCGCTAATATAGTTTTGGATATTATTGTCACCTGATAATGTTGCATTACAGGTAGTCCTTGACTTATGACCACAATTGAGCCCAAAATTTCTGTTGTTAAGTAAAACGTTTGTTAAGTGAGTTTTGCCCCATTTTACAACCTTTCTTGCTACAGTTGTTAAGTGAATCACTGCAGTTGATTAGTTAGTAACCTGGCTGTTAAGTGAATCTGGCTTCCCCATTGACTTTGCTTATCAGAAGTTCACAAAAGGTGATCAGATTACCTTGTGACACAGCAACAGTCATAAATATGAACCAGTTGCCAAGCGTCTGAATTTCGTTCACATGATCATGGGCATACTGAAAAGGACGTAACTGTGAAAACGGTCATAAGTCTATTTTTTCAGTGCTGCTGTAACTTTGGTCACTAAATGAACTGTTGTAAGTCGAGGACCACCTATATTTCTACACTTCTTTGTATTTTAAAATATGAAAATTATTCACAAATGTACATTCTACATTTTTATATCTAATTCTCATATAGTTTGCTTTATACTTGTATAATAATACAAGTATGAGAGATAAGATATAATTGAAAAAGTAATTTATACTTTTACATTTAAGTTACTGTAAATTGTAAATTCAGGGTTCATAATTTTTTCTTATTATTTTATAACTAAATATTTATATTTATAAAAAAATTAATTATATATAATTATAGGTATAATTAACTAACTAACTAACTAACTAACTAAATAAATAAATAAACAAACAAACAAACAAATAAATAAATAGTTAATGAAAAACAAGTTACCATATCTGAACTGCAAAAATCTATTATTTGGCAACAGAGTTATGCAAACAGAAAATATCAATAAGCATCAGTTTAAATATTTCAAGGAATAATTTATTAATGTTAAGCTTAATATTAGAAAAATGAAGTAAGTTAAAACACCTGGTTAAATTTTTCATCTTGAGTCAAGATAGGAACTTTTAGTATATGGTGAGCTATATGGAGAGTGGAGAAGTTTAGTTTGGTAGGACTAAATATATCTCTTGTGGTTTTAAAATGCTGGCTGACAAACTAGTTTTTCAGTTTCATTACACCATCTTATTTTTTCTTAATAAGAATAAATATTACTGGTCCAAAACCTTAAAAGATTACTGGAAGTTCCACTAAATGAATTAAGTGACCTGGTCTGGTACGTAGGCAAGACTGTTATTACAGTATTATTACAGCAATACAATTGCTGTAATAAAAACGGAACAACTGGAGAAGATACATGAAACAATTAATAAAATATTCAAAGTAATGAAATTCACAAGGGAAGAAGAAAACAACAACATACAACCCTTCCTGTATATCCTCCTCAACAGAGGAGCTGATGGCAAATTAGAAACACAGGTCTATCAAAAAACAAACAGACACCCCAACAATAGACACTGATCAAGTGCTCTATTACAAAAGAAGCAACCTAAAAGACCAGAAAAAATAAAACAGACCATATATACAACACCTTCCAACAAAATGGATACCTGCACAACTTTATTAAACATTTTATTCTTCAGATAACAGAGTTGGAAGTGACCTTGGAGGTATTCTAGTCCAACCCACTGCTCAAGCAGAAAACTCTACCATTTTAGACAAATGGTTGTCCAATATTTTCTTAAAATCTCCAGTGTTGGAGCATCCACAGCTTCTGGAGGCAAGTCATTCCACTGATTAATTGTTCTAATTGTCAGGAAATTTCTCCTTAGTGCTAGGTTGGTTCTCTCCTTGATTAGTTTCCATCTATTGCTTCTTGTCCTGCCTTCAGGTGCTTTGTCCCCCTCTTTTTTGTGGCAGCCCCTTAGATATTGGAACACTGTTATTATGTCATCCCTAGTTCTTCTTTTCATTAAACTAGACATACCCAATTCCTGTAACCATTCTTCATATTGTTTTAGCTTCCAGACCTCTAATCATCTTTGTTGCTCTTCTCTGCACCGTTTCTAGAGTCTCAATATCTTTTTTATATCGTGGCAACCAAACATCCAGATAATCAACCAACACCCTGATAATCAGGAAATACCACCAGACAAACGATCAAGCAGAAACAATACCCTAATCAAGGAACCACGGAGGAGGAAAACCACACCACCACCAGCACTGACAGGGCAAGCTACTATATGTAAACACCACACTCACTAACGCCGATTATGTCACTCAGTTGGGTAAACATCTGCAAGCAACCAAGCAAGCTAAGAGAGCACATAGGATTCTAAGCTACATATATTCTCTTCTATCAAAAATATTTAGTCTTTCTATATGCCATATGATATGACCTTTTCAGCTGTGTACAATCCTGATCAAACAGTTTTTTATGTTGTACACCCCAATTACTGGAGTTTTATTTCTTTGACAAAAACTATTTTGAGATTAAAATACAAGTCTAAGTATGGTTTTTGAGATTTGCCTGGCAGGTGTGCATGAATTACTAAGGTTTCTGATGCTGCCAGCCATTTAGCAATTGGTTTTGCATTACTTTCATTCCATCTAATTTATACCTCTGTGTTGTTATTTTCCAGCATTGGAAGAGGCAGTCATAGTTAATATTGGGGGTGATGATTGCTTTCTAATTCTGAATCTATGAATCCATACATTGTACAGCATTCAGGAGATTATGCAATGTGATCCAGTAATAAATTATTAATCTTCTCCCTGCCTCCCAGTAAGTATGTTTTGCTAGATGATCCTAATCTAGCGACTCACTGAGTAAACACAGCTCCAAAGGAGGGAGTCATCTGTCTAACACATAATCCTGCCCAATTAGATTTTAGATTCTTAAATTATCTAGGACTAGGTTATAAGAGTCCTTCTGGTATAGCCTCCTCAGGAAAGGTCTTGAACTGAAATCATTTGTCCCAATCCGGGCATTTAAATTCCTGTCAATTATTGCTGATTGCTGTAGGATGTACCAATAACTAGCACTGATGTACCATGTACCATCACTAGCACTGATGATGTTAGTTTGGCTAATAAAATATTTGCAAGAAAACAACCAAGCTCAGAGAGCACGAAGTACCCCTAGATATACCTGTATATCTAAGTATATCTGTGTATATCTAAGCAAGTGAGAATAAAAATTTCAATATTGGGTGTTGTTAGTCTGGACATGGTTTTTTTTAGAAGGAGGATGTTAATCATTAATGTTGAGGAATCTGATTTTTTTTTTTGAGGGACAGCAGGAAGACAGATACCCCTGGGTTTAAAGAAGGCAGAGGAACACATTTCAGTTGTAAAACTACCATATTTTTTGGACTATAAGACGCACTGGAATATAAGAGTCACCAAGATTTCGAAGAGGTAAACAAGAAAAAAAAAGTTTTTGCCCTCCCCGGGCCCCAGAAGCACTCTGTAGGCCTCCCAAACATTCTGTGCATCCTGTTTTTGTGAAAAACGGATCCATTTTTCGCAAAACCAGGATGCACAGAGGGTTTGGGAGGCCTGAAGAGTGCTCAGTGCTAGTTATTAGAATGCTCATGGGAGCTGGGTATAGCAAAAATGTGACACGTGGGGGGTTTGGGAGGTGAAAAACGGGCCTATTTTTCACAAAAATTGCCATTTTTTGTGAAAATGGGATGCGCAGAAGGTTTGGGAGCCCTGCAGACTGCTCCTGGGGGCTGGGGAGGACAAAAATGTGATTCATGGGGGGTTTGGGAGGCGAAAAATGGGCCCATTTTTTGCAAAAACAGGCATTTTTCATGAAAATGGGGCGCACAAAGGATTTGGGAGGCCTTCAGACTGCTCCTGGGGGCTGGGGAGGGCAAAAACGGTGTGGCCGTTTGATTGGTGTGGCCAGGGCTGCCTCTTTGGGCTCCGGGGGGAGTTTTCGAGCAGCAAAAGTAAGATCTTGGACTCCAGGGAGAACATTGCAGAATGGTACTTTGGTTTTGAGCCTCACTGATGCTAGTATCAGGGAGAGAGCAGTGGTATATCGCAGAAAAATCTGGACGCTGTTTAACGACCACGGTAGACCTAAATACAGGATCCAAAGACTGGGAGCTAACATCGGGAGGTGCACCCTCCGCCTACTTATTGGCTCCATTATTATGACTTTTATACTATTTATTGCAAACTGTACTCCGGAAGTGATGAATGCTGTATGATTGAGAATGTTATGTCTGTGATATGAATGAGTAGAATGAACGTTTGAAATTTTAGAAGACAATTTGAGGGAACTGGGAACCAAGGCTTGGCCCCCCTTTGCTGAGTGTATAAACAGAAGCGGAGGGGGTCCGGGCTCTTTTACCCAGTCCAATATGGATGGTATGGATGGCCTGCAGGATGAGAGGGGGACCAGCGGGGGAGGGGAGGGGGTCTCTGGTAGGGACGAGAGCCGGAACATCTCGGTCATAATGGGAAGAGGCAGGTATGGCGGGAGCAGAGGGGTGGGCCGCTCTCGGGGAATGAGACCTCGCTGTGTACAAGCAATCCCTTGTTCCGGCCCCTCCGATGTGGTTCCATCTTGCTCATCCTGAGTACCTGGTAACCAGGGTGTTCAGGGCCCTGGGCTCAGGATGCTGCTGCTTAACGCCAGGTCAATTACCAACAAAGCCCCCCTGATACGTGATTTAATCACAGAAGAGGGGGCGGACCTGGTTTGTGTAACTGAGACCTGGCTGGGCCAGGAGGGAGGAGTAGCTCTCTCCGAGATATGCCCAGATGGGTTCTCAGTGCAGCATCATTCCCGACCCCAGGGAAGGGGGGGAGGAGTGGCAATAATAACACGCGGAAACCTGCATCCTCGTAGGATCCCTGCCCCGGAGATTGTTGGGTGTGAGACGCTCCTTCTGAAGTTGGACTTAGGGGTACAGGTGGGCCTTTTCTTAACGTACCTGCCTCCCAGCTGCGTAAGTAAGGCCCTGCCTGAGCTGCTCGAGGCAGTAGCCGGCTTGGCAGTTGAGTTCCCCAGGCTTATGGTGCTGGGGGACTTTAACTTGCCTTCTGCTGGCGAAACCTCTGGGATTGCTCAGGAGTTCATGGATTCCATGACAACCATGGACCTGACCCAAGTAATCCAGGGTCCGACTCATGAGGGTGGTTACACGCTCGACCTAGTGTTTCTCTCGGGGCAGTGGAGAGATGATCTGAAGATAAGGGACATAGTCATCACCCCTCTGTCATGGTCAGATCATTTCCTACTGAGGTTGGATTTCGCAGTTCCATTCCTCCCCCGCAGGGAGGCGGGACCGACTAGGTGGTTCCGCCCCAGGCGCCTAATGGAGCCGGAAGGATTCCAGAGGGAACTTGGGGAAATACCTGAAACCCTGGTACGCAACTCGGCTGACTCCCTGGTGGATGCTTGGAACACCGCAGCATCAGGGGCTTTAGACCGAATTGCGCCTTTGCGACCTCTCCGTGGCAGTGGATCCCGAAAAGCTCCCTGGTTTACCGAGGAGCTCCGGGAGATGGAACGCCAGAAGAGACGTCTGGAGCGCCGCTGGAGGTCCAGCAAGACCGAATCCGATCGAACACTATTAAGAATTTACATCAGATCTTATTTAGTGGCGATAAGGGCGGCAAAACGATCTTATTTTTCCGCTCTTATTGCGTCCGCAGATTCTCGCCCAGCCGCCTTGTTTAGGGTGACTCGCTCCCTCCTTGCTAAAGGGGGGAGCAAGGAACACTTGCAAGGTAGAGCTGAGGAATTCGCAGAGTTTCTGTCGGATAAAGTCGCTCGGATCCGGTCGAACCTGGACTCTGGCTGGGCAGAGTCCATGGAGTTGACGGGGGCTAGTCTTAGTCCACCGTTGTGGGAGGAGTTTGGGCCTGTTTCTCCTGAGGATGTGGACAGAGCCGTGGGGGCGATGGGGGCCTCCACCTGTTTATTGGACCCGTGCCCCTCCTGGTTGGTCTCGGCCAGCAGGGAGGTGACACGCAGCTGGATCTGGGCGGTGGTCATCGCTTCTTTGGAGGAGGGATCCGTACCACAGTCGCTAAAAACTGCGGTGGTGAGACCCCTCCTGAAGAAGCCTTCCCTGGATCCAGCTGACTTGAAGAACTATCGTCCGGTCTCCAACTTACCTTTTCTAGGGAAAGTTGTGGAGAAGGTGGTGGCTACTCAACTTCTGCGACTTCTGGATGAAACAGAACATCTAGATGCTTATCAGTCGGGTTTCAGGCGCGGGTACAGTACAGAAACTGCCTTGGTCACTCTGATAGATGATCTCTGGCGGGCCCGGGATGGGGGAAATTCCTCTATCCTGGTGCTACTTGACCTCTCAGCGGCTTTCGATACCATCGACCATGGTATCCTTCTGCATCGGCTCGGCGAGTTGGGAGTGGGAGGCACCGTTTTACGGTGGTTCTCCTCCTATCTCGCCGATAGGATGCAGTCGGTGTTAACAGGAGGGCAGAGATCCTCCCCTAGGCCCCTGTTATGCGGGGTGCCTCAGGGGTCGGTTCTCTCGCCCATCCTGTTTAACATTTACATGAAACCGCTGGGTGAGATCATCCGCAGACATGGGGTGCGTTTCCATCAGTACGCTGATGACACCCAGCTGTACATCACCACCCCGTCTGACTTCAGTGCGGCAGTTGATGTAATGTGCCGGTGCCTGGACGACGTTAGGATCTGGATGGGGAGGAACAGACTCAGACTCAACCCTGACAAGACTGAGTGGCTTTGGATATTGCCTCCTAAGGACTACGACAACTGTCCCTCCTTGGTTCTCGAGGGAGCGAAACTGACTCCCTCGGACCAGGTCCGCAACTTGGGGGTCCTCCTAGATCCACAGCTAAAATTGGAGCATCATCTTACTGCTGTGGCTAGGGGGGCCTTTGCACAGGTTCGCCTTGTGCACCAGTTGCGGCCATATTTGGAGAAGGAGGCTCTACTCACGGTCACTCACGCCCTTGTCACCTCCCGTTTGGACTACTGCAACGCGCTCTACATGGGGCTACCCTTGAAGAGTATCCGGAGACTCCAACTGGTACAAAATGCGGCTGCGCGTGCTGTGGTGGGTGTACCAAGGTACACCCACGTGACACCTATACTCCGCCAGCTGCATTGGTTGCCCATTAGTCTCCGGGTCCAATTCAAGGTGTTGATCATCATCTTTAAAGCCCTTCATGGCTTAGGACCAGGTTATCTCCGGGACCGCATTCTGCCTCATACTTCCCTTCGACCGGTTAGGGCCCACAGAGTTGGCCTCCTCCAGCTCCCGTCAGCCAAGCAGTGCCGGCTGGCGGGTCCTAGGGGGAGGGCCTTCTCTGTGGCAGGCCCCGCGCTCTGGAACCAACTTCCTCCAGAGACCCGAACTATCCCCACCCTGCTCCAGAGACCCGAACTATCCCCACCCCCCCACGTTAAGACGTGGCTTTTCCTGCAGGCAGGGGGCAGAGCTTAATTCCAGCTGAACTCTCCCCCGGGTATGTTTGGTTGTTGAATGGTTTTTATACTGTAATTTTTAATTTTTATATTATGTTTTTAATTCTGTTTATTGGTTATTTCTTGTATTTTTCTTGTGTTGTACGCCGCCCTGAGTCCCTCGGGAGTTGGGCGGCATATAAGAAAAGCCAAATAAATAAATAAATAAATAAAAACATGATGCGTGAGGGGTTTGGGAGGTAAAAAAAGGCCCCCTTTTTTCCAAAAATGGGCCCATTTTTTGCAAAAACGGGGCGCACAGAGGGTTTGGGAGGCCTGCAGAGTGCTCCTGCGGGCTGGAGAGGGAAAAATGGCAAACCCCCCCATGCGTCACTTTTTTGCCCTCCCAAGCCCCCCAGGAGAACTCTGCAGGCCTCCCAAACCCTCTGCGCATCCCGTTTTTGTGAAAAACGGGTCTGTTTTTGGCGAAAATGGGACACGTGGGGTGAGGTTTCGGGAGACAAAAAATGACTGTATTCGGTTTATAAGACACACCAACATTTCCACCCTCTTTTAGGTGGGGAAAATGCATCTTATACTCCGAAAAATACGGTACATTAACTCCCTTGGATCCCCCTCCTATCTTACTTGGATAGCCTAGAATGAATTGACTCAGTAACTACCCCAACTCCATCTCTGATGTGGTGGCCTAGGTTTAGAATGATATTCAAAGATTGTTCTTTTGATGGTCTTGACCAGCTATTAATATTCCAAGTCAATTGGGACATTAGTTGGATCCAGTCATAGGAGGTATCTGTGTTGTACAGTAGTCCAGGGCTGTCAAATTCATGGCCCGCAGGCTGGATGCATCATGTGCTGGCTACGCCCACACCTGGTTTAGCAAAGGGGGGAAAGTCCTGATATATATGTGATGACACGAGTTTGACAGCCCTGAAATAGTCCCTGGGAAGTTATAATTGCTGTCCTAGAATTCTAGCATCCAATATGTTCTGATAGATATGGAGAGAAATTTGTTGCATCTAAAGTGAACAATTTAATTTGCAGGGAATATCTAAAGAGGGTTTACTATAGAGCTGGGAACTTTATGACCCACAAGCCATATTCAGCCGTGGCGCGGCAGCAGCAGTGGGCAGGGCAGCAGTGGGGCAACCTTGGGCAGCAGCCCTTGACAACAGTCCCAGGTTCTCATGTGACCTTTGGGAAAATTAATTGCCCACCTCTGGTTTAGTACAGTATGTATGAAGCCCCACTCTTTGCCTTGTCAAGGAGTAAGAATTTATTAATACAGTCATTTGACTGCAGTTTTGTCGGTTTTATTTTAACAACTTGCCCTTTATCAGAGAACATGTCAGAAATAGTCTGTAGAGATTCTCAGTCATCCAGGTCATGGTTGTCCCAAAGGTGCTTTTTCAGGAGGCAACTGGACTTTGTCTTTTCTTTGAAAACATTTCACTTCTAATCCAAAAAGCTTCTTCAGCTCTGACTGGATGGTGGGGAACGGAATGATTTATATTCCTTGCAGACAGCTGGTCACTTGCATCCTTTTACAGGGTTGAAGCTCTTGGAGGTTTATCTCTGTCTTCAGGGTCACCTGAGTAGTGCTAATGGTTCCTGTAGTCTGCAATTTTTCTGGAAACCCGTTCATACTGCCACACCATTCAAAGGGTGTTCATCCCAAATTGCATAGCTAAAAGTCTGTAGAGATTCTCAGTCATCCAGGTCATGGTTGTCCCAAAGGTGTCTTTTCAGGAGGCAACTGGACATTTCACTTAAATCCTTCCATTCCCCACCATCCAGTCAGAGCTGAAGAAGCTTCTTGGATGAGAAGCGAAATGTCTTCAAAGAAAAAAGAAGGAAGTCCAGTTGCCTGCTGAAAAAGCACCTTTGGGATGTCAGAAATATGTGGATTAACCTGGGCTTCTGCATGGTCTTAATGAAGTGGTAGGTCCAGCATCATGTTTTTTAACAAAAGCATCAGTCTTTTTTCGGGAATTCCAGATCATATTTTATAGCTGAGAGCTGCTCGAATAATTATTTGGGTTTAAACTCCATTGAATTTTCTGGTGGGAGTATTTCCGTAGTCTGCGTTTGCATCTTACTTTTAAGCTTATTTTTATGTCCCTTGAGGTTAGCAGGTGAATTAGCAAGTTATAAACAGAGTGAGAAATGGGGAGAGAATCCAGATTCAAATTTAGCTCTTGCCTGCCAGGTAGTGAAATATCTAACAGCTGTTTTTTTTTTCAGTTCTGTTTGAAGGTCCCATTCAAGTGATTCAAGGGTTGCAAACTTGTTAAAGGTGAGAGGAAAATTTGTTTTGCTTACGGATTCTTTTTGTAAAACATTCTTCTACTAGCTGATACCCGTGCTTTGCTACGAAACTATGTGATGGGGCTTGATTAATTGACACTTAAAGCTTGAAAATTAATTAGTTAAAAAAGGGACTGTATTATTTTGTTAGAGATGGCAAGCTAGGTTTCTGTTACAGATGAAGACATTATTTGCATAGCATAGACTTTCAATTCGTCTCTCAGATGAATTGCTCAGGACCTCCCTGTAAACATTCCTGGTTTTGCTCTCTGGCTGGAGGATGACCAGGCTGTCAGGTGAACTGACTCTGGAGCATGCCACATAGAACTGGCCATGGGAGAAACAGGCAGCTACCCTTACTTGTGTTTTCCTAACCGCATCTGTAAATCTTTTCCTGCATTTTTTGCCTATTTTCCCTTTAACTGGTGTTACAGTAGAAGGAACAGATTTGTCTGAACTGAGGAGGAAAATAAAGGGGGGGGATCTGTCTCTGCCAACCAGCATCCATTGGTATTCATCTGGCTAGCCTGGCTTAGCTCAACTGTTCTGTAGTAAAGCTGCTTGCTGCTGTGAAAGCAAAAGCAAAATGGAAACTCCTCTGCTTGTGTTTTGCATTTGGATCAGATTTCTTTTCAGGTTGGGAGGGGGAGTAGAACTCCTTAGCATCAGAGCTTGTTAATAATAATAATATAAGAAATACTCATGTGCTGATGGTCATTTCAAAAAATCCTTTCTTAGTGAGCATCTAGAAGCCAAGAGGAACATACGTGGCAAATTTCAAGTTGGTAGGCTTTACAGTTCTGGAGATTTTGTGATTAATGTGTGGGTGGTTTTCACATAGATAGATAGATAGATAGATAGACAGACAGATAGATAGATAGATCTTCGGCTGTTTAGCAGATTTGATGAAAAAAGGGATCCCAGACGGATGCTGGGATGTTTCTTTTCCCCATGTTGTTCAAATCCATTCAGAATCTTTGCCTGCGCCATTTTACCTATTTATTTATTTTATTTTATTTTGTTATTCTTATATGCCGCCCAACTCCCGAGGGACTCGGGGCGGCTTACAACAAGGAGAAATACAAGAATAAACTCACTTGATATATATTTAAAAATAGCTAATAAGCCAAATAAAAGTCTATAAATAAAAGTTCCTGAAACCTAGCATACTTATTTATAACTGAGCTAAATGAGAAACAAAAGTAGCTAAAACACACCGTTATAAAGTAACATAACACTGAAAGGGGAAGAACTTAGGAAAATACGGGTTGCTGGGCTGACGCCTTGGCTTCTCCAAGATTCCATTACACGTGCTTTTTCCCCGGATATGTAAGAAGGGCAACATTATTTGGTACTGCTTTTGTTTTAGAGTAGAGAAGGCGTGACGTGGAGAACCGGTATGCCAACATCTGTATCACCGCAAGCATTCCTATTTTCCACCTCCTAACAATGGCTGGGGGTGGGGGGGGGGAACCAGTCGGCAGGCAGAGATTCCGTCGCTGCTGCCTCGCCGCTCGGCGGGCAAAGCGCCCCTCTTCCCCCGGGCCGAGCGCGAGAGCCTTTGAGGCTGAAGGGGCACCTAATGACGCTCAAGAAAGCCTGGCGGCAGAGACACGTGGTGGGCGCTTCCGCCTCGAGCCGTTCTGAGAGCCGCGCGCACGAGGAAAATCTGAGACGTCGCCCAGGGGTCGAACCGCTCCGCTACTTCCTCGTGCCTGCAAAGTTTTCGTCGGTTCCGCCCCCCTCGGCGGTCCTGCTAACGAGCTCGCCTCGCCTCGCTTCGGCGGTGCGTCGGACGGCGAGAGGCAGGAATGCACCGGCAGGTGTATCCTGGCTTCGGACTTGCTGCGCTCGGCGTGGTTCTTCGGCCGAGCTAACGAGGCTGAGACGAAAGAACAGGAGCCGGAGCCGGTAAGTTTGTCTGCCTTAAGTTTCCCCACTCCCTCACCGTCGTTTCGGGAGCTGTTCCTTTCCCTTCATTGGTCAGCGCGGTTCTTCCCACCTGGCGTCCCGCGATGATTTTGGGAATGGGCGTCTTTTAACGCAACCAGGTGGAGGTTTGACAGCCGATGATCCGGGAGCAGGCAGTCTTCAAGCAAGATTCACCTTTCTCTGTTCCCACTGCTTTTGAACGGTTGGTAGTGAGTGTGCTGCGCAGGGTAGAATTTTTAATATTGCAATTTAAAAAAAAAACCGAAATGGGAAGAATGCTTTATTCTGTTAGGCTCTTCCTTTGGAACTGGTTTAAAGGACTGGTTTAAAGAACTGGTTTAAACTGATTCTAGGACTGCAAGAATCTAACTATTTTTTATTTTTGTGTATTTATTTTGTCAAGTACGTATTGGTAATATACATAGATATAACATTGTTATATACATAAGATGGGTACTGATAAGAGGGAACATTAGGACAGGGATGGTAGGCACGCTGGTGCACTTATGCACGCCCCTTACTGACCTCTTAGGAATCGGGTGAGGTCAACAGTGGACAGTCTAAGGGTAAAGTTTTTGGGGTTTGGTGACAAAACCACATAGTCAGGTAGTGAGTTCAACTAGCTAGTATGGCTGTATTGACAGGAAGCAATAATAGCTGTTGCTCAACACATCTGGAACAATAAAAACCCACTGAAAAAGTCTGCACTGCTGTGCTAACTTGTCATGGGAATACATCTGTAATAAAGTTCTGTACTCATTACTCTAAAACAGGTTTAAAAGTTCTGAATGTTGTTTAGGGAGCTAGATGTAAAAGACTCCTCAATACTTAATGGAAAAGTACTCCTTTTAAAAGTAATTACACCCTTCCCCCCTATTTTTGCAGGTGCTAAAATGTAGATGTAGATGCGTTTTTATGAAATGTAGAAACAATTGTTGCTGTGTATCACTTTTTAAAACATTTCCTTAAGGAGTGTTGCTTTTCTGGGAGAGGCTATGCCAGTTGAATTATGATCCAGTAACTGAGTTCACACAACACAAGTGATTAACTTGATCATGGCCTACTCAGTTAACCAATTATCCAAGTTTGCATAAACCATTTGTGCTGGTTCCTATAATGTGCTCGTCTGCTTGTTTAGTGTGTTCAAATGTTAATGTCTCATGGGCAATGATTGCGGGAAGGATAGCTTTTAGCAGGTAATATGTTGCACTCAGAAAGATTCAGAGGATGGAAAGCAATGGGCAGATGAGTCAAGAAAGGGTAGGTTTAAGGGTTGCTAAGGACTTGTTAATGAGATGAATCCCACAGACTGGCTATGATATTCTTTTTGAAGAGAACAGAAGAGAGTAGTAGAGGAGACAGGGGACAAATAAGCCATAATATTGAAGAAAGAAGTACAGTGACAAGACAAGTTAGTCCTGAGGGGGAAAGGGCTAAAACATGTTGACGGGGGAATTCTGGGAACTGAGAGCCACACATTTTAAAATTGCTAGAGATGAGAAACACTACTCTGGTGTATCCTATAGAATAGGGCTGTCAAACTCGCGTCCTGCAGGCTGGATGCGTCACGCGCTGGCCATGCCCACACCTAGTTTAGCGAAGGTGAAAAAAGTTCCAATACGTCACATGACGCCGCCATGACGACACGAGTTTGACACCCCTGCTATAGAATGTATCCTTCACTGTGTGGGTTTACATCTAGACAGACATTGGGTTGAAATCAAGCACATTTGGCTTGAAATGAGGGGCTAAAAAGATATATAGAGTGGAAGACAAAATTTGGTATCTATTTTTAAGCTGGGATTCTCTTTCTTTTTCTAACTAGGCAGTTCTCTGCAATCTATCTGCAATAATGTAACTAACAAAATAAACATGCACAGAGATAATCAGATATTATGTCTACCTGTTCTTTATTTCATTATAGTGATGCATGAAATATTTTGTCAGGTGATCCTGCCAGGTCTGCTCATGTACAGCAGTGTTTTTTTTTTTACCAGTTTTTATTCTTTTTTGTTTTTAGGGAGTTAAGATTTTTATTTCCCTGGAAAAAGGGAGGGAGGGAGGAGTCTGGGAAAGCTATCCATAATTCCCATGTGAGACTAGAAATACCAAAGAAGCATCAGGGGTGTCATGGGAGGGAAGATTTAACAATATTAAAACATAGAAGCAGATGGGCTGATCAAAGTCCCACCACCCCTTTTTATCTATGCAATGCATGTTAAAAGGGCTGCAGCTTTGATAACACGGTTGCATCTATCATTTTGAACTTTTGAGTCCCTTTGAAGACATCCCTGAGTAATGTTTGCCAATGAGTCCCCCCCTCCCCGTAGGAGTAAGGTAGGAAATGGAGAAAATGCTTTCCTTGATAGACACATCAGAGCTACCTGTGAGAAGCTAGCTTTTCAAGGTGCTTTAGAAATGTTCTCAGGATTTAGGAGAAACTTGTTTGAACCTTACAAAATATGGGGAAGAAATGCTTCTAAATTTACCCTTTGTGAACACACATGGATGCACATACACCAAGCTCAGTTCCCAGCATTTTAGAACAGAGGCTAATGTGTATTATCTTGGATGTTTTTGTACACTCTCTCTTAACTAGCCATGCAAAACCTTCTAGAATTACTAAGCATGTGTCTAAAAATTTGGCTGTTCTTTGTGTGCAAATTTTCCACTTAGAAGGGCACATTAACATAAACATTGACTTGGCTTCCACCAAAAACAGTGTAATAAATAACTCTGTAGAGTTTATGAGCTCCTCTCCTCTACATTCAGTATCCCAGCTCTTTCTATAATTGATGGCTGACTCTACCTTTTATTTTAAAAAATTGTCTACATATTTGGTATGGTAGTTGCCAAATTAGTGTAATTACTATTGCATAGACAAACACCGGAATTGAGACAATCCAGACTTCAATCTATCCTTCGATGGAAATGCATTGTGGAAATGCATTGTGAGCTTTGGACTAATCACTTTCTATCAAATCAACTCACACTTTTCATGAGGATAAAATGAAAAGCAATTCCTATCAGTGCCTGCTGATTTGCTCAATTATTTATTAATTATTTTTTGAAAACTAATAATAGCCTTCTAGGTAATGGTTCTATATTAAAACAGAATAATGTATCTAAAATACAATAGAATGAAATTACTAAAAGTATAGTACATAGTAAGTGACATAAACAATCAACCAGCAGCATTTCAAAATGCAATAAGAACTACAGTATAATAATAGTCCTTGTAAAAAGCAGATAAGAACTCACTAAAATGAGTATTCCTGAAATTATTATGCTACAAACTAGAATGTTTAGAATCTTGCTAGAATATCCTTTATTTCAAAGATTTCCCAGTAGAAGATGGCCTAGCTGACTTTTGCTGACCTTAGAAGCTAAACACGGTCAAACTTGGAATAGATGATTGATTAATATAGGTATTCTGGGAATTTACATAAACAGCCTTGAAGAAGACAATGTGGGGGGGGGGGGGAGGTCTGTGACATTGCCCCAAAAAATTGTATGGATGTCACCAAGAGTTGAGTTCTAATTCAGGATGTCTTACCAACATTTCTGGGTGGGGGTTCTTTACCCTTTCATCAAGATATTCTCCCTTCAGCTCACTTCATAGAAAGAAAGATGATTTGGATTTTTCTGCCGAAAACTGAGAAATACAGAATTGAATAAATCTTGTGCCAGTCCTGAAATACCTAGGGCAGCGGTTCTCAACCTGTGGGTCGCGACCCCTTTGGGGGTCAAACGACCCTTTCACAGGGGTCACCTAAGACCATCAGAAAACACATATTTCTGATGGTCATAGGAACTGAGACACCGCTCCTCTATCCTTCTCCAGGCAGGTCCATCCAAATGCAAATAGACTACTGCAAAAAAAAAAATCTGTACCATGGGAACTTCTGAGCATGCGCAGAAGCTGAATTTCTGGCATTGTGCATGCGTCGCCATCTTATTTTCAACTTTTTTTGGCAACTTTTTAAAAAAAATTCAACACTGCGCATGCATGAGCGTGCAAAGTGCATGTGCGCCCACGAGGCGCGGCCATGCAGCGCAGAAGGAAGCGAACCGGCAGCTAGGTAAGTTAGTACCCACCCCTGAGTTTCCTAATAATTTTATTATTTTATGGTTGGGGGTCACCACAACATGAGGAACTGTATTAAAGGGTCGCGGCATTAGGAAGGTTGAGAACCACTGACTAGGGTAACTGTGCAACCATATGTCTTGCACATAGGTAAGTTATCAATTGCTTACTACATGTTTAAATGAGCCCTTACGTTTTAGCATACATTTAGCATACAATGAAAGTATATTGCATAAAGAGATCATCTGGACCTTATTCACTATTTGTGAAGAAAGCCAGGCTTTTTGGACAATGCTGACTTTCATTTTTCCCATCAAGGACAATGTCTATGGATAGTCTCAATTAACCAGGTCATGTTTGTCCAAACGTGCTTTTTCCAAAAGACAACTGTTTATTTTTGTTTTCCTTTCAAAATATTTTGCTTCTCATCCCAAAAACTTCTTCAAAAGTGAAACATTTTGAAAAAAACTCAAGAAATCTCATTTCTTTTTGGAAATGGCACCTTTTGGGAGATCCATCACGGACAGTGTCCCATCTCTGAGACTCTGAATCTTGCCAACATAGCTGACTCTCACCTGAGCTTCCTGCTCTCACATACATTTGACTTACTATATCTTTATGTTTACTAGACATAAGGAGGTAAAGATAAGTAAATGTCCACATGATTTATGACTGTTTTACACCATATTTATTTATTTATTTATTTATTTATGGTTTCTTATATGCCGCCCCACTCCCGAGGGACTCAGGGCGGCTTGACAAGACATTGTCAAGACAGAATAATCTCTAATCAAAAGCTATTTCAGTTTTTGTTAGATACCCAAATTTTTGCTTGTGTACTAGTATTTCTGCAGAAGTATTAAGTAGATTACAATGTTGGGAAGCATTCAGACCACACAATCCCAACCCATATCTTACACACTTAATTTATTTAGATAAATTAGATCTTTTCTTTTAATATGAAACATGAAATTTGATCCAACAGAATCAGATGTAAAAAGAGGGGGGTTGATAGTACAATACAAGTTATTAAAAAGCAGATAGAGATGGGTTTTCCATTACTGGAGGCAGAAAATTGATGGTTACCTCTCAAGGATTCTATACCAGTGGTCTTTTTTAATGGCAAAAAGTTGAACTACAGTACAGGTAATCCTCAATTTATGACTGGTCACTTAGCAACCCTTCAAAGTTACAATGGATTCTGAATTTGAAGTTCTACTGTCCACTTGGTAATTAGCCCACATTTATGGCCATTTGCAGCATCCCACAGTCATGTCCCTACAATTTATTATGTTTTTCCAGAGAACTGTTTACTTCCAGTTTCTGGAAAAAATGCCCCACAGAGAATTCGCTTAATGATATAATGCATTTGCTTTGCAACCACTATGTTTGCTTAATGACTGCTGCAAAAGTTGTAAAATTGGGTGTGATCATGTGTCGACCCCATTACAACTTACGACCAAAATTGCAGGCTCCATTACAGTCATAAATCAAGGGCTTACCTGTAAATGAAGTTGCTCCAGTTCTATATTTCTGTATGATTAGTTCATACAGTATGTTAAATCATAATGTGCTTGGTTTAGTTTTAGCATATCATATTGTGTGAACTTAGGTATTATGATAGGTTATGCTTTAGTATATTATCTAAATACATCAAAATGTGATTTTTAAAATTTGTTCATAGGTAAAGGGACTGTGACTTAGCGCAATGTATACATTCTAATATATGGAAGCTTTGATTTTGGTTACTCAATGCTTCTTCATTTTCTTACAGTTTCTTGTGTATGCTTAAAGACTTAAAGTAAATGGATAAAGATGACTGATGGTTGTATAGTAACAGAGCTTTGTGTGCCATAAGAACCACATGTGGCTCTTTAGAAAACGTGGACTAATGAGTACATTTATGGAAGGAAATATCTTCCACAGAAGGGGGGGACCTTTGATGCATTTTCTAAGTGGGAAGGGACTGTTTCTCTAACCCAGTTCCTGTGATCCTGGCAACTGTTTTATTTTTCAACCTGCTGCAGAGGCTTTTGTGAAATGTTATTCTATCATGTGACTGGAGTTCTCTCCCTGTTCTTTCTTTAGGAACGCTTCAAAAATGCAGCATTGATCCAAAGGCAGCTACCGATCTCCAGATCTTGCTGAGACTACTGAATTCTGCTAATGATGTCGTTGGGACACTTAAGCAAGGGAGGCAGCCTAGATGAACTTATTGATACCTGTATTGATTCTTTTGGTGAGTTGATTGTATTTTAACCATTTTTACAATTTTTGAGTAGTTTTTTTTTAGCATTTGAGCAATTTACTTTGTAGTGTTTGATATATAATTGTGTGTGACTTTAATATTACTCTTAAAAGTATAAACCCTTGGATGTTATAGCAATATTGAGGATGCCAATGCTGCCTTTGCAAAAATTAACCAGTCCACCAGAAATATCACAGGCGCTATTCCATGCAATCAATCTCTGTCCAGCTCTGAATAACAGGCATATGAATAAGTAAAAAATGTAGATGGTATTTTGTGGAACTGAACTAAGAATCAGTTAGATAAGGATTTTTTTTATTTTGCACTTTTAAAACATAGCTCACAACTAAATTGATAGCTAATTTGAAAGAAAGTACTTGTTCTACCATAAAAACAATATTTTAGCCTTGTAAAAAAGACCATAATTTATAGAACTCAGTTGTTAAGCTTTTAGTTACCATATGCATTATTCATGTTTTTACTTCTTTATTGACAGAATAACTTTAAATAGAGATAACAGTATACAGCCAATCCAATGCATGCTTTGGAATATGTCCCAGTGGGTTAAATGGGGCTTATTCCCGGTTTGGTTGGATTTGTAAATGTTTATAATCTTTTTACCATTTTTATCAGTTTCTTTTAGTTTATAAATTGCTTATTTATTTTGTTCATAAAATGCACATAAATGCAATAAAAATATTCAGAAATGCTGGAATTTTTATTTTTGTGAGTTTATATTTTATAATATCTATATCGATTTTTACATTTTCATTTGCTATGTCTTTTAGATTGTATTTGTTTGTGTTCAATATATAACTGAAAGTATATTATTCTAAGTGCAGGTGAATAAGCTGCTTTTTGTCCTTGTTTATTCCTCCTACCTACATACAATGCACAACAAATAAAGATAGTTAATCCATTTGAATTATAGTTCATTCATGTGCATGTAAAATAATACACTTTGATAGCTTTTTTTTCCTTGTGAACAATTTAGAACAGTGAATAGGCTTAGCACTTAACACCAAACCTTCCTAATTCCAGAGGAAAGCATGCACATTATTTATTTATAACAAATAAAGTGGAATTTAGTGGAATTAGTGGAATTTCCAAAAACATTTGTTTTCTATTGCTTGTTTCCGTATCATATCTAATTCATGTAATGGTTATGCTTTATTCACAGTGCAATAAAGAAGTTAAATCTATACTTACACAATTATCAAAGTAATATATACTATTCCTACTTTTGCTTTAAATAAATTAAATGAACTAAAGAACATAGTACCCCTTTTAGTGGTATATTAAACAATTGAAGGGAAACTTTCTATGTATATTATTATTTGATTTTTTTTAAAAAATCCCACCTTTTATTACTTTATAAGTAATTCAAAGAAATGGACATACATAATAATCCTTTCTCCTCCTATTTTCCCCACAACAACAATCCTGAGAAGAGGATTGGGTGAGAGAGAGAACGACTGGTCCAAAGTCACCCAGCCTTGTTTCATGATTAAGGCAGGACTAGAACTCACAGTCTCCTGGTATTTAGCTATTGCCTTAATCTCTAGATCAAACTGGCTCTCATCTCTCATTTAATGTTAATTATTTAGCAATTAAATGAAGCTTTTTTTCCAAATATGATAAAGATTGCATCATGAGACTATTGCTGGGCAAATTGACATGAGGGAAATGCTACCGGAATCTTAAAGATCCATATATTTGGTTGAGCTTCTGAGTTGATTTATCTATTATATTCTTGTAAATTAGTTGTGAAAAAGAATAATTTACTGTGTATTAAATCACTTTATATAGTACAGTATGTTCAAATATTGTGTTTCAGCTTTTATTGTTTCTGAAGTGTTCTTGTGTTGTTTCAGTTTTACAAAGCTCAAGAATAGCTTGCATTAGACATTTAAAAAGTGGGTTTTGAAATGAAATACTTATAATTTTATTGATGTACTTGAATGAAATTGGTTTGGAGAATGGCATTGTGTTGAATATGCTGGGACTTCCCAATACAATGAAGAACTGAGTATAATAAACAAGAGAAGTTTCAAAGAAGTTTCTCAATTAGTTTTGGAACTAATAAGTAATACATTGGTGGCTATTATCTGCTATAATATTTCAAATGCAAAACACTACATGTTCAATTAATAATAGCAATAGTCAATAGTTGTTACATTGGAATTGCTATCAATGAAGTTTTTGCAGTTCAAAAGGTACACAGTTTAAATTCAGTATTATGCAAAGCATTTTGTTTCACTAACTTTAAATTAATTAAACGATGTCATGAAGGATAAATCCGTAGGATTTTAAGCTCAGATAATACAATTTAGGTCAAAATGTGACCACCACAAATTGTTGATTATGTAAGATAGATTACTTTTGGAAGAGATGGTTCATAAATTTCTCTATTGGAATTAAAATGAGTTTTAAGTCCAATATGCATGCATTTATATTCCTGAATAGATTTACAAATCTGTATCTGACTGGGTTTTTGTTTTAGAGAGGATCTGAACATGGTTTAGAAATATACGTCAGGAATGGACAATATGTAATTCTTCAGATGTTAAGGAATGATGGGAAATACAATCCAACATTTCTGGAGGAGCACACTGTGTGTGTTGAACATACTATAGAAATTTCACTTCTATTAAATCATAATTACTATATTAGACTTGTGCTTGACCCTGCTACTAGGCAATACTTTAGTTGTATAAATACCCATTGTGTTCTTTATAGGAGATCTTACTGCTGCTTTCCATTAATAACCTTTCTGATATCTCCTCAGCTAACTACCATTCATTTAGTGACTGGTCAAACTTTGGCAAACCTCTCTGAGGAGTACTTACAACTCAGATTCAAAGTTCTGATGGTTGCCTCCTCTGTGGTCACATGACTCCACTTCAGGTGCTTGGCAACAGGGCCGTGTTTGCAGTGTCCTATGGTCACGAGACTGTGTTTACGACAGTTTTGTTGTAAAACCTGTATTTAGCAAAACTGCCCATAGTGAGCCATTGGTTTGTTTAGCAATTGTGGATTCAGTAAATGACTGCAGTGATTCACTTAACTCTGCCACAAAAAAGGTCGAAAATTGGGTCTGTCACATGACCGACCTATTTTAGAACCGTCAGGAGTTATATACAGTGATGGGCAAGCTCCATTACAGTCATAATTTGAGGGCTACCTATATACAAATCTGCTAAGGGATGAAAAATGAGTTCCAAAATGTCTTTTGGTTGCTAGTACTAATAACTATGACCTCAATTTTCATGGAGGAAAATGTCTAGTTCTCTTAACAGCACACTTTAATTTTTTTTTTACAAAGTTACATTATTTAAATAGCTCAATCATGATATGCTTTAATAAGATATTCAAATATCCATGGTGAATGAAAGCTTATGTGGCATTACTGCTCTAGTGCTTTTATAGCAAATGGAAAGTTATATAATAACTTTGTAACTGGGGGAAGAGCAAGAATTTGGCAAAAGGTAAATCAATCAATTCTTAATTTTTTAATAAGAATCGGTGCTTCCCAAGGTAACTGGCATTTCTGGGTTAGGTAGAGGAAGAGCTCCATATACTGTGGGTATCTGCATTGGATTTTTACTTTAAACACTTAATAGTCAGAATCTACTTGTCTAATCCTAGTATGTATTGAACAGTTCTTCTGGTATCATAGGAGACAATGGGTTTCATGAATAAGTGTGAACGGCCTACTGGAAGAAGGATAGTCCATGTTTTTTCCTCAAGCATGAAGGGAGGAATGCTTGGTTTCCATGCTGACTGAAGAATCATATCTGTTTTCATATCTAAAGAGTCCCAGTATTCTTCTAAATTTCTATTTTGAAGAAAGAAGAGAAAACTTCCCTTGGTTCACAAGCAGCATGAAAACACACTAGAATATTAACAGGTTAATGAGAAGATTTGCAGCTTAGTAGCTTTTTTTGAAGATGTAAGAACACATTGTGTAGAATTTCATTGCAAAAAAAGCATTATGAATTGCTTATAGCATTGTGGATTTTTATAGAAATGGAAACTGCATGAAGCCAAGGCAAACTGAGTCCATATACTGCAAAGGAAAACAGCTCCAAGTTTTGGATCTTCCTTCCCTCCAATAAAAAAAGCTTATCTTCCATTGTTATTAATAGTCTGTGAATTTAAGATGACTTTCCTATTTTAAAAGTTAGACTTTTTGAAAAAAAAATTCTAACCTTTTCAGATAAATACTGAAGTTGGTTCCTGTGATGTTTTTGGAGGAAGTGGAACAAGGAAGCAGAGTCTCAGAATTCTTATGAGATGATATAAGAAACTTTTCTTCCTTCCAGAAAAAGATTTACTGTATGTTTGGTATTTCAAGAACAGATAAGGTCATAACACCTTTTTAAATAGCGCATGCTGTACTCATCTATTTATATATCAAATTATTAAGCATGAATATTCAGAAACCAAATTAACTGAGGCATCTCACATGTACTTAGTCAACTTCATTGAACTCAGTCATATATCTATGTAATATATAATTGGATTCCAAAATATTTGTAAGTGTGAAAGTCAATCAGTTTCACCCAGTATACAGTATGTTACTGAAATTTAATTTGGTTCATAGAAATTCTGGTAAATTGTAACTGTAAGTTATGTGACACTTAATATATTTTATGTTTTCTCTATGTGCCTTAAACACTGAAACAAATTCATTTTTATTTTAGTCCTTTTATGTTTTTTTAAATGTTAATGTATATTAAAATATTGGTCCCTGAACTGTAGCTTTAAGGTTCTGTTCTCAGCAAACTGCCCAGTTCTAAGACTTATTACTATGTTTAAATGAGATTAATCTTGTGCTTTTAGCTCATTGTACTGTAATTTTGTCAAAAATAGCATAAAAGCCTTAATGTTGCTTGGCAACTAAAATGAAGTTAATGGGAAACTAATCATATTATGGGAATACAGAACTTGTTTAGAACTCTTAGAATGCTAATTTAGTTAACAAGAGCTGATTGAGTTTAACTATCATAAAGCAGCTATCAATAAATTAACATTTACCATAGAAACAATTAAATGAAAATTCAGTGTCAATTATTTTTTTAAAAAAGTTTAAAATTAGAGACAGATTCACTGACTGTTAATGAGCTGCAGGAGCATTTATTTAAAATATATTTAATATCATATAATATCATGAAGCCTGTTGAGATTAAAATTATAATTCTAATGTTTGGAAATCTATGACTGAAATCCTATTTTATATATTAAAAGGTTGTTAATGTTATTTAGGTTCCTTTTCTACAGAAATATTCTTAATCTTCCCCCCCCCCCCAAGGACTTTATTAATAATGAGGCCAGAAAACAAGGCGTGTTGGCAAATTCTAAAAAGATTCAGGAACACATGAATTGCATAAATTTGTTTTCTAATAGGAAAAATGAGCCCAACTTTTAGTGAAAAGTAAACTTGTGTTGAATGTACATTGGGATATTCACATATCTTGCAGTTTGTTCTTATATCCATTTATATGTTTATTATTTTTATTTATACATCACTTGGTATAATTTTCCCAACTTCAAGGTGCCCTGAATGGTACTCAGTAATTCAAAATACCAGCAGAAGTAAACTAATTCTATGTTACCAATCCAATATTATAAAATGTAATAATTTATAGTATATCTTGTTAATATTTACATGAAGTTGACCCTCCGATTTGAACAAATTTAATGCATCTTTTGTGCAGCAGGGCTCCTGAATAAATAATAATATATCATTCCATGTTTGCTAAATTAAAACTAGTTTCTTTCCTATGTAAGTGAAACACTTAATATCCTAGTAAATAGTTTTTCTTGTAAAGGAATGATAGTGTAGCTTTGTTAATTAGAAGCCTTAATATTACATAATTATATCCTCTGCATATCTTCATATGGATAGATCTTTTATGGTTTCACAAAGTACTTCAAGGGAGTTGCCACTCTGTTGCCTGGCTTGTGTTTGTATGTGTATGTGTATGTGTGTAGTGTATACCCACAGGCATGGACACACACATTCTGTCTATCTATACGTTGTAAAAGAAGAAAAGTTATTTCCTATGGCATCTTTAATATGAAATATTCTTTATTACCTACATGAAGTTGCCAGGAGTAGATGTTGAGATTTGGAGTCGATATTGAGAATATTCTTAATGGGATTATGATATTCAAATTTAGTTTTGTTTCTGTCACCTAATGCATTGGGTGCATTGGAAATGTCAAACTGTTAAGTGGAGGAGTTTCGGAATGAATTGGGCTAAATCAATGTTTCTTAAACTTTTTGCTCTCAGGACCCCTATCCCACTTTTAAAAATTATGCAGAATCTCAAAAGAGCTTTTATTCATAGGGTTATATTTATCTATATATACCATATTCAAAGTTCAAAATTATACATTTGTAGGATATTTATTGAATACTGTATGTAAAAATAGCAATATTAAGTCCACTAGATAGTAACATTGATAAAATATGTTTCATGAAAAAGTCTACATTTTTTAAAAACAAACTAATAATAACAGTGACATCGTTTTGCAAATATCTTCAATATTTGGCAAATAATTTTTAATTTCGCAGATCCCTGAGGGACTTGGGGACCACCATAGGTCATTGTACCAGTATTAATCAATACAAACATTATGACAGATAGTAGCATGGTACAGATATAGGCTTTATCTGTGTATTGGAATATTTTGTAATCCACATTTTAATTCCTTCGTTAAGAAAGGGCCATATAAAACACAGAATTTTCCAGAAAATAACCTTGAGGGTACAAAGTGCTGTTCACTATTGAAGTTAAATAGATATGGGCCTGATTACTAGAATGAGAGTTTTTTCTTTACATCAATCTAGAGTCTAATAATTGGCATTTAAAATATATAGCTAGAGCAATTTCAGGTGTTGGAGTATTGAATCAAATATTGGAGGATCCTCTAGTGTAGGGGTGTCAAACTCAAGGCCTGCAGGCTGGATCCGGCCCACGGGTGCTTAGATCTGGCCTGTGGGGCTGCCCTGGAAACAGCGAAGGACCAGCCCGCGGTGCCTCTGCCAGCAAAAATGGAGTTCGGCCCTTCCGAGTTCCTTTTCCCTGGCAGAGGGTTGCAGGAGGCTGTCACAGCCGAAAATGGAACTCAGAAGCCTATTTTTGCTGGCAGAGCACTCGGGCCACCACAGGTGCCCCTGACATGAGTGATGTTGAGCTGGCCACGCCCCCCTGCCCTCCCCCGAGGTCAAACCAACCCTGATGCAGCCCTCAATGAAATCGAGTTTGACACCACTGCTCAAGTGTGTAAGAGGCTATGCATCTTGCCATCAAAACCTGTATTTCCAAGGAAAGAAATCCGCTGCAAAGTATTGTTTGGAAACATAGTTCACCAGCTTATAATGTTTATGTTATTTTGTGTATCCATAAAGTACTATTTTAAAATTGGGTATCAAGTATGTATTTCTACATCTGCAGATTTTATACATCTCCTTCACCTGAGATTATAATCTACTGAAATCAAACAGACTTCATTTTTTAAAAGATAGGAGAGTGCTTCAAGTGCTAATCTAATGTCTCATTTCTTCTAATAATAACAATAAAAATGAAAAATAGATGATGGTATTGAAGTATAAGGATTATACTAAACCAAATAGCTAGTACAGAGCATTGATTGCAAAGTGATTCAGCAGTCAAACTAAAGATGGAGGACTTCTAAACTGCAGCCTGCTAAACGTTTTATAAACTGGTCTGACACATTTTATAAACACTGCTGCCAGTGGTTAATAAATTGCCCAGTCAATACATTCATTCTAGGAAAATTATGTGGATGTATCCAAGAATAGAGAGCTAGTTTGGCATAGTGGTTAAGACATCAGGCTGGAAATGCATGATTTCTAGTCCCATTTTTGGCATAAAGCTAGTTGGATGGCTTGGGCGAGTCATTCTCACTCAGCCCTAGGAAGGTGGCAATGGCAAGCCACTTCAAAAAATCTTGCCAAGAAAACTTGAAGGACTTGCACAAAAAGCAAACCAAAGGTAGCCCCGAATATAGAATTCTATCCTATCTTAGTCTTCAGTGGGAATCTCACTCAGTGGGATATATAGTGGTACTGATGATGTTTGTCCATAGTGTTCGAAGAGGACCTTGACATCTAACAGGTTCTGGGCTGTCCACGATAAATATTATTATTATTATTATTATTATTATTATTATTATTATTATTATTATTATTATTATTATTATTATTATTATTATTATTATTTAACATTGTTGCAACAATAGTGGTACTGACTTTGCTTGCTAAGACTGAGTTCAGTTCAAATGAATATTGAAACAAATTACCATGTAATACTTTTAATAATGAAAAAATAACATAAAATGTTGGTAGTATTGTTCTAATGTTTCCATGGATACAGTACGTAACTTCTGCATGAAAATTTATGGATAAAACTGGATTCTATAATTAGGAATAATTCAAGCTTTGACTATAGTTGATGATATAAAAAGGATTTATTATTCATTAGATAGATAGTTTTGGATGCTAAATATATTTCATATTTAAAAAAAAACATTCTCCATCTTTTTCTCGTTGTCAAATGTTTCCCAATTGCTTTGCAAATACATTGATAAAGACTTAGGGAAGACGAAACCCTTATAATCTACTTTGCCAAAATGTCCTCTGTTGCTGAATAGTATCAGTAGCTAGGGATCTCAGCAGTACTGTTTATTACTGTATTTATCCAAAGGAAGATGAACTTAAGTCAAGGACATTCCCTCAGACTTTTCAATATCTGTCTGCCCTTATTTTTCCTTGCAATATTGTTTGGTCTTTATATTCCTCTGGCCTTCATTCACATCCTTTGCTAAAGGTTGCTGTCTCCAGGGAAAAAGTCCTACAGCTCTAAAACCAGGTTCCTCCCTATATTTCCTTATAAATGTGATGGCTTTTAAAGAGGCTTCGGTACAGTTTTAGTTGCTGTGTGAGTTAGTATGTGATCTGATTGTTTCCTTCTTTAGTTGTTTATTAATAATCACTGTTTCAAATGATTATCTATTTACCCCGTTCCCTACACAGACATTTTTATCTCAGAGCATTATTTGAAATGTATTATTGTATTGGTTGTTTTAGTGGCCATCTTGTTTTAATATATTACACTGATTGTTTGGATGGTACTATTTGTTTGTTGTGTTCTGAGATTTTATTGAATTGATTTTGTGTTGTGTTTTCATAAAGTTGTATAATATATATTAAGAGTGAACTGATTACTCTAGATCAGAACCACCTGGCATAAGGAGGGAGCATGTTGATCTTTTCCCCTTGCCCAATTTTTCCTTTGTCTGGAATTAATTCATAGATCGTTTGTATCTAGCAAGTATTGCTCAGTATAGTTTTTTAGCTATCTTAATATTTTTTTTCCATTCAAAGGGAGCTCATTTTATCTTTGCAGCTTGCAAGGTCTTCATAGTCAAAGTAATTTGTCAGCTTCTCCGTTGAATCAAAATCTGAATTTTTAGAAAGCTTGATATCCTTTAAATTGTCAACTGTAAGTTTATTAAAGCTATCCTTGACATTGCAAGTTACAAGTGAAGTTGTCTATGGAGATTCTCAGTCATCCAGGTCATGGTTGTCCCAGGTGCTTTTTCAAGAGGCAACTGGGCTTTCTGGTTTGAGAAACCAGAAAGTCCAGTTGCCTCTTGAAAAAGCACCTTTACAAGTGAAGTTGTAATCATTTAAACACTGCCTTGTTTAATGAACATTCATAATTACAGCAATGATGAAAAAGTAACTTTACAACCAATTCGTGCATTATTACTTCTGCAGGTCTATAAAACAAAGGTAAACGGAAGTAACAATATAAATACAGTTGTAGTTTCACTTAGGATATCTTATGATGACTTTTTGTTAATTATACAAATTTTTCTTTGGGTTTTTATTTATACCTCTTCCAAGCTACTGAGTAAGATGTAATTGTGTTGTTTCAGTTTTGTGAAATAGATTAAACTAAGAGATGCATTGTCCAATATACCCAGTGACTGATTGGCTATAGAAAATTCAATACTCTTCATCCAAAGTACAAGAATATGTTAGACTCCCTTGATTTATTTAGCATATAGTTGAGTTTCTCCACACATGCTATATTTTATTATTTGATACTAATAGCTGTTTTACTGGAAGAATAACTATCACGTAGTGGTCACATTTATTTTATTTTATCCAGTTTTATTGGTATTTCTATCGAAGGAACTTCCAATTTTACTCCAAAGCAAAAACCTATCTTAAGCACTATATGAGTTGCATTCTTTATCTGCAAACCAGAGTAATAAGTGGCCATTAATACTTACATGTAAGTCTTGCTTTTAGAGGTAATACTAAAAAAAAGTATTCCTGTTGATGCATCTTGTAAAGAAATGTGTGTCTTTTTTTAGTACTTAGGTGTTTTGTGGGAAAGGAGGTGTTATGTCTTTTTTCAAATAATTTTAGAAACTACCTAAATTTTCTTGAAGGTTTGTTCAACTGAGTGAATAATAACTATGACAACAAATGTTCCCTTCTAAAAACCATTGCTGTCTATTTGATTAGCATATGAATGGAGACTCTTGAAAATAAATGATTGAGATGAGAATAAAAAAGTCAAGGAATAGTTTCTCTGCCTTGTGACCTCCCACAGTTGAATTTTGAAAGAGAGTTTTTGCAGTAGAAGATAATATATATAACTCAAGGTTGAATTGGTGGAATTCTTGGTGCTTTCTGAGCGTGGTTGTTTGTTTACAGATGTTTCATTATCCAACTATGTAACATCAGTGCCTTCATCAGAGAGTTGTTGATTATTCTTTACTTCTTAACTAATTATGTTAATTACATGGATTTCAAAGCATGGCATACATATAGTTCCATATTGTCATACAATTTAGACTTTATGCAACAATTTCCCAATAAATCCCAATTCCCCAATAAATAAATAAAAATAAACACGTATAGTATATGTGGTACCTTGTTCAACAGTATGTGGTAACTTGCTCAACTGTAGTAACTGTGAGAGGGACTTTGGAGTCCTAGTGGACAACCATTTAAATATGAGCCAGCAGTGTGCAGCAGCTGCCAAAAAAGCCAACACAGTTCTAGGCTGCATAAACAGAGGGATAAAATCAAGATCACGTGAAGTGTTAATACCACTTTATAATGCCTTGGTAAGGCCACACTTGGAATACTGCATTCAGTTTTGGTCGCCACGATGCAAAAAGGATGTTGAGACTCTAGAAAAAGTGCAGAGAAGAGCAACAAAGATGATTAGGGGACTGGAGGCTAAAACATATGAAGAATGGTTGCAAGAACTGGGTATGTCTAGTTTAATGAAAAGAAGAACTAGGGGAGACATGATAGCAGTGTTCCAATATCTCAGGGGTTGCCACAAAGAAGAGGGAGTCAAACTATTATCCAAAGCACCCGTGGGTAGAACAAAAAGCAATGGGTGGAAACTAATCAAGGAGAGAAGCAACTTAGAACTAAGGAGAAATTTCCTGACAGTTAGAACAATTAATCCGTGGAACAGCTTGCCTCCAGAAGTTGTGAATGCTCCAACACTGGAAGTTTTTAAGAAGATGTTGGATAACCATTTGTCTGAAGTGGTGTAGGGTTTCCTGCCTAAGAATGAGGTTGGACTAGAAGACCTCCAAGGTCCCTTCCAATTCTGTTATTCCATTCCATTCCATTCTATTCTAAATATCTTTTTTAAAAAAATCACACAATATATTTAGTTTATCTCTAATTAACAGGGTCCCTGGGGACCTTGTATTCTTTCAATTTCTTTTTCCGCAATATATTCTTGCTAAGTTATTGTGTGTATTCTTGCAGATCTTTCTTAGCTAAGAAAAGAAATGTCATGCACACAAACACACATACCCATGAGCAAAACGAATTAGAAGAGGGGATATTTAATAAAGAGTTGCCTTAGCAGGAAGCAACATTCAGCCAATATGGGCTAATTTCTGAAGCTAAGCGGAGTCAGAATTGGTTGGTATTTGGATCAGAAATTTCCTGAAGATTTTATGGTTTTTGGTTAGATTGAAAAGTAAAAAAAAAACCTCACAAAGCAGTAGAGGAAATCCATAACATTTCTTAGGGAGTTTATGCAGACATCAGAAAATATACTTGATTCCATTTTCATTTTGGCTCCATTTTATGTTAAAGCTCAATATTCCAACTAACACTGAGCTGCTTAATATTTTCAGATGCAGATGGAAACTTGTGTAAAAATTACCAGCTCCTGTCAGTAATTTTAACCATGCATCGACTTATCATCTCCTCCTCTGAGATACTGCGAAAACTAATAGATCTATATCCTTTTATATTTTTTCAATTAATGCCTTAATTGCTGATCTAAAGCTGTGACAATACAATGATTTGAAAATAATATTCCAACAAAATATTTTTTCTTTAGATTAGAAATAGTATGTAAATCTCTCTATAATTTGTATATATTTAATTAAATAAATTGGGTCTCAAATATTCTTAATCATATTTCAATCTATGATTTTGAAAAATCTGAACTTCAATTAGTAAGAATAGTAATGGTTGTACAGACTAAATTTTAATATGATAAAAATGTTGTAACTGTTTGTGTTTCTACTTCTCCCCCCTCCCCAACCTTGTATTGGAAATGTATCGTCCTTGGAAAGTATTTTCCAAGCAGATTTTGTCTGTTTCAAAATGAAAAGTTACTATTCATTTTACATTCTATTTATTTTCCTAGCAGGTATATTGAGAACCCTTGGTGCAAGCTAACACTACATGTACTAGGTCCTTTTTTATTTCTGGATTTTAATCATCTGGTTTGCTGTAGCGCTCTTGTAAGCTTTTCCATTTTTCCTACATGATTGTGAATGTATATCTTGTTTTTAAAGTATAAAGAGAATTGGTCCTAATCTGCAAAAAAAAGAGTAGATTTTTTTAAAAAACTACTTATCTGGAGGGGCACCCCCACTCCAAATAAACATGCAAAACATATCTAAATTAGAGGAATAGATTGTGTTTATCTAAACAGAAATAGGCACTTTGAGTTCATATGTGACCATCAGAACTATATTGTACCCTTCCTGATTGTATCATTTAATTTGGTGGCAGAATTGCTGAATTTTAGCAACATGATTTGAGGTCTTTTTCAAATTTTCGATTAGGTTTGAAGATGGAAGTGGGAAGAGTTTGCCTGTGGATATTCTTCCTCTCCCATCTAACCTTTTCAAGCCAATACCCCTGGCCAAGAAAGGGAATGAAAAAATTGTTTATGTTTCTTTTGATGAATTATAGCTCTTCAGACACTTAGAAGGCTGAATTGCTGTGCCAGTGGCATACTGTATATCCTATGATTATTCCCCCCCAATACCTGATTTTTAATTGGTCTTTCTTTTCTATTTGATAGCTCAAATTCCTTTGTATAATTTTCTTCTGGAATTTGCATTCTGGGAACTAAAGTTCCAAAAGACTTTACTTAATTTTTGTAATAATATCATAGTGAAAATGATGCAATACACATAGCTTGCATAATGATATAATGATGCAAATTATATAAATCACTGCAAATTATATACTTCCACATTTGACAGATATTTGTGAATAATTTTTATATTATTAATAAATAATATAAAAACATTTTCTGTTTGAATTAAAATAGTATATTTTCATCGTTAATATGGCATTTAACTTCTTATTTTTCTTGTGTTTTAACATATTTTCCTTAGCATATACCTACATATATGGGTGCCTTGGAAAATAATTCTTTGCTCTGCTGTAAGATATGTTACCTTGTGAGGTGAGAACCCATTTATTTATAAGAATTAACCTGCAAAATCTCAGTTTATTAGACCTCAGTGCAATAGCTTTTGCATGTAATGGACCAGATTTCTGTGGCGATTCATATAATTTGCATAATTCCATCAGTTTGCAAATCAAAAATCAGGTAATGTATTTCATTTTGTTTCAGCTTGCAGGTTTGTGTATTGACATTTTTGTGCAAATGAGCAAAATTTCTACAATGACATACATATTTAACCAACATATACAGTAATTTTCTTGTTTGTGAATCGTTCTTGTGAATATCCCAGAGCCACCTTTCATTTTTTTTGTTTTCTTTCTGCACATATAGTTGGATATACTGATAGTCTTGGCCCTACACCAGAGGTGGGTTCCTCCCGGTTTGGACCGGATCGCCCGAACCGGTAGCGACCCGAACCCGGTTCGGTCGGTGCCGGTCTGTGGGCGCCACCATCTTTTAAAAAAAAAATTTTTCCAGATTTTTACTGTTTGGAAGTTTTTTCCTCTGCTGCTGCTTGAAAAAGGGCCCTCGCGCCCGTCCCCGGGTTTATATTTACCTTTATTCCTTCGCCCAAAGCACAGCTGATCAGCTCCTCAGCTGTGTTTTGGGCTGATTATAGCTACTGAGCATGTGCAGAAGCAGAATTTCACAAGGGGACGCGCATGTGCGCGCTCGCTCTGCCTGTGAGCGTGTGTGAAACGTTGCAATGCGAACCGGTGGCGAAGGTAAGTGGAACCCACCCCTGCCCTACATATTATGCTTTAGATTGTTACAAATATAATTTTAAGCATACTTAACTGGTACTGGGAATGAGCCAGATAGAAATTTGATAGAGATAAATTTTGAGAAAACCTCCATAAGATAATACTGTAAGAAATGGAGAACAGTCATATTTTAGTTGTTAATTCTTTTGAAATCACAGCATTTTAAAATTAAATATATATAAAAATAGAAGTGCAATGCAGTCATATATTTAACTTCAAAGGGGAATATTTCCCAGAAATAAGTAGAAGTAGAACTCAAAAGTCTGAAGCAACTACAAACTAAGAAGGAATTTGAGGAACACACTGCTAAAAGTGAAAATGCCAGGTATCACATTGCGACTAACAAATAAATAAATTATGTAAGGAAAAAAGTGAAGAGAAATTTAAGATGCAGTTTACTTTAGTCATAAGTAGAAATGAAATCTATTTTTTGCCCAGGTATTTGAAAGATATCTAATTAATTAATTAAATTAAATTAACTCTGCCATTACCTATTATTTTTTATGCTACATTCATTTGCAATACCTTAAGGAAGCACATATATGAAATATATAGGATAATATTCTTATTTGCATAAATACAAATAGTATCCTTATGCTCGGCCACAATAATTGATGAAAGCTTTAATTAGACAAAACAGACCGTGAATTTGTGAGATGGCTCCATTATTAACATCCTTCCATCTATTATTTTCTTTACTTGTTTAGTTCCACTTTTATAGTTTTTTATATTTTAATAATTCTTATATAATGGTTTTGGGTAATGATTGTTTTATATTTATTGTTTTATTGGATTGTTGGATGCTGTCCAAAGTCACTTTCCGTGACATGGGCAGTCATATAAATTTGAAAAATAAATAAATAAAATTGTACAGAAAAACAATAAAACAGAATATATTTTTAAAAAAGCAGTCTAACACAAATTCTGGCTAGATTATATATGTCTCTTTCCACCAAAGTAGCTACATTTTTTAAAAAAGAAAGACTCTTTTCTTTTGCCTTCCTTTTTTCTGGAAATTGTACCTTTAATATGAAGTTCTGGAGACCAATATTAATCTTGTTTTTCCAATCTCCACCCAGCAAGCACTTAAATCTTCATGGAGAGGCCAGAGTATCACTTTATACCTACATGACAAAGAGCCTCTCTCCCTTGTGAAGATGTGGATTCTAAGTCTACAGTCTGCATAAGGTGATGTTTAGTGGCAATGTTTGAGACCCTTTAGCTAACTATAAAATTGCATTCACAAGTATATTACCAATTTTGGAAGAAATGACACCAAGGTTCTGAAGAAAATCTGGAATAACATATTGTTTCTTGAAATAAAGAACTGCAATTTACAATTATATATGGTATATAATTGCAAGTACAATTTACAATTATATATGGTATATAATTGCAAATACAATTATGTATGGTATATAATTGCAAGTTTCTTTTTGTACACAGATATTGGGTAAGAGAATTCTGGATCATGTTTAAAACAGATACCAATCTTACAAATACTATGGAAGAATTTCAGGAATTGGTGAAAACTAATGGTGAGGAGTTACACTGCCGCCTAATTGACACATCTCAAATGTGAGTGTCAATGCCTTAGTATAGAATCCCCAATAAATAATTTATATGGCCATTGGTGTGTGTGTTTGTGTGTGTGTGTGTGTGTCAGAGAGAGGGAGGGGGAGGAGTTGGCTTTTTTGTATGAAATGACTTCTTCATATTATTAAATGGCAGTGGTTAAAGCCATACCTTTTTTTAGTTTGTAATGTATGTCTGTGGTAATTACAGGTAGTCCTTGACTTATAACCATTCATTTAGTGTCCGTTTGATGTTACAATAGCACTGAAAAAAATAACTTATGACCATTTTTCATACTTATAACTGTTGCAGCATCCCCATGGTCATGTAATCAAAACATTGTAGGATGTTTCCGATATAACTAGGAATACTTTTTATTATTAAAATAAATAGTACATTTCTACACTTGTGTTGTAAGCCATCCAGAGTTACTTGGATAGTAAGATGAAGAAGCATATCAATTTAATGAATAAATATTAATCCACACAGACAAATATTTTTTCAGTGTGTTGAAAATACAAACAAAGCAACCTCTATATGGATAAAATCATAAAACCCCACAACAGTTACATATTGTATGATTTTAGCTTGATTTTAGCTAATTGCAGAAATTCATGCTATGAATTAAAATCTATTTTCTAGCAATAATATAACATTCATCTGCTAATCCAGTCAGATGATGATACCTTATTAGATAAAAAGAAACAATTTCTAAACTTCTCAACTTTCAAATACAGATAATTTCGCCATTTTAGATTCATCTACTATAGAGATATAAGATAGACCTGCTAGAAGTTATTCAATATTACAGCAGCACTTCTTTTCATTGCTGCTATTTGCATGATTTTGAGACAAAGGAATATGCTAGTAAATATTCTTGCAGGTAAAATTTGATTTTCCTTTTTCCTTCTTTGTAAAGAAATGCTCGAGATTGGTCAAGAAAGATAACCCAGAGAATAAAATCTAACAGCAGTAAGAAACGAAAAGTTTCACTGCTCTTTGATCATCTGGAACCAGAGGAGTTGTCAGATCACCTGACCTACCTTGAATTCAAGTCCTTCCGACGAATATCAGTGAGTCAATGACTTTTTATAATTCCAATTATAATTTATTATAATTTATAAATAACTTATAAATTATGCAGTTTCTTTGAATAATGCATGTAGTGAGATAAGTTTGGAATACATTTTCCATCTAATTTTACATTTCTGAGAGCAAGGAAAGAGATTGTGATGAGTGTAAATTGGTGCATGCTTAATAGTATCCAGTGATCTGTTGTACAACTGACACATTTTCAATAGAATTCAAAGCTAATTAATTCAAATAATTAAATTTCAAATAAGCTCAAAGTTTTATTATGGAAGATATGGAAATTATAAGGAAAGGCTTTCTTTCAACAAGCACACTTGTTAAATATTTTGTTTAGAATATAGAGTCTAAACAAAAGACTATTTTTAGAGTCCATTGGTTAATCAAAACTTTGAAGGTGTTGGAAGTATCTCCTTCCCATTTGGTCTTGAATTAAAAGGAGTTCAATAAATGCAGTTATGGTGCCTACATACAGGTACTGAATGTAAAATAATAAGTTATTGTATAAAGTTAAAATGTTGTTAAAAGGAACTGTTTAAACAAGTAAGTATAGAGCCAAACAGCTTTTAAATGTATGGTAAGTAGAAAGGGGGAGGTGTTTAGCCCAGTGCTCCAGAAGGGAGGGGGGATAGATTACATCATAAGAGACAGCCAATCGGATCATAGATAGCAGGGCCAGGAACTATAAAAGGCCTAGTTGGAAGAGCTGAGGGAAGCTCTGTTGTGTGGTAACTTCCAAAGAGGGAAGGTTAAGTAAGAAGAGCTGTGAAGAGCTCTGTTTGTGGTAACTTCCAAAGAGGGAAGGTTTAGTAAGAAGAGCTGAGAAAAGCTCTGTCTGTGTTTGTAACTTCCATGAGGGAAGGATTATAGTGAATCTCTGCCTGAGTTTAACTTTCCAAGAGGGAAGTTGATAGGAGAGAAGATAGGCCCTAGGCAGTTCTGTGGGAAGCAGGTGCCAGGGTCAGGGAACTTTATTGACTGATATATTGTGTTATTTGTAGATAGAGATAAACAGTGAAACGTGCTCTTATCTATAGGCCTAGAAACAAAGAAGAATTGGATTTGCTTAGATTTAGTCAGGAAAGCAAGGAAAGTCTCTGAGGGGAAGAAGAGAAAAGAAAGAATTAAATAGCTGGTTGTGGCTGTAACATTCACTTGACAATTACTGAGAAGTTGTATTTAATTAAACTGTTTTCTGGTTTGTTCAAGAAACGTGTCAACGTCTGTCTATTTCTCTCATAAAGCGAATCTTAAACAATCCTGCAGAGCATAGAGATATTGTAAAAGTAAAATCAAGCCTCTAAAGAGAGAGAGAGAAGTGAAACAGAGGGTGCGACCCTTGGTCAGGGAGATATAAAAAAAGAAAATTAAACACAAATCGCTACCAAGACATATAAAACAATAAACCTGACTGGAAGGGGATAGGTGGACCCTCGCAGCAGTCATATCGCGAACAACAGGTGGTGGCATGGGCAAAGTTAGAAAATGCACCTTTCAGTTGTGCGTATTTTTTGTGCACCTTAAAATTTAGTTGGTTGAAACTTGACTGCCCTCTCCCTGATTATCATTCAAGATAATGTTGGAAATAGATCTTTCTTAGGACAAATGACACTTGCTATGTCTTTGTGCTTAAGTACAATTAATTGACATTATTGTTTGACATGACTGGTTTTCTTCCATTTCTAATTTCTAATTAAAAATTTCTAATGATTTAATTTGGAATACACACACAAACACACACACACACACACACAAACACACACACTATATTTTTTGGAGTATAAGACGCACCAGAGTATAAGATGCACCTGAGGAGGAAAACAAGAAAAAAAAATCTGCCTCTGCCTACCAGCATCAGGATCAGCTGCATTGTCACTTCCACTCGGATTTTGATAACGAGCAGCACAGATCTTTTTATCCGTTTAAAACAAACCCTATCACCCTATGTGCATTTAACTGGAGTGGGTGGTGTGGGATGGGGGATGATTTTCATGGGGGCGGAAGAAGGACTTGGCACCAAAGGCTCCACTCCCAAGACGCCCCCGTCTTCCTACCTATAGCCGTAGGCATTGAAAGCCTGGCTTTCTTGCAGCAAGGTCTGATAGAGATGCAGCACGTCCTGGACACTGCCATCTCATAAACATGCTGCCGGGCTTCTTGGCAAGCTCCCTGCACCTTTGCTGCCTCGGTCGGAGCCTGATTCCCGAAGTGGCCCGGGGAAGGTGGGGACTCGGCGAAGTGGGTGCTGCGCAGGAGGCATAAGGCATGGCGGCTCGCCACTTGGCCTGTCACTTCTCCAAACGACCCAGACAGAGGGCTGTTAGCGTCTGCTCCTAGCCTGGGAGACGGATCTGGCCAGGAGGAAAGAGAAGCTGAGTCTGCGGAGGGCACGCAGCTCTGCAATGTGCATCAGAGAACTGGGGCGGAAAGCATTTTCAGCCACCATCCCCTCTCCGATTCTAAAAACGGAGCGTGCAGAGATCAAAAAAGAGCATCGTGTTTCGGGCGGCAGGCAGCGCTGGTTGCACACCCCGTTTTTGGAATCGGGAAGGAAAGAGTTTTCTGGCTGCAGCGCCAGCCGGAACTACCCACTGCCTGAAACTCAATGCTCTTTTTTTTGCCTCCACACGCCCCGTTTTTGGAATGGGGAGGAAAGTGATTGACCTGAGCTCACAAAGCCTGAAATAGTAATCAAGGTATTGAAATAACTTGGGTCTTCCAGCACAAACTGCCCAGAAGTTCAGCACACATCACCACCAAAATCAATAAATAAAAATCTCCAAATCAAGGTCTCAAGAAACCCGATTTGAGGAATCAGGCGGGAGAATTGTGAATCTCTGTGGCTCTTGTGTCACTTGGGAGTTGCTCCAGCAATCGAGGTGGGCTTACATATTGATGAAAATAAAAATTTCTCCAAAAGGGAGTTTTTCCATAAGGCTTGATTGCAGCCCGTTTGCCTATATAATGTCTGGGCCACTCCTTTTCTGATAGATTAATGGAGAGCACGCGCAGCCCATATGGCATAAATTAAACAGATAAAGCTCTCCTCCTCCCCTTTTCCCCTGGCATGGCGAGATGAAGTGACAACTGACGGTTTTGGGTTTGAGATTCCCGCGTAGCTTTTAAAGATGCCAGCATTGCCAAAAAAACCCTACTATACCAGTGCTATTTGGTTGATTTAAATCTGGTGCCAGTGAATCTGCTAAGAGACGCTCCCCCCCAGTTTGCACACCACACGAAGACAAGGTGGGAAAAAGCAGCTGCCAATTGTTATCTGTACCGCGGGTGATTTTTATAGCGTCCTCTCCTCCTGGGCCACGCTTGCACTTCGCTTGCCCCGTTTTCCATGTTCATTAAAGACACGTTACAGCGTTTGCACCGCACTTGGTGAACGTCTCCCATTCTACCCGCTTGCAGTGACTCAGTGGGAACTGCAATCTTGCGCCCTGCATCCCGATCGCAGAAATCGGAATTGCAACAATGCAATTGAATTCCCCCACTCCTTGCACCACATGTGTCTGGACAAACCCTTCCATCTCACAAGCAGCCTTGACAGCGGCAGAGTTCTCATGACAGCAATCAGAGATATGGAACTCAAACATCTTCGGAAGTAGAGAGACACGTTCACTCCCACCCTCATCCAACCAGGCAGAACCCCTTCCCACCACCTAGCCACATCCAGGGGCATTCCCTACTGCAAGGTCTTTGCGCCTTTAAATACCCCGAGCTGTGGTTAAGCAGGCACCTTCTCCAAACATTCAGGCCCATTAACATTGTTAAGCAGTGAGTTAGGGAGTGTCAGAAATGTGCTATTTTCACACGCAGCCTGATTGATGAAGGTCGCCGCGCACAGGGCCCAGAATTGGCAGCGAGACAAGCTTGAACAATGAGAGGGACCAAAAAAGAACATCGCATTTCAGGCGGCAGGTGGTTCCGGCCGGTGCTGCCACCCGAAAACGCTTTCTCCCCTGGTTCCCTGATGCACATTGCTCCCTCCACCTCCTTCTCCACAGACTCAACTTCTCTTTCCACACAGTTGGACGCCCCATTTTTGGAATCGGGGAGGAAAGTGTTTTCAGGTGGAAGTGCCACGATCCCCCTCCCCAATTCCAAAAATGGAGCGTGCTGAGACAAAAAAAGAGCATCGCATTTTGGCCGGTGGGCAGCACTGGTTGCATGCCCCATTTTTGGAATCGGGGAGGAAAGTGTTTTTGGGTGGCAGCACTGGCCAGAACTGCCCGCCACCTGAAACCCGATGCTCTTTTTTGTTCTCTGCATGCTCCGTTTTTGGAATCGAGGAGGGGATCACGGCGCTGCCTCCTGAAAACGTTTTCCTCCCCAGGCCGAGTGGCAAGCCACCTTGCCTTATGCCTCCTGCGCAGCGCCCACTTTGCAAATCAAGTCCCCACCTTCCCCAGGCCACTTCGGGAATCAGGCTCTGACCTAGGCAGCAAAGGTGCAGGAGGTTCGCCTGGAAGCCCGGCAGCATGTTTATTTGATGGCAGCGTCCAGGAGGACTGAAGTGCTGCATCTTTATCGGGCCTTGCTGCGAGAAAGCCAGGCTTTCAACGCCTATGGCTATAGGCAGGAAGACGTGGGTGTCTCGGAAGTGGAGCCTTCGGTGCCAAGTCCCTCTTCTGCCTCCATGAAAATCATCCCCCACCCCACCCACTCCAGTTAAATGCCCATAGGGTGATAGGGTTTGTTTTAAACCTCCGGGTGGAAATGAGGATCCCTGCCGCCTGGAACCGCCCCAAAATGCAATGTGCGGAGGCCGAAAACCTCCAAAGGGTGGGGGCTGGCGGGTGGTTGGGTGGGGTTACATTCGGAGTATAAGACACACCCAGATTTTCACCCGCTTTGGGGGGGAAAAGGTGCGTCTTATACTCCAAAAGTGTGTGTGTGTGTGTGTGTGTGTGTGTGTATGTGTATGTGTATGTGTATATGTATGTATGTACACACACACACACGGATGTTTTAGATGTTATGCATATGGCTGCCAAGAGTGTTGTTAAACTGTGATTGAATAAATGGAATAAATGGTTGGTAATAAGAAAGGAAGGAAACATATTGTATTTGTAAACGACTACATTTAATAGCCGGTTTACTGTTAGAAAAAGTGCTTCTACTTATGCAAGGCACAGTATACCCAAATTTGCAAAATCTTTTTCTTGTTTCATTGTGGTCCATATTACATATAGAAGGACAGTATCTCTGGAAGGGGAGCTTTGGACTAAGTAGAAGTGGTTAGCAAAAATTATATGTCTTATTTTGCATAAGTTGAAGGGTTTTCTTCTAGCTATGAAGCCTGGCCACTTAGCCTATGGCTCCTTGTCATCCCACCAGTTGCAATACCTATGCTTATGGAAGAACTATCCCATCGAGATTAAAGCTAATAACATAAAATCAGGTGAGCCAGGAAGCCTGGCAAGCTCAAAACAAATGCAACTGGCCACATTGAGCCCATGGGGACCAACATGTTAGTTTATAGTGGTTTAAGCCAGCAAAACTAATATTCATCAGGAAGGCAAAAATGAAGTAGGATTAGTTTCTAAGCAAGGACAGATCATTTATGAATATTGGTTCTTTATCTCCTTTTGCTTGAAAATGTATAGCTAAACTGCTGCAAAGCTGTGGAATGAGTCCCTGGTCAAAGAATCAGTGTATACTTGTCTCCTCATATGTAAGTTTAGCAATTCAGAAAACAAACTTTAAAGGTTATCACTTAGTCATGCGTCAGTACTTTTTATTTTGAAGCCTTGTTTCAGGATTTTTCTCATGTGCTTAATTAAAATATAATAGTCATGGAAGCTGGCCACATCCCCATCTTGTAAACAGCAATCCATTTACACAAAATTGATGTTTAAGCTTGTATAAAGCCTATTTTCCCATTTAGGTTAATGGTTGTTGGCTAAGAACAACAATGCCGTATTTTTTTAAGAAATCAGTCTTGATTGCATTGAACAGGCCACTCGGTTGCATAACAGAGTTGATGATAAATGAATGCTAAGATAATTTTATTTATGTACAAATGAAAGAACTCTTTTATGCATTGATGTAAAATAAATTTGCTTTTGGAAGAGCATATTTCAAAGTAGTGTCTATGTTCTGTTGCTTTCTTTTGTTCAGGTCCTCATTCCCATAATAACTGTGTCAAATGTTATAAAAGCCAGGGGAGGCCATTTTAAATGAGGCAATTACCTCAGGGTGAATCTTGCAATGAAAAATAGAGGGCAAATCTCTGTCTGTATAGAAATCGATAACTAAAACAAGAATCTTATTTTAGTAGATGATTTTTTTGAAGCAAGTTTCAGCATGGAGATTCTTCATGTAGGAATTTTCATGTGAAAATACTGTGTTCTACTGGAACTATTTTATGTCCACGATAAACACCTTTAAGGGTTTGCAGCATTGACAGCATTAAGAGATTTTCTAATCCGTTTTCTAGGCTATTGTTTAAAATTGGCTAACTAACTTCAGATTATATTTAATAACTCTGTTTCGATTTCCATAACTAAGTACAGACAGTTTATTTATTTATTTTATTTATTTGGTAGCTTTTCTATGCCGCCCTACTCCCTCAGGACTCACTTACGTAGTTCTCCACTTACGACCACAATGAACCCCAAAATTTCCGTTGCTAAGTGTGACATTTGTTAAGTGAATTTTGCCCCATTTTACAATTTTTCTCGCCACAGTTGTTAAGGGAATCACTGCCGTATTAAATTAGTAACATGGTTATTAAGTGAATCTGACTTCCCTGTTGACTTTGCTTATCAGAAGGTCACAAAAAGTGATCACATGACCTCCTGACACTGCAACCATCATAAATATGAGTCAGTTGCCAAGCATCTGAATTTTGATCATGTGACCATGGGTTGCTACAACGATCATAAGTGTGAAAAACGGTCATAAGTCACTTTTTTTCTGTGCTGTTATAACTTTGAACGATCATTAAATGAACTGTTGTAAGTTGCAGAGGTTACATAGAATAATTTAATGGAAAACTATATTTATTTAAGCTGTGAATTAATGGTTACTTTACCTAAAGTTTCCAGATTATCAAAACTACATCATAAATGGATGTGTGAAGGACAATCCGACAATGGAACGCTCAATCACACTTTGTAACGGTATTTCACAGTGGGTACAACTAATGGTATTAAATAGACCAACACCACAGCTTCGAGCGGAAGTATTCATCAAGTTCATTCATGTGGCCCAGGTCAGCTCTGTTATGAATTGTTTTCAGTTTGTTGTAGTCTTTATTTGTTTATTTAATAATTGGTGTTACATTCAATTCACCATCACCAGCATACCCCTCAAGGCTATCAGTGCCTGCTGCTAAATGGGGTCTTTAGAAGTGCTGCAGTGATCAGTCATTTCCCTTTTTCAACGGGCTTAGCTGACATTGCCAGCATTGTTGGGATGGGGGCTGAATGGATTGATACTGAGTATTGTATTGTGAGAAATGCACAAAACTGCCAAGAACGTTGGTACCACTGTCCATAGAAATATGGGAAAAGGAAATGGGCAAGATAAACATATGCCTGGAGGGGGGCAGGAATCTCTTGCAGCATATGGCTTGGTATCCATCTGTTTATATTAGATACTGATGCTAGGTCTGGTTCTTTTATCTTATCAGATCATGTTTCCTATGGTGGGGGGGAGGAAAGTCAACATTAAAAGATCTGTAAACTTAAAAAAAAATTATCTAACTCAGAGCAGGTGGGTTAGATAACTACAGAGCAAAATTTTGTTAATAATACTGAATAAAATGTATTTAAAGCTGTATTAGGAAAAAGTTCCTTTAAATATTATTCAGATAATACCCAGTTAATTAGTATTAATCAAAAATACTATATTTTTCATCAAATAATTGTACTGGGTTTTTTTAATACAGAAACTTTATCAGTTGCAAAATTTCAACACATTAATGGCTGTGATAGGAGGTCTTTGCCACAGTTCCATCTCTAGACTTAAAGAAACAAGTTCTCATGTTCCTCATGACATCCATAAGGTTAGTTGTGCTTTTTCCTGATTTTTGTTTATTTCACAATATCCATACTAAAGCTGTGCAAGCAATTTAGAAAGACACTGGGCAAAGTGAGCCCCAATTTACTTCATTTTGGTGGCAATTCCACTGGAAGCGTCTTTGTTATATATGCACACATGCTGAGAGGGTATCTTGTCATTTCACACCTTGGACAACATCTCTGCCATTTTGTTATGCATTCCTGTGAATGATTTGCAGAGCTTTAATTAATACCACATCTTTCAACTATATGACCATTGAAGACCATTCACCAATGTGTTGTCAAAGATTAATACATGATAAAGAGACTATTTAAAATATTTAAATATATTTAAATATTTAAAATAAATATTTAAAAAATATTATTCTATTGAACAGTTTGGAAATAATGATTAAATTGTTCTGGTCAAAGTTTGCCATTGAAATTGTACTTTCAAAAATAGATTGTTTATATAGGATTCTGGTATACGATTGCAAAATGCTTAAATATATGTCTCAAATGGCTATAACACTAAGCCATAATTTAATAATATCAGAACATGTCATAATGACTCTCTGCAAAGAGGAATTGCAAATTTTAGATTAACTGAATCTGGATAAGTGAGTTTAATCTTAAGTTTGATGACTGAAATTCTAATTTGTGAGGCTGACTTTAAATGAACTATAGCAGTGGTTAATTTAAATTGAAAGCAGAGATTTTTAATCACTTTCTCGTAGTTATGTCCAAGTAGAAGAGTTTGTGAATTTATTCTTATGCTTAATTATTACTGCGCATTAAATCAAAACATAGATGCTATACTTGTGTTTCATTGCAAACTTGCTACAGTAATTTATTTATTATATTATACTAAAGTGATCCCAAATTATGAACAAAGCTGACTGAATTTGCTTTTGTTCGTTGCCTTTAGATATTCAATGAAATGACTGAATTGCTCTCATCTGGTAGGAACTATGATAATTACAGACGTGCTTATAATGAGTGCAGTAACTTTAAAATCCCTATTCTTGGAGTACACCTGAAAGATTTAATTTCTCTTTATGAAGCTATGCCAGATTACTTGGAAGATAAAAGAGTTAATATGCACAAATTGTATTCTTTGTACAATCATGTCAATGAATTGATACAGCTGCAAGAGATAGGCCCCCCTCTGGAAGCTAACAAAGATCTTGTCCATCTCCTTACAGTAAGTCTCTATATTTATAGATTGTATTTTATGTAATCTGTTTTCACTTTTTCTAAAGTTAAATCAGCCTGAGCTATTTTAAATAGCTCAGACACCTTGAAAGTCTCTGCTCAAATCTATATCATGCAAACATATAACTGATAGGAAAGCAATTCCTTTCATTTCTGAAAAAAACAATGTTAATTTGTTTTCTACATACTCTTTAGTTCCACTGCTTTGTGAGCCAGCTGCTACTGTAGTTGCTTAGTACTGTAACACATATTTCTGTAGAATACTTTAGTTAGTGCCAGAAATGGTTTTCATTTATTTTGGATTTCTGAAAGTTTAGAATTATAGAAGTCCTAAACTACGTACATTGCTTAACATCCATGTCAGTGGTCCCTCACTGTGAATGTTGAATGGATAGTAGCTGTATAACAGATAATGAACACATGTAGCTGATCAGTATAAGAAATGGGTTCAACATTATTAGTACAATTTCTTTGTGCTTTGAACCTTTGAAAGCAGATTTTGACAGCATAACACTCTGGTACTAAGATCTGAATTGGCTGTAAGACCTTAATCCTAAAAACATTTTTCTAATTATATTTCAGCAAAATGATACCTGCTCAGAATTAATAGATTGTAATCTTCCACAAAGCTAGTGTAAAGTGTAGTGTAAAGTGAGAGTATAAATACAAATGCTTTGTTGTGAAAAATGAAATAGGATTTTAATTACTAATATTGCTCCTCTAAAAATACTATCAATATTTTTAAAAGCTCAATTCAATGATTGAAATGAATCCACACAATAGTTAACATATAAAATCAGGACATTCCTGGGCTAGGCCAGAGATAATGCTGACTGAACTTTCAGTATTATGATTACTCTAGTCTTTGTTATCTTGGTACTCTTTAGGTGTATTGTGACCAGAACTCCTAGAATTCAACAGATTGGGGAGGAATGGTCTACTCTAGCCTCTCCTGTCTCCTTCATTCCCATTCCTGTTTCAATGCAGCTATGACAAGCTTCTGGTTTCATTTGAACTTCACTTATGGTTAAACGTAACAATAGTTATGGAATCATACCATGCTCCTTGAGGGGAAATTGATTAGAGACTTTATATTAGGATTTGTACCCGGTAGCCCTGGACTTACGTTTGGTTGCTTACTGTTCAAAGATACGAGGGACCTGCCTTGAGGCTACTTATGACCTGAATTTAAAGTTCCAACAGATGCCCATCTCCCAACAATCATGTGATCAAACTTCAGGCACTTGGCAATAGGATGATTTTCAGCATCCTGATGACCATTTTATTATGGTTTTGGTAAAAACCAGAACTTCTAGTTTTTGGTTAAAAAAACCCATGCCTTTGGGGAACAGTTGGTTTGCTTAATGACTTCATAACTGTGGATTTGTTTAACAATCACTATAAAAAGGGTGTAAAGTCAAGTCGATCATGTAACCAGCCCATTTTATGATTGTCATGACTTACGACTATAATGGGCAGACTCCATTACACTTTTAAATTGACTACACTATTATTATTTTATTTAACTGACTCAAACCCTCCTTTCCTCTCTTTCCCCCCACTGTCTCTCTCTCACACACATACTCACAGACACATATAGTTACTGTATTTCTTGGACTATAAGACACCCTGGACTATAAGACACACATTAGCTTTAGAGTGTTGGAAATGACTTCAGCCAACAAAGAAAAAAACGTGGATTGATCAAAAACATTAAATCTTCTACATTAATATAAATTTCTATATACTATTTTATTTTTGAATTTTCTTACATCCTACAAGAAGAGGAAAACAAGAAAAAAAATCTGCCTCTGCCTCCTCGGCCTGTTCGCCGTCGCCATGGCCCGTTCGCTGCCACCACAGCCCATTTGCTGCAATCTGTTCGCTGCTGCCCGTTTGCAGCTGCCCGTTCGCCACCGATCACAAATGGCGGCAGCAGCGATAGGCGGCGGCAGCAATCCCCGCCGCCTAGAATAGCTGATCGACGCCGCACCAACCCCTCTCCCCACCACAATATTCATTGTATAAGATGCACAGAAATTTCTGCCCACTTTTTGAGGGGAGGGGAGTGCATCTTATAATCCGAAAAATATGGTACCTCTTTTTGAATCAGCTTGAGCAGTCAAAGGGAAAGATTGTATAATGAACAATGAAAATTATATATTAATTTGCCCATGATCGTCGCCTGGCTCATTGTGATAGTTTCTAGAAAACATCAGAATCAGGGACAAGGGAGAGAACTATATAGTTGTCTTTCCTGATATCTCAACTAGTAAATGTGAGCAGATGACATAGAATAAGGCCTGACAGGAAGTTATTTGACTGAATTGGAAAGTTTACCTCCCATGAACCTGAAATCCTCATATGTAATCTATTAAGATTTGAAAGTGGATAACTTTCCCTCAAAAGAGATCTGTCACTAATTGCATTTCCAGAATTTTTTGTTTCCAGAAACAAAATATATTTAAAATGGGAGTAGAATTTGAATAAATTGCTTTCGGAGTAAGGTCAAGTGCTGATATCATATCAGCTAGAAAAATGTGTTCATTTTTTGATTGCAATGTCTAGGCTCATGATATCTAGGTGTTTGTCCTATATTAGAGACCTCAGATTCAGAAAAACACGTTTTTGGAGAACACTATAGCATTTTGAAAGTAAAACTGTTTTTGCATTTATTTTCAGTTGTCACTTGACCTTTACTATACAGAAGATGAAATTTATGAACTTTCATATGCACGAGAGCCAAGAAGTCACCGGGCCGCAGTAAGAAATTTTACTTCAAAAGAGGATGTAGAGATAATTTAATTATATTACAACAACAATTATAATAATTAAATATATACTATAATAGTAATTATTAAAGAAGTGCAATGCAAATGCAAACATACATTTATATGTTGCAATAGCAGTATTGGTTACTAAGATACGTACCGTTGAGGGCAAAATTTAATAGGCGGGCAAAAGCAATTCAGTATCCAAGTACAATAATAACAACAACAACAATAACAAAACCTTTTCATAGCCAGTTAGTCTGCTAGAGCAGGGAACCTTCCACTGACCAAAGACTTCACTTAACTTTTTTGAGGGGAAGAGGCATGTGAAAGTAGAGTTTCAAGGCATTTTTTAAATTATGATTTATTTGTTAAGTATAACAATCAGAAGATATAATACATACAAGCCAAAAATATTGCCCTGCTAGTAAAATATTTTAGTAATTACACAATAATATTTCACTGTGCCATCATTGTCAACAGTCTTAACTAAAAGTGTCTGTGAGGGCTATAAAATGAGAACTAGAGCTGCATGTGCTAATGGAATCATAAATACGAAATATCCCCAAATCACAAAATATCTAAGTTTAGAAACTTCTGACCCACAGTTTCTTTTTCACAAGATCAGCAGTATTTTGGAAAAGGTCAGTCCAAACTTCATACCATCAGTAATAATGGCAGGGGATGATGGTTGTAGATATATTCTTAAGAGATCTTCTAAAGCTGAAGGTCTTAACTAATAAATAATAATAAAGCTGACTGTCTTCTTTGTATTACAGGATTGGGCAACTCCCAATTTGCTTTTGTGACTTTCGGAGTGTTCCTTTCCCCAGTAATGCCTCCATTTCTGGTGACATTAGTTATATGCCCCCTCAGAAACAATATTTTAAAAAAAATGAAGGGCAGTCTCCTAGTGTGCAGACTTCACAAGTGGCTGAAAAAAAGAGGATAGATTATGATCCACTAATTTGCAACTCCCCTTTTGCCTTTTTCAAAGACAATCTGCTTCATAAGAGGTACTTTGCTCTATGGTAGTGACTAATGGTGCTATCCAATGTTGTTCTGGATTGAGATTTTCAGACACAGAGTATTAATAAAAGTGTTGATAATATGGGAAATTAATTAATTCTATTTATGTACCACCCAACTCTCAGCAACTCTACATAAAATATGTAAGCGAAAAATATTACATAAAGTAGAGTTACCCAAACTATCTGGCAGTTTCACTTTATTAATGCTTAGAAGTACCATACTAAATATTGAAATATTCTAAACATATAACTGCTTTTAATCATTTATGAATGCTTTTCCTCAATAAATATCCAAATACATTTTATTTTTGTAGCCGTTGACACCTTGTAAACCACCAGTTGTAGCAGATTGGGCATCTGGAATTGCCCCCAAACCTGATCCAAAGATAATTAGTAAGCATGTCCAGAGAATGGTAGATGTAAGTATGCTATTTTATTTATTACAAATATTTTGAGTAGTCTTCTGAGTCTTGATTCATGGTATATTGGTTATGGGGATTCATTGCAGAATTCCCATTTCCATTAGGATATTACTAGAAAATATGTTTATACTACTGCTGTGCTTCTAGATCTTAATAACTTCTTTTTCATTTACTTTATTTCATTCCAGTCCTTTGTTTGGAAACCCCTGTAAAAGCACTTTTGAAAACAGAGGCTGGGAAGAAATATAGGGCTATCACCTATCCATATACCACCATCCCCATGGGAATTAGGCCATTATGCACTTACAATAAATAAAATCTAGGCATTGAGCTTCATGATAAGATGTTATATGCTGTCTAGTTTAACCCTTTGTCTCAATTCCTGATGTGAAGGAACATTTCTTCCTATGACACAAATCCACAGAAATGAGTTTCTGAGTAACCTAAATTAACACTTTTCCCCCCACACGATTGCAAATCTGAGACCTGGCTACAAAACTTTGAAAAATGTAGCTTGAAAATCATAGTGCATAAACTCTGAGAGTAAATGGTTAAGGCACCAGACAAGAAAGTAGGAGACTCTGAGTTTTATATTTATTTATATTTCATATTTCTAATCGCGCCTTAGCCATAAAAGTGACTGGGTGTCTTTGGGACATTTTCTCTCTCTCAGCCTAACCCACCTCATAGGCTTGTTGTTATAAGGAAAGGTTTGTTGGATACATTTGCAAAAATAATAAAAGTGGAATACAAATAAATAAACAGCATTTTAACAATTGAAGGGAAAGAAGGAAAAGCACTGCAGAAAAAGGCATTTGTACCATTTGATGTTAGAACTAAATTATTTGTCAAGTTAAGAAATGTATATGAAATTTTTAAATAAGTACTTGACTAAGCTGCATGCTGTATATTATATATTATGCAGAGGACTAAGTGTAGACCCTATACAGAGAGAGTGCAGAAGCTAAGTACTGCATATAAATGAAACACTTTTAAATGCCACATAATTTTTAATGAATTTAGAGAAAAGGAGAAATTGATTTTTTTTCATTATATGATACCATTTTTAAAAGTATTTTAAAATTGAACCGTATAAACATACCAAATTTATATACAGTAGCCATTTGTATATTAAATACTATTTCATAGAACTGGAAGGAACAATGTAGGCAATCCAATTCAATTTCCTAGTCAATTAAGGGAACTGCACGTGGTATTTGATTTATTTCAACTACAGCTTTTCTTATTTTTCTATTTCTTCATGCAGTCTGTTTTTAAAAATTATGATCATGATCAGGATGGATGTATTTCTCAAGAAGAATTTGAGAAGATTGCTGCAAGCTTCCCTTTCTCCTTTTGCATAATGGATAAGGACAGGTATTTACTAATAAATGTTCTCTGATTATCTTTATATGTGTCTCATTATTCAAAGTATTGGACTTGTATAATATATCACAGAATTGTACATACTTATATTGCCTCCTTATTCTTACCTTCTTTGAAGCCTTAAGTTTGATTCTCACTGAGGATAGGAGCCGAGGTGGCGCAGTGGTTAAAAGCAGCACTGCGACCTTCAGCTAATTGCTAGTTCAGGTGTTCAAATCTCACCAGGCTCAAGGTTGACTCAGCCTTCCATCCTTCCGAGGTGGGTAAAATGAGGACCCAGATTGTTGGGGGCAATATGCTGAACTCTGTAAACCGCTTAGAGAGGGCTGTAAAGCACTATGAAGCGGTATATAAGTCTAAGTGCTATTGCTATTGCTATTTTCAAGATCATTCCTTGAGCTTTTGACCAGTTGACAAGGCTTGTCCACTCTCTTCGTCTGGTTGTTGGATAATGTCAGTGAAAAGCTTGCTTATCATGCTTGGTTTCAAATAACTGACAGAACAAGAGGTTATAAATGCTTTTATGTTTAAGGGATGCCTAGTGTACATTTTCCCTCCTCCTTTAAGCTTGTTCATTCTCTCAGACTTAGAATTCATATAGTGCAATTTGAAGGTACAGTAATTATCCCCCAGCCTGCTTCTTTGTTTTGATAATTGTACAGCATGTTCAGGATTTTTTGTGAAGGCTGCTTCTCAAGCTGGTTTTGAAGAACTATTAAGGAGCCCTTGTGATCTTCTTGGCAGGGTCATGTAGGGTGTGTGCTTGTGTGTTTCATGTACTTCTAGATATTCTTTGCTGTGAAAATGAATTAGTGCTTTTATATTAAATAAGCTGGCAGATGTGTGGCTGAATTGAAATGAAGGGGGGAACACTGTTAACTCCTTCTGCTTTAGATGCATTATGCCTCAATTGTCCTTTTTGTTTACTTGTTTGTTTGCAGGGAAGGTCTGATTAGCAGGGATGAAATTACAGCCTATTTCATGAGGGCCAGTTCAATCTATTCAAAATTAGGCCTTGGCTTTGCCCACAATTTCCAGGAGACCACTTACCTAAAGCCGACATTCTGTGACAACTGTGCTGGATTTGTAAGCTTGGGGATAGGGGGTATTTGAAAAGTAAAATTATATCTCATGATGTGTGTAACAAATTGTTATCAGGAACTGTTTGGTTGCAGTAGTAACTCCAGCTTTTTGTTACTATAGAATTTGTTACATTTCATTTTTGTGCCTTTAATACTTTAATTACTGTTAATCAGAATGGGCCATACCTTTATTATGAAGTGCATGCTTTGCATAATTAAGATTTTAGGCAGGGGTGAAATGCTCCCGGTTCGGGCGTGCCTGCCGGTGGTCGGAGAGCCGGTAGCGATCGCAGCGTGAATCTTTGCCCACCTGCTCGGATGCCGCCATTTGGGTTCTTTTACCCTCTGCGCATGCACAGGATGCTTTGCGCATGCGCAGAGGGTAAAAGAACCTAAATGGCGGCGTCCGGACGGGTGGGCAAAGACTCGCGCATGCTCAGAAGAAGAAAAAAAAATTAAAAAAATATGGCGGCACCCATGGACCGGCACTGACCAAACCAGTTCCGTGACATCACCAGCGGGTCGCTACTGGTTCGGGCGAACCGGTCCGAACGGAGAGGAACCCATCTCTGCAGTAGATGTCCTTTGAAGGCAATGACTAGGCCTTCTAACCTTCTATAAAATAGCTGCATCATGTGTCCTTAAGCTTTAAAAATATATTTGATTATTGAAACATCTGTATTCTTACCAAAGGAAGCTTACTATATCTAAGAGCCCTTACTAATCTCCAGACATTTTTTGTTTCATAGCCTTCACTTAAAATTTATGGCAACAGTTCCTTGTAACTTCATGAGGAGATTTAACTGTCCCTGACTATAATACTTGATAGGAACCATTTAAGCCATCTGGTTTAACTTTTGCTATGCATAGGAATCCAAATTAAAGCAACCAGTTGCTACCTAACCTCCTCTTCAACACATTAACAAAACCACCATCACTTTGGTTAATTGTTCTATCACTGTGGAACCACTGTTACTATTAAGGATTATATTTAACAGTCAGTACTTTGCCTTCCTTTAACTTAAATCTTTTATTGCGTATCCTGCACTTTGGAATGAGAGAGGAAAAATATGACTTTCTTTGATGTGATACCCTTTCAAGTATTTGAAGAGTGCTTTCATATCTTCATCTCACAAAATAATGTTTACTCAAAGCTAAACATGCCCACCTTCTTTGATCTCTCTTCATAATTTTTAGTTTCTTATGGCCGTCTCTGAATCTGTTTCTATTTGTCTGAATCTTTGTTAAAGTGTAGTGCCCAGCAGGGGTGGGTTCCTCCCGGTTCAGACCGGATCGCCCAAACCGGTAGCGACCCACTGGTGATGTCACAATGGCGTCACGGATCCAGTTCGGTCGGTGCCGGTCCATGGGCGCCGCCATTTTTGGGGGGGATTTTTTTCTGAATTTTTTACTGTTTGGAAGTTTTTTCCTCTGCTGCTGCTGCTTGAAAAAGGGCCCTCCCGCCCTCCCCGTGTTTATACTTACCTTGCCTAAAGCACAGCTGATCAGCTCCTCAGCTGTGTTTCGGGCTGATTATAGCTACTGAGCATGCGTGGAAGCAGAATTGCACGAGGGGACGCACACATATGTGCTTGCTCCGCTTGCGCACGTGCGTGAAACCTCACAATGCAAACCACTGGCGAAGGTAAGTGGAACCCACCCCTGGTGCCCAGAATTGGATACAGTAGTTGGGGTAGGAGTCTGATCAAAGCAGAATAAAATGGAATTATTACTACTTGTGATTTGGAAATCATGCTTTTTTTTAAATGGAACCTAAAATGTAATTTGCCTTCATTATAGTAAAATCCTTTGCCTTCTTTGCAACTATATCATTCACTTTTCAAACAACTGCTATTCTTAGACCTCTTTTGAAAGTATTTTTGCTAAATCAGATAGCAAATCTCCCTGTCTCCCTTATTATAACTGTGCATTTGGTTTTGTTTTTTTAAGTGAAAAACTTTATAATTACATTTGTTAAATTTCATTCTGTTACTTACAGTATACCAGTATTTCTCAAACCTACTTGATTATTGTTTTTCATTTCATTTCTCTCAAGTGGTATATTACCTATCCCCCAATTTTTGTTATTCTGCAAATTTGATAAGCATTTCTTCACTTCACCATTCAAAATAATAATAAAAAAGAGTAAAATTCCAGCATTGATATTTGTGGCACCCCACTTAATATCTTTTTTCAATTTGATGATGAACCATTGATGAGCGTTCTTTGAGTGTGGTTTACAAGCTATTTAATTTGCCATGCCATCCATCCCACATTTAAATAATCAGCATATTATTATTTGACAAATTCTTTGCTGAAGTCAAAATATATCTATAATATTCCTGCAATTTATGAAGGAAATTACCTAATCAAAAAAGTGACAGGTCTGGCTAGATTTGTTAGTCTGGCTATATTAACAAATCCATGATGACTTCTGAAAATTACTGCATTTTGTAATTTTTGCAATGTTTTGTAGACTTATACTTTTACTATTTCCAAAATCTCAAATATTGATGCATCAGATCTGTAGTCTCCTGGTTCTTCCTCTTCGCTGGGGTTTTTTTTTTTTTTTTTGGTAGATAAGATCAGATTTTCATTCTTTCAGTTATATTGTCCTTCATTGTTCTTTGAGAATATCTCAAAGATAATGCATAAATATTATTTCAGGATCTTAGGAAGTGATTCATTTTGTCCTAGAGATTTAAACTCATTCAAAATAAAGCAATATTCCTTATCCTGTTTCTATCAGCCTCAAAGTTTAGTCCTTCATTTTGTGCTTCACTATTTCTTAGTAGAATACATATTTTGTTGAAGAATACTGAACCAAACAGGAATTTGATAGTTCTATGTTTGCTTTGTTTCCTGCTACACTTTTGTGTTCTTTACAAAGCAGTTGATCTTTTGTTTTCCATTGTACATATCTGAAAAGGCCCTTTTTGTTATTAGCATTCTTTATTAGCTTCAATGCATCCTGCATTTTCCCTTTCCTGACACAGTTCTAGAGTTTTCTGTTTATATGATTTCTTTGTAATTTGACGCTTTAATTTTCTGTTTGTATCCTTCCCCACCTAAATTTCACTGTTTGCATAGCTACACTGATGTCTTTCACAGTGCTTTTCATTGGAATTTTTTGCAATTCTGCTTTTGACATCTCCTACTTTAGAAATTTGCATCCATCTTGAGTTTTTTCCCTCTTAGCTTCACCTACTGTGGAATCCTATTATCATTGCTTTAAGTTTATTAACATTCGTTTTTTGAAGTCCAAAATGAATATTTGAGAATGCTCAGTTTTAGTTTGTCTTAATAATAAGGACTTCAGAATTACATGATTTCCACCTGTTGCTTTTACTTTTTTTTCTAAGCCTCCCTAAGGATTAGTGTGAAGTCAAGAATCCTCTTATGCTTTTCCCAACCTTATGTAGGAGAAAATAGTCATAAAGACAAGTCTAGAATTTCCTCCCAACTGATAGCAGGTAATCCTTCCTCACTACAACTTCACTTTCAAAGATGTGGTATTTGCTCCTAGACAGCTTTGTCCTTCTTGGTTGGGACAATACATTCCAATAGTTGTATTGCTTTTATTTTATCCTCCACTAATTTAAAATCCAGATATTTTTTACAGCATTGCCAAATTCATTCACTTAGACTTCTAAACAGGAATGCATACAGTGTAACTCTAATACATGCAGCCTATGTATACCCTACATAACTTCCTTTCTGTTGCTTCAGTTCTTGGAATAAAGTATATCTTTCATTTGCTATATTCCAGGGATATCAAACTCACAGCCCGCAGGCTGGATGCATCACGTGCTGGCCATGCCCACACCAGGTTTAGCGAAAGGGAAAAAAGTCACGATACGTTACATGATGCCGCTGTGACGCCGCGAATTTGACACCCCTGCTATATTCCAATCCTGACAGTCTCTTCAGATGATTCATTATACCTGTTAAATCATATTCTGTACTACAAGTGCAAACTCTTTTGGGTTATTTACCATATTCTGAGCATGAATATGAAGGCATGGAAGGCTACCCATTTCTAATACTTTTAATCTCAGGGATTATTTAATAGTATTATTCTAATACTATTGAGATCTCTCGCTAAAACAGCTTTTTGAATTCCTTGCACTGAAAGTAGCTGTAATGTGAGTCAGGAAAAAAGATCAGTATTTTAATCTTGATAATGATCCGCAGACCAGTAACTAACTGTTCTTAAACCAGTAACTAACTGTTCTTAAACTTGTATAAATTAAGTTGAAACTCTTGCATCTTCTCTTGATCATTTTAAATGCAGTTCACAAATCAAAATAAAGATGGAATTATTTTAAAATATTCTAAATGTTATGAAAATAGCATGGTTAATAATAATAATGGTTAATAATTAACTAAGATAAATACAGAATCAGAATATTTTAGGTTGTGTCCATTGTATCGTATTGTTATTCTGGGGGGAAAGAGGCTTTATTCTTTCATTGGTTTCCTACATGGCATTTTGCCTACTTATATTGAGGAAAAATACTGCTTTGAAATAGAAATAGCCAATATGTCTTACATTTTTGATGATTTCATGAAACTAAACTTTGAAATAAGAGTTGAAATGCAGCTTAAATGTATGGTTTAACTTGAATGCAATATTGTAATGTGTTTTTCCTTATTTTTTTAGCTTTGGGGTGTTATTAAACAAGGATATAGGTGCAAAGGTAAATAACTTACTTTGAGTTAAACCATCTTTTGATGGGAAATTGTCCATTGTGGTATCCCTTTTTTCATTCGAATAACAGATTTTACATTATTTTAGGAATAGGATTTTTAGCATAAATAACCTAAAACCTAAAAATTTCCCTATCTATATCTATATTGTTCCATTGCTTTGTTCGTTTCCTGGGTAACTGCAAAATCTGGGAAGAAACAATCAGGAAAATATGCAGAGATTGTTACATCAGTTCATGTTCATCTTAGATTTTTAACTAGCAGGTGATTTTATTAAAAGTTGTAATTTTACTTTTAGTTAAAGTAGCATTGCCATGTAATACTGTTCTACTGTATATTTAAAAGTATTCTTTAAATGCATTAAGATATGAAAAGGGCTTATCTCTGGTAAAACCTACATAGACCTGAATTACAGTTCATGTAGCATTTCCTTGGTCTTTTGCAAAATTTGGAAAGAATAGAATAGAGTAACAGAGTTAGAAGGGGCCTTGGTGGTCTTCTAGTCCAATTCCCTGCTCAGGTAGGATAAGCCTATACCATTTCAGACAAATTTTCTGAATTTTGTCCAATCTCCTCTTAAAAACTTCCAGTGTTCACAACTTCCAGTATTCACAACTTCTAGAGGCAAATTGTTCCACTGATTAATTGTTCTAACTGTCAGGAAATTTCTCCTTAGTTCTAGGTTGCTTCTCTCCTTGACTAGCTTCCATCCATTGCTTCTTGTCCTGCCTTCAGGTGTTTTGCCTGACTTCCTCTTCTTTGTGGCAACTCCTGAGATACTGGAACACTGCTATCATGTTACCCCAAGTCCTTCTTTTCATTAAACTAACCAGTTTAATTTAGGAAGTAGGAAAAGAGTTGAGATAGAAGAGGAATTACTATGTGGAAGTAGTATTTTATTTTTTGCCACTAAGCTAGTAAGCTGATTTTTTAAAAAAATTTGTTTCAAGATTGTGGAATGAACTGTCATAAGCAATGCAAGGATCTAGTTGTATTTGAATGCAAGAGAAGACCCAAAATGACGGCTTTGGATAACAGTCCAACATCAGCTCTTGCATCTAGCCTCTGTCCCATGGGACTTAAAGAGCATATGCATGGTAAGTTCAGTTTAATGAAACATTCTGGTATCATTTGTTACTCAATAGTTTGTCTATTTTTAAAGAATAATAATAGTTAATAGGTAGTGATTTTCAAAATGGTTTTCCATTGTTAATACATCAGCAAATTCCATCCGCTCTGCAAAAATTCATCAAGGCTTCAGAAGACATATCTACTTAGAAAATAAATGTTATGTTTAACCTTGGATAGTGGATGATCACCCTTTCTATTCAATATTTTTGGTTATGAAGCCAACACAATTAATTGTCAGTACTAAACTAAGTAAGCAGTAAGTAGAACTTTATTACAGGGCAGGGAAATGTTCCTTGCAATGTTTCAGCATAAAGACAATGATAGTAATTAAAATATATTATTTGTAATTAATGTCTGAATTCTAGCTAGAATTCACAGATTTACAAAGATATGTATCATTGAGTTTTTGGTTTTTTTACATCTTATGTGTAATAGGTAAACCTTCAGGTTTCTCAGTTCTATAATCTCCCAGGACTTGAAATGGACACCTAACATTAGAACCATCATTAAAAAGGCACAACAAAGAATGTGTTCTTCCTGTATCAACTCAGAAAGCTCAGACTGCCCAAGGAGCTGCAGATACAGTTCTACAGAGGAATTATTGAATCTATCATCTGTACTTGTATAACTATCTGGTTTGGTATACCAACCAAACAGGATAGGTTAGGACTGCAGAAAAAACCATTGCAACCAGCCTGCCTTCCACTGAGGATCTGTATACTGCATGAACCAAAAAGAGGGCTGAGAAAATATCTATAGAATCCTCACATCCTGGACACAAACTGTCTCAATTTCTCCCCTTAGGATGCCGCTATAGGCATTGCATGCCAAAACAACTAGATAAAAAGACAGCTTTTTCCTTCGTGCCATCACTCTACTGAACATCTAATTTCCACAGCACTATCTTATGTCTAAAGATATTTACCCATGTACTAGGGCTATATTACTATTATCCTTCTCATCTTTTCTTTTACCTTCTACTATTGGTATCTTATGATTATATTACTTTGTATGTACACTAAGAGCTTATGCACCGGAAACAAAATCCTTGTGTCTCGAATTACACTTGGCCAATAAAGATTCTGTTCTGTTCTCTATTACTTCTGTTCTGTTCTTTCCTATTCCTATTCCTATTCCATTAATATACCCTAACTCAGAGAGAGATTCTTTAGAGATTCATAGTACCATTTGGATTGATGGAGATTTAATGAAAAATCCTTTTGGGCCCACAGCTTAGTTTGCCAGCACTTTTATTAGAAGGTATGGACTGGTATTAGAAAGTGGACTGACCCAATTCAGTGCAGGAAATTGGGGTGTCAGGCAGGAATGCTTTTCAATTCTTCCTGGAGATTTCAGAAATTGAATGATTTTTAGCATGTATATATACTGTATATGAACCCAAGACATTGTTTTTTGTAAACCATAGATAATATGATAAGATGTGTGACCTAACCACAGTTGTTCATTAAGAAATGGTGGTGAAAACAAGCCATAGCTTAATGTCATGTGTGATCTGAGCAAGTATCCTTTATTTAGCAGTGATCATTATGAGCATGTTATTATATTCTGTTGTTTTTTTCTGTTGTAAATCTTGCATAATCTTAAACGATCACTAGTAGGATATAAATGTTTCTAACCAAAAAGCACTGAGTTGTAGGGCCAATATTGTTAATATAATGGACAAATTACATGATGAAATATATAGTAATGCTAGAAATAAAGTTAAGGAAGTACAGTAAATAGTGCTCTTTAGATATTTCCTTTATTATTTTCATTAAGCACTCCAGAATATTGTGTAGCTCATTATGATCCTCAGTGCTCAATGCTTGTGTTCTATGTTTTTCCCCACCTTAGGGCTGGAGGAAGGAGGATTTCCATTTCCTAATGGCGAGATGGTTGACCATAATGAAGGCAGCAAAGATAGAACTATTATGCTCATGGGAGCATCAGCCCAGAAGATCTCAGTAAGGCTAAAGCCATCTGTGGTACACAAGGGTACACAAACTGATATAATGATGGCTCTCGGTAATGAAGTGTCTAATCTACAAAGAGAGTCTGGAACATCATCTGAAAGTAGTTTTCTCCAGCCATCTCCTGTGTATCCATGTCCAAGTCCACTTCTTGCCCGGAAAAAGGCGTATGTGAAATGGGAAAATAAGGATTGCAGTCAAAAAGTGAAGGAAGATCCACAAACACTAAAACCCACATATCAAGAACTAGAAAAGGTATGAAACAGCTTTGAAAACTGCACAGAATAATTGAGACTATGCGGAAACCGTGTAAACTCTGTTGCTCTGAGTTTGAAGTATACAAACAAGAATACTTTTTTTAAATAGAAAGAAATTTTCAGGCACACCATCAGCCCTTTATGACAGTAAGAATAAGTGAAATAAGTGCAAAGATCCTGTGGCTAGACTGCTTGAATTTCTGGTTTTAAAATGGCCATTTGAATGAAAAATGATATTTCCAAAACTAATACAGGTAGCCATCAAGCTACGTAACAAGCATTTAAAGACTCCCCCTCCAAACTACATATGACCCCATTTCAAAGTTACAACAGATGCAGCAGTCCTGCAGTCATTTGCCCTTATGACCCACCACAAGGTTGCTGCAGCACCCCTCCACTTCTCTCCCCACATCCCACCCCAACAGAACCCAGCAGCTCTTGGGGCCCCCATATGCTCATCGCACACAACACTTACCTTTCGAAGCTCTCCCTACCTCATATTGTGGAAGGAGGGCAGACTGTGCATCCCCAGGATGTGATCCAAATGTGGCCACCATTTTGTTCTGTCTGCTTGTGGGCAGGGAGAAAATGGCGGCCGCCAGACAAACTGCTTCATTTTGCTGCCTTAGAGAGGTCTGCACAGTGCTTCAGAAGCTTCTGAACACCACTGTGCAGACCTGTGCCTTGTAACAGCAACCTTAATGTGGCTGCCATTTTGTCCCTACACTAACAGGTGGGCACAAAATGGCTGCCGCAAGACAAAATGCTTTGTCTGTGTGGGGTGAGGAGGAGTGTTTGGGATCCCAGTGAGGCAGGGAAGCAGGTCCAAGACCCGAGAGGAACCCAAGGGGTGGAAGTGGCATAGAGGGTGCCTCAGGAGCTGGAGGCGGCCTGGGGCAGGCTACATGTGAGCTGAGGAGATGCTGCAATACGAACCTGGGCCTGCTCCAGGCCTCCAAGGTTTTCCCCACCTCTGAGGCACTCCATGCTCTGCTTAATAACCCATGCAACTTGAGTTACGTGGAGAGCCATTAACCATCACCACCTTCCTCCTTTCCTGCAGAATCGAAAACTCAGGGGTGGGTAGAAGATTCATCAGTTAAAATACGGATGTTTTCTTCCAGTTACTTAGAAGATGCTGTTTGCAAATGAAAGCATGTGTTCATCAAGCTCTCTTTTCTCAGAGTCAATTGTGGTAATTGCTCTCCTCTTGGGCAAACAACTGTATCTTTCACATCATTTACTGCTCAAGTCACATAATTCTTAAACTAACATGCCATTCAGGCAAGTGTTCCTACTAACAAAACTAAACATTCAGAAACTATTCTGTTCTGATGGTATATTTTTGTTTAGGAAAGAAATGTCCTGACTGCAGAGAATGAAGCTCTCAAGCTGCGGCTTAAACAAGCTCATAAGAAGATTGAATTCCTCAGCATTCAACGAAATCATATACTGGACGCTAGGGAACATGGAGATTGCTTGTAGCTTAGAGAAAAGACATATTGAGGAAAAGGATAAAGCCAGTGGGTTTTTTGAGTGTATTTAAGTGTATGCAATTAACTGTGTGCAGCATGGCAGGAATTTAAAGTAAGATTGTCTTATTTTGACTGCTATTAGTACTTGTGGATGTATATATTTTGTGCTATCAGTTTAACTAGTTTGGCTGAAACTACATTGTTTGGAGTTCCTGTTATTTTTACAGCAAGGAACACACCTGTTGCCAAAGTAACCAAACTGCATTATCAAATAGGAATGTGTACCTTGGACTAATTGTTGCTAATTTTGGCAATGCAAACTTGAAAATGGGCATGATTTTTTTATTTGACACAACTTCACAAATGTTGTTGCTTGAATGGGCATATGAGTCAAACAGCCATTTCCATATTCTTTTTGAATTGGTTGGTCTCTTTTTCCAAGGCTGCTCATTTCAGACAGGCAGTTCCAAAAGCTTCCTCTTGGCAGAGGTGCACGGAATATGGGCAAAAATATAAAGATGCTAGCCACAAAGATACAATCAAAGTTCCATCTGTTTTTTTATGTACATTGCAAACACACACCGGAGAAAGTCTGTATTTCAGCAGTTCAAGTCCTACCATTGCGTGACAGAGTGAACTCCTGTCACTTGCCTCAGCTCCTGCCAGCCTAGCAGTTCAAAACCATGTAAATGTAAGTAGACAGATAGGTACCACTTCATGGGAAGGTAACAGCATTCTGTGTTTCATCAAACACTTTGCGCTGAAGCATGATGTCATGCTGGCCATATAACTCAGAAATGTCTTCGGATAGTGCTGGCTCAATGGCTTAAAAAAACGGAGATTAGCCCCCACCCCCACCCCCCAAGGTGGTTACAAATAATGGAGTAAAACCACAGGGACTCCTTTTCCTTACACACGCACATACAAACCAAACGGACAGAACCGTGATGCTCTTGGCACCACACCCTGCAGTCATCACTATGCGAAAAGATTTTCAACCTGGACTTTGGCACTGACATTCTAAAACAAAGTCAAAATGAGCGATTTCACTGGCTATAGATTTGCATGATCCAGCTTTAAAAAATATTCCCAGAAAAAGGCTCCTGATACTGATGGTTTTGATTTAGTTTCTATTGTAGTCAATAGACCAGATTCCTTTTGCTTGTAAATCTTTAATCAGTTCAGGCTTTCATAGAATACCTTTTAATGAGAAGGAATGAACCATATTAGCAGCATTATTTTTTACTGTGCCACATAGACCATTTCCCGTTGACAGTAAAGTCAGTGCTGGTCAGTTTTGGTCTGTTATGGCCATATGCCACAAGCATAACTTAGCTATAATCCTATTGCTTTTGTTCCACTAGCTCGGGTAGGGAACGTTGGCTCTTCTATGACTCGTGGACTTCAACTCCCAGAATTCCTAAGCTAGCATGATTGGCTCAGAAATTCTGGGAGTTGAAGTCCACGAGTCATAGAAGAGCCAACGTTCCCTACCCCTGCACTAGCTGAAAGGTACAGGTAATTGTTGACTGTTCAAAAATACAATGCATCTCCTCTGGGAATACTTATTACTCAGTTCCAAAATTCTGATGACCATTCTCCCTGCGTATTTAGAGACATTTGCAGCATCCTGTGATCACCTGACCATGTTTTAGAATGGTTTTGCTGAAAACTGGCAGTTACTTCATGTTTTCAAAGGGGAGGGGGGAAGCCTATCACAAACCATTGCTTTCTTTAAAAGCCTCAGCATTTGATTAGTGACCATGGTGGCTGCTTTATGATCGCAATGGTTGCTATACAGTTGCCACAAAAAGCTCATAAGATTAGGTCAGTCATGTGGATGAGCCATTTTACAACCATCATTAGTTATGGCCATGATGGACAGGCTCCATTACAGTCATAAGTAGCCATACATGCAGTGTATTGTTACAGTTAGGATGCAAAATGAACAAAATGAGAAGAAATGTGTAAACTCAATGTGTACCAATGTGGTAGAAACTAAGATGGTTTGCAAGAATAGAAAAGAATAGAGAGTTATAGCAAATCATGATTGTGCAAACTAGATTTAATTAGATTTCTTTTCTCTTTTTGCACACCACATCTAACTCATTTTCTGTGCTTTGCATAACATTTAGCTTGCACTGAAAAGGAATAGCAAAAAGAAATAGCATGTTGGGTATGTACAGTACGTATTTATGCTTATAAATACAAAATTCATTTGATTCATAGTGAAAGGTGCTATACTTCTTTTTCGACTATTGTGAAAGAAAATGTTCTCTCACTTGCCAAATCCAGTGTGCAGGATTCCCCAGCTCCTCTGCACTTTTGCCAACCCAACCACTTACAAATATCTGCGTACCTTCCTCGACCTGCAGAGCACCTCTTGTGTATATCTCTGACCATAATTTGAGAACCACCTGATAAGCACAAGCGATGCTAAAAGCCACTTTCATGTCTCATGTCTACATTTCTTTTTTTAATAGTAACTTTATTAAAAATTGCAATTAAAATTGCATCAAAAATAATACAATTAAAGAAAAAGAAAAATAGAAAAGAAAAAATATAATAAAGAAAAAGAAAATATATAAAGAAATGACTCCTCTCACAACACAACATTTAGAAACAAATAAAACCTCATCATTTAAGTCCTGGTGTTCGCAAAAGTCAATTAAGAATTACCAGAGATAATGTATCTATTTTAACCTAGATCAAATAAAGGAAATGTATATTCCTTCATTTTACTTCTAATGTTGATCTTTAGTCCCTTCAAATAATGTCCTAGAACTTGCTTTCTTTTCACTTTTTTCTCCTATCACAAAATTCTTCAAAGGTTTAACAAGTCTCTTTTGTAAATCCAAAATGAGAAAATTATCCAGCTCACTCTATTGATTTATTATTTGTACATCCCTTTTAATTGTTAAGAAATGAGCTGGGTTTTTTGTATGTTCAACATAACATCATTCTTTACAATTTCTGAAGGTAAGGTAATTACAAAAGAAAAGTATGCAAACCCAGTGTCCTTTTAAAGGCACCGACTACGATTTGAGCAAGGTGGCTATTCCCTCATCTGCCAGAGCTCTAAAGCCACTGGTGACTGCTGTCTTGTAGTCCCCTCACAAGACGCAATTGCCTGGAACACTTGTGGGTGATCTCAAGTGTTCTTGTCTGGAGAGGAATTACAGCTTGGTTAAGTTTGTCTCTTCATTCTGCCACAGTCATTGGCTCTGCTTTTCATGGAACTGTCCTGAGTTCTTGGTGTCTTCTCTGGAAATGTATAAATTTGCATTCCATAATAATTCTAGAACTGACAGATTAGTAGTACACTATAAAATATTGTGTAACACACTGTTTTTCATGTAACTTTTGTTCTATTTATTTACAACCTTATTTTAAGGCGCTGGTTCAAAATGTAATTTATTTTTTTGTAACTATGTATTTACCCAGCTAAAATGGTATTTGTACTTTGTGTGTAATATATAGTTACTCTTTTTTTTTAGTAATGTCATGGTACTATTATATTTGTACATTTCCCTGTAAGGCTCAACTTAATCTGTTAGATTCTTTAAATAAGCAGCTTTTGTAATTTAAATATTTTTCAGAAACCTCTCCAATTGATGTTAGGTAAGTCTGATTATTTAATGTAAATTATTGTATAATAAAAATGATCAATGCATGTTTTTCTAAGGTTGAACGAAAAATTAGAAGTTATACACTAAATGTGAACTGAAGTAATGAAAATCACTTGATTGCACTTGATAGTTGTCTGTATTCTTTTCCAATATTTGCTTATCTTTAGCAGTCATGTATACGCCAGCATAGGATACCTCTTTAAGGGGATGCTGACATGTATGATGTGTATGTCTGTTCACACTGAATCACCTTTTTGTCCTCTCAGCCTGTGTGAGAGAGTGTGAGCACGCACATATGTACCATGTTTCATACAGATAGTCCTCAACTTATGATCATAATTTTGATCATAAATCATTGTGATTGTAAGTCATGGCACCCATGTGACCAGAGATGATTTTTTTAAACCATTTTCTCAAGGAAATGGGCATTTTTTTTGCCAGAAACCAGGAAAAGGCATTGCAAATCAGTTATGTGACCATGGGATACTGTAATTGATCATAAATGCAAACCAATTGCCAAGTGCCCAGAATGTGCTTCTGACCATGGGGGGCAAGGGGCAACATTTTATAATGGTTGAAAGTGCTTTACGGACTGTAAAACACTCTTTCCGAAGGCTGTTATAATTTTAAATGGCTGTTAAACAACTAGTCATAAGTCAATAACTATCTCTACACAAGGTGATTCTATTACGTGCTGAGAAAAGAGTAATTTTATTTGCATCCTGCAAGGAAAATGGAAAGATGGACTGATAAGATTTATATAGACTTTTATATTTTCCAGAATAAGTTTTTATATGATTTAGTGGTGCTTCTCTCCCTAGATAATCATGGAGAACAATGCATTTTTGTAGTAATAAGGAGTGTATTAGAATTCTGTGTGGAAGGGGTCTTTTGACTGTCTGAATCCAACCTCCTGATTAATGGATGAATTCAAATTAAAAGTTGGCTTGTCTGATTTCTGCTTGAACACAGCCAGTGTAAAGGTCAAAGTAAATGGTTCCATTGTTAACAATTAGGAAGTTCTACCATTTAAGGCTAAACATCCAAGATCCCTCCGCTTCCAGGTTTATCTTCCAGTTTTCTTATCAAACTCTTCGCCCTTTCACCTGTTTTTCTAAATCTCATGGCATCCAGTACTAGCTTAGGTGTCTATTGAAGTAGGGTCTGATAAATATGGAATGTAGTAGAAGAATTTCCTTCCATGATGTGGAAACTAAATTTACTCAAAAAACACACACACCTTTTAAAAAGCCTTGTCTCCCATGTGCTTGTAATTACCGTATTTTTTGGAGTATAAGAAGCACCGGAATATAAGACGCACCTTAGTTTTTGGGGAGGAAAATAGGGGAAAACAATCTGCCTACCAGGTATTCATCTGGCTAACGTCCTTAGTCTGGTCAGCTTCAGTACATTATTTTATCCCCTGGTTAGGACTTAAAAAACATTCTTCGGAGAGAGTAACAATGAAAGAGCCTGCAAGCCAGTAAGAGCTGGGAAGATCATTAGCACCTGGTTAGGGCTAGAAAAAAACTTATTTGGAGCAAGTAGAGCAATGAAAAAAACCCTGCAAAGACTTAGGGCTGGAAAAACATTCTTCGGAGAGAGTAACAATGAAAAAGCCTGCAAGGTAAGAGCTGGGAAGATCGTTAGCACCTAGTTAGGGCTGGGAAAAAAGCTCCGAAAAAGCTACATTCAGAGTATAAGACGCACCCAAATTTTCAGCCACTTTTAGGGAGGAAAAAGGTGCGTCTTATACTCCAAAAAATACGGTAACTACAATTCTAAAACTGCGCATTGACTTTGTCCAGAGAAGTGCAGCCTCATGACACAACACTAGACCTTGGGGGGCAAAAGCCCCAAAGCCACTGTGTCTTGCTAAAATAGAGTTGGAGCTGGTTCTTCCCCACCCAGATCCTTACAACCTCCAGCTGCTGGGCCAGCATCTCAGCAGCAGCATCTGCCTGGCTAGAGGTAAAGATGTATAACTAGCATCAATATCATACTGTTGATACTCCACCCCTTGCCACTGAATGACATCAGCTGGCAGTTTCATTTAGATACAGATATTAAAGGAAGCCTTGATTAGCCAAATAAGGAGAGGTGTAAATTCTAACTCAACTAGATATATAGTCAGCCACTTCAAGGAAAATTGGAATAGTTTAAAATATACAACTGAGACAGATTTTATTGATCATTAGTGACTCCATTTCTGTGTGTTATTTATCCTGAGGAAGAGAGAACTAAGCCGAGCATATCATATATTGAGCCTAGTTCTCTGTCTTTTGCACTTAACCTTAACCATGTCATGGTTATGGGGAGTAGACTCTGTGACAATCAGTAGGATTTGCTTCTGAGTAAACTTGGATTAAGTAATCATTTGCAGTTCCTCGCTCCAAGTTAATTATATACATTTCATGAAGAAATTTTGCTGCCGCTAGCAGTGAAATCGTATGATGACTATTTGCTATTGTTCAAGTCGTCATGTTATATAGCAAGTGTTCTGATCTTAAAACTACAGTAAGACTTTTTTAGTCCACTTCACTTCCTATAAACAGAATTATTACAAAAACTGTCATTTAAAATGCACTGCATCTGAATATGATAAAAGTATAATTTTCCCTTACATTAAAATTAAGTAGATATGAGGTGTGGGATTATCTATGATTGCATTGGTTAAAGAAATCCTGTTAAGTGATGGCTTGTAGAACTATATCTGGTCTTACTAAAACTTTAGTTTTGACTATTGTATCAAGGTTTTCCTAGCTCAACAGATCATGTTGCTTAAAGGAGGTGCCCCCATGTGGTGATGGCTAGTAACATTTATATCAGCCAGTTAAAGAAAATTAAGCATCAGAAATGTCTACTGATTACTAGCTATAAACATGCAATCACATTCAGAATTAAAACTGGACATCTGCATTCCAGCAGAAAGTTAGCTTATTACTATGGCTGTCATCTCTCTCCTGTCCTCTCTCTCCTACAGTGCCAAACACTGTACAACTGATGATATGAAGGCATGTCTGCACTCTGTAAAACCTCTACTAGGTTTTGAGTTGCTATGGATATTTTTCTTTTCCCTGTAATCAATGGCTAACAAAATAAATGATTACCTCTGCAAACTCTGCTCAATCAGTCAAAGAAAATGATCTGTTGATTTTCAATGACAGCAAAGGTAGGTATAGACACTTCAATTTTCAAGAGGTGAGCAAAACAATCCAAACTGAAAACAATTATTTTACATTTGAATGTGGTCAAATCTTAATAAAAGTATTCTAAAAATACCAATTCAAAATTCGCCATTTTAAGAAAACCTGTAATTTTTCAAATGTATTTGTTCATAGATTGCCACATATATCCAACCATATATTAGCCACTTAACACCACCTTGATATCAGCAAAATGGGCATGTCTTCCAAAATTAAATGTGTTTTAGATATATATGAAATACATATAAGTAGCAAAAGGATTTGAGCATTTTTAACAAAAAGATTCTTTTGAAGGAATAAGTTTAGAATACATCTCTACTAATGTGTAAGACAGCTACAGCAACAACTTTGCTATATTTTATTTATCAGTGTTCACAATTGTAAATGACTTAAACCGTTCTCTAGGTAACTATTAAAAGATTTTTTCCCCAATAGATGTTCCATGAATATGAACAGAAACACAACACTGGATAACTGTTAATACAAACTATTTATATAAGAACATTACGTTCTATAAAATACACTATTCAGATTTAAACATATAAAAGGTATTGAATTTTTATTGCATTGCTAGAGGTGGTCAAAATTACAGGCAATTACCAGAAATTATTATTCATCCTTAGTTTGAAATATTTTTTGATTTGGGAAGGTCAGGAAATGTTAAACAATTACAGGTTTAACTAGTTAAAAATAATCAATCTCTCTTCACTTTTGGCTCAGGAGAACAGTATGTCTTGCTTTTCATTTTTGATCAGTTAAAATAAAAAATATACTATATAATTTCTGGAATAATACCTTAGTGTATATCAGTATTTCCTAACCTTGGCAACTTTAAGATGCGTAGACATCAACTCTCAGAATTCCATAGTATGTATGGGATTTGAGATCCAACTTCTTAAAGTTGTCAAAGTTGAGAAACACAGGCACACATAATCGGAACAACGAATTTTAAATCTAAAGAAAAATGAACAGACAGAATTGTAAGAGATATGGCAGTCAACTAAGATCAGGAAAAATTGTGTTGAATAGCTGCTCCATTAATCAGTAAAAAGATTCCTGTTTCTGCTGATCTATATACAGTATTTCAAGAGACACAATGTACCATAATCTTTGGCCAAACCAAGAACTACAGAAAACACCTTTGATCAAGAAAGCCTGCTTTAGCCTTTATTTTAGAAAAATTTTGTGGAGATGGAATACAGAATACATTCTATGAAACTTTAAATATTCTATGTGTCCTCAGGCACGGAATCAGAATAATATCGCCTGAACATTCCTATCAGAACACCAGTACTGATCTGAGTGCATCTCCTATCAGACTATATTGATTGAAGTACCTCATGTACCTTCACTAAGCTAAATCCAATGCTACTTTCTTTGCTTGGTATTTTGCCAAAAGAGAGGTTGGATGGGGCAAATGCCAGAAAGGCCGGATGGCCTTTCAATTTCAGGGTTGTATCTTTTTCAGCAGCCTTGTTAAATGAATAAAAATCCAGATGAACAATAACGTGAAACAAAGAAACTAAAAAAACAAGCCAAAAATAATTAGGGACACTTCACACTCTTTTAAGAGAGAGATGGGTTCTGCACAGAAAACACCACATACCCTGCATGTTTAGCATCAAATTTGTACATCAAACTTGTAGATAGCAATTTTGTTGTGTATTTGCAACCCGAAGGTTTTCCATCAGTCATCGCTTCCATTCATGTATATATTGCTGGTAATGACAAATGCGTGAGTACATATGCTTGGATAGACAGAAGTCATCCCTGTAGTGAAAATTAATTTTGTATAAGGTGGTTTTGAATGAATAGAAAAACCAGGATTCATCAATAAGGAAGATCAATGCAGTTCAAGCATCACATTTGCCTATCAGCGATAATGTATTCTGAGACCCTGCTCTCAGAGTATGCATGTCGGTCAACATTAAGATGTTAGTATTTTCTATAGCCACCTCTTCTACCATATGACTCACTGTATCCTCCTCTCCCACTATAATCACCCCTCCCTTGATATCCACCCCCTCCCCTCCAGCCACCCCCACCGCCTCCTCTACCACTACCACCCCATCCACCCCCTCCCCACCCACCCTCCCCACCCCATCCGCCGCCGCCTCTATTTCCTCCACCTCTTCCTCTTCCACCATCTCCTCTCCAACCTCCCCTTCCTCCCCTTCCTCCCCCATCCTGTCTCTTCTGCCATGGGGGCATTTCAGGAGGTGGTGGATCAATTTCTGTTGGTCTTCCGCCGCGATCTGGTACTCTTCCCATCAAGACCTGTTCAGAAAACATATACAGCCCAGTAAGACCATATTTCCTTGACTTTGGAATATCAAATTATTGAGAGAAAGCATATTTCTTTATGTATGTACATATCTCTGTGGTTAAAACCACTAGGGTTTCACCCATTACTGCATTATTCTAAGAGTATAAATAATCCATGATTGAATAGTCGATTATGAAGAATTTCAAACTAGTAAAAACAGTTAACACAATTCTTTAGATTCCAACTGGCTTTGAGTATAAAATACAAGGCTAATCTGTATTAAGTATACATTACTATATTTTATGTAGTGCAACAGTGAGCAAGGGATTCCTGAGATTTTGCAAATTACCAGAAACATTAACATTTCTGAGAACTAGCACAAATTCTTAAAGGTTCAGTAGTAAAATAAATCTATAGCTGCCGCATTAATGAAAAGTATACCTTATTGATTGCACAAATAGTCTTTTCCCGCGTAGATCCACTGCTTGTTCTTATGATCTTTGACAAATCTTCACGAGCAGCTAGAAGATGAGCTATTGAAATTGTTGATTTAGAAGTGAGTCCATAACGTTTGGGTTGATAAATCCTTGCAATATCATCTGTTTTCACCTAGGAAAATTGATAGACATTTGTAATAACTACGAAAACTATCACAAAGTGACATTAGGAAGCTTAACTTTACTGTACTAGTTATTTATGTCATGTATATTATTAGCTTCCACTTTAAAGTTTAGTTTCAAGTAAAATCCTAATGACAAAGAAAAAGCTGCTAAAAGATTTAGGAATAACACTTGATTGTTTAAAGAATGCCATAATGCAGTTAAACTAGGTTAGATAAAGTAGATTATACAATTAATGAGAACCTATAGATTATTATTTTAATTAAAGTTTATATTGAACTGATGTCATAGCTTTCATCTTCTGATGCCAGAGTTCATGCAGAAATTACTTTTATAAAAATCAAGATTATATATGTGTGTCGGGTGTGTGTGTGTGATAGTAATTGAATATGCAACTGTATTAATATTCAATATTTTAAATATAATTCAAAATCAGTAAATATATTGACATTTTTCAGGGACTCCCCCCAAAATAATCTTACAGTGTCAATACAGTCCTCAATTTACGACCACAATTTAGCTCAAAATTTATGTTGCTAAGTGAGAAATTTGTTAAGTTAGTTTTGCCCCATTTTACAACTTTTCTTGCCACATTTGTTAAGTGAATCACTGCAGTTGATAAGTTAGTAACCTGGTTGTTAAGTGAATCTGTTTTCCCATTGACTTTGTTTGTTAGAAGGTCGCAAAAGGGGATCACCATAAATGTGAGTCAGTTGTCAAACATCCAAACTAAATCACATGACCATGGGGATGCTGCAACGGTCATAAGGGTGAAAAATGATCATATGTCACTTTTTCCAGTGCTGTTGTAACTTCAAACGATCACTAAGCAAACTCTTGTAAATACACGGACTACCTGTATATATTGTAAGGTTACATTGTTTTTTGCCTGAAATTTTTTAATGTATGCTTTGAAGACGTACTCAGGCAAAGGAAGGTTATGGTTACAGATCCATGCACTTTCACTAACTGTAACACAGAAGTGGTTTGCCATTTCTTCTTCTTTGAGTGATGTGCAACTACTGAATCAAGCTTGGAGCACTGTTGCGCCCTCATGGTTTCCCACTTAAGGCCCCTTTTTAGCTTCTACGCCTCTACTATTTGGCCAAGTGCTTCATCTGCTAAAATGTATATGAGTAAAGGAGTAATCAGTAACTGCTATTCTCTTTCTTCTGTATAACAGAAACACTCTGTCTTTACATCTTCCACACCAGGATTCTTCTCAATCAACAAGATCTAAAAAAAAATAGCACATACTCACCTTAGCTCTATCAGACCACCCAAAGGACTGTACGGTGACATCTAAACGCTTCATTAACATCCGCCTGCGGCATTCATATTCAGTGAGAAGAGTCTCATTGATTTTTTCCAACTGCTTCTACAGCAAATAGAAAAAGTAATCCTTTTTTAGAAATGTACTTATGTTTAAATCCAACAAGATGTGAAGCACCAGGATGGGGACAGATCACTCAGAAAATCTGTCTCTGTAATAACAACAACAACAACAACAACAGAGTTGGAAGGGAAGGTCTTCTAGTCCAACCCCCTGCTTAGGCAGGAAACCCTACACCACTTTAGGCAAATGGTTGTCCAACATCTTCTTAAAAACTTCCAGTGCTGGAGCATTCACAACTTCTGGAGGCAAGCCGTTCCACTGATTAATTGTTCTAACTGTCAGGAAATTTCTCCTTAGTTCTAAGTTGTTTCTCTCCTTGTTTAGTTTCCACCCATTGCTTCTTGTTCTACCCTCAGGTGCTTTGGAGAATAGTCTGTCTTCTTTGTGGCAACCCCTGAGATATTGGAACACTGCTATCATGTCTCCCCTGGTCCTTCTTTTCATTAAACTAGACATACCAGTTCCTGCAACCGTTCTTCATATGTTTTAGCTTCTGTGTGCCTGCTAAGAGTTGATACTGACTTGATGGTACAATCAATCAAATCCAACATCAATAAATTAACAGTAGGTTGTTCCCAGTCCGGCCCAGTTCTTAGAACCACTAGTGCCGGCCGTGGGAGGCTCTGCCCTCCTGCCTGGGACCCTTCCGTGCATGCGCAGAAGTGTCGCGCGCGCGCAAACCGGTAGTAAAGAGTTTTAGAACCCACTACTGCAATAAATATGAATTCCTATATTCAAATAAATGCAGACAAACTAAATATAGCATATAACATATCCAATAATTAACTTGTTTGCCCACTACATATTCAAGTTTTGGAAAAAAAGATGTTACCATTTGCTTTGTATTCAAAGGAGTTTTTAGCAGAGGTTTCTCCATGTATGCTTTTGGAACTTTTGACAAAACATCCTTAAGCTGAAAAAAGAAAAGACATCTCTTTACCTTTATGACGTCCAACAGATAATATCCTATATATCTAAGCAATTATATTAAAGCATGAAATACCCACCAGCGAAATCGGGTAAATGATTTCAAGTGATCTTACTGCAGTGCATACACGCTTTTCTTCATGCAGACAAGATGCCTTTTTATGTTTCTCTCCCCTTTTCCCAAGGATGGAGAAATACATCAATTCCCAGAGATGGGTAAATACAATCTTCCACCATTTCCCAATTATGGAGAAATTATATGAAATATATTTGTAACTGGCTCCCCCAAAGAGCTCTGCATTCTCCTTGTTGCATGTTAAATGTCACCTCCCTTATGTATCTTCTTTGGGTTCCTCTACCAAATGAAGTAGGATAAATTGCTACAAAGCCTTTTTAGCTGTGGGACCCTCCTTGTGGAATGCCCTTCCAAAAGTTACGTGCCTGATCCCCCACATGGGTGCCAGACCACACATTCCTTTTTCTAGTTTTATAGATTTGTATTCAATGACTTTAATTCCAATACAAGAGAATATATTGTTGCCGTGGTGTGATGGGAAGCATAGAAATTAATAAATATGGGTTGAATTGTAGAGTTTTTGGTTCTCTCTAGCTTGGCTGTTTGCTTACAGACATTACACTGCCTAACTAGGTAACATCATCAGTGAGTGTGTGTGTGGAGTTTGCTGCCTGTTTATATACAGGAACGTGTCCTGCCATTTTGGTGGGAGTGCAGTTTCCTCCTTGATTGTTGTTTTGTATTTTCTTCACAATAGATTGAAACTAATTATAAAGCATTCGAATGTACAAAATATACTATACCTTTGACTCTATATTGTTTAAAGAGACAGGGAGCGAATAAAAGTCAGAAGATGCCGACGATTTTGGTACCCCTAAAACATCACAGATCATCTGGATTTCCTGATGAACTTCATCATTCTTTGCCGAATGAGAACCTTTACATTGTTTAAACTGTAGTATCTGCAAAGCCTGAAGTTCTGTGCTTAAAAATACTATAAAATGAGGAAGAAAAAGAGATACGTTAAATTGGTGTTCGTGTTTCACCTAAAAAAAATTAATGATCTGCCAAGCTAGTTAGGATATCAATATAAAACGAAATAAAATAAAAATAAGGCATGAAAGAAATAAAAACTAGATTAAAAGTAAATTTTATAATAGAGCAACCATTATTTAGATAAAAAATGTTAATGGATTAATACCAATACACTCATCCATCATCACTTGGTTATTATGAATCAGACTGTTCTTACTTCACGGAATTTAGCAATAGGAATGAACATACTACTAATCAAATACAAATAACATAGTAGGCAGACATCCTCTATGCCCGTGATGGCGAACCTATGGCACGGGTACCACAAGCGGCACGCGGAGCCATATAGGTGGGCACGCGAGCTCAGGTCTGGCGCGCATGTGCGCACCGGCTGGCTGATTTTTGGGCCTTCTGGGCCCACTGGGAGTCAGGAAACAGGCTGTTTCCAGCCTCCAGAGGGGGTGGGGAAGGCCGTTTTCGCCCTTCCCAGGCTCCTAGAAAGGCTCTGGAGCCTGGAGAGAGCAAAAAATGGGCGTGCCATTGCATGCTGGGAGTGGGGGGGGGGTCATGCGCGCATGCGCGGGGTGCATGGAATTATGAGTGTGGGCACGCACACACGTGATCTCCCGCATCCCCCCCCCCTTTTTGGCACGCGAACCAAAAAAGGTTCGCCATCACTGCTCTATGCAGACCCATCTTTCCCCGGTTGTTTCAGCCCATCCTGTTCAGTCTGGCATGATGGTATGTTCCAGATCTCATTAGTTAAGGAGGGGTAGCTGGGAGGGCTCAGAAGAGAAACCTTTTCTGGCATAGTGCCTACCCCCCTCCCCGAGATCAGATTGGCCCCATCCCTGCTGGTTCTTGGCTCAGATCTAGGCCCACAAGAGTATAAAGTGGCTATGTCCTAAGTATACTAATCACTACTGTTTTCTCAACTGCTGAGTATTGAAATATTTTTAAATTATTCTTTACTTTTTTAATAATATGAGTTGCTCACAGTCATTTGTTGAGATTGCAGCTATATAAGATGATTAAAAGTAAAGAAAAATCCTATCTCCTGCCTTATGTCCCTTTATTCTGTCAAATCTTGCTGTCAAATCTTCTATGAAGCAACTTTCAGAAAAAGTAGATTTCTTTCTTTTCTGGAAAAAAATCTTGAAACAAAGCAAGCAGATATAATATTGCAGCAAGGAACTTACTAACTTACACAAGACTTTAAGGCAATCTTCTTTCTTTTTTAACCGATCTTTAATTTCTCCAGACACAAGTGTGGAATATGGACAAGCCAGTTCTTTTAAAAAGCCACTCATTTCTAGTTGTAAACTTTCAACATCTTCACCACCTAAAAAAAAATGTCAAGAGAGAATTAGACATCTTCAATTCCGTTACCATTTTAGGCACGAGTATAAAAGAATCCAGAATCAGTAGTCATTTAAGGGCTTTGAGCAAGCGTCATTCTGCAACTATGTCCTTTTGATAGTAATGAATTATTTGCTTTATTTGCGATGTAACATATTAAAGTACAACTTGTTTATGTGTATGTTTATCCTATTACTATGCTTTAAACCAGCGGTTCTCAACCTGGGGGTCGCGACCCCTTTGGGGGTCGAACGACCCTTTCACAGGGGTCAGGAGACTTTGCCCGGACGCTGCCATTTGGGTTCTTTTATCCTCTGCGCATGCACAGAACGCTTTGCGCATGCGCAGAAAGTAAAAGAACCCAAATGGCAGTGGCGGCGGGCTCGGTGGCGCGGTGCAGCATTAGGAAGATTGAGAACCACTGCTTTAAACCTTCATCCTCTAAAAAAGCAAATCCACAAAAAATAGGTAAAGAATATTAATCTTAGGCAATCATGCTTATACTGGCTTGTACTATAGACAAATAAATATAACTGATACAATTTGAATCTAGTGGGGCCTTTTTGTCTTTCATGACAACAAAGAGAAAATCCTGTAATTTAAATTCATGGACCAGTTCTAAGAATATTAAGAGCAGAACTAATCACAAATTACAAACCATAAAAAGAGCTAAAATGTTGAATCACACAAGGGCATTTCTAGAGAATATCAATTATAATCAACATGTAAATAGTTATAAATTGTATTTGCATAACAGAGTTCTAGTGACAGGCATCACTTATTTTGGAACTGATAATCATTTGGAGGAAATTACTCAACCATGTTGCTTCTTAGTTTTAGCCTTTAGAACAACAAGGAAATAATCAATTGGCAATCCTTTCCTCTGTGTACTTGAAATGTTAAAAACTGAACTAACAAAAAATATCTACGGATGTCAGCAGCAAAGGCCATCATCTCTCTACTTGGTATCTCATTAATTGGATTCACATCACCTATTAAACCATATTGATATTTCTTTGAGCTAAATATAATGAATTAAGTCACATCATATTAGTGGAATAAACCATGATTTGTTTTTAGTTCATTAAATCAGTTGGAAACTGGTTTGCAGTTGAACATATTGGTTGCAACTATAATTTAATAAGATATAAGAATAGGAATGAATTGTTGGATTATGGGTTCCTGGCTTACTACTAATTTACATATGTAACCAATTAAAGTTACTAACTAATCTACAAATCAGTAGAAGGTAAATGCAACAATAAAAATGTACTCCTAGAATTGCACAAGGAAGCCATCATTATTTTGTTTGCAAGAACAAGTGGGCTGCTCAACAATTCAGTGTCATGTTAAAGGTAAAGCTGAATGTCAAACATCACAAAAACTTCCATTGCAATGTTATTTTAAAACATGGAAGTGAGTGTAATGACATTATAATGGCTTAATTTCGATTTATGACCCTTTATTTTCCATACACATATTTCCAACAGTTTCAAATAAAAATCAGGTAAGAAATACCAGCTGTTGAGGAGATGCTTTCTTCCAGGTTACACAATGGCTGTATTCTGGAACTTAGCCAAACACAAAGCTCACAGAAATCTTGGGAAGCCAGCCCACATTCTGCTGCTTTATTAAGAGCATCTTCATCCAGAAGAGGGCCTTTGTATCTAGAGAATACAAAATTCAAAATATATACATCAAACACACAGAGAGAGAGGGAGAGAGAGAGACATACACACTTTCACACTCAAATTTTCCTCTTGGGATCAATAGCAAGTTACTTTTGTCTTATTACAACTTCTGATAAGAAAATGATATAAATACAAGACACCTGAAGATGTGGTTTCACATCCTCATGCCTGTGAAAAATGAAGTCTCTCTTGACTTAAATCCTGAAGACCAATCAATCAATCAGAATAGAGCTGGAAGAGACCTTGGAGGCCAAGGTTCAGACAAGTGGCTGTCCATATAGACCAGTGATGGCGAACCTATGGCACGGGTGCCACAGGTGGCACGCGGAGCCATATCTGCCGGCACGCGAGCCGTTGCCCTAGCTCAGCTCCAGCGCGCATGTGGGTGCACGCTAGCTGATTTGTGGGTGCAGGTGCAGCGCGCATGTGGGTGCACGCGGGGAGGCTCTGGGAGGACGATTTTGGCCTCCGGAGGGCCTCCTGGGTGGCGGGGGGAGCGTTTTTGCTCTCCCCAAGCTCCAAGAAAGCCTCTGAAGCCTAGGGAGGGCAAAAAACGGGCCTACTGGGCCCACTGGAAGTCAGGAAGTGGGGGGTCACGCACGCATGCACAGGGGGGTGGGGCAAGTGGGGGGCTTTGAATTATGGGTGTGGGCACGCACGAGCGTGCAATAGCGCGTGCACGCACTATTTTGGCACCCGAGGGGAAAAAGGTTCGCCATCACTGATATAGACCAACTGCTGGGATATATTTATATTTATATATTTACTGTCTACAGGGCTGGAATTTCCCATCCAAGTACTAATGAGATCCAATCTCACTTAACCTTTTCAAAATCAGCAAAGTTTAAAATATGGTTGTGGTATATTTATTCATTTTTATGTATCTGTACGTTCACGTTCACTCAGATATTGACCCTTGGTGACTAGCTGGATTAGTCCCTGCAGTTTTCTTGGCAAGATTCTTGAAATTGGTTTGCCACTACCTCCTTCCTAGGGCTGACAGTGTGTGACTGGCCCAAGGTCACCATCTGGCTTTATGCCTAAAACAGGACTGGACTTGCAGTCTCCCAGTTTCTAGCATATTGCCTAACGACTACTCCAAACTGGATCTCTTATGATGTATTACAATGCACATTATTTGGAAGTTATTGAACAGAAACCAATCTGCCGTATTTCCACGTATACATCCTTAGGATCAGACTGTCAACTGACCATCAATCAATCAATAAAAATACATACTACTTTTAAAAATAATTTTCCACACGACTCTAGTACCCAGGTGTTAATTCTTTTAAAATGATCGCTTCTCTCCAGACTTTAGCAATTTAAATATTTGCAAAATGCAAATATTGCATTTGAACAAACACATTGGCATATTCCGAGGCCATATACACATTAGCAATCCATCAAGCCTGTAGCAGCAACTACAAAAAAATTAAAGCTCTGGGCATCAATGAAGAGGACGGACTGAACACAGAACATAAAAGAACATTCATCACGACAACGAATTTTGAAAACATTTCTCCACCAGTCTTTGATTCGCAGAGGCGGGGAGAGATGCTTGCATCTACTTGGGCAGGCGCACAACAAAACGCCTCCCAACAAAACTGCGGGAACAATCTCTCTCTCTCTCTCTCTCTCTCTCTCTCTCCTCCTCCGCCCGCCCGCGCAGAGGTGGGTGCAAGGGGATCCCCGCGGCTTTTAAAATGAATCACGGCGAGGCACTTCGATTCTCCGGTGGGAGAACCGAGGCGATGAGTGGGAGATCTGGACGGAGGCGAGGACATTTCAACCAGCCCGATCGAGCTTTCCTTTCTGCACCGCCATGGGAGCTCCTTTATCTAGCCGCCGGACTGAACGTGCCATCGGCGTTTAAGCGAGAATCCCACCCCCGTTGGCGACCCTCCTCCATCTCACCCTAAAGCCTCGAGCGCATCCAGAATCACGCACTCCATGTTGGGCTCTATACTGCCAGCGCCTTCATTCCCGCGACTGCAGCGCTCTCAGTCCCGCCTCCCGGTACGAAGAGCCCGGTGTTGCATTCAAACGAGTTCGTCGAGCTCCGTGGGCCAGACTTTTTGGTTCCGGTACTTTGTGCAGCACTCCGTGGGTACCGGAGGGCCGCCGTCGGGTGTGTGTGTCTCCTCGAGTGTTGCTGTGTTGCCTTGGCGCCTTGAACTCCCCTTCCCTCCGGTCTCACTTGAACACGTATGAAATTGCTGGAGGCCGGTCCTTTGCTCCGGCTTTTCTCAAAAAAGCTCGCCCGGGTTAATGCTCCACGGAGCATCTAACTCGCCTTGTTGGAAATCCGCCTCCCGTGAATTTCGCTAGAAGGAGCTTTTCCCCGAATCTTTCGCTTTCCACACGAGTCCATAGACGAGAGGATCGTGTGAAAGGACGTTTGGTCTTACTCGCTTCACGCCCAAGGGGCAGCGTTTTCTCAAGCCATGACAACAATCAAGGGAACCTTTCGAGGTCTCCCAGCAAGGCTTCACTTCGGCGGGTTTCAACTCTCCGTCCGGCCGCCGGTAGGACTTGAAAGTGACTCCGGTTGCTGGTCCGCGTCTTTGTGCTCTCTCGGAAAGGCGACCTGCATCTTCGAAGCAGGCTGCGTTGGCTCAGCTCTTCAATCTCGGCGGCCAGCGGCTTCGTCTCGCTTCCGGGAGGCTGGAAAGATTCGGGCGACGCGGAGGCGATCCCTCGGCTCGCTTGGCTTTTCGGCCTTTGGATTGCAGGGCGCCGCGAAAGATGTTTCCCAACCTACATGAGAATCTCAGCCAGGATGAGTTGATAAATCCTGGGTTAAGGAAGAAAAAAATCGTAACGATAACGCCGCCGTCGGATCTGTAGCCTCGCGTCTTATGTTAGGAGACTGAGAGCATCGGACGTGTCTAGTAAATCCGCTTTGAGCTCAAAATTGTTTGAGCTGAACTGACAGTGGTTTGCCCCTATCTATTGCAAACCATCATGGGAAACTCTTCTGTGTGACATCATGGGTAGAAGAGAACCAAAAACAGGGATGGGAAGCCCCTGGGCACAATAAACATTTTGATTTCTTCTTACTGTCCCAAAGATGCTTTTTTCAACAGGCAATTGGACTTTCTGATTTTTCTTTGAAGACGTCTTCTCATCCAAGAAGCTTCTTCAGCTCTGATTGGATAGTGGGGAATGGAAGAATTTCATTTCACCATCCACTCAGAGCTGAAGAAGTTTCTTGGATGTGAAATGTCTTCAAAGAAAAACCGAAAAGTCCAGTTGCCTCTTGAAAAAGCACCTTTGGGACAACCATGGCCTGGATGACTCAGAATTTCCATAGACATTTGTTTTACTGTTGAAATGTACTTGAACTTCTAATTAACATTTCAACAGTAAGAATAAACCAAAATGTTTATTGGTGAAATTTTAAGAAAACCAGCCACTACAAAACACACTACTGATTACACAATATAAAAAGCACTAAACCAGTGATGGTGAACCTTTTCAGCACCGAGTGCCCAAACTGGAACACGTGTGTGCACGCGTGCATACGCATTTGTGTGTGCCGGAGCCCTGGAAACTCAAAAGATCAGCTTGCTGATGCGCATGTGCGCGCCGGAAACCGGAAGACAAGGAAAATAAAATCTGTCACTACCTCCATTTCTTCCCCATCTATTTGCCAGGAATTGAGAGGGCTGGATGCCATGATCTTAGTTTTCTTAATGTTGAGTTTCAAGCCAACTTTTGCACTTTCCTTCTTCACCCGTATCAAGAGGCTCTTTAGTTCCTCTTCACTTTCTGCCATTAGAGTGATATCATCTGCATATCTGAGGTTGTTGATATTTCTCCCGGCAATCTTAATTCCAACTTGTGATTCATCTAGCTCAGCCTTTCTCATGATGTGCTCTGCATATAAGTTAAATGGGCAGGGCGACAGTATGCAGCCGTGCCGAACTCCTTTCCCAATTTTGAACCAATCAGTGGTTCCGTGTCCAGTTCTCACTGTTGCTTCTTGACACGCATATAGGTTTCTCAAGAGACAAATAAGATGGTCTGGTACTCCCATCTCTTTAAGAACTTCCCACAAAGAACTTGCCTCTTCATGGATTACTGCCTTGTCGTGGCGAAGGGGTTTGCGTAATTCAATGAAACTATGAGCTATGCCATGCAGGTCCACCCAAGATGAACAGGTCATAGCAGAGGGAAATGGCAACTCACTCCAGTATCTTTGCCATGAAAACCCCATGGACAGTACCAAAGGCAAAAAATTTAACATGTAATCTAGACTAAATAGAAACATACTGCTTCATCTTATTTTTACAATACAAAGACATTTCAAAAAATAGATAACAAATATGGAATCCATTCCTTAGCATCAAGTGGTTGTAACAGCATTGAAACTGCAAGGTTGAAACTTGAGGGCTTCAAAATCAATTATTTTGAAATGTACTTAAATTTCAACAATTTTATTTGTAGTTACTATATTATATAATTTATTTTATTTATTTATTTTGTCAAGTACATGTTGGTAATATACATAGATGTAACATTGTTTATATACATAAGATTGGTACTGATAAGAGGGAACATTAGGACAGGGACGGTAGGCACGCTGGTGTACTTATGCACGCCCCTTGGAAAATCTTGGAAAAAGAGTTCCAGGTTTTTGGAAATTCTTTTCTACTTTCTGTGAAAGCTAACAATACTGCACATTTTTGTGTAGAAATTAACTCCAGTTATCTATCTACTGAATTCACTGGGTACTCTCACTGAAAGCAATGCATCCATATATATACAGTAAGAACTTTTTATATATAAGCAAGCTTTTAATACACACGAAGACATTATTTGAGTGACTTTAAAAGATGCTATGACAATTTTCAGGTTACAGTGAAAAGCTAAGGTACTGTATATGAATGTTACAAACAGTGTTGTTATATTGTGTTATCTACTGAATTATCACAAAAAAAGTGGCTTGTCACAAGATTGATTAATAGATACAATGATAATTTTATGTTTTGCTTCTGAACTTTGATTAGTTTAATAGTTTTTGGAATGCGGGGCAGAGCAATAGAACATTACCTTTCTATTCTGCAAAATATTAATTCAAATGGGAGTTATTTTCCATTATTTACAATATTCTATATGTTAATATGTGTAAAGTGATTAACATGTTTACTATATTCACTGAATTTTCACTGAATGAAAGAGATGATAAAATGACTGGTTCTGAATATTTATCCAGATCAAAATATTTTTTGTATTAAGATAAAAATGTTGCCACTGGAGAGAATCATATCTTTAGATGGAAACAAAAAACATAAAAAAACCAATTGTAATTATTAATTTATCCCTAAAGAAGTATATTATTTTCAGTACTCTGATTAAAATCAATTTAATAATATTGATGCTAAAAGATAAAACTGATTTTGAAAATGCTCTGTCATTTGCTGTAAGCTAGAATTAACAGATTAGCTATAAAAAAATATTTCCGAAATCAATATACATGTAGATTGATATTGATATTTGGAAAAAGCCATGGCATATAAATTTAAGTAAATTATATTTTGAAAATACTTTTCTTATAATTACTTTAAAAGATTTTTCTAAACTTTCCCTGAGTTTTTATCTTTACTAAGAATAAAATAAAGGAATGTCTGTATATTTATTCTTGTGTAGGTAAACATTCAGTATAGAATTATTTTTAACAGGAGGAGGAAAAAATCCAGCAACAATATCTCCAATGTGCCCACCTTCCTAATGAATTAAGTCAAAATGTCTTAAACTTGGTCCACTGACCTGAAGAAAGGGATAATGGAGGCTGTAGTCCATTACATTTGAAGAACACCAGATAGGGAAAGATGCTATAAGAAAATGATTAAGAGTGATTGGATTCAAAATTGTATCAGGTATGCATATTATATACATACCGTGTTTTCCCAAAAATAATACATGTCCCCATAATAAGGCCAATCAGGCTTTTCAGCACGTGCTAAAATAAGCCCCCCCCCAAAATAAGCCCCCCAACTACTTTCTGGGGAAAGGGGGTGACATGCAGGAGCTGCTCTTTTTGCGGTGGGCACTCTTGGCCGGGAGAGTGAGAGTGAGAGCAAGCGAGAGGCGGGTGCATGCACACCCCGCAGGACTAGCTCGGCTCCTCTGGGCTCTGCCTATGGGAATTTGAAACGCGCTCCTGCCTGTGAGGAAGAGGAGGTGAGCATCGATCCCTGCCTCACCACCTCCTCGCAGGCAGGAGCGCGTTTCAAAACGCTGCCGGAGGCAGCCCAGAGGAGCCGAGCCAGTCCTGCGGGCTTTGCGCGTACCCGCCTCTCGCTAGCTCTCTCTTTCTCCTAGCCAAAAGAGTGCCTGCCACAGAAAGAGCAGCTCCCGGCCGGGAGAGCGAGAGCGAGAGCAAGCGAGAGGTGGGTGCGCACACACCCCATGGGACTGGCTCAGCTCCTCTGGGCTGCCTCTGGCAGTGTATGGAAACGCGCTCCTGCTGCGAGGAGGCGGCGAGGATGGTCGGGTACAGCTAGAAGTTCGGCTGTCAGCTCGGCTTCCTCAGGCAGCCAGCGAGAGTTTCTTCGAGAGGCGGGGGAGGGTCAGTGGACACAATACCGAGGAACACAATGGAGGTACAAGTCCCAGGTAGGACGCATGTCTCGCGGCCCACCCTGCCCCACCCGAACTGCCACCCCCAAATTGCGCCCCACTGCGAGACACGCATCCTACCTGACACTTGTAGCTCTGTTGCGTTCCTCAGTGTTCTGTCCAGAGAAGCCCATTGTAAAAGAAAACTTCTTGCGAGTTCGAGAAGTTTGATTGAACTCGCGAAAAGTTTTCTTTTACAATGGGCTTCTCTGGACACAACGCCGAGGAATGTGACGCAGCTACAAGTCCCAGGTAGGACGCGTGTTTCGCAGGCCACCCCACCCGACCTGCCACTCCCAAATTGCGCCCCACCGCGAGATGCGCATCCTACCTGACACTTGTAGCTCCGTCGCATTCCTCGTGTCCAGAGAAGCCCATTGTAAAAGAAAATTGAGAAGTTTGATTGAACTCGTGGGAAGTTTTCTTTTACAATGGATGCCATGCCGAGGAATGTGACGGAGCTACAAGTGTCAGGTAGGACGCGCGTCTTGCGGCCCAACAGGTCCCACCTGCCAGAAATGAGTCTCTGTGAGACTTGGCACGTCACCCCCCGCTGCCTTGTGGAGCAGAACTCTGCAAGGCTTGTGCCATTGCATGCACGAACGGTAGCAGAACCCCAGCTGTGCTGTATGATGAAGCTCACAGCAGTCCTGCAGTTCGTGCATGCAATGGCACAACAAGCCTTGCAGAGTCCTGCTCCATAAGGCGGTGGCAGTGGGCCAGCTGCTCGGCCGGCGCCAAGAACAGGGAGGGGAGGCGGCAGCGATGGGACATTCAGTCCCACGCTCGCCTACTGCACCCCCAAAATAATAAGCTCCCCCGATAATAAGGCCAAGGCCATATTTCGGGGTTCAAAAAATATAAGGCCCTGTCTTATTTTCGGGGAAACATAGTAAACTTTGATAGCTATTGTAGAAAAGTAGTAGGCTGCAATTTTCTGGTGGGTCTGTGAGTGACTTGCATCAAATCAATAAAATATTCTTTACTTTGGTTAAAAACGTCAGCAAATAAAACTCTTCTGTCATCCGGATTAGTGTAAAACTCCAGCAGAAACCCATATAGTTATGGCACACATATGGCATGCACACACATACCTCTGTATCCCACAGTCACATGGGCATCACCGTGAAAAGGCAAGGAGTCAGCAACAACCAAGTACCACCAAAGTATAAGACAGGTCCTGAAGAGCCAGCTCAATGGGAACAAAATCTACTCCATCAAAATGTTTGCCGTACCAGTAATCAGATACCCTGCCAGTGGAACTATTACAACTTCAGTCAATCAGAATAGAACTGGAAGGGACTTGGAGGTCTTCTAGCCCTATCCCCTGCTCAAGCAGGAGACCCTATATCCATGATGGCAAACCTATGGCACATGTGCCACAGGTGGCATGTGGAGCCATATCTGCCGGCACGTGAGCCATTGCCTTAGCTCAGCTCCAGCGAGCATGTGCGCGCGGCCAGCTGATTTTCAGCTTGCTTGGAGGCTCTGGGAGGGCATTTTCGGCCTTTGGAAGGCCTCCTGGGGGCGGGGGGCGTTTTCACCCTCCCCAGGCTCCAAGAAAGCCTCTGGAGCCTGGGGAGGGCGAAAAATGGGCCTACTGGAAGCCGGGAAACGGGCCATTTCCAGCCTCCGGAGGGCCTCCAAGGGGTGGGGGAGGCCATTTTCTCCCTCCCCGGGCTCCAAGAAAGTCTCTGGCGCCTGGGGAGGGCGAAAAATGGACCTACAAGGCCTACCGGGCCCACCAGAAGTCGGGAAATGGGGGAGGGTCATGCGTGCATGCGTGGTGGCAGGGTGTGTGGGGGTCACGCGCGCATGTGCAGGAGTGTGTGGTGCTTGGGGGGCATTGAATTATGGGTTTCAGCACGCACACTTTTGGCACCCAAGAAAAAAAAGGTTTGCCATCACTGCCCTATATCATTTCAGACAAGTGACTGTCCAGTTTCTTCTTAAAAACTTCCAGTGATGAAGCACCCACAATGTCTGAAGGCAAGCTGTTCTACTGGTTAATTGTCCTCACTGTTAGGAAGTCTCTCCTTAATTCCAGCTTGCTTCTCTCCTTGATTAGTTTCCATCCATTGTTTCTTTTCCTGTCCTCTGGTTCTTTGGAAAATAAGTTGACACCCCCCTCTTTGTGGCAGCCTGGAATACTGGAATACTGGAATACTGCTATCATGTCCTTCTTTTCTCTAGACTAGTCAAACCCAAATCCTTCAACCATTCTTCATATGTTTTAGTCTTCAGACCTTTAATCATCTTAGTTGCTCTTCTTTGCACTTTTTCCAAAGTCTCAATATCTTTTTGTAATGTGATTAAAACTGGATGCAGTATTCAAGGTGTGGCCTTACTTATAAAGTGGTACTAATACATCATATTATTTTGATTCTATGCATCTGTTTATACAACCAAGGATTGTATTAGCTTTTTTGGCTACTGCCAGACACTGCTGGGTCATATTTAAGTCATCGTCCACTAGGACTCCAAGGTCTCTCACAGTTACTGTATTTTTCGGAGTATAAGACACACCTTTTTGCCCCCCAAAAGAGGGTGGAAATGTCGGTGCGTCTTATACACCGAATACAGCCATTTTTTGTCTCCCGAAGCCCTGCCCCCACATTTTGCAAAATGGGGGTGTTTTGCCTTTCCCAACCCCCTAGGAGCGCTCTGCAGGCTTCCCAAACCCTCTGCATGCCCTGTTTTTGCAACAAAAAAACCGAGCAAAAAACGGGCTGTTTTTCGCAAAAATGAGAGTGTTTTTGCCTTCTAATTACCTCATCTAGCATGAGTGCAGGAGGAATTCTGGGAGTTGAAGTCCACTAGTCTTAAAGCTGTCAAGTTTGAAGACCCCTGTGTTAGGGGTTAGGGTGCAAAGGTCTTCAAACTTGGCAAGTTTAAGACTTGTGGACTTCAACTCCTATTCCTGAGCTAGCATGACGAGGAGGAATTCTGGGAGTTGAAGTCCACAAGTCTTAAAGCTGTCAAGTTTGAAGTTTGTAAAAAGTGTACATGGTTGTAAAAAGTATACATGGTTGTAAAAAGTATACATGGTTGTAAAAAGTATTCTGCCATACTGGTATTTTATTAAATAATACCATATTTTTCGCAGTATAAGATGCACCGGAGTATAAGACGCACCTTAGTTTTTGGGGAGGAAAATAGGGGAAAACAATCTGCCTACCAGGTATTCATCTGGCTAGCGTCCTTAGTCTGGTCAGCTTCAGCACATTATTTTATCCCCTGGTTAGGACTTAAAAAAAACCTTCTTCTGAGAGAGTAACAATGAAAGAGCATGCAAGCCAGTAAGAGCTGGAAGTTCGTTAGCACCTGGTTAGGGCTAGAAAAAAACTTATTCAGAGCAAGTAGAGCAATGAAAAAAAATTCTGCAAAGACTTAGGGCTGGAAAAACATTCTTTGGAGAGAATAACAATGAAAAAGCCTGCAAGGTAAGAGCTGGGAAGATCTGTTAGCACCTAGTTAGGGCTGGACAAAAAGCTACATTCGAAGTATAAGACGCACCCAAAATTTCAGCCACTTTTAGGGAGGAAAAAGGTGCGTCTTATACTCTGAAAAATACGGTATATTACTACACCATTTGGTTCAGAATACTTTTTTCCTTGTTTTCCTCTTCTAAAATCTAGGTGCGTCTTATACTCCGGCATGTCTTATAGTCTGAAAAATACGGTAACTCTTTTTGAGCCCGGTTTTGCCTAATTTTTACTTGTACCTTTGGATTTTCCTGCCTAAGTGTAAAACCTTGTTTTTCTCCACATTAAATTTAATTTTGTTGGATAGGGCCCATTGTTCAAGTCTGTCAAGATCTTTTTGGATCCTGAGCTTGTCTTCTAGGGTGTTGGTTATTCCTGCCAGCTTAGTGCTAATTCCGACCAACTCACCTGTCCCCGGCCTACTTGCCCCGGCTGACTCTCTGTGATCAACTTCTCGTGGGACAATTTGTCATGGGACAATTCAATGCAGGCTAACTCATGAGAGGGACAAATGAATTGCAGTGGTCTTGTTTTGCTTTAGGTTTGAACCTAGGTTAAAAAGTAAAAACGTCCCCATATCAATATAGATTTTTGTTAATACAACCTTGCAGTTTCTTAGCAACTGTGCAGAGGTGATTTACATTGTTTTCTTCTGGGATGTTTTTATTTTTTATTTTTCTGAATAGCTTACAGCTCTAGAGTTTTCTGCCAATTCCCTACAGATAATCCTCACTTAACAATCACTCGTTCACAAACCGTTCAGACAGCACTGAATACAGCACTGTCCTTGAAGTCCTCCTGTGGTCACATAAGTAGCCCAGATTTATAACTATTGCAGCATCCCCATGATTTCTAGCCTTCCCTGTTAGCTTTCTACAAGCAAAGTTAATGAGGAAGGTAGCAGGAAGTCAGAAATCATGATCACATGAAATTATTGTTTAATGACTCTTGATGATTTGCTTAACAATGGCAACTGGGGACTGCCAGAATGGCCATCTCTAAGCAATGTGGTCACATGACTTTATGCCTCCATTGCTCAATTCCAGTCCCAATTACTACCATTAAGGACTTGCATGTTAACTTGATCAAACTTTGCTTGGCTTCTGATCTCCAGACAAGATTGACTAAATGCTATCCCTTGCTGAGAACAACCAAAGATAGCAACAATTCCCATGAATAATCACTTTTTCCCCAGCTCTCATGATCACAAGAATTGTAGCTGGCAAAATCAAAAAAGTAATAATGCTCTCCATTTATCTATTTAGATGTTTTTATATATAAAATATCTAATTTTTACATTAGAACACAGATTTATACACACACGTGTTTTAAAAACAATGTTTCCCAAATTTGGGCAACTTCTAGAGGTCTGCACTTCAGCCACTGAATTATCCAACCAGCATGGCTATGTTTAAAAGTTCTGTGAAAACTAATTAAAGTAAGATTCGACTGGACCATTTTCTGTATTTAGAATGAAAAACATACAGGCAAGTTTTATCCCTGTGAACATATGGCTTAGACCAGGGGTGGATTCCACTTATCTTCGCCACCGGTTCGCATTGCGACATTTCGCCCGTGCGTCCCCTCACGCAATTTGGCTTCCGCGCATGCTCAGAAGCAGGAATTAGCCTGAAACACAGCTGAGGAGCTCATCAGCTGTGCTTCGGGCTAAGAAATAAAGATCAGAATTCACCCGCGGGCAGGCGGGAGGGCCCTTTTTCAAGCTACGGAAGGGAAAAAAAAGATGGCAGCGCGCACGGAACGGCACCGACAGTGACGTCACGAGTGGGTCACTACCGATTTGGGCGATCTGGTCCAAACTAGGAGGAACCCACCCCTGGCTTAGACTGAATGATGTTATTCATGTGTAGAATAAGATATGAACTAAGCAACTCTTATTTAAGAGGGAGGAAGATCACTGTAAGGACACCTTACTCATTGAGAAACTAATTCTTCCTGCTGTCTCTTCTCTTAGTATGCAATTATTACTGATTTAATGGAAGTAGCTAATGAGCATGCAATTACTCACCAACTAGGAACTGCCAAAAATAAACTTATGGCACTATCCAAATCTAATTCAGTGGGGCTTCCCCCCCCCCAGATCTAGTTACTTATATGTGGATATAAAGTCCAACAATGCACATTGCACAATACATGTAAATCAATGCACTCACTGCCTGAGTTATTTTTTTAAAAAAACACAGGGAAAAAGTAGGGAGCACACAGAAATAAAAATGACTGTAAAAAAATTCTGCTGGGTTTCAAACTAGCAATAGTAGCAGCAGAATTTTCTTGCAAGGTGTTTTTGTGCAACATTTGTAGGATTCAGATCTGCACTTGATTCCATATCAAGAAAAGTATTGTGAAAGAATCTGCAATCTACCAGTGTAGAAAAACAATTACTTTTATTAATACATAAACTGTACACTAATAGCAACCTGAAGGTAAGATGTGATCCCCAAGGACTGTTAACTTAGTCAATCATTACAGTACAGGAAGTAAAGCAAGGATGTATTCTTGCTCTATTACTGCTAACATTTACATAAATTGAGTTACATAATACCTCCATAAAAGTAACTTTCACCATCCAAAACTAACCAGTCCTTTCAGTTTTCCTGTATGCTGACAATATGGTTATTATGTCACTGTCTATAGTAGGAATGTTAAGAGCTCTTAGATTTCTTGCTCAATATTGAGAAACAAAAAGATGATAAATTATCCCTCCCCCAATCTTTGACAAAACACTTAACATTCATATTGACCTGTTAATTAACCCTAACAGTGGAGGGAGTCAGTAGTTTAACTACTTGGGAGTTATCTTTCATTCATCACGACATAGAATCCCATACCTGGCCCACACATCACAAGTGGCTCAGAGAAATGCTCTAGTTATCCTGAAACAGAGGTGGGTTCCTGCCGAAGCTGCCCAGTGGATTGTGCAACCGCTCCAGAGTCCTCTCTGCCGGTCCACCCGACGTGTCGCCATTTTTTCGGTGATTTTCGATGATTTTGGGTTGATTTGCTTCTGCGCATGCGCAGAAGCAAAATCTCGCCAAAATCTCATGAGGGGACACGCGCGCGAGAGAGATTTTTCCAAGATTTCGCCTCCCCGCATGCGCGGAAGCAAAATTGCGCTGAAATCTCTCTCGTGCGTGTCCCCTCGCAAGATTTCGGCATGATTTTGCTTCCGCGCATGCGCAGAAGCAAAATTGCACGAGGGTGCGCGCATGCATAGCGAGGGGGCACGCAGCCCTGAAGCATGGAGATGCACGCGCATGGCTCCGGCAGCGAAGTAAGTGAGCAACCCGCCCCTGTCCTGAAACTATTTGAGGCAATAATAATGGCAATAATTATGTAACTATATAAATGTAACAAAAGATCCCTTCTCACTCTTAAGTGTAGTATGTATCTTCCTCAAACCTGGATCTTCTACCAGAAGCCTGGAGTTTGAAGATTTGGCCTAGTACCTTTGCCATTCTTAGCATTTCAGTCTTTTGGACTGATGGCCTAATATGGCTTCTAGGTATGTGAAAATATTACAAAGTCCATCCTATGTGGCCCTAGGTACAGAGAGCTCTGATGTTGTTCCTGAAACATATTGGAGCCACTCTCCCATCTTAGAAATCATAGGCCTGAATGTCCCTACCACTACTGGGACCTTTTTGGCCTTTACTTTCTATGCCCTCTCTAGTTACTCCTTCAGGCCTTGGTATTTCTCCAGCTTCTCATACTCTTTCCTGATGTTGCTGTCACTTGGCACCATCATCCATCACCATTGCTTTCTTCTGGACCTTATCTTCTTCCACAATGATTGGTTTATTGGCCAGGACTTGCCTGTCTGTCTGGATCTGGAAGTCCCACATGATGTTAGACCATATTATTCTCTATCTGCTACAGCGTCCTTCCTGTCAATGACTACTTCAGCTTCAACCACAACAATACACGAGCACACAACAGATACAAACTCAAAGTGAACCGCTCCAAACTTGACTGTAGAAAATACGACTTTAGCAACAGAGTGGTAAATGCCTGGAACTCACTACCTGACATTGTGGTTTCATCACCAAACCCCCAAAACGTTACCCTTAGACTGTCCACTGTTGACCTCACCCGATTCCTAAGAGGTCAGTAAGGGGCGTGCATAAGTGCACCAGTGTGCCTACCGTCCCTGTTCTAATGTTCCCTCTTATCAGTACCCATCTTATGTATATAAACAATGTTATATCTATGTATATTACCAACATGTACTTGACAAAAATAAATAAATAAATAAATAAATAAAATAAAATAAAATAAAAAATAAAAAACATTCTGTGGAATTTCCCATTTGCACTTGCAGATGTTCCTGTAAACAATGCCAGCTACTTGGTTGGGCTGTTCAGTGTACGCTGTTCCAGTCTGCATGTCAAACCCTGCCACTGTGTGCTGGGCTGCTAATGAGGCCTCTCTACATAGTCAGCATCTCAGATCCTATCTAGTGTGGTAGATCCTTACTTCTATGGATTTATTGCTCAGTGCCTATTCTTGTACTGCTATGATTAGTACCTCAGTGCTTCTTTTAATCCAGTTCTTTTTAGCCACTTGTAGGATTTCTAATGTTAGCCATCTCAGTTATCTGTGAATGGTACAGCCCATGTAGAGTCTTGTCTTGCTATGGCATTTCCTCTACTTGATCATCACGTCTACTGATGCCTTAGGCATTTCTCTCAGCAGTTCATCTTTGGTGGCGTCTCATTTAAATACTTCTGAATGCTCTGAGTTTAGTGGCTTTGACACTCACCAGACCCTGCCTGTCAGGGGTGGGTTCCACTTACTTCCGCCACTGGTACGCATCGCGATGTTTCGTGGCTGCCTGCCTGCAATTCCTTGTCACTCTTAAATCATAATGGAAAACTGCACTGAGTCAACCAAATGTGCCTCTGACCTCTGACCAAGCTTGAATTAAGATTGAAATAGACTTAGGCAAACTGCTTCAGCCACTATTCCTAGGGCAGTTTTTTCATGAGCATCTTGGCTAAAGTGTGGACTAGTCAGGAGCAGCTGGAAATTATACAATGCGATTAGTTCCAGCATCGTCTTTTTTTAGAAACGGTGGCACGACAACGTTTTTGCAGACGTGTGTCTTTATCCTAATCAGTATCTTGAAAACCTTTTATAAATTAGTAATGACAAGAATTGAGCAAATACATGACAGGTCTCAGCCTGCCAAATAGATCGACATTCTGCTGCTGTACAGATTGTAAATCACATGTAAACAAGCTGGCTGGACTTTACAAATCATGATATTGAAACTGGGACAAGGGATTTCAACTCTGAAAAACGTTGAACAATAAATCTGAAGTTGAATTGCCATATTCCGAGTCAAAATCTCTCCTCTAGTGATTCCAAAATTGGACAACGTTCAGATATATGGACTTCAGCTCTGAATTTGCCAATCGGCAGCCATTTCTAAGGATTCTAGGAATTGAAAACAACAGATCTGCAAGTGGGGAAAACTGCTGTTGGCCATCTGAGAAAAAAAAATGTTCCATCTGTGCAAAATTGTTCTACAGTGGCATTGGAAAAGCATCATGTTTTTGTTTTCTCTGTGGTCATAAAGTTTGAAAGCAAATTCCAAGTCATATTCATCAGTCTCTTTTAAATCCTTCATGTATCCAAATTGTTTCATCACTTTCAGTAACTCCAAGCATCAGAGAACAGATTTTGTTCCAATAAGCAATTTCCATCAGCTAAAGCAGTGCTTCTCAAATAGTGGTACGCGCCCCCCTTGGGGCCTGGAGAGATGCCGGGGGGGCGTGTGTGTGGGCGCCCCAATCTTTTTTGGGGAATTTTTGGTGAATTTTTCCGTGTTTGGATGGCTTCTCTTCTTCCGCGGCTTGAAAAAGAGTCCTCCTGCCCACGCCCAGGTTAATACTCACCTTTATTTCTTTGCCCGAAGCACAGCTGATTAGCTCCTCAGCTGTGTTTAGGGCTGAATCCTGCTACTGAGCATGCGCGGAAGTGAAATTGCACGGGGGGAACGCACGCTAAACATTATAGACAAATGATACTATTTACAGTCGCGGCGAAGAGTTGGGGGCGCGGAATGTTTACTTCTTCCTGGGGTGGTGGTGTAACAAAAAATAATTGAGAAGCACTGAGCTAAAGGAAGCTTGAGCAGAAAGGTGCAGACACACAATATCAGTGATGCAGCATACCATCACATCTCCAGGTAGTCCTCAATTTACAACCATAATTGAGCCCAAAATTTCTGTTGCTAACATTTGCTAAGGGAGTTTTGCCCCATTTTATGACCTTTCTTGCCACAGTTGTTAAGTGAATCACTGCAGTTGTTAAGTAAGTAAGATGGTTGTTTAATGAATCTGGCTTCCCCATTGACTTTGCTTGTCAGAAGGTCACAAAAGGTGATCATATGAACCCCAGAACACTACAACCATCATAAATAGGAGTCAGTTGCTAAGTATCTGACTTTTGATCACGTGATCGTGGGGATCCTGCAATGGTCATAAATGTGAAAAATAGTCATAAGTCACTTTTTTCAGTGCCATTGTAACTTTGAATGGTCATTAAATGAACTGTTGTAAGCCAAAGACTACCTTACATCCATGTAAATTCACTGTGCTTACTTTGCAACCCAGTGAATATCTGTGGCAGATTTGCAAGGCTTGCTTGCCAGAGAAATAAATCTTGGGGAGGATCCCTGAGAAAGGGGATTTTAAAAAGCACTGATATACTGTAAATTTAAAACTATTTTGCTAAGAAAATATTTTTGTTTGAAGCAAGATATGTGAAACATCCTTTCCAGTGGGGCTTGACTCGGGGACACATGCTTTGTAATTTCCTGCAGAGTTGATTGCAGCCTTTATTTGGGGGGTGGGAGTGGGGGAGTGTGTTGCTGTTATTGTTTTTGGAATTTCCATCTGTGATGTCAACAAATTCCTTGGTAAGATCAGACTTGCTTCTTTTAAGGAATTGTCAACAAGAATTTTCAAAACCATAATCTGAAATTGCTTCAGAGGATTTACATTCTTTCTTGGGGCCAAACACCGCATGTTTATCTTGGCATTTCTTAAGGAAATCCCCATATAATATCCATTATGGTTTCTTATAAATTGTGGGATGTTGTAAACTGAGGAAAGCAACAGACGATGGAGAGACTTGATCTCAAAGCTGATTTGAGGTGTGTGGACAGAACGGTAGATTTAATCAAACAATTTGAAAATTGTTCAGCCCTCTGTAGATCAGTGATTATCATAAGGCCATCATTTGCTGTTAGGAAGGAAAGTGGTAGTTTTGTAATTGCATAGAGGAGAGGTAAAGCGGAGTGGTGCGGTGGAGCTCTCGCCTCACAATCAGGAGGCTGTGAGTTCGATCCTAGGTAGAGGCAGATATTTTTTTCTCTGTGAGAATATATTGGCTGAACAAAACTCCACATTGGCTACAGGAAGGGCATCTGGCTTTGCTAGCTCCATTCAACTCTTTGCTAGCTCCATTCAGTTGCCCAGACTCCGCCCCGCAAGGGATTATGGGGTCATTAAAAGATGATGATGATGATGATGATGATGATGATGATGATGATAGAGGAGAGGTAAAGCGTAAGGCTGCTTTCAAAGAGATATCTCCCTACACTAACCTGTCAAATACCTTTGCTCAGGTATTCCATCCTTCTCTTCTTAATTGCCCAATTACCATCCTTATTACTGACTGGAACCTCCTTAAGGACTTCTTGCTGGAAAAAAAAATGAACTGATGATTTATAGATTTCATGATTTATGGATGTGATGATTCAAAAAGGTAGATCATAGAAAGCAGGAAATTTTGAGCAAGAGGGTAAACTATACGTGTACTTATAACTCTTGTTAAGTAGATTGGAAGTCAGTTCTTTATTATTCTTTAGTTCTTTTCTCCTTTCCTATCTCTTTTTTATTTCTTTATCACTTTTCAATTACTTTTCTCTATTTCTTTTATCTTTAACTTAAATTTTGTATTGTTTTTATTCTTGTAAAAAATTCTTAAATAAAAATTAGATACAAAAGAAAATGTTTGTTTCAGCATGGGCAGCCATAAACCTCTCCTATAACGTTCTGATGGTTTTGCTCTTATTTTATTTGGGTTTATTATTATGTGGCACGTTAAGTATTATTCGTACTATTGTTATATAATAATCTATTGTCCCAAAGGTGCTTTTTAAAGAGGCAACTGGACTTGGGGGATGATTGGGGGATTGGAGGCTAAAACAGAAGAAGTATGGTTGCCGGAATTAGGTATGTCTCGTTTAATGAAAAAAAGGACTAGGGGTGACATGATAGCAGGGTTCCAATATCTAAGGGCCTGCCACAAAGAAGAGGGGATCAACCTATTCTTCAAATCACCTGAAGACAGAAGAAGCGATGGATGAAAACTAATCATGGAGAGAAGCAACCTGGAACTACAATAAGGACAATTACCTGACAGTTAGAACAATTAACCAGTGGAACAATTTGCATCCAGAAGTTGTGAATGCTCCAAGTTTTCAAGAAGAGATTGGACAACCATTTGTCTGAAACAGTATAGGGTTTCCTGCCTGAGCAGAGGGTTGGACTAGAAGACCTCCAAGGTCTCTTCCAACTCTGTTATTCTGTTATCTTCAGTGATTGACAGCACTTCCTCAAATGTTTTAAGCAGGAATTTTTCGTGATGATTGAAACGAAATGTTCTCCTTATACAAAGCACATGCTTGACACTGAGCTGTGACCATCCTCTCTACAGGATACTGCTAGTTTTAATTTTGTTCTCCCTGTACTAAACTGAGTAGTATCATTATTAAGAAAAAAAATATCATGGGAGGAAAAGGACTCTTATAATCAGCATCACTATAACATAATTTTGGTTTTGTTTTACATGTTATGAATCAGTTATAGTCTGATCCTTTTCCTCTGCCCCGGACAAATGTCCCGGACAACTGTGTTAAATGTCTAGGAGACAGACGAGATAGAAATAATAAACTGAGCAGTATGTTATTTTGATAGGCCACATTGAAATTCCTAATTAAAAGGATTTTCTACAAAAGAACAGAAGAATATTTATGTTTGCAGGCCAGGCAGTCCACTGGGGCTGGGAGTGGGGAGGGGAAGAGAAGAGAAAACTTGTACAATATTGTGCAACTTGAGAATGTTCTTCTCTGCCAAACTAAATGGAATTCCAATGGCTGGATTCTTCTTAGATACAGATTTTTTTTAAAATCATAGTGACTGACATTTCCTTTCGGGACATTAAGAATGAGTTACATTCCATTGAATTCAGATGATGTATTGAGAATCATTATGTGCTAAAATAAATTCTCAGTGGGAATGAATCAAGAGGCTTTTTATATAGCAAGAAATACTCATCAGGATTTCCTTCTAACGTTTGCAGTTTCCTGTAACATAAAACTCAAACTGTGGTCATTCATTTCCCTGCAAAGAGAACACCCACATGTTCCAGTGAAACATGCTGGAATCTAGACTTGGAATAGGATTGTTATTTCAGAATTGGAAAATGTTCTTCAACTACGGTAATTCTGATGGTTGCTGCATGGGTCTGTGAAACATGGGACTTGTGGCCCATTCCAAATGTTTTCATACAGGTCGTCCTCAACTTATGACCACAATTGAGCCGAAAATTTCTGTTGTTAAGTGAGATATTTGTTAAGTGAGTTTTGCCCCATTTTACGACCTTTCTTGCTACAGTTGTTAAGTGAATCACTGCAGTTGATAAATTAGTAACCTGGTTGTTAAGTGAATCTGGTTCCCCCATTGATTTAGCTCGTCAGAAGGTTGCAAAAGTTGATCACATGACCTTGGGAGACAGCAGCACTCATAAATATGAACCAGTTGCCAAGCATCTGAATTTTGATCACATGGTCATGGGGATGGTGCAAAGGTTGTATCTGTGAAAAACGGCCATAAGTGACATTTTTCAGTGCCATTGCAACTGAACGGTCTGAACTGTTGTAAGTTGAGGACTACCTGTATTTATCTCCCAGTAGCTTCAAATCTTTCCCCCTTTCTTCCCCATTTCAATCCCCTTTCTTGTTATCTATTAGATCACTAATGGACAAATAGGAGAAAGGCACATTATTTCTCAGATTTGTGATGGGCTCTATTACTAAATCATTGTCATATTAAATGTCTGAAGCAAGGATTGCTGAGCATCATAATTTACCAGGCCTTTCTTATTAAGAGCCCAGGGGCTTTAACAAACAATGCCGTTCTTTATATTAAGAGGGAATTTCTGTTTGGGTCTAACTATGATCTGACAAGCAGTCTTTGGCTCCCTCCTTCACTCTAGGCAATAAATCTCGAGAAAGAGAAAAGGGAAAGGAGGGGTCATTTGCTTGTTGATGATAACTCAACTTAAAAAAACTTTTCCACCTGCCTCTGGTAGATGTTACACAAATTGAGAATTAAAACTGAGACTTGAGACACTCAGTGACCCAGGGGTGGGTTCCTCCTGGTTCGGACCGGATCGCCTGAACTGGTGACATCACTGTCGGTGCCGGTCCGTGCGGTACGCCATCTTTTTTTTTGATTTTGTGCGAATTTTTCCCCTTCCGCGGCTTGAAAAAGGGCCCACCCACCCGCCCGCCTGCCCGCGGGTGAATTCTGACCTTTATTTTTTCACCCGAAGCACAGCTGATGAGCTCCTCAGCTGTGTTTCAGACTCATTCCTGCTTCTGAGCATGCGTGGAAGCCAAATCGCACGGAAGGAAACGTCACGATGCGAATCGGTGGCAAAGGTAAGTGGAATCCACCCCTGGCAGTGACCTCTTTAGTTTGGAATGTTGTAGAGCTTACATTAAACTTAAATCTGAACAGCAAATAACACACTAGGCATGAACACAGCACCTACTTGCAATTCTTTAAAGCAGGGGTTTCCAACTTTGGCAACTCTTAAGACCTATGGACTTCAAGTCTCAGAATTTTCCAGCCAGGTTGGCTGGGAAATTCTGGGAGTTGAAGTCTACAAGCCTTCAAGTTGCTAAGATTGGACACCCCCGTTTTAAACAAAATGCATCATTTTCCAGCTTCTTGTGGCAGCTGCGGAGAGTAGCTACATGATCCCGGGGAAAGACATGGGTGCTTTAAGTAGTTGCAAATAAGGGCTACTTGCATGGTCCTGGGCATTTTGAAATCCTTTTTTTCCCTTCAAATTTGAAGGATTATGCAGAGTAATATTCCCCAGACCTATCTTCTAGTAATGACTAACCAAATGAGTACAAGCAGATATTGTTTAATTACCAATTGTTCAATGACTGTGATGGAATGTACCGTAGTAAGGAGGTGGATTCCCAGAAGGGAAAACTTCTGGATCTTTGAAAAGCCACGTTTTAAAAAAGCCTTCTAAAGGATAGCAGAGTCAGGTCAAATGGACCTTGGGGAGAATGGTATCCCAGAAGCATTAGTACAATTGTGCTAATTAGGGTTTCCAAGTCCTGCCAAATGCAACTGCTTTACTGTCTAAATTTGATACAGCAAATCATCTTGGTGGTGTTTTCTCCAGTTGTAATCATTCTCATATTCACCTGTTTTTTTTTACTTTAGTATTGTCTTTATGCCAGGAAATGTCCCACTGTTTTATGCTGGTTCGAGGACTGCATAGTTTGAGTTTACTGTATTTTTGCCTTTTATGCTTAATTAGTCTTTTGGTAAACTATCCTGGGAATCAGACTGAAGTATTTTTTTTACAAAGAAATGCCTTTCTGGAGGAGAAAAAAATGGCCCCGATGAAGTTTCTCAGTTCAGCTTTTGTAGTGCATGAATTTGTTATATTTGGGGGGGGGGGTAAAGTCCTAGGCACAGTTCTGTGTTTAAGATTAAAGTTGAAGCCCCTGAATAAAAATGTAGCAATTTATAATTAAGACAGAAAAATAAATGAACCACCAACTGGGACTTCATAATTATGAATACACAATGAAAAAAGTAGTACAAAGTATAAAAATAAAATAGCACCACAAAAAACATGCTGAAGTTTGTACAAATTATCAAAATGTCTGTGTTCAAAGAGGTTGTTTATATGTGAACAAACCTAAAGAGGATATGAGTTTCAGATGGCATTAAGTACATATACGTCAATCAAAGACTCCATTCACAGATTCTCAAAGTGCACAGCAGTCTGTATGTCATATTCACATATCTCTATGTGATATGCACTCTTCAAATAATTAAATATAGCCACCTATAAACCTTTCTTATATTAGCCATTCTCACCATGTATGCCTAACCTGTGTATATTTATAGAAAGACCTGAAGTTTTCTACCATAGCTTATACTTTTCCAATCATGACATAAATATACTGAAATAATCCAATATGCAGGAAGGCCCCCAATTTATCTCAAAAGTCTGGCCATGCTCAGACTGAGATTCATGAAGTTGCTCCCACAGAAGCTTCATTCGTAAGTTCGTAAACTCACTAGGGATGAAAGCAGGGGTGAAATCCAGCAGGTTCTAACAGGTTCTGGAGAACCGGTAGCAGAAATTTTGAGTAGTTCGGAGAACCGGCAAATACCACCTCTGGCTGGCCCCAGAGTGGGGTGGGAATGGAGATTTTGCAATATCCTTTCCCCAGGAGTGGGGAGGGAATGGGGATTTTGCAGTATCCTTCCCCTGCCACGCCCACCAAGCCACGCTCACAGAACCGGTAGGGAAAATTTTTGAATTTCACCCCTGGATGAAAGCCCATTGGATAGAATTGGCTCTACTCTTGATGTCAGTTGTCCTCTAGGTTGTTTACCAGAAGGGGAGATGCTTTGGTTGCTCTAGAACAGGGCTGTCTAACCTTGGCGAATTCTGGGAACTGGAAGTCCACAAGTCTTCAAGTTTCTAAGGTTGGACAGCCCTGATGTAGAGAGTGTACAGTAATGAAGTTTCATGCTTGTGAGCCCTGTTTCTTTGTGCATGGCTTTTTCTTAATGATTTTCCCATTTTCCTAGGCTATGTTACTTATGTGACATTTTATGATTTTGTTTTTATATTATTTATTGTTATAATTACCGTAGATGCCATAGACGTCTGAATGAGATCAAGATGAGATACACGTATTTTCATTCGGTAAATATAGCTGTGCTCTGGAAACATGCTGACTACTCACCACTGAGTAAGCACCAGCAGTATTTGTCAACATGGAAATGGGTTTTGAGACATGTTTAACATCTGAATCATAGATCCCCCTTCCTATTCTCTTTGAGAGTAAATTGCCTTTTGAGGTAGGTTGTCAAACATGTTAGCAAAAATGTAAGTTTGAATCTGCTTGTAATGAAGGCTCCCTGGGTGACCATGGACCAATTATATATCTGCCTGATCTCTATTACAGGCTGTTGTTTAAATAAAAATTAGAATTCCTATGTATACTGCCTTGAACTTCCACAGGAGTTGTTTATTAATAAATAGATCTGATATGCTTATAGAGCTAATAAATGTTATCTCATTGGTCACAGTCTATGGCAGGGGTCTCCAACCTTGGCAACTTTAAGACTTGTGGACTTCAACTTCCAGAGTTCCTCAGCCAGCAGCTGGCTGAGGAACTCTGGGAGTTGAAATCCACAAGTCTTAAAGTTGCCAAGGTTGGAGACCCCTGGTCTATGGTTTCAGAAACAGTTTTCCAGTCTTATTGAAATATTATATAAACAATCTAGGAAAGAAGGAAGTTAAGTGGAAAAGCAAGGGAAAAGAAAGTTTCCACATACTTCTTGTATTAGCACTCAGTGTTTTTTTTTTATTAATTTATTGTATTACATTAACTTGGAGATGTTTCAGAGGCAAGGAAAACATAATGCAACAAGCTATTCTCTTTCAAGGAATAGGAGGTGAAAACTGTGAATGCAATAAGTACCGCCAGAAGAACTTGTAAGATAAATGAATGGGAATATTAAAGCCAGTAAACAGTAACCCTGTTCCTGAACAGTTAAATTGCAGCTAAAATCGTCCTTGAATACTGGCTAATAGCATTTGGAATTCAACAAAATGTACAGTTGTCCTCAACTTACGACCAAAATAATTGAGCCCAAAATTTTTCTTGCTAAGTGAGACATTTGTTAAGTACGTTTTGCCCTATTTTACAACATTTCTTGCCATATTTGTTAAATGAATCACTGCAGTTGTTAAGTTAGTAACATCGTTATTAAGTGAATCTGGCTTCCCCATTGGCTTTGCTTGTCAGAAGTGCGCAAAAAGTGATCACATGACCCCAGGACACGGCAACTGTCATAAATATGAAGACATTTTGTACTAAAACGTTCACCCCCATCAAAACTGATAGGCAGCTGTTAGATCGGCGATGGAAGAGGCGAGACAAACGGGAACTTGCTAACAACAGTTCTTTATTGTCTGACAGTTCAGTAACCCAGCCAAACTCCTGTCTGACAGCTAGCCCTTTTATAGGGAGCTGTCAGACTATTTTGCCAATCACGTTTCTCCCGCCGTAATGGCGGACCTGAGTGAAGCCTATGCTTCACTTGTGTTGAATACTTAACAGCAGCCTTCTATTATGTGACAGCCCCATCAGTTGTAGTCCCCATATTTCCAGATAACAGGGCTCAGTGGATGAGAATCCTGGGAGCTAAAATCCCAACACATATGGAAGACCACAAGTTGAGAAAGTCTGATTTGTCATTAGATCCTCCAAGTAATCAGGCCATCCATTTCAACAAAGCATATAAGTTCCATTTGAAACATTATTCGGAAACACCCCCCCCCCCAAATAAAAGAAGTTCTATAGGTAAGAGTAGAAATATAGCCTTGGTTGAAGAACAAAGGCTTGGATTAATTGACAGCAAGCACATGACTATGGTCATTATGGAAAGAGAACATTGGACTTACATGGCAAATGACTCATTGGTGAGCACTATTCTACCACGCAGTCTTAGTCAGGCATTTTTGCTTTTGGCAGAGGAACTGAACTGTCATATCTCATGCTGTCATATTTCCCATTACCCTCAGGATACAGGTTATTGCTAATGCAGTTAATTGATCTCAAAATATACAAAAGCATTTCCCCCTTTTAAAACAAACAAAAAGACTACGAGCACAAAGGAAAAGGGAAAAAAGAACTTACCGTTAATGAGTTTTCAAAACTTAGTAGGTCAAAATGTTGAATATAAATTCACCTAAGAATTAGAATTAGGATTGGAAAGAACATTTATTTCTTAATTTTTTTAGCAAGCACTTTACAATATTTGCTGCATTTATTCCCACGTGGGGACTAGGAAATACCAATAATGCTAAAAGATTGGCAAAGTATCCATCAAATCAATCCATTCCTGTCGTTGCTGGGAATGCATATGAACCAGAAATGTTCAAATAAAATGAAAATTACTATGCAACATTAACCGGTTTTGCCATTACAACTTTTGAATTAATTATAGGAATACGAGTCGTTGCTGATTCTATATGTTATATGGGAGAAACAATATTTGTATGCACTTGTAAAAATAATGGTATTAAAATGGTAATGGCATTTAAAATTTTGCTTCCTGCCCCTTCGGGCTGGAGCTTATGCCCACCCCGTTCGGGTGAAGAGCTGCAGGGGGACGGAACGGGATACGGCAAGGCAATGGCCAGAACCTTAGGGCAGGAGAGAAGCCGCGTCCAAAGACCCTCCTTAAGTGAGCAGCCGCCCGCCCTCCGCATGCGCCTTTGCTGTGCTTTGGTGCTCGCTTGAGGGTCTCCCCGTGCATGCACACCCTCCTGGCCCCACCACAGCCAGCCAGAGAGTCACGAGAGGGGGAGGAGGGTCGCCCGAAGGGAAGCCTTTGCCGGGGGTGGCTATGTTCCTCAACCAGTGCCAGAGAATCAGCCCTGGCCGCTTCTCCATTCCTGCCGTCTCCCTTACCTTCCCAGGCCAGGCAAAGAAGGGGAGGGTGAGGCCAGCCAGTGATGGAACAGGGAGCCACAGCAGGGGGCCCAAAGACCCGCATGCGGCTCCGGAGCTACGGGTTGCCAACCCCTGTCCTAGACTCACAACTCCTGTTTGATGAGTAGGTGGCAGTTGTTGCTAGGACCTTTTCATAGCTCCATCTTATGCACAAGCGGCCCTCTTTCTTGGATCAGCAGGCCCAGCTTATTCTCACTCATACCCTAGTGGCCTCCAGATTGGACTTACAGCAATACACTCTACATGAGACTGCCCTTAAACAGTATCTGGAAGCTTCAGCTGGTATGAAATGCAGTAGCAGGGCCAGTTATGTGTGCTCCTAGAATAGCGCAAGTCACACCTCCGTACTATGAGCTGTATTGGTTGCCAGTTAATTCTGGATCCAATTCAAATTGTTGGATTTAATCTGAAAAGTCCTTCATGGCATGGGACTGGGTTGTCTGAGAGACTGCCTCTTCCCAGTAATTTTAGCTCAGCATCTTCTCTTCACCTACGGCAGGGGTGTCAAACCCGCGTCAAGTTGTCGTCACGTGACGTATCATGATTTTCCCCCTTTGAGAAAATGGGAGTGGGCGTGGCCAGCACATGACCTATCCGGGCCACGGGCTTTGTTTGTATGTGTACACACACACACACACACACACACACACACACACACACACAATTTATTTCTTAAAGCAGATTTCAAGATTTTATGTTTTTATATTTGTGGTTTTTATCTAATTATTGTGTGCCACCATGGGCATCTATACAAATTTGATTAATAAATAAGTAGATTAATAAATATGAAACATGCAAAGTTACACCAGTTAATACATGGTACTGTATAAATAAAGGCAGCTTTTTCTGGCTACAGCCAAAGGTGTCATTTTGTTGTTATAGCAACACAATATGCTAACAGTTTTACCTCTTCTTTGATGCAGAGTATAGAACAGAATTAGGACAAGTGTAACCATCAATTTGGGTACCCAATTTTGGAGACTGGGCCACCTCTCAAGAAATGGTCGTGGCTGAAGATTGTTCACTTGTTCCATTGAGCAGCCCCAAAATGAACATGTGGAGGAGGATGCTTTGTGAAATGAGATAGGATGAGATACAAAACCTAGGTGAACATCAAGCATTCTTTCTTTGAGGAATAGAGATTGTTCTTTGAATAGAGATAGATCCTGAGTCATTAGCTTTCTAATTTTGGGTGTGTATTTACAGCTAAATAATTTTCACCTTACCCGAGGCCACTCTCTCATCCAGGATTCTAGCCAACTTTCTCTTCAACAGAACTCCAAAACACTTCCTACCCTCAAGTTCTCAAACTCTTTTTTTTTCTTTTATTGGCCTTCAAGGGTCAGGTGATTCCCTTGAAGGCCAGGCTGTCTTGAGGTTCAAAAAGGCCAGCTGCTCCCCAGTGCAGCTTTTAATTTCTTTTCAAAGAAATTTACATTTCAATGGCATGTGCATTTCATCATTAATTACATTAATTTTCATACATTAATTTAAGAGCTGTAAATGCTTGAGACACATGTAATTTCCAAAAAACTACATTTTGTATGCTTGAGACACATAATACTTTCATCAGCACAAAGGCAGGTTTAATAAATAAATAAATAAAAAGGCTGCAGGTGTTTGCTAACACATGCGTTTTATGCTTTTAAACATTAACTGAAAGCTGAATATTTGGCAAGCTCTCCTGATAAGCATGGCCTCTGTGGCTTTGAAAAGTCTTACCTGATTAACATTGAGACCCCAGAGGGTAGCATTAAAAAAAAATCCTTGAACTTCATGCTGCTTTCTTTCCCCTTTTCCTGTGGCTCATCCAAAGAAAAGACATCTTTTCCTTGGGCCTTTTGCCCTGCATCCCATTCTTTTATTGGAAATAAAGTCCAAGGGTGAAATTCAGCAGGTTCTGACAGGTTCTGGAGAACAGGTAGCGGAAATTTTGAGTAGTTCGGAGAACCGGCAAATACTACCTCTGGCTGGCCCCAGAGTGGGGTGGGAATGGAGATTTTGCAGTATCCTTCCCCTGCCATGCCCCCCAAGCCACGCCCACAGAACTGGTAGGGAAAAATTTTGAATTTCACCCCTGAAATAAACTAAAAGAACTGAAAAACACTTCTGCACATTTCTGTCTCCTGAGATGTAAGTCCAGTTGAACTCAGCAGAGCTCCTAAATCAATAGGGTTTTTGACAAAGAACTGCAGTGTTCTGCAGAGAACAAAAATATTTCATTGTAGACTTTGAGAAGCATCACCATTATCAGTGCAAAGGTTAAAATCTGTGAGAACATATAACAAACCCGTTTGCTTCTTGTTGTTGTTAGTTGCAAAGTCGTGTCCGACCCATCGCGACCCCATGGACAATGTTCCTCCAGGCCTTCCTGTCCTCTAACCTCCCCCGGAGTCCATTTAAACCCACACGGACTGCTTCAGTGACTCCATCCAGTCACCTCATTCTCTGTCGTCCCATTCTTCTTTTGCCCTCAGTCATTCCCAGCATTAGACTCTTCTCCAGTGAATCCTTCCTTCTCATTTGGTGGCCAAAGTATTTGAGTTTCATCTTCAGGATCTGGCCTTCTAAAGAGCAGTCAGGGTTGATCTCCTCTAGGACTGACCGGTTTGATCGCCTTGCAGTCCAAGGGACTTGCAAGAGTCTTCTCCAGCACCATAGTTCAAAGGCCTCAATTCTTTGGCGCTCAGCTTTTCTTCCATGCTTATCTGGGCTTTAAGATTTTTCTCCCTTTGTTTACCATCAGAGGAATGGTTGATGGGAACTGTATGAAAGTTTTCTTGGTGGTTCTTCTACCCTTTGGAACATCTGGTGAGCTTTCTGATATCCTTTTGTTGCAGGCAAAGATAATTTTATTCAGGAGTGCTTCACTTCATGTTTCAAAGGTGTCAACATATGTTCTTGTGCTTTAAAAGATGGACAAACTTCTTCCACACTTCATATTAAACTTGATGCCCTTACATTCAGAGATAAATCTGATTTTTACATTGGGTCATCTTCCCTCTTCTATGTCTATTTTGAAATAACTGTATAGCAACTCAAGATAGAAGTTTGAAGATACTGTATAAGTGTGTTCTGCCTAGTTTCCCATGCATTTCCAAGACCAATGTGAGGTATCAGCTTTGAAGTACAGTACTTGTTATTCATTGAACGTCAGTACCAATGGAATGGGATTTATTTACTTCATCTATTTGGCTACAGAAGTCATTTTCAAAGCCCTTCTCTATATGCTACGTCGTTTTTAAGCATGCACTATTTGAGAATTATTTTTAGCAGTACATTCTTGCTCCCTGAAGAACTTACTTGGAATTGCTTATCTTTTTATCACCAAGTTAAAATATTTTTATTTCTCCAGAAGTTTCAAATTTGTCATTGGCTGGCTTTAGCTTAAAAAAAAATCTATATTTCATCTGCTTGGCTTCATATAACTGTCTGTATGATGGCTTCAGATTTTCAACATGGTTTGGATTTATGAATTACAGCATTGTGTGTTCCTGCTATATAAGTGAGTAGAGCACTTGTTTTACAAGTATCATACAAGACCTTGCAATAGTTAACAGACTCATCTTGCCAATTTAATGGAAATGCTACATAACTCTAACACTTTTCTGCAATATTTTCCTGATATCCTACTCAGAATAGTCCCCCAAATTAAATGCAATAACCATGACTTCACTCTGTTTAAAGTCCTGATAGTTTTATTCAGATAATTGCAGAAAACATTTAAAACTGTTTTATGTTATTATCCAGTATGTCAAATTCCAACAGGTGCACTGTAGTAACAAAACAGTTAAAACTCATATATATTTACATTATGTAAGGATAGTCAGTTATATTTTTTTATACATAAAGAAATACATATATGACATGAAATTGAAACCAAAACCTACATTGTTTAATATAAAGATATAGCAATTTTTAAATGGAAATAATCTGCAAGTGAGGCACTTTCTGAGAAGTGAAAAACAAATGGCATTTACCAAAATAAAATCCAAAAAAGGGAAAAACTTTATATATAGGTTATATTGCACTTCCCAATGTAAAGTTCTTCCACTAGATCTTTTTCTATTCTCATAGCTAATGACAACTATTGAAATTAAGCATCTTTGAGGCAAAATGTCATTTAATGCTATTTAAGTGGCATTTAGTGGCACTAAAATGCATATGGATATTTTAACCACCCACTTGTAGTAATCACAATACTTAAGTGAAATTTGTGAATTGTAGTTTCATGTAGAACAAATTAATAGAAACATTATGCACTACTCAAATGAGTGTTAAAATTTTCTTGTGCAGAGGCAAAATAGGAATACACACATCTTCTGAAATTGCTACCATGGATGAAGATGATTCAGGAACCAAGCCGGTTAAGAATGGTTCGATCCTTGCGTTTTAATGGTAGCTTTCTCCGAGTTTAACCTTCTCCAGATGTGTAGGATTTGCAAGCATGGTCTTTGTAGGATACTGGATTAGGGAAGGATATTTTAGATGTTTGTCAGTTGTTTTTACCTTATATTCCAGCTGCCAACCTTGCAGAAACATTGATTCAGACATTAAACCTTTATAAGCTGGATGTGTATGAAAATTCATCCTTGGCTTTAAAGGAGAAATAGGACAAGCTTTCTGTGATCCACTGCAAATGTTCTGAGCTACTTATTTTTAAATGATATGAAAGAGTGTGGGTGTTCATAGCTATTATTTGGGGACATTCTCCAAGAAAGCATTCAGGCTTCCTAGTTTCTTCCCAAGCTCTTCTCCATCAACATACCGGTAGATCTGATTTTTGGCGAAATGGGAATAAGGTCGATTAAAGAATATATTTAGTCTTAGAGAACTTTTCCGGAGGAAAAACAATCTTAACTTTTTAAAGTTAGTCTATAACTATTTTTCTTGAAGCACATGGATTTTGAATGAAAACATCACAACTGTATTACTACTTGATAAATCTGCGATTATCAGTTTATTACCCTTTCAAAAATGACATTTACATTGAATTAGAAAGAATGAAATTCCAAATGCTAAATAGGAGGAATTGACCTCCACTGTAGAGACAAATGCCAGAAAACGTCTTCTGTACACATGGCCTAGTTCAGTGGTTCTCAACCTTCCTAATGCCACGTCCCGCGCCCCCACTGCCCCGCCATTTGGGTTCTTTTACCCTCTGCGCATGCGCAAAGCGTTCTGCCCATGCAGAGGGTAAAAGAACCCAAATGGCGGCATCCGGGCGAAGTCTCCCGACCCCTGTGAAAGGGTCGTTCGACCCCCAAAGGGGTCGCGACCCCCAGGTTGAGAACCGCTGGCCTAGTTTGTGAGTGGGTACATTACATTATATTACTTTAGGCTTCTATTTTATTTCTCTAGAACCCCCAAGGTCTTCCAAGTAAACCAGCTAGAGCTTGCAAGCACATTGTTATGACTCATAAAGCTACTGTTTCGCTCCCTCCCACCCTGATGCAGTTTTTTTTCCAATATCCTAATTTAGCAGGGAGGGTTTTGTCACGATTGTTGAATTAACAGAATAACAGAGTTGGAAGGGACCTTGGTGGTCTTCTAGTCCAACCCCCTGCTTAGGCAGGAAACCCTACACCACTTCAGACAAATGGTTATCCAATATCTTCTTTAAAACTTCCAGTGGTGGAGCATTCACAACTTCTGGAGGCAAGTTGTTCCACTGATTAATTGTTCTGTCAGGAAATTTCTCCTTAATTCTAAGTTGCTTCTCTCCTTGATTAGTTTCCACCCATTGCTTCTTGTCCTGCCCTCAGGTGCGTTGGAGAATAGTTTGACTCCCTTTGTGGCAGCCCCCGAGATATTGGAACACTGCTATTATGTCTCCCCTAGTCCTTCTTTTCATTTTTTGAAACCAGAAATTCTTGCTGATCTGCTGCATATTTATGAGCAGATCCTGGTATACTTTTGCCTACGTGGTGGAAGATTATACTAAATTAATGCTTAAAAGGCTGTATGACTTGTCACAATTTCTAAATCATGTCTGTCCAGCAGGTGGTGCCCGAGTAACAGAGCTATTTTCATGTAGAATAACCTAGGAAGAACTTTCCCAAGCTTAAAAATATCATTCAGAGATTTATCAAAACAGGCAACTTTATCTAGTAAAAAGCGTCTGAATTGATGTTTTATAAAATACAGCTTTTCATCATACTTTGCTGGACAAAGCAGGGTGAAAATAAAAAACAGGAACAAGAAATGCATCCAACATACGGATAAACATCCACTGAAAATGTATGATTAAACACTATTAAATAAACTCATTAAATAATAGGAGAGTCAGTAAATTGTTAAATTAAAATCTCATGGTTATTCTAAGAAGGGACTTTGCTTTAGTCCTACATTAAATCCCAAATATCTCCATTAAAAAACAGAACAAAATATATATAGGACCAATGCTATTACTTCAGATGATTTCGGGGGGGGGGGGAGAGAACCTAAAATCCTATAGTATTGTGTTTGTATTTCAGTGCCTTCCCCAAGAAGGAACATAATTTATTCAATAAAGGATAATACATGTTTACCAGCGAAATGTTTAAATACACACTGAAATGAATGGAGGTGAATATACATGTCCCAGGATAATGTCCTCTGGTCCCAGTGACCGATCCAGATTGGATCCTGCAACACACTGAAATGCAGGTATTCCGAAAAAGGATATAGAATTCCATGTGAAAAACACTACAGGAACCGATGTATTATGTTAATTAGTGCTCTTCAGACAGACTCACTGTATCTTAAAATATCTAAATATGTATGTGTGCAAATATACACGCAGAGGCCCAAAGCACTTTCTTGGCCAGCCAGCAAGTTCTTTTCATGGCTATTTGTCGCTATGCCCCACTTTAATAAAAAAACAAAATGTTTTAATCATTGCTATTCACAATTCATGCTGTTCTCATGCCATTAATAAAATAAAAATTAGGAATTTTTTTTCTCTCCCCTCCTTTTTCTCTGTTTGGGGAAAAAAAATGAACATTCTGCCTAGGCAACCAAGTTAGCCGACTAAATGACTATATGAAGCATGAAAGACATAATATGCAGCAGTTTTTAAAGATATAAAATGCAGGAAAGGCAACTTCTGCTAAAGAATCACGTTTGCTGACTTAGGTTATTTATTCTAGATAAAAGTACAAAACTAGAAAGAAGCTCTTAACTTCAATACTTATCAATATATTTCTCTCCTTTTCAATGTGAAATAATACTTCAAGATGATGTATGTATATAATGTTGTCAGGTCAAGCTGTTGTATAAAATATAAATGCCCCTTTAAAAAGATATTTTACAAACAGCGTTATGTACAATTGTTTGGTTTTGATGTCTGGGCTCTGGGAAATGTAGATTGTATAGTGGAGGTGGAACTGTATGATGGAACATGAGCCAAAGAAAACAAAATCAACATGTCTATTTTTCTGAAGAAAGACAGATATTAAAAATTGTGAAATTTTAATTTTAATCCAAAAACATATTAAAGACATATTTTACTCCCTTCTCCACACCCTCTAACCTTTTTGAATGAATGACTGCTCCACTGTTTTAAACTTTTATTAATAAAAATCCTCTATGCTTAATTATGTTATTATGCCATATGATAGATAATATTTAGGAATTACCAGAAATGGCATTTAGAACACACAGCCAAATGTTAAGTTAAATATATTCATTAATATGCTACAACTCAAAGACAAAATAAAATCCATTTTCATTCAACAAGAAATTAACTTGTTTTTTCCTACCTGGACTACAGTTTGTCATATAGCATAAGTTTAACTTGTGGTAGGTCAAATAAAAGTAAAATAATGGAAACATATAAAGAAATAACTGGCACCAAGTTGAAACAAAGTTATAAGCATATATTTTAAACAATTTTGAAGTGGTAATTTTCTCTTCCCAAACATCTGTCAATCAACATTTTTAGGAGGAAATCCTAAAAGAAAATCTGCTGGCTGTGAGAAAGGGAGGGGTAAAATCTTGCCATTACATTGAAATTAGAGTTATTTATATATAAAAATAAATGTTATGTTCTCATAAGAGCATTAGACAATTATATCTGTGCTTAACAAAACATTGGTCATTCAAGACTACAATAATTAATATTTAAAGGCTTTCAGATTACCAGAATGTACAGAAGAAAATTAATAGAAAAATGTAGTTGAAGGGAAATAAGACTGAAAATATTGATTTCTCTATTTGAATAAAAATACTAAGTATTTAAAACTGAGAAATACTATCACGGAATGTGCCTGGAAAACAAGGTCCATAACTGCTGAACTGGAAAGTGGAAGAAAGATTTAACAATTTGTACCGTATATTTTGTTAAATATAAACATTTGTTATTTGTACATAAAACTGTTTCCCAAAACTATTTATAAGTAATTTAGGTCCACTGAAAATCAATTTAATTTTTCATATCTGCCAAAACATTAGCTTCCTTTAGTTTTCAATCAGCTTTCTCTAGTGCAGGTTTAGTTAATTTTTCTGCCCAATGGATTATTTCAAAAGAGTGCTCCCCCCCATCACCTAAAGCACAAAATGTACAGAGTGCTGAAGTATGGACTGCAGTTTATACTTCTTCCAAAGACCAATTGGAAGGAAAGGCTTTCAGGTTGCAAGAACTCCTCCACCACTTGTCCTATGCACTTAAAAAGTAGATTAGGCATGGCTTGCATTGATCAAATGCCACAGTTCTGACACGTCTTCCACAAGAGGCCTTTCCTATAGCGTGGGTTTTCCCTTCTGCATGCCAAGTGCTTCCATGAATTAGATACCTCTCAGCAATAAAGACTTGTCAGCCCAGTTTTGCACCGGACTGCTTCAACCTGCAGCTTTATGTTTTCCTCCACAGCATCCACAGATTTCGCCACAGTGGTGGCACGCTCTCAGCGGGAGGTAGCAGCACATACATGGCGCAATGAACGACAAAGTGACGAGGGCCAGCCATCGTAGGCAAAACTTGTCGTCACTCGTGTCACAGGAGCAAGGGTCAGAGAAGTCCCCTTCGGAGTCTGACATGCAGTGGTAGAGCATGCTCTCGGCACAAAGCATGCAGCTAACTTGGTATATGCATCTTCTAATCGGGTCTGGAGCATCTTGGCATTTGCCCCGGCCATTCTCTTCATGGTTAAACCTCTCTTGACAGTATATGCATCGAGAGCGCTCACCATCCTCTTTCCTTTTTTTGGATTTTTTCAATTTGATAGAAGAAGGCTGTGTTTTGAGTACCACAGAACTCTTAGAATCTTTTAGGGAATTCAGTTTAGGTCCATCTCCGGATGGGTAGAGATAGTCCGATTTTTTATGGTCTGCTTTAGGGCAGTGCAGCGAGGAATCTACTTCATCCCTATCCAAGTCATTTTTCCACATATCAGGATGCCGATAGTCTGCATAGCGACGTATTAGAATATCACGAGGGTTTATGCGAACAATTTCTTCTTCGTCCTGAAAAGTGACGCTCCTGACTGGTTTCTGGGGTATCTACAAAAGAGGAGAGGACACAGAAGGAGAAAGAGGGGCCTTTAATACTACACATAACCATACTGATGACTGAGTGTGTTACTTCAAACAAGCAAAGTATTAAGTCACAACACCTTATGTCTCAGGAGAATCGTTTTTCTTAAAGAGCGCAATTTATTGAATATATCTGCCATATTTAATGTTTTTTCAACAGTACAAATAACCAAGCACTTCAGTGCTGATAATCCTTATATTTAAGTTCACATTCTCTCTCACACAAAACATTTTAAAGTAAAGGACATACTACAAATTAACAAGAATGTGATTATTCGAAAGCACATTTTTAACGGGCATATGAATCCCTTGAAGGCACCTAAAAATTAGACTGGGATCACGTCAAGCTGTGGATGATATGCAGTTCTAAGATATTTTAAACTGAAGGAGACGGTGGAAAACCAACCCCCCCCAGTGAATATCTGGAAATAGGAATGTAAGAAAGAAGGGTGAATAATCTGAAGCTTAATCAAGCCAGGATCTCTGCAGATAATAATTTACATTTATACCTGATGGATTTGCATTTCTTTTAAAAGCCCAAATATGCAACTGGCAAGTCTTCCTGGATTTGGCTCTTTTTGTTGGAAGAGGAAGCATCATCAATGCCATTTATCGGCTTGGACTCCTTGCCAAATGTAGTCTTATTTAATGAATTTAATTGCACTGGTGACACAAATTCTGGTTACATCCCAGCTGAATTACAGTAATACACTGTATATGAGGCTACCCTTTAAAAAAGTGCATAAATTTCAACTTCGCGTGTGTTTGTGTGTATTTCTGTTGTAATTACCGATTCATATCTGGAGCCAATCTGTCATATTGGTATTGACAATCTGAAAGTAAGCTTATATACAACACCCAAGATCCTACTTTCCAATCCATCTGTGAAAGTCATCTAGTTGAGTGTTGAGCACATAGCAATTGTTGCTGTGATAATCCTGGAATGACCTTTCATTCTTCCCACCCCCACGTCCACATGGTTTCTCTCTTGCTTTTTAAATACTGCTCTGCATTCCAATGATTTTTATTATTATATTATATTCAATAATTATTTTATCTACTGCTGTTGTTTTGAGGATATTAACTGCTTTTTATGCTATATTCTTTTTGAACAGGAACAGGAAATCTGTTCAATAAATAACGGTAAACAAAACGTAGTTAGAGAAAAGTGCAAATTCAGTAACTGTGTGTACACGGAACATTTATTTATTTAAGAAAATTTATGTAGCTGCCCATATAAACTCTCAGTGAGTCTGGGCAGCTTACAAAGATAAAAACCTATCATAAAAAAGCAGAATTTGGTAATAATAAAGGCAGAATCGAGTTTTGTGTGAGTGGAAGCTGCATGAGTGGAAGCTGTATTTCCTTTCCCCCCACTCTATAGGTTGTGTGTATGCTCAATATCTGAGGGATAAAAACTGTCAGTAAAAACTAATTCAGTAAAAGAAACCATCTATTTTTGCTTGAAGTCCACAATTTTGAAGCGCACAATTCTCAAACACGAGAGGATTCGGAAGATCCCCCCCCCATTTGATTTCTTCCTAAATTTGTAGCACTACAATTTCAAACATCCACTGCTAAATTAGGAAGGTTGAAAGAAAGAATTTGGTCTTAAGTGATTCATGTTGAGCTAAGCCTAGAACGTTCGTTGTGAACATGAGCTTTAAATCATGTTGCAGAGGTAAGGTTTGGTACAGGTGCAGAAGTAAAAGTAACCTTGGAGCTCAGGCCTGAATTATTTCAAAATGCTTTTAGAAGAAAAAAAACACCCCTTGATTACTTGAAGTACTTGCTTAATAAATACATTAACACTTGTGGTAGGAACTGTAGCCAGGACCAAAGAAGTTGTTCACTTTGCTGGCATCCAATGAAAATCCACAAAACCGAGACAGAAATAACTTTTCCATTGCCTTCTAAAGGATTGGCTGGTGATGACAGAAGCATCTTTCACTAAGTAAGTTTGCTATAACATTTTAGTTTATGAGCAAAGATTAAAAAGCAAATAGTCGTCTCCCATCTCTGCCAAAGGCAAAGACAAGATGCTCTATTATAGGGCAGAGCAACCTTATGTTGGAATATTTGAGATTCACTATGACTTACTTGGCTCAAACTAATGAAAATCACTCTTGCCAAATGGTTCAAACTCTCTACATAATGAGCAAGCTAAATATGGAGTTCTTTGGAATCTAATTCAAGTTCCATTCTCAATTAAAGCAGGGCATGCAAATCAAAAGTTTTGTTACAGATAGTTCTGAATTTTAATTACAGAGTAGTTCAGTCATTACTATGGAAAATCAGTGTGCATGGTAACAAAAGGCTCGTTTGATTCATGGATGGAAACTGGCTTACAATGCTGTTCACAATCATATAGCCAGTATAAGTTTGGACAAACACAATTGGTATTTGTTCAAATATTTATGGAAGTATGATCTTCACCTAAGAACATAGCTTGCCTAAGAACATAGCTTGCCTAGAACTGAATAAATTCAATCAGATAAAACAATGTGAGAGATATTTCTACCATGCTTCGGCACAAGATGTAAGAGAAAGGAAACACAGCACCACTCTAGAAATACAGAATGTACTTATCTTTAAAGACCTATTTCATTAAGGTTTTTTGGCACTGGAAAAGACTTAAAATCAAGCATTTCAGTTCTCTCAGCCTAAAATCAAAGTTTCCATAAAAATCATGAATTTCATGCCTTGTTAGTAACTCTAAATGGTTGCCGAGCATGACATTGGTGAGATGACAGGCTAGTTGACAGCAAGATAAAGGTAAATGTGAAGGTTTTCTCTTTCCAGTCAAATCCTACTATAGGGTGTGGTGGTCATCTCCGTTTCTTAGCCGAATAGCCAGCATTGTCCAAAGACACTTCCATGGTCATGTGGCCAGCATGATTTACATGCCGAGGTACACAAAACACTGTTACCTTCCCACCTATTTGGTACCTAAATGGTGCAAGAGCTGAAGTGGTGCAGTGGTTAAATGCTGCGACTGCAGGCTGACTGCTAGTTCAGCTGTTCAGATCTCACTAGGCTCAAGGTTGACTCAGCCTTCCATCCTTCCGAGGTCGGTAAAATGAGGACCCAGATTGATGGGGGCAATATGCTGAACTCTGTAAACCGCTTAGAGAGGGCTGTAAAGCACTATGAAGCGGTATATAAGTAAAGTGCTATTGCTACCTAACTATCTACTCACATTTGCATGCCTTTGAATTGTTTAGGTGGGCAGGAGTGGGGCAAGTAATAGGAGCTCATCCCGTCATTTCTTGAACTGGGTTGTCCGCTTTCCAGCTAACAAACTGAGCCATTGCGTCCCCCCCACAGCTGAGGGGAGGGAAAGGTGAGGGAAAAAACAATGGATATTTGTCATAGAAGATGGGTAGAGGAGTCTCCAATGCATCAAGTAATTATGCAAACCAGAGAAGCAAGTTCAAAGCACCTAGTTCTGCTGTTAAGCAAACAAGAGTTATTCATTAGAAAGAGTGCAGAGAAGAGCAACAAAGATGATTAGGGGACTGGAGGCTAAAACATATGAAGAACGGTTGCAGGAACTGGGTATGTCTAGTTTAATGAAAAGAAGGATCAGGGGAGACATGATAGCAGTGTTCCAATATCTCAGGGGTTGCCACAAAGAAGAGGGAGTCAAACTATTCTCCAAAGCACCTGAAGGTAGAACAAGAAGTAATGGGTGGAAACTAAACAAGGAGAGAAGTAACTTAGAACTAAGGAGAAATTTCCTGACAGTTAGGACAATTAATTAGTGGAACAGCTTGCCTGCAGAAGTTGTGAATGCTCCAACACTGGAAGTTTTTAAGAAGATGTTGGATAACCATTTGTCTGAAGTAGTGTAGGGTTTCCTGCCTAGGCAGGGGGTTGGACTAGAAGACCTCCAAGGTCCCTTCCAACTTTGTTGTTGTTATTATTATTATTATGGCCAAATCATAGTGAGAATTATGATTTGTTTGAAAGCAGAAACTTCCAGTCTCTTTCGTGACATTTCGCATCATTGCAGGGAAACCTCTATTCCATTTTGACTGAACTGGAGCAGTGATATTGCTAGACAAAATTCTGCTAGCATTTCAGAAGTATCTTTTGACACATTCAATATAAAAGTTGCTTTTCGTGGATTACCTGGTTTGGCTGGTTGTGGAAGTACAATCTTCTGGTGTTCAAATCTTCAAAGACCGAGGGTCTTATACATAAGGTTTTGTGAGGATCGTTGCTTGCTAGAGATTCATGTTGGAAAATCGGATCTTTCATTAGCAAACTTGACGTATTTTCTGGAATTGCCTGGAAAAGATTATATATTAAAATACATAGTTAGGGGTTTTATTTTCTTCACTTCCCCTATATAAAATTAAATCCACTGCAATGTTGTTTAGCACTTCAGTTAGTAAGTTGCATATGATACTCAAAGTAACCATTCCATACATAATTAAAAATGCACTATACATACTATTTTAAATAAATGGAGGTAGCATTTATGCAGCATCAAAATAAAAATTTAATGAATACACTGGAAGTCCTTTGTCACCCAAAGCAAGTGAAAGAGGAAGTAAAGAAGAAGACAGATTAATTTGAGGATATCACTCCTTAAAGGTACTTGCTCAGTGGACATACTTTATCAGAGGTGCAGGAAAGGAAGCAACCATCCAGATCTACAAATATCAAAGCCACACAATATGGGTGTGACCATGCAATTGTTGTGTGTGACCATGCAATTGTATGACCATGCAATTGTTCTTATATTTGCCACATAGAAAACTGCTCTAGAACTGAATGAGTATTAATCATTTCCCCAAGCCCTGATTAGCATTATGATTGTTTTGCTTGATAATCAAGGATATCAATCAACAATTCCCCTTGTTCAAGTAGCCAGTAGTGGAGTAGAATGATGCAGTTAAGCAGCCTCAATTCTGCAGAACAGAGAGTAGAGAACTAGATATTACTACAGTAGAACAAACATTTCCATTATAACTACTGTAACTCAGATAAATGCCTTGATCATGTCTTAATATATAAGACATCACCTGGCAAAGTCCATCTTCAAAAAATATTGTATAATTGCCAGCACTTCCACATTTTCAGTTATTATAATAATCTGGAGTAAGGTATTGTTTGGCCAATAGGCTTCAAAACAATATAGCCTTTCTAAGTTCTGAGAAAACTCTATTAATTCAATAGAAGCTAATACTTTGATCAATTTAGAGTTGTCCAACATCCATATTACAGAATTGAACCCAAACTTTGCAGTAAAAATGTTAATTTAATTTAAGATAAAGAGCCAGTTCAAATAATCTCTTGGCCACAAAACACGTTGGGTGATATCTTTCTCTCTCTCTCTTTTTCCTTTTAACACAACCTTCTTTGAAATGAATGATTTGAAGATGAATTAGGGAAGACCTCCTCCCATAATCCCCTTTGAGGTTTCACACAGGATAGAAATGTAATGCATATAAATAAGTAGAACAGACATGATTCATTCCATGGACAGAGGGTATGTAATTTACTTTTGTTCTAAATATCATTTGGAAAACATGGTGTGATGTTTAAACCATACATACATACTCACAACAGGGAAAAAGAATGGAAAGGAAAAAAGTCAACCACATACTCCAAATATACCCAATCCTTGTTATCTTACACATGGTAATGAACATCACAGAGCATAAAATGTTTTTTAAAAAATAAAAGGGGATAATAAACATCAAACAGATCATGGAGCCGAGGTGGTGCAGTGGTTAAAGTGCAGGACTGCAGTTCAGCAGTTCAGCTGTTCAAATCTCACCGGCTCAAGGTTGACTCAGCCTTCCATCCTTCTGAGGTCGGTAAAATGAAGACCCAGATTGTTGGGGGCAATATGCTGAACTCTGTAAACCGCTTAAAGAGGGCTGTAAAGCACTATGAAGCGGTATATAAGTCTAAGTGCTAGTGCTGTGGATATCTTATTTTGTCAAATGAAAAGTAGAGAAACATGGTTTCCAATTAACGCTTCACAAAAAAACCGGGGGGGGGGGGGGAGGGCAGGAGCAGTTTTCTCACATTCCCCCCAAAATGTGCTCCAAAATGCATGTGAACTTTCAGAATAGATTTGGTGATGCCAGAATGTCAAGAAAAAAAATAAAGGAAAAGAAAGTTCCAATCAGAAAACAGAAGTCTTGTGATAGGCTGTGAACTCAAATTTTCCAAGGAAAATGTCAATAACTGTTACCAAGCCAAGAGACCAAGAAATATGAAAAAGGGTTTCTAGGATGCCATAGGTAGGAAAAGTGCCAAGTTTAATACCGAGACCCTGTAAGCTTTAATCACCAAAACCCAAATTATTTGAAAGGGCTTTAGACATGGCAGAAAGATTCCTCACTAGATGTACAATGATGAATTTTTGAGACACTTCAGACAAACTCTTTGTCTATTCAAAATACATGGGTACCAAGTCTACATTTTATAACAGAGCTAGTGATATGAGTGTCACCTGTTTCATCAATTATCAAAATATCAAAACAAACCTGTCCGCAACTCCAACCTTGAAGGTCCTGGACAGTTAGTTCACAGGATGCCACATAGGCATGTTTGTTTGGACTTGCAAACAAAATGGACGTACACGCAGCCTCCTGAATGTAGCAATAGCAATAGCACTTAAGTCTTATAATTCCACTTCACAGTGCTTAACAGCCCTCTCTAGGCGGTGTACAGAGTCAGCATATTGCCCCTAACAATCAGGGTCCTCATTTTACCCACCTCAGAAGGATGGAAGGCTGAGTCAACCTTGAGCCTGGTGAGATTCAAACTGCCAAATTGTAGGCAGCCGGCAGTCAGCAGAATTAGTTGCAATACTGCATTCTAACCACTGTGCCACCGCTGCTCTGTAACCAGTTGAGCACTATCCTCACACTAAATTGGACAGATCCAGTTTATAAGCATTGGCCAACGTAAGCATTCCTGCAATCCTGAGAACGTGCAATATACCGTAGTTATCCTGCACTCTGGCAACATAATGACCTATATGTTTTTAAGCATCAGGAAGAGCTATAGTAATGTAAAGTAATTTACCATATATTTTGCACTAGAAGACGCACTTTTCCCTCCCAAAAAAGTGGGTGGAAATGTCTCTGCATCTTATGGAGCAAATATTGCATCACAGACCGGGCCGCGGTGGTGAGGGGGAGAGGGTTGGTGTAGCAGCAGCGACAGGCAGCGGTGGTGAATGGCCTGTTGCCGCTGCCTATTCCTGCCACTGCCTATCACCGCCGCCACCATTCGCCACCGCCTATTGGCGGTTGGTTCAGCCTCCCGGAATACTGCCAATCAGCTGTTCCAGGCGGTGGCAATCCCTGCCACCTGGAACAGCTGATAGGCGGTCAAGACGAAGGGCGGTGGCAATAGGTAGCAACAGCAACAGAATAGACCCGGGTCCGAGGAGAAATAATCCATTGTGGGGACAGATTCACCTACAGGAAATTTCTTCCATAGCTTCAAGAGCTTTTGGCTGAACGATATAGGGTTTCTTGCCTGAACAGAGGGTTGGACTAGAAGATCTCCAAGGTCCCTTCCAACTCTGTTATTCTACCTTCCTTCCTTCCCTCCCTTCTCCAACACTGTTGTTTTTTTAAAAAGAGATTGGAGAAGCATTTGTCTGAAATGCTATAGGGTTTCCTGCCTGAGCAGGGGGCTGGACTAGAAGACTTCCAAGGTCCCTTCCAGCTTTGTTATTCTGTATAACAACATGTTAGAAGAGGCAACTGAAGATAAATCTTAAAAGGTTTAGACAAAGCCGTGCAAGATTTTCATGGCCGAAACAAAACAATTTTTTGTTTTCTTGTTTTCCTCCCCAAAAGCTAGGTGCGTCTTATTGTCCGGAGCGTCTTATGGAGCGAAAAATATGGTATTTACTCCCCATTTTAGGATACTATGAATTTGCATGGGTTCATTACTAAACAAACAAACAAAAAAAACCTAATAACAAAACAAAAAAATAATAATCAGGAAACATACTTCCAACAAGAGGCCCAAGTGAAAAATAAGCCAAAACAAACGTTTTTATAGTAAAAGAAGAAAAATACGAAGAAAAAAAAACTCGCTGCATTAATGTTCATTATGGTCTCTATCTCACTATACACAAACATAGATATACAAATGCCTGATTCTTTTCTACTGCCAAAGCAATTACACACCTATATTCAATATCCTTCAATTGCAACACTGGCACAAACTACCCATTATCACCTGTAAAGGAACTTATACCAATTTTTAATGCACAGCATGAACCTGGTTTGCTCTCAGCTGCTGGTATAAAAATTACTGTTCTATGGTTGCTAAGACATACTTTGACTTTTTTCCAAGACTATTAAATCATTTCTGTGTGCACAAGCAAAAGGATGCTGGATAAAGGAGTAATAAAATGATTCCAGCTGTAGCAGTCCGGCAGAACTCAAAGCTGGAAGACAGCTGCAGAGAAAATAAAAAACAGATTGGGATTTGCTCTTCTTCAAACCTCCTCTCCACACTTTTCCCAGGATGAAGCTCCGAGAAGAGAACATTGTGCTCTTCTGCAAATCATGTTAAGGCAGGAATTTAAGAAGTGAAATGAAAATAAGGGATACCAGCACTGTACTCGTTTACCTTTTACAGGGTCTTCCGCATTTTCCAAAAGCATTTTACTCATCAGCCCCCTTCTTTAGAGCACATTTTAAAAAGATTTAAGAACAGGAACATCACATTTGAAATCATCCCCGCTTTGTGATTTCACAGACAGCAGCAATTGCTTTCAATACCAACAACGGATTTTCTCCAATTAGTTGCATTCTTCTTGCCCAATATCCTGAATAGGTTCAGAAGCAGCCTATGGTCTATGAAATATTTTATGTAGCCATTTAAAGCAGAACGTTTCCCACATAAAGCATCTGCTAAAAGCATGAGTGAACCACAGATAAAAGCAGTTTCTGTTTTTCAGGATCCAAGTGCATGCACATTATCAAAGCTGCCACCTTTTGTCTTAACTTTCTTTCACTGGACATCTTTCACAATGTGGGTTTACTGTCATGTAAGGATATTCAGAATCATGGCCAAATCTGTCTCTGTTGCTGATCAAATCAGCAAGAATCTCTTTACAAACATGGCCAAATCTATTTTTATGCATATGTTACCTCTCAATCAAACCATAATACTGTAAGAGAGCACTCACTTCAGATGCTTAAGAAGATTAAGCCAATTCCTTAGGAGAACAAGCAGAGTATGATGTCTTGCTGTTTTCTGGCATACTCAGAAAGAAAGCTGAAAATAGAAATTCTCCTGTCCCACTAAAAGCCACACATGAAAACAGCCTTTATTTCACAACAGCTGGCCAGCATTTTATGATAGGGTTCATAAGTAACTCCCTTAGCCAGATGTTCAGAGAACAGGGTTGCCCCTCCTGGGAATATGCCTTCAGCAGCACCCCTCTACTGTAGTTATAGAAAGTCACTGTTTCCCAAGTTTTATAGATCACAAACTGAATTTACACAAATCCCAACATCTTTCCTCCCACAAACATGGATAGTGGGATTCATGAAGATGCAACCAAGTAGTTAAGGAGAAAATTTTAGTGGGTTTTTTTTTTCTTTTAGGTTAAGACTCTTAATTTATAGGCAGTCTTATGAAAAGCTTCACTAAATCACCTCAAATTTATTGGATAAAGAGATTAAAAATGCCAGATCAATCCCTCTACTTTTGATTGAAATTCAGTTTAATCAAACTATATATTTAAAATGACTTCTGAGTAAAATCCTACACTGAGTAAAATCCTAAAGTGCATCCTTATACCGATGCACTTTTAAGAAATCACGTGTTGAGGCTTTCAGATACCAGATTCAAATGGTAGAAAGCACTCCTTCCAACCTTATTTATTTATTTATTTTGCTGGATTTCTATGCCGCCCAATCCCTAGGGACTCAGGGCGGCTCACAACATATTCGATCCATTACAAAATAAAAGCTATCATTAAAATATAAAACCATACAAATACAATAATTAAAAATACAGAAAATACAAAAGTTAAAAGAGTATCTCATTTACCCCGCCTGCTGGAAGAGCCAGGTTTTTATCGCTTTCCGGAAGGCCAGCAGGGTGGGGATGGTCCTGATCTCTGGAAGGAGTTGGTTCCACAGGGAGGGAGCTCCCACAGAGAAGGCCCTCCCCTTGGTCCCGCTAGCCGACATTGTTTGGTCGACGGGACCTGGAGGAGGCCGACTCTGTGGGCTCTAACCGGTCGTAGGGAGGTATGCGGCAGGATGCGGTCCCGAAGATAACCTGGCCCTGAGCCATGTAGGGCTTTAAAGGTAACGACCAACACCTTAAATTGGATCCGGAGACTAATGGGCAACCAATGCAGCTGGCGGAGGATAGGTGTTACGTGGGTGCATCTAGGTACACCCACCACAGCTCGCGCAGCTGCATTTTGCACCAATTGTAGTCGCCGGACACTCTTCAAGGGTAGCCCCATTAATCACTCAGCAGATTTTAGCTACATGTTTTTTTAAGTGGGTTTCAAGTGTCACATGTAAAGCTGCTAGCTGCAGATGTTTGAAACATAGAGAATGTAAAGAAACAAAGAAGAAATGCTTTTCCAGATTCTCCACTGAGAGAGGATCTGCTTTTAATTTTATTAGCCCTGAAGATCCTATCTATTGGAACATCATTTCTTTAGCAGTGTGCTCCTTTGGGAACTTCTGTTCTTGCAAGTGTGACTTGCCAGAAGTAGTTTACAAAGGCCTTACAAAATCAGGAAACCTACATTTCTCTTGGCTTTGTGAACTGGAGGCAATTTTTACACTATGAAGATTGTTTGATTATTGTTTGAGGCAGGTTAAAAAGCCAACAGGGATTATCAAAATAGTGTACAATTTACTATTTACCAAACCTACCCTTTTTTTCTTAATACCTTTTTCTAATTTCATCTTTTCCCCCCTCAACGATGTATGAGAATTCCAAATTGGGCTATCTGACAGTAGTAGTCCACGTTTTAACTGTATTACCTGGATATTTTTAAATACATCTAGTCCTCGATTTACAACAGTTCATTTAGTGACCATTCAAAGTTACAACAGCACTGAAAAATGTGACTTATGACTGTTTTTCACACTTACGACCGTTGTGGCATCCCCATGGTCACATGATCAAAATTCAAATGCTTTGTCATCTGACTCATATTTACAGTATGACCGTTGCAGTGGAGTCATGTGATCACCGTTTGCGATCTTCTGACAAGCAAAGTCAATGGCCAAGTCAGGTTCACTTAACAACTGTGTTACTAATTTAACAACTGCAGTGATTCACTTAACAACAAGTCCCCAGGGAGTGGGCGGCATAGAAATCCATTAATCCATTAAATTAAATTAAACTGTGGCAAGAAAGGTCGTAAAATGGAGCAAAATTCACTTAACAAATGTCTCACTTAAACACAGAAATTTTGGACTCAATTGTGGTTGTTACTACCTGTAACTAATCCAAAACTGATTTTAGTTTTCCAGCTACACATTATATCAATAGATCAGTCATTTTCCAATAAACTAAGATTCCTGGTTCTTTATTTAGTTACTTTCAGATGAATTCTCAGCCAAAAACAAAAATGTCTCTTATCATTCCAAGTTCATAGCCTTCTAGTTGGCAGGGTTTCATTCCATTCCATTTCTATTACTCCGGTTCCAGTTCTTCCTGTGCAACTTCCTGGTCCTTCTTCTGTACTCATAATACCTTCCAAATTAGTGTTGTCTATTTCAAGACTCAGACTTCCTTTCTAAAACAAATACTTCAACATTATTAAATTAAAACAAGCTTGATCAATTACATTAGTGCTTCCTTCCAACTCAATGTTTCTTTTTAATACAATGCTTTATCAACACAATTGTAACTTAGTGACTGGAAGTATTCATACTGCTATGCAACGTGTTCATTTTAAATATTATTTTATTTTGTGGTTTTGTTCTATATACATTCTTTTATTACTATTCTAATTTCTTTGAGCAGTCTCTCAAGACTGCTGCATTATATTTCCTTCTACATTTTAGTATCTACATAGGCTGACCAAAATATGTATATTTTATTTGAATATTGGTACAAAGTAATTGATTTTCAGATAACAGATAAGTCATGCTATGCTATTGACACGACTTGATTATCAAAGGTTTGACATACATATACAAAGAGAAGACATAAGGGTGCTCTACTCTTCAAAATATAGACAATCAATTATATTTCCAAGTTTGCACTTCTCTTTATATATAAAACACAGTGGAAAACAACTTCCTTAGTCTCTAAAGGCTACAGAAAGCTTGAATAGTAAAGGTATGATATCACTTAAATCGGTGGTCCAAAATATTTGGCACAACTTACACTGGGAGATGTTAAGAATTAAGCTTCAAAGAGGCCTACAGATTTTCCCCCTCTTTTTCCCCACCACAAGGAAGTAATCACCCAATAATTTTGAGGCAATTAAGGTGTGATTGTAGTCTTAACAGCTTCCCAGAGCTTAAAAATACATTTTTTCCTCATTTTTTAACCCCCACTCCCAATGGGGGCGAATTATAACTATCAATATTTCGTTCCTGAATTTCAGAAGTATATCTGGAAGGCACAAAATGATTGTGACCTCTGGCTTTCTGCTATTGAGCCAAGGCAATGAAAATTGCAGTCATAAGTTATCTTACCAGGAAGTTACTGTGATTGCTTCTTTATAAAGGTTTGCCCTGCAAATACATGTGATCTATTGGTGAACTATGAACACACACACACCCTTTGGGGCTAGTCCAATACTCTAATCCATATTCAGATGTCTATTTTAGAACTAATGAGAAATCAATGAATCCACTAACCCTGAAAGCCTGGATTCAAGTGAAAACTGTGGAAAGGCAGATACTAACTGCCTTTTGCAAAGCTGAAGACTTCCTTTTCAGATAATTTCACCTGTATAGTTATATTTGATGAACTGTAAAATCATCTACGTTGGACAGACTACTTTGAAAACCTGATTTAAAACGCTTGTTTACTTGCCTGAAACATGTATTTTCTTTCCAGGTATCACCAGTAAGAAAGTTTTAAATTTGGAAATAAGCTTCAGTTTGTTACCAAGCTTGCTATGAAAATTTGTTCTAAGTTACTGGCTTTGTCTTTGCTCTAATAACTCTGCCAATTTTTTGCTTATTTAACATTAGTTGTTTGTTGGTTTTTGGAAGAAGGTACTTTCATCAAGGATTCACTATTTGAGGTCTTTTTTTTCTCTTGATACCATATATGCAAACAGGAAAGCAGATAAAAAATTCAAGATATTTATTAAAAGAAAATGTTGACCTCCTTTGTTGTGTGCGTTCCCGCCCCCCCCCCCCCCTTTTTTTTTGCCTTGTGACTTATATACTGTATTCCAAACCAGAATGACAAGTTTGGGAAAGGAAATGTTGTATCCGTAGCTAACAAGGAAAACTCTCTTGACACAAGTCAGGCTCCCTGCCTTACCAAAATTAATCAATTTATTCTAAAAACGGGGAAACAAGTACTGGTAAGCACTGGTATCATTTTTATTTATTTGTAGAGATATTCCACATTCACTTTTTGAATAGTAAAAATGGTGGCCGAGAGTAGCCAGGTGTTGAAGGATGCCTACATGTTTAGAAAAACAACAACATGCAAACAAAGGTGGATGTATTAACATTCTAGGAATTTTAAAAGGGATGGCAGAAGCAATTCTCTGTGGATATATGCAACTTGCTTTCAAAAACCCAAACATGTTGCAAGGTTCCTTTGCTTAGTGAGGAAATAAAGCAATACCAAAAACAAAGAGAGCCTACAGGCAATCCTCAGTGGTTCAGGATCTTGGAGAAATCTTGCATTGCCCAGAATGGTAAGGACATAAAGAGATTCCCTGGCAAATTACGCTCAATTATCACACTAGTGTACATTCAGTTCATACAATAAGAGTAGAAAGAAGAGACAGCCCTTCCGTGGTAGCAGGTGTCAGCAGTAAATCTTATCTCTACGAAAATGTTAAACGCTTTCTCAGGAATTGGTTTGCTCAACAGAAGGCTACACAGACATAACTCAGCTGGATTCTTTTCTTTACAGCAGGAAACAATGAAGTTGTATACACAAAGATTTGCCCACTGCAGTCTTCATATGGGTCACTGCCCCAGGGTTTAAATTATAGATCTTTTCCAACCCATGTTTCCCAGTCAGATTCTGTCGATGGTGTTTGGAAGGATGGTTGTTTTCCTTAATGAAATCCATAAACTTTATGCCTGTACATCCCTAATTTTTAATCAAATTCTGGCACGTTTAAAAAAGCAAGAGTTTAATGTTGCTTTTGTTCTTAGATAATCCTGACTATTGGCAGTACCATTCCAGAAAGAAGTTAGGACACTAGTTAATGATATACATGAAATAAAAAAAAACCTTTTCTGAATACAGGTAGTCCTTGACCTACAACAGTTTATTTAATGACCGTTCAAAGTTACAATGGCCCTGGAAAAAGTGACTTATGACCATTTTTCACACTTAGGATGGTTGCAGCATCCATACGGTCAGGTGAATTATAGTCAGATATTTGATGACTGGTTCATATTTATGACGGTTGCAGTGTCCCGGGGTCATGTGATCATCTTTTGTGACCGTCTGACAAGTAGAGTCAAATGGGGAAGCCAGATTTACTTAACAACGGTGTTACTAATTTAACAACTGCAGTGATTCACTCAACAAATGTGGCAAGAAAAGTCGTAAAATGGGGGAAAACTCACTTAACAAATTTCTCACTTAGCAACATAAATTCTGGGCTCAATTGTGGTCATACGTTGAGGACTACCTGCATTCAAAACAAGTACATTAGGAAGCTTAGACTGAACCAGGCCCAGCTTTTACAATGTTGTTTCTGTAAATTCCTGACTGACAGCTATCTGCTCTGAGAGGAGGGCACCAAGCAGACATTTAGAGGCGGAAACACTGCTGCTTTGGGGCTAAACCCTAATACTGAAAATACAATATCTGACAATCTTGTCTTGTTAAATCCTGTATTCCTCCCACATCCATAACCATATGTTACTACTATCCCAGTTTCAGCATATTTTTCTGTCAATGAATCATTTCTTTTCAGGGATTAGAAAAGTTAATAATTAGCTTGTAGAGCCTGTCACTCGTGTGTCTGCAAAACCATGCTGATTCATTAACAGCTTTCCTTGGGACAGGTAATAGTTGTGCAGTCCTAGAGATGTCCACCAGCCTTGTCTCAAGGCAAGACTCTCCCAAAACTAGTTACCCACGGAAAAAAATGAATGTAAGCATGTCTTTTAGATTAAGAGTTATTGTCATTTCAGCCAATGTAATTAACATAATGAACTGGGAAACACTTACTGGAAAGCCACCTACAGGCACTTCGATTTCATCATGTGAGGTCGAACAACCTATGAGGTGAAAGGCACAAACATAACATTTTAACTCGCTTTTATTTGTTTTCCAGAGTTTCTCACTAAGCATAGCGCAACGATTTTATAAAGAACAATATTTTATATCATCATAATACAGGATATAATAAAACACATGATGTGAGGAAACACTTTAGACAGTGGCGTATTTTGTTTCCATATCCCTTTCCTGCTAGAAAACAGGAATTGATCTATTTTAATACATTTTGAATGGTGATTGCTCTGTTCCCAGATGTCCCACTTTGAGGCCAAGGGACAGTATGCACGTTACAAAGTTCGAAACAAGGGCCAAAGCACATCAGATGCCATGGTATATTTACAAACTGGTTCTCAGGCAGAGTATGGACATTGCTCCATTCTGTAGAAAGAGCCGGTGAGAACTAAGTATTTTTGAAGTAAAGCAAAGCTTTGGCAACTACAGAAATTTGCAAAGTCCCCCCCCCCAAATAAGATCTGGACTTTATTACTGTTGAACAAACTGCTCTTTTTTTCTTCAAGACTTAAGACAAGTTTTCTTTCTGCATATGTGCACATATATTTCAGTGATACATTTTGGCTTTCATTCTTTAAAACTGACAGTAAGTGGGTTAGTGAGTGTAAATGAAATGAACAACTAAAAAGAAAAAAAAGGGAGCCATAAACTTTTTAAACAAAACAATGCATACCTTGAGGTATATAATGAATGAATAATGCATACCTTGAGATATATCTTCAACAGCCCTACGAATTCCTCTATCAAATGCTCGAGCCTCAGCAGGACTTTGAAATGTGAGGCCAAATTTTTTTTCATCAATTTTCCAATGGTGAAAAGTTGGCGTAACCTTATTGTAAATAAGCTCCTTCTTTAACGTACACTCCAAAACCACCTGAAAAGAAACCAAGTTAAAAGAGGAGGTTACTATACAGGACTTTTGTGTGTTTGTGTATTTAAACAATTTTTGTTCTATCAAAGCTTTTCACAGAAAAAAAAATGGAAACAAGTCATAGCATGAAAGATTTTAATTACTAACAGATAGAATGTAAATTTAATCACAAAGCTCTAAAAACTAGCCCCAAATGCCCATCAGTTTACTAACCTATTCCACATATCCCAAAATTTAATTAATGTGAAATCAAAAGCAGAAACAGAAACATTTACACAAAGAAAAAGGAAGCTATATAAATGGGAACCATCATCAAGATATCCGTGGTTTTTTGTCCCTGCCAGCAAGTTTGGCTATATCTGAACAGAAGCGCAACAGTCTATAAAGTGAACTGATTCTGGACTATTCAGGTATGTAAGTAAACAACTAAGTAAACAGGATTTGAAAGTGATATCTTTCACAAGTAATACAATATTGGAATAGATTGCTTGATATGCCCATTTGATATCCGTTTTGCAAGCTGCATTGGTTGCCAGTTTGACTCAAGAAGATTGTGCATTTATTTGTATCCTGCTTTTATTATTTTTACAAATAACTCAAGGCAGCAAACATCTCCAACACACCTTCCTCCTCTTATTTTCCCCACAACAACCCTGTCAGGATGTTTGGGTTGAGAGAAAGAGAGAGAGAGAGGGAAGGAGACTGGCCCAAAGTCATCTGGTTTTCATGGCTCAGGTAGGACTAGAATTCAAGGTTTCCCACTTTCTAGCCTGGTGCCCTAACCACTAGACCAAACTGGTTCTAGGCATCTGACTAATCTTGTTTTTCGGTTTGTGGCACCTGCCTTTTGGAATGAAATTCCTAATGATATGTGGGTGGCTCCCACCTGAATGGTGTCCTGCAGATCCTTAAAGACCTGGTTCCTCTCCTAGGCTTTTGGCTAAGGTGGTTTGAAGCCACTGCTAGGGATATTATATGTTTTATGTATTGATTGTCAGGGTTCCAAGGAACACCCCATGTTATTATGACTACACATCTACCCAGCTCCATACAATCCCCACTCCCAGTTTCCCACAGTCCTTAATGTGGCAGGCCCGAAGATCCAATGCCCAAGATGGTTTCCAGACCTGACACTGATTGGACCTGCCATTTTTTTTACTGTTTTATGTAGTTTGTTATTGTTACATTGCCTTGTACTGTGAGACACCCATATTCAGTCTGGAGTTGGGTGGTGTCTAAACTGAATGAACGAATGAGTGAGTGAGTGAGTGAATGAACGAACGAACCTATCTTCCACAAATATTCTTCCCTGGACTAATATGAGAAATTGAAATGTATAATTGGGCATTTTAGTTATGACAAAATAGAGGATAAGAAACATAAATGATGAATAAAGAGATTAAGGAAGGGGAAGAAGCAATATGGCTTAAAATTAAGAAGCAAGAGAAACAATAACTATCTTCGGAAGTTAAACTAATAGCAGTTAATTTGGAAGGAAAATTTGAAATTAACTGGGGAATATCCCAGAGGACAAAATTAGATTTTTCTTTTTTTCTTGGAGGTAACATTAAATTAGCAGCATATACCTAGAATAAAGTATTATATATAAAGAAATAATATAATAAATAGAATTTTTTTTTAGAAGAGACATGGCTAGCTTAAATTCGAGAATATACCATCAGTCTGTTAAACGTGAGATGAATTAGTATAAAGAGTCCTCAGGGATAGGTAAAGAGGGTGAAAGAGGAAGTAGAAGGAGTAGAGAGAGGTAGAGGAGGAGTGAAGGAGTAAGAGAGTAGGAGGAGGAGATGGAGATAGAGAGAGGGGAGTGTAATGGAAAAAAGTAGAACAGACTGATGATTGACGATGAAAGTGCAGAATAAGATATTGATTTTTGAATGATTGATTAAAATGTATAACTATGTATTTTATTGTAATATTTTAAGGTATAAGTGTATTGAGCTGTATATGAAATTGTGGAGAAAAATAAAAAACTTTTTGCAAAAAACAAAAACAAAAACAAAACCATTCTTCCCTGGCTGTCCAAACCTAATTTGGATGTGAGTAGGATATCAATAACTAAGACCAACTATATTACAGTAGTTAAGAACCAGGATACGAAAGAACCAGATTGTAGTCTACTCTTAGCAACAGAAGTCTACTTGATGGCTTTGGGCTAGTCACTGTGAAAAATATAGGAGAAGGGAAAACTATGTATGTCACATTGAGCTCCTGAATTAAACGCAGAGTAGAAATAAAAGTAGTCCTCATCTGATGACTACATCTGGGACCAGAATCTTGATTGTGGAGTGAAGCAATAGTTAAACAAAATGTCACATGACTGCTTTGTTAAAAAACCACAACCCTCAGTACTCCCAGTTATGTGCATTAAGTGAAATCCAAAGTCATTAAGTGGGCAGAATGAAAGCTATCCTCTGGCAGGCAGTCTTTGAAAATGAAAAGACTGTTGCAGGGGTTCAGACCATTGTAATTTCAGACTGCTGCTAAATGAATGATTTTGTAAGTCAAGGACTATATGTAGCATAAATAATTCTAAATACATATCTGGTTGGCCTTTATTGGAAGCAAACCCTTGGTTTGATAGGGCTTTGCTTTCTAATATCTCTGTTAATGTTCTTAGTGCTATATATTAAAAGGTTTCCCCCCTAAGAAATTGATTTCAGAAAAATCAGTATATGAATGTATTCTATTCATTTAAACAAATCCAGGTTTTCTATTTTTTTGTATCTATGCAAACAAAATGGGATTTCTTTATTATGGGCCTGCTATGTGATGTAGTTGCTTTAAGCTGTAGACAGATGTTATATTTATGCCTTTGCACACAGTGAACACCATTTCAGAATCAAATCCAAACCATTTCCCAGCCATACTCAATTTCCATCAACTGCTTTTGTTTCACACTGTTCTGTTCCCAAGCTGATTTTCTTTCTACAGAATGCTGTTAGGTCCTCTTCAATTTTAGATTTAAAAAAACCCCTCAAAATATGTAGATAGCATCCAGGATTAGCAATTGCAGAAAAAAAATGTGATGGTTTTTCAGGAAAAACCCTGTTTGATCTATCCAACTTTTAGTGTCATTCATTGATATCCTGTCTTTCAAGGAGGGATACAAAGATTTTTGTCAGCTCTAACCTGTGACATAGATTAAGGCAAGAAAAACTGGGCCCAGGGTTACCTGTTCAGTTCAATATTTTCATTCTTTTTTGTCTCCCTTTTTCCTTGCTAAAAATGATTGTGCTAAATTTCCATAGTCAGTGCACACTAAATTATGGAAGAAGTGTGATACCAAGCAATGACATTTAAAAATTGTCTCTTTACTTCTCAAATTCCTATTCTGGAAGCCCCAATGGTACAAGTTTCAAAAACTTTTTTCATTGTCTGAATATGCTAATCTGCATTGATTAAACAAAGGCAACAGAGAAGAAGACATGCAACAGGCAACAAACTGACTCATTATAAAATTGGAAAGCAAAGTAAGTATCACTTTAAAAGCAATAGCATTTGACAATCTAAAATACTGAAACCTGCTTAATGCTTCATATAAAAGGAACTATCCGGCAATGTTTACATAGCTTAAAACAGCAGCAGACCTGTCCAGGTTAGAGTGGAAGGTAATTGTTCAAACTAGACTGGCTGGAGCCAGATCTCAGAAGGGAAGTATAATGAAGGAGGAAGTGTGCAATTATGTCAAGGGTGCTTTGTGAAGAAAGAGTGAAAAAAAAAACCTGCTTTACATTCCAACAGAGGTCTAAACAAGCTGGGTAAACAAGTCCAGAAATAGTCTCTGTCATTCCAAAGTGAAACTCATTTCCTCAGTGCTATCGCTTTTCAAGATACCGGGCAGATTGTTCCGTCAAAAACATGTCAAGCAAGTATTCTCATTCATGAAAGTACACCTAGTATTTTGCCACAAGTACTCTCAACTAAAGCAAAATAAATCAAAAGATTTAACTTGCGTAAGACTTCTCTAATCTTGTGCTTTCTAGATGTGATGGGGTCACACCGCAGAACTCTCTTCCCCTACTTAAATTCCAATGCATTGCTTTTCTGAACTAGACCTCTGTCTTGCTACCCCACCCAGACAGACAGACAGACAGACAGACAGGCAGTATACATCAAAGCACATCCTAATGTATGTTTGTTTCAAGTTAAGGTCTATTCTTAATTTCAGGACTGCATTACAGCTAGAAAATGTTAAATAATGTAATTAATGCCAAGCAGGTTTTAAAGGTTCAAAAATCAAGTGAAGTACAATCCCTCCCTGTTGTCTTCCTTTTAAATGCACTCCACTTTACTATCTGAGGTTTCAATGCATGATTTTGAGCATCTTGAATTAAACTCCTGAACCTAGTGGCCAGGAATTCTGAGATGGGAAATTCAATGTATCTGGAGGGCTGGAAGAGACTGAGTCAACCAGTCAAAGAGGCTTTTCAGGGCTGAAGAGTAGAAGTAGGATAAAATAAACGTATGGAAACCGGTCAATCCACACTGAATGACAGGACAACTCCTAAAAAAAAAACCAAAGGCAGGGCTACCTGATGAGTTTTTAAGTCTGACCTATAATTAGTGGTTTATGACAGTCTCCTCCCCCCCCCCCAACAAATCAGCTGGCTCTGGATGTCAGTGCTAATCATAATTTCCTGATACACTGTTGTATTACCTTATGATTATATGTGTACACACACACAAACACATTGCAAAAGGAACAGCAGCAATGACAAGACAGTGGCCTTACTGGCAAGCAAGACTTTTTGCCAGCTCAATCTAAATTACCGCTTCAATAGCAGCTTTTACAAAAAATTACTTATAATAGTGTACTGTTGATATATTACACTGAAAGAAACAAAGTTGTACTTGTTAAAAATGGTGAGAAATCATAAAAAGTGCATTCTAGCTGCTTAGAACCTTTGAGTCCATGCCAAACGTATACATGGCAATATATTTTCAGGTAGAATGATTATTGTGGCCGTCTTGTTCTCCATTTGTACATCTCCAATAATGGATAAAACATACCTTACACAGAAGAACCATAGATAGTGACTTTCCAATTATATCACTTTTTCCTTCCTCCACAACCAGCCAACAGTGGCAATATCATTTGGGGAACAGCAAATGTCCATTGTTTTCCTGAACTGTATGCTCAACTCTAGGTACAGAAGAAGTAACAAACAGCTGCTCCTCACTGAAAGCAAGCCAACTGCTTCACCAGATCTTCCCTTCCTTCATTCTCCTATGGTTTGCTCTCTGGTAGTAGCTTCTCTTCTTTGTGTTCTCTGCTTTTTCTGACTTGATTGCTAAGGTAATATGTTTCCAAAGAAAAGAAATAGTTGAAATCCAGATTTCCTCGTTTCTTCAGGTAGTAAAAGGGTCAATAAAATATGGCAGCAGCAATGCCATTTGTTGACTATATTGGAACAACAGTACAAAAGGCATTGCTCAGTTGGAAAGCCAGGGGTACAATGTGGTAAAATTTAAGACAGAAGATGAAAAGAGGAAGGAGCACAATAAGCAAAGTCATATTTCAAGGATGTGTGTGTGTGTGTGTGTATGTGGGAATCATACCATCATATAGAACTGGGCAATACACTGAAACTCCTTCTCTCATCCATACTAAATACTCTCATTCTTCATGATTTAGCTTATTCTAAGCAATTATTTCACTAGTCCCACGCTAAACTTTACCAACATTATTTATCTCGAATAATTTGCTTCATGTTCTAAAATCACACTTTTGAAGGTATTCAAATATAAATTCTTATCAACTGCACTACTCCTTTTTGCTGGTGGCAACATTATGCAAAACTGTAAAGGGCAACCATGGAACAGATTTCCTACAACCTAAGAAACCCTAACTAACCCTTGAATTGATAGTTGATACAACAAGGCAGAAAAGTAGGCATAAAAAAATGTGAAGTATAAGAAAAGGACCCGGATCTAGAGTTTGCAACCCCACTCTCTAGATCAGTGGTTCCCAACCTTTCTAATGCTGCGACCCCTTAATATAGTTCCTCATGTTGTGGTGACCCCCCAACCATAAAATTATTTTTGTTGCTACTTCATAACTGTAATTTTGCTACTGTTATGAATCGTAATGTAAATATCTAATATGCAGGATGTATTTTCATTGTTACAAATTGAACATAATTAAAGCATAGCGATTAATCACAAAAACTATGTAATTATGCCAGATCAGAAATTCTCAGGCCAGTCTTTGCAAGAGCACAAGGAATATCATCTTCCACAACAAACGCCTCTCACCGAATGGCACCTCTCCCAACCAATCGGAGGGCTCGGGCGAGTTAAGCCGATATGGCCAGGCTTGTGGCAGTGGGGGGGGGGGAGCTGAGGATGCCGGGGCGACCCCTGGCAAATGGTCGTTCAACCCCCAAAGGGGTCCCGACCCCCAGGTTGGGAACCACTGCTCTAGATCAATGGCTTGATATCCTTACAAACCAACCTTGCTTCACCGCATCTTCATACATACATGATTTTAAGAATCAGCAGACATTTAAATAGCAAATCAGATAGTTAACACTAATGATTATGACTAAATCTTTATACATTCAAAGACTATATCATTTAGCAGCTGCTCTGTTGAGAGTATGAATAAAGCAGACAATTTCACAAGCTCTACATTTAATTTAAATGGCAAAATAGGCACTCGGGGGCAGATATTACATGGATTACTATGTGCCAGGTTGATGGTTTACCAGTTATGTGGGAGCTGCCTTTTTCTGAGTGCTTCTTGTATGGCTATAGGTAACATTTAAAGAAAGTAATCCATCCATCCATCCAGGGAGTTTCCAAATGCCAATCTCCGGTCTTGGTCCCTGCCCTTCTGGCTGAGTTGTAACCCTAATCTTATGTAAATGTAACTTTCATAAAGCTAGCTATGTTAAAAGAGCTCTTTATTTATCAGCAATTCAGAGAATAGTTATATCCAGCTGCACCTATAAGCATGATAATGTGTAAGAAATGGATATCTGAATTATACTAATGCACAATTCTATACCAAACAGCCAACTAATAACCCATTTAGTTTGCTGATTTCCTGCAATTTATCATTTCATTTTTCTGGCACAAATTATTTTCACTGGGAAAAAAAAGTTTTGTTGGTTGCAATCTTTTTCACAATCTGCATTCTCGAGTGACATTATCTCAACTTTTAAAATTTCAATGCTGATAGCAATACACACACATGCACACGCACGCACGCACACACACACACACACACACACTGTAGATATAAATACAGTATTTTTATTAATTTTTACGGTATTATTTTTTTCTTTTTGCATACCTATTTTCCCTTTTGGTTTATCTTTTTTTTTGTTTAATAAAATAAAACCCACAACTTTATATACTAATATATCGAGTGTGTCAGTACACATAATCTACCTCCTAATTGTGAGTTGACAGCAACAGTAACTTGTGAGATAATTTTTATATTGTAGAATCTAATAATAGTATGAGCATGATTGTGATATATCTGTTAGATCTCCTATGATTTGCTAAATTACAAAATAATTTGGAATAAAACTAAAGTGAGTGAATGATGGAAGGTTCTATATGGGAATGACAGTGCTATGTAGAAAATTGGAATTTAAAAGATCACTATTAATATTGTGAATGTCTAAGAAAAAGTCAATGGTCCAAGATATGACAATGAGTTAAATTTGTGAAGTATAGTGAAACTTTATTATTTATTTAACTAATTTATACAGCTGCCCACTTGCCAGAGTGACACTGAGCAGGTAACAGGATATTATTTTGAAAAAACGTGTATGCAGTAAAGATTTTTGCTTTTCACCAAGTAATTCAGAAATGAATAAAAGCAAAAAAAAAATTATACATTTATTGTTTTAAAGTAAGTATATAATGAAGTTTATAGATTTAAATGTATTTCAGAACATTTGTGCAAATATGAAATTTAATGTTGGTTACTGCATGTAATAAGAGTGATATATGATGGAAGTTAAACATGCGAGGAAATAAGGAAATGATTCAACACAGAGAAAGCAAGGATGGGTGATATACCTTTGGTTGTTAATGCGTTTATTGATAAACATATATGGAATGCTTGCATTAATTCTAGAAGTGTATTAGTCAAGGACATCAAAATGGCTGCAAATGATGCACTATTCTTGACTAAGTACCCAATGATTGCAGTGATATTAGATACAGTATCTAATGAGGATAATGGATCTCAAACAACAACAAAAAAGAACAAATAGAAAAAATTCTATATAAGGGTAGAACATTTGTTAAAGATGGAAAAATATGTTATTCTGTTAAATACCGGTAAAAAAGCAATTGCTATTACCTGGTCTACTGTAAGGAATCTGTATTCACAGGAAACAATTAAAATATGTGTGTAGGTGCACAATTCTGACCATCCTGTTCCATGGAAATGAGGGCTGGGTATGTCAGGAGAAACAACACGGTGAATTGAAATGGAATTTACTTTATGAACTAAAAAAGGATATGTATGGCAAAATAAAGAAATAAGGTCAGGAATGAATGGGATTTGAATGAATGTAGACTAAATACAAAAGTAACGAGTATGAAAGAAGGACATTGAGATATTTTGGTTAGAGAGCATGATGCACATTACAAAGTCAATCTATGAAGGAAAGATAAAGAGAAAAAGAAAGATTCTCAAAAAGAGACATGAAATTTAAAAGGCTAAAGGCAATGTATGAATTGGTGCATGAAGCAGAAACAGAAAAAGTATTTTAGAAGCATAGTGAATAATGTAATGTGCACTAGATTTAATTAGATTTTATCTTATTTTAGTTCTGCTTCCAATTTATTTGCTTACTACTTCTTACACTTTTTCTATGGTTTGTATAATGATCCTTATCCTGAAATGGATTAGTGTAAAACAGGGTTTTTCAAACTTGGCAACTTTAAAATGTATGGACCTCAACTCCCAGAATTTCCCAGCCAACATGGGAGACCATGGGCTTAACATTTAACACTGCAATAAATTGCAATAAATTTAACAGTACCAACAATACATCTCTTTCAATTTTTGCAATCTTATGTACTTTATACATTTATTGTGATAATTATTACAAATCACTTTAAACCATTTTTAGATATCTCCAATGCAAGAAATAGGAATATTTTAATGAATTTTTCAATTAACCACTTTTAATGCAATCCAACAGTACTTTCCAAATGATCAGAAAATTTTATGAACTTTGAAATTTAAAACCATTTACTAAAATGTATTTAGGTGTGTATATAAATGTGCACATGTCTGTGTGGGTGCGCATGTGCATGCACACACAAACACCCACAAATAAAAAAAGTAGGGGAACAAACACACACGTATAAACAATAGGGTGTTGCAAACTGTTTTTTATGGAGTTACTTCCCTTTAATTAATATCACAAAACAGACAATTATTTTTACCGTTTTATCCCTGAGACGTTCCCCATGTATAAGAAAATCAGCACAGCCACTTTCTTCTTGGTGAATGACTTTGAAAATGGTGACGCAGCTTAGTCCACCCCCTGCAAGTGGTAACCATCCACCACTTGAGTCATCACGGGTCATCACCACAGCTCGCACACGGGCATAACTATTACTGAAACAGATTAAGGATAAAAAAATTAGGTTTTCTATGTTAGGAATGAATACAATTAAGTCATTGCATAGCCACATTAAATTATTCAAACCATGTAGTTAATCATAGTTTTCAAAAACATTTGATATCCCATGATTGTCAGCAGCATTGGGAATCTATTTGGTAATCTGAACTGAATACTGAAGAACTGTGATGGCACAGTGGTTAGAATGCAATATTGCAGGCTAATTCTGCTGACTGCCAGCAGTTCGATCCTGACCTGCTCATGGTTGACTCAGTTTTCCAAGATCGGTAAAATAAGGGCCTAGATTGTTGGCGGCAATATGCTGACTCTATAAACCGCTTTGAGACGGCTATAAAGCACTATGAAGTGGTATATAAGTCTAAATGCTATTGCTATTGATTACTGTATACAGTTTACTTGAACATATTTGGGCAGATGAGGCACATTTTGTAATGTTGTTATCAACAAAAGCCCAGCTAGTTGGACCATCAAGAGAATCAATTACTGTGGCCTAGTCTTAATGCTATTGGTAGGGATTTCCAATGTTTCTTATATGAAAATGGATCCAAGATAGACACAAGCAAGGTCAAAACACTAACAAATCTTCTCTTCCCAAATTTACTGTGATAGTCTTGCATCAGCATGTGTAGCATGGCAGTATTGGTCAGGGCTGGTAACCAGGGCAACACATTATTTGATGCAGTTCTGTTTATATTCAGCGGTATATTCTCTAATTTGGTGAGAAAGGAGCGGACACAGTTTGGATAATAATAACTTGCCACAAGAAAGCATGAACTAAAGTAGGAGACGATCACAGTTTGCTAACTTGCTTCCTGCAAAAAGTCACTTAACTGCCAGTAAATGCAAACTTAATTTTACCATCACTGCCTTTTTGGGATAGGATGATGGAAGGTCAGCATCCAGTAGAAATTAAACAGTAACAGGATTAATGTTGTATTCATCCTTTTACACCCCGATATTTAAGTTGAAGCTTTTGGAGGAGGAGTTAAAAGATTGTGAAAGGGACATTTAGGCCACCTCAATGTAATCTAATTATAAAGTACAGGGCATAAAGGGCAAGTTTTAAATTTCCTTTTCTGTTGTTTATCAGATGGGAAACAAAACTTTTTAAAAAGGACATTGATACATTTATTTAAAAGAAAACAGTTAATATGTTTTTAGCTAGTCTTTGGTACTAAAATGCCAAAAGATCAAGTAAAGATTATTAAATTTCAAGATGGAAGGCACAAGTACACAAGAGCATACCATTTTAATGAAGAATAATCTGAAATTAACACTATTCTCCTTTACTGTACCAATCAGATCTATCTTTTCTTCAAGAACTTTACTGCATTGTTACTATAGAATAGATAGAATTCTTTATTGGCCAAGTGTGATTGGACACACAAGGAATTTGTCTTTGGTGCATATGCTCTCAGTGTACATAAAAGAAAAGATACATTTGTCAAGAATCATGAGGTAAAACACTTAATGATTGTCATAGATGGATCCAATATGGAAAAATAATCCAATGTGGTAAACAAATTAGAACAACAAATACATTACTATCAATAATACAACCAGAATCCAATTATTACCCATTCAAACATACTGCTAAGGCCCCATATAGTGTTCATTAGTATTTTTGACAGATTGGATTTAGCCAAGAACAACTACACAATTCCCAAAACTAAAGTCAGTGGGAAAGCCAGCAGGAAGTTTCAAATTCATCAGAGGAACATATTCAAGATTACTTTAATAGAAAAAGACACTCAAATTTTACTTATAAGCAATTTCAAGTACTGTATATAGGCATTCTATTGCGTGAAAAACATTATACTTCAGATCATTTTTCAATGGATCCCAAAGCTTTTGCTTTTATTTACAACCCAAATTATGAAAAAGCAATGCCATCTATACTGCAAATGTGTGAAAGCTCACCCACTCTTTGTACAGAAAAAGCAAAAAAGTATGTGGATAACTCTCCTTAATGTAAATAAATTTATGTTCTATCTGTTGTCACTGCATTTCACCACGGACTCTTGGGATGTGACAAGGAATTCTGAAATGTTTAATTACAGGTAATCTTATAGCCTACTTAGAATTCTGCACAATCAGAGATCTATCTATAGCAGCGGTTCTCAACCTGGGCGTCGTGACCCCTTTGCGGATCGAACAACCCTTTCACAGGGGTCGGGAGACCTCGCCCGGACACCGCCATTTGGGTTCTTTTACCCTCTGCGTATGCGCAGAACGCTTTGCGCATGCACATAGTGTAAAAGAACCCAAATGGCGGCAGCGGGGTGGGGGGGTGCAGCGGCGGGCGTGGTGGTGGGGTGGGTCGCGGCGGGGGCGGGTCGCGGCATTAGGAAGGTTGAGAATCACTGATATTCTATAGATCTCTGTCTATGAAGTCTATAAACCTGACATCCTGCTTATGGGCATATGGAAATATGAAATGGGAACAGTTTATTCATTTTTTTGTCTGTTAGTGTTAAATGAAGCTCTATTCCATTTGCCTGTGAACAACAGTAGAGAATTTTTTTTATACCAGTACCATGTCTAATTTCCCCTCACATTAGGGATACAGAACAATTATGAAACCTCCAGTCTGACTATGCCCTTCAGTCAGCTTCTTTAAATGTCACTTTTTTGATATGGAAAAGCCATCATTTCCTTGCTTCCTCCCCGGCCCAGCAGCAGTCATTTCTTGCTGGCTTCCCCACTGACTTTCTCCTTGCACAAGCTTCCCACAAGCAAAATAAATGGGGAAGCTTGCTAGAATTCAAAGGACGGAGAGAGGGAGAGAGGAAGATGTCCAATGCCACTTGCCAGCTTCCCACAAGGAAAGTCAATGAAGAAGCCAGCAGGTAGTCAGAAGTTGCTCCCACCTCCATTACTTTTTGCCCACCCATGGTCATTCTGTTTCTGTTTAGGTAATGAACTATCTCTGAGATGACCCAACAGGACATTGGTTATCTAATAAATGTATGCATTTGTTGACAGAACAGTAATTGTCAGTAGAACAAATTTCCTTTCTCCCTACATCCCCATAGGATTCCTAAGGGTAAATTTCATGCTACGGTGATTTATGGGAGAGGACAGCAATTGCATAACAAATTCAAACATACAAGAAATCTAGTCTAACTTTAATCAACTACACTTAAATATGCAAAACCACAAACATGAAGACAAATATATTGCTACACTGAAATACAACCATGTATGGAGAGGTGCTAGATGCTATGAAAGTGAAATAAATAAATAGGGATCCAATAATATTGAATTCAAGGCAGAAAGCTGCCCTGGATCGTGTGTTGTTATGCCCACTGTATCTATCAGTGGCTCCTTAAAGATGTGTCTTTTCAGAACACGTATGGTTGCTGTTTAGCCCCCAGTTCTCTTTTGTCATATTCTCACTATATGATAAATAAAACATATTAAGTCCCCAGAAAATATGTCCCTGGATGTTGCTGCCTTGTCGCCATAACTTTAATTCAATCCTGTATCACCCTGGGACAGCACAGTTTCTATGTGATCCCAGGAAACGGCACAACTGATTTAAGGAACTGGTTATAGGGACAGCGAGCATGCCTACAAGATTCAAGGCAACTTTTTGTTTTAAAGTTTTAATATATTTTAAAAGGGCAACTAACTACTGGTATGTCAATTATGCATTTAGTAATTATTTCCTATTGTCATATTAGCATTTAACTTACAAAGTTTCATTAAGTAACAAAGTAGTATATTTTCTTCTCATTTGGACAAAACACCAGAGAAATGTTAATGCAGTATAACTTCATAGAGTACTGTACTTTGTATGTGTTTCTATCAAATCAGACCTAAGAGTAAAAACCCAAAAGAACAAAAACATGAACCACACAGACCAAACAAAACATTGACGAGAGGGTGGAGTATTTTTTTGCTATTTAAATATTACTAATTAGACCATAATGCAGAATTAGCTTAATCTTCAAGTTGACCTTTTCATTAATGAGAGTTGTGGGTGGGGAAAAAATATAAAACAAAAATAGATTATAATCAATATTTTAGGAGATCCAGGTTCGGAGAGAGACTATGAAGGGAGAGGTTAAAAGGAATGACACACTCACTCAATTGCTTCACTTAGTTGTAAATAAAATTCAAACCTGTACTAATGCTTTGAATGCAATGTGCTCTTGGCAAGAATTCCTCTTGACTTAGTTGTCCACGAAGAAAGCATTTTCTTTTAGTTTGCTACTGTACAAGCTATTCAAAATTGGGGAACAGATTTAAAGGCCACATACAAAATGCTCTTGAAGTATGGAAGGCTTATAATGAAACTTGCATGAAAATGCAGTGTTCATAATCAGCCATTTTTAATACAATGATAACTGATATTCTCTTTTGGAGAAATATCAAAACATAAAGGGTGAACATAGAGCTCAAATTTTAAAAGAGCAGGAATCTGCTAGGACAATACTGCTTCTTCCCTCTATGGAGGATTGAGAACAGGTCTTATGTTTCCTTCCCTTCTCATTCCCACTCTGAATACTTAATGATTGCTGAGAGGCTCAGTACTGGTTTTAAAGTAAAGCTCTTGGAGCAATCAGGATAAGGAGTTCTCTATTGCACTGGCCAAGAATGATTCCCTATACAAATAAATGCAAATTCAACCCCTGAGAGACAAGGACAGCATCCATTTTGATGAATTACAGGAAAGAAATCTTGGAAGCTGGCCTTGCTATTTGTTAATTTCTGCTTGCCTTGTAAAGTTTTCAGTTCACTGTCCATACACAGTATCTGCAAAATGCAAGGTAGCTTTTTTGTCACTTTTGTCACATCATGATTCTCCTAAAAGGGAACAAAAAGACCAAGCAAAGAAACAGGTTGAATACATGCACATGCATACTTATACACCCTCTTCTGGTGGGAGCATGCAATTTATGTAAAGGGGCAGGTATATAAAAAGTAATCCCTGGATCTGAAAAAAGTCCACATTTTTCTCTGCATTTTTAATGTTTCTATTTAACAGGTATGTGCCTGTACTATATGCACAGCTTCTCACATTTTTTCCGGTACAGCTGGAAACAGAAATACATTGGAATTTAGATTTTCTTTAACAGATTTATGGCTTGCCTCAATGCGCAAACCAGAAATTGTGATCTAAAATAAACTCTAGTCCGGGGGTCCCCAATTTTTCTGGCTCCATGGACCGGCAGTGGAGGAGGTGATAAGTTCGTGTGCGCAACCTAGATCCCATGCATGTCTGGTTCCCAACAAGCCGTGCTGGTACCGCAATTTCCAAACCAGTTTTAGCCCTTCAATTGCTTTTGGAAGTTTATTTTAAACTTAATATCTAATTTGCCCGTAAGAAAAATATTTGCTAAAGCAAAGAGGTGATCAAGTAAAAAAGCTGATCAAATATAACAATGTTTTGTACAGAATCAATCTTATGTCTGAGCATTGGCTAAATTATGGTTTATTTCCACATAACCCTATGAAAAATCATATATTAAGTGATCATATATTAAATCTCTAGCATCATTTATAAAATAGGAATAATAATCTAATACAGTATAAAAGAACCCATAAGCTATTAACTGTTTTAATGAGCCACATATAGACATATAGAATTACTTTAAATTTGCAATGCCCATTCCAATATTCATAATCTTCTGTTTTGAAGAAATCAGATAAAGTGATAGTTTTGATTATAAAAACCAGAGTCAAAACATTATATTGTATCAAACAACCACCAGAGGAAAATTATACCCTAGGAGCATTAATTACATATGAAAAGATGTAGAGCAGATGACCTCAAATCCAGAATGTTGAAGTCACTTTGGTATCACTCAGTTGGGTTTGACAGATAAACAAGTCCTTCCACCTCAGCCTGTTTCACTTGTAATTGTAGTTCTTCCAAATGGTCACCTATGAATTAACACTCATGGATTATGTACCTGTACAAAGCTGTGTTTGGAACCTGTTGCCGTTTGTATAAATTCTTTGTGGGGACCTACCCTAAGGATCCCATACAATTTTTCCAAATTTGTGTAATTTGTAAGACAAACATAATGGATCTTAAGTAACAGTAATATTGCCTGGGAACAGCGTAAAAGGCAGCGTAAAAGGCATAAATTCCCAGATAACCACTCAAAAATAATAATACTCTCAAAATACAAACACTTGCAACAGAAGTTAAATGACTGTGGCAAAAGAAAACAAAGATAGTACCAATAGTAACAGGTGCCTTGGGAGCAATCCCAAAACATGTTCAAAACCACTTGAACACCATCAGTGCCGGCAAAATTGGTCAACCCAGTGCCTTGGGAATGACTCTATAGGTGGGTAAATCTGTCAAATCTAGTCTAAACATCTGGCTATGTGATCAACCATCAAAATAATAATAAACTGGCCATGATGATTCCAGTAGTTATCCAAGGAAAAATATTTGGATGGCACTGAGCATTGATTCCCATCTGTCAATTACAAAAGGCTACACTGGATTTGTACAAATACTACATTATGACATCCTAGGTTCTTGGGAAGAACTTGATGCAAATGAAGACCAACATTAGCTAAGCAACTGACAGCTGTGTATTTAATAATAATTACTCCAACAATTATAAGCTCCAACCCACTAGATTCCTTGGGACAGAAAAAAAGACTACTTCATATAACTTAATTAAAATTTTCATTTACTATGAAGATATTTTTTTACGTATCTGTAGAGAAGAGGGAATATCATATTCTTTCAGATTTGAGCCACTGTTCCTTATGGTAAAAAAGTTTTGTACAGTAGTTTATCTTGTGGACCAAGACATTGTTAATATGTAAATATTCAAAGATAATAGTTCAATCAACTCTGATTAATATCAGGGACCCGTGGCTATCATCAATTAAAAAAAAGCAACTTACATTTTGATCCTGAAAAAATTACAGATCCAGGCTTTGGAGATTTATTTTATCTTAAGAATGTCAATTTTTTTCCTCCTAGGCATCATACAGGTATTGCTAATTAACATCAGGAAATGGGCCCCAATCAAGTAGCATTTCCATTAGCAATGATGCAAAACTATTTACAAAATAAAAGTTCTAATTTCAGTTGAGCAAACATATAACCATGGAAGCTAAAAAAGAACAACTGTATCTTTATTTCAGACAACAAGGACTTAAGATAATGAATGACGTACCTTGCTACCAGGAGGGAAAAAGTTATTCAGAAGTCGATATTGGATATAGTGTTATAAGGAATATCCTTTTAGGTTCAGTTCCAAGTGGGGAAAAAGACACTGGATTCATGAAGGTTGCTTGGAAGGAAGGTTTAATGGTGGACAGGAGCACATGGCATGAGCCCCTGTACAGAAAAGGTAGCTTACGTGGTTCCAGGTGAAGAGAAAAAGAGGGAAAAAGAGATGCTGAGTTCCTTGTTTTTATAGTCTAAGTTGGGTCCCACCTCTTAGATTTCCTTTTCCTGTATAGAAATGTATCCCATTGGCTCTCAGACCCCCCAGGGGCATGCTGGGGCAACTCTTGGCTTTTGTCTAATCCAGCTTTTGCTGAATGAAAGGGCCTTGGGCAAATCCTATTGTGGTTTTATCATGCAGAAGACTTCCAGTCCAGGTGAGAGGAATATGTGAGCTGGGGTGGGGGTTTCCAAGAGGAGTCTTTTGTTTCTTTAAAAGCATGTTTCCAGATGTGTTCCACAGAATATCTTCTACCTTTTAATATCTCCTAGGATATCTCATTTCCTAGGAGAGGGGTGGGTGCTAACTTCCTACAATAGCTAACATCTTTTTTTAATGAAAATCTTGTTCAACCCTGAAGCTTTAAAACGAATCAATTTATCTATTTAAAAAAACCACAATATTTTAGCATACGATAGATACACGGACCAACTGAGCTATGATAGGTATCTGAGTTCCCAACAAAACAAAAGTATTATAAGGAGAGGACACCGCTATGAAGAACAAATTATATGTATGTCGGTAGCTCTAGCTCCTTAACCAGAGAGGTTCCTGAATCATCTCCAACTTTTATGAAGAGCAGGATGCCATTAATTCAAGCTATACATTCAAGATGCTGTATTATAGTAACTGCTATCACTAATAAACTACAACAACCACCACCATTACAGAATCTTAAATGCTGATTAAAGTAATTAAAGAAATTAAACTAACAGTTTAGATATGGCTGTTTAAAACTTTATATAAAGGTAACATAAATTTAATAAATCCAGAGATTTTAGAAATGATACCGTTTTACCTGATTATGTATATATGTATATATGTATATATGTATATATGTATATATGTATATATGTATATGTATATGTATGTATATATATATATATATATATATATATATATATATATATATATATATATATATATATATATATATATATATATATATATATATATATATATTACTGATTATTACACATTTCTTCAGAGGCTGTATTATTTGCTGGAAAAGTATGTGAAGTTTTCTGTGTAGTTTTCTTATGCCATGCCTAATCACAAAAGGGACATAGCACTTGAATTATAATCTAATTTATAATCCATGTGCCACTATTCAATTGTTAAGAAAAGTCATATTTGTGTTCTGTGCCTGGGTAAAAAATTGCTTAATTATTTTAAAATAAACAGATTAAATCTATTGCTTTTAAATGTCTTTTAGTTCCATTTTCTTTGCATTTTATGATATAATCGTTTTTATCATACTAGGCATATTTAAGATCATGTCCTATAAGTTAGTCATTCCTCCACCCCCCCAATTTAAAAAGTCTGAAGAATTAGTAGCCTTTTTAGTTCATTTTGGTTGGTTTTGTTGTTTTTACTCCAACTGTTCCAGTCCTATCTGAAGGGTGATTACTAGAACCATATTCAACCCATTTATTTCATTCCCTCCACAAAATATTTCTTCTCTCTGCTTCTTTTCTTTATCCAATCTGTTAACAGACCTGTTCCCTCACCCAGGGTCCTCTCACTTTATTCTAGTCTTTTATGTTAGGCTTAGTCCAAAGTCCAAGTATCTACTGGATCACCTCTGCCTGCTTCCTAAAGAATTAAACAGTAAAGCCTACTCTTGGAGAATTCTCCTTCAGCATTCCTTCATAAAAAATATGCTTGAGAATTTTGTCTTTTAAGTTTTACATCTTGCTCAGAAAAGATGAAAACAGATATGCATTTCTGATGGATCTCCTTTCAATGGTGTTACTCTACTCTACACCAGTTTCCTAAACTTTCTGGGCTTTGCAGACCACTGGGGGGGAGGGAGAGGGGGAAGGAACGTTGGCTTACCTGAACGTTCTTTCTCTGTGCACTGCGGGAGAATCCAAGCACGGGTTAATTTCTGTCTGATTGCCCAGGGACTGAGTTGAGAAAGTTCTGGCCACGCCTCCTCTGCTCCACCGAGTCCAGCTTTTCTACGAAGGCATAGACCTTCAGTAAATCCATTACATTGGTAAGTCCGGTAATCTGTATACCCTGGACCTAGACGGTCACCAAGGCAGGTTTGGATTTTCCCGCAGCACACAGAGAAAGAACGTTCAGGTAAGCCAATGTTCCTTCTCCAGTGCGCTGCTTGGAGAATCCAAGCATGGGATGTACCCAAGCTTAATGTCTCAAGGGCGGGAAACAGGTTAGTCTAGGATCTCCGAGGTGGAATGAACCCTCTGTAGCACTTTCCTGTTGAAGGATGCCTCTGCAGAGGCAAAAACATCTAGTCTGTAGTGTTTAATGAAAGGTGATGGTGATGACCACGGCCTAGCCTGAATTTCGTAGGCTTAGGCGCTGCATGCCTTCAGCCAGCGGCCTACAGTTGATGGGGTGACTTTCCTATCCATGGATGCCGGTTGGAAGGAGATGAATAGATTCAGTCTTTCGAAATGAGGCAGTCGTTTAATGTATATTTGGAGGGCCCTCCTGACATCCAAAGTATGCCATTTTTGCTCCAGGGGATGGTTAGGTTTTGGGCAGAAATCTGGTAAAACAACCTCCTTGGCTCTGTGGAACCAGGAGTTAACTTTAGGGAGAAAGGAGGGGTCCAGTCTGAGAACCATCCTGTCAGGATGGAAAATACATAAGTCCTGACGAACTGAGAGGGCTGCCAACTCAGATATTCTCCTGGCTGAGGTTATTGCGACCAGGAATGCGATTTTAAATATCAAGAACCGTAGACTAGTCGTCCTCAATGGCTCAAACAGTAAAGAGGTAAGTGCTTGCAAAACCAGGGAGAGGTCCCAGGAGGGATAGCGATGCACTACAGGAGGCCACAAATTAGCAGCCCCTTTAAGGAAACTGCGTACTCTTGGATGATGAGTGAGAGATTGTACATTCTCATCTGCCGATAAGGTAGACAAAGTAGCTACCTGCCTGTGGAGGGTGTTGGGGGATAGACTCTTATCCAGACCCTCCTGCAAAAAAAATCTAGTACTTGTGGGATTGACGCTGATGTAGGATTGATGTGATGTTTGGAACAAAAACTGCAAAATGCGGACCAGGTAGCATTGTAAATGCGGTTAGTGGAGGCTCTTCTGGATGCCTGGATGGTCTGTATCACCTTCCCAGATAATTTATCCTTCCTCAGGATATCTCTCTCAAGTGCCAGATGGCTAACTGGAGCCATTGCGGGTCTGGGTGGAGCAAAGCCCCCTGGCTGAGAGATATCCTGTGGTCGGGAATCCTCCAGGGACAGGATCTGATAGGCTGACCAGATCCGCATACCAAGGGCGTCTGGGCCAATGAGAGGCGACGAGGAGAATTTCTGCCCTCTCCGCTAACACCTTCCTTATCACCCTCGGGATAAGAGGGAGAGGAGGAAAGGCATACAGGAGTCCTTGTGGCTTAGGGCTGCGGAGAGCGTTGACCCCTTACACCCCCGGTACTACGAATCTTGAGAAGAACCTTGGTAGATGAGTGTTTGTTGGATGAGCAAATAAGTCCACTACTGGACTGCCGAATTTCTGGGACAGAGCCAGGTGCAGGTGCCACTCTGAATGGTCTAGGGTGGTTCTGGTCAGTCAGTCCGCCTGCACATTCTATGTCCTGGAAATGTGTTCCGCCCGGATGGAATGGACATGCAACTCCACCCATAGTCCCAACTTCCCTGCCTCCAGCATGAGAGGTCTGGAACGTGTGCCTTTCTGACTGTTGATGTGTGACCGGGTGGCCACATTGTCAGGATCAGGACATGGCTGTCCACCACTAAGCTCTTGAAATGATGAAGAGCCAGGTGGACAGCTCGAAGCTCCAACCAGTTTATGTTGTTGCTCAAGTCCGATGGGCTCCAGCGTCCCTGGGTCACTTGGGACTGGACTTGGGCTCCCCATCTGAAAAGACTGGCATCCGTACTTATCGTGATGTGGGTGGGCTCTTTGAATAAGCAGCCTCTCTGTATGCCTTGGAAGTCCACCAATGAAGAGATCGAAGAACTGTTGATGGGACTCAACCAAGGCATGATGTCGAATCAGGAGATCATCTTTCCCAACAACTGAGAAAGGGCGGCTAATGGAGCCGATCTCTGCGTCTAAATTAGATTCACCAGATATATAATGCTGGACTGACGGTCCTGCGATAAAAAGACCTCACAGGTCTCGATGTTTATCACCGCGCCAATGTGAAGAAAGGTGGTGGTCGGAATCAGATAGCTTTTCTGGAGGTTCACAGAGAAGCCGTGTTCCTGTAGAGTCCGGATCGTGATTAGGAGGTCCTTGTTTGCCTGAAGGGGCAATGACGACTGGTTAATGATGTCGTCCAAATAACATTGTAGTCTTATTGGTCGCGCGCTGAGGTGCGCCACCACCGCTGCCAACAGCTTGGTGAAGATTCTGGGGGCCGATGACAGGCCGAATGGCAGGGCTCTGTACACACTAGGAGACCAGCAAACTCACTGCGGCACGAATGGAGCTAGCGGCACATGCGATCGTTCAGTAGGCTTAAATTGCACCCGCAAGGGGAGCAAACTCTCCCGGTGCCGAAAATGATGAGCCGCGGGCTTTGGAGTATGACCCGAAGATCAGGCAGTGACTGCGGGCTGCCTATTGCTGGTGGAATCTGGTGGTGGCGGTTCTTGCCGGTGGACTGGGGGAACCAGCACACACACACTGGCAGCAGATTTTAATTAGCCGCTCAGCTGCGAGGAAGCCTCCCCGCTATCGCCTGCTCCTTTGCCTTTGAAGAATCCGAACTGCAGCTGAAAAATGCGAAGAAAAAGAATCCAAGCAGAAATTCTGTGTTTTCCCACTGATTGAGCTGAGAAAGACACGTCCCTCTAGGCTCAACTGAGTATAAAAACTGGACTTGGTGGAGCAGAGGAGGCGTGGCCAGAACTTTCTCAACTGAGTCCCTGGGCAATCAGACAGAAGTTAACTCATGCTTGGATTCTCCAAGTAGCGCACTGGAGAAGGGATGGTTCCACGCGAGCAGCAGGTGACCAAATGTGTGCAACTCCATTTGCACAAGCAGCGGGCATGCATGCCGGCCGAGTTAGAACTGGGGCTACAGGAAGCGGATCCGGATATTTAAAAGAAACTCGGTCCTCACTGCTAGTGGGCGGAGACAAAACCCATCCTGACTGCTGGCTCCTCAGAGGATGGAGAATAACAGAATCACCAGGTACTTGCTCATTTGCAAGTTATGTTTCTAATAGGTCTAAAGAAAGTAGAATGATATCTGCTGAACTTCTATTTTAAGGACAAAGTGAAATTCCGTTTCCTCCAAGTTTCTTTGTCAAAATATTATAAATCAAAAACTGAGTTTTTATTTCAGAATTATGTTGTTTATACATTCTGCATATTTCATTTAATAATAATAAGCAGGACATGCAATGCTTGGATTTGCACACATACTATGCCAATACATTACAACACAGGTGTCAAACTCCCGGCGTTACGTTGCTGTCACATGATGTATCACGTTTTTCCCTTTACAGAGCTGGGGTGGGTGTGGCCTGCACGTGACACATCTGGATCACAGGCCAGCAGTTTGACACCCCTGCATTACAACATCCTAGGTTCTATGGAGGTCAAACACCAGCTAAAGAAATGTCAGCTGTGATTTCACAATTTTGTGAATAATAATAGTATTAATTGGCATTGACAAAATAACCATAAAGTCAATTGCAAAAGGCAGCTTTACTCAGAACAGCTTGCACCTTGTGACAATACCTTTAACATTATCAAATATCCACATCTAACTACCTCAGGTTTTTGGGAAGGACTCAGTGGACAAAAATGCCAATTCTGTTTGAACATCCGGCTAACTATGTGATGAACCATAATAATAATAATAATAATAATAATAATAATAATAATAATAATAATAATAATAATAATAATAATAATAATAATAATAATAATAATAATAATAATACTGCAAACAATGGCATGACAAAGTAGCGACAGGGATAAATTGAAAGATTTCAAGAAATACCATTTGCCTGCAAGCAAGAACTAGTGGACTCATAAAATAAGAGAAAGGAATAGAAAAATGAAGAAGACAAACTGCTCTGGAACTTTATAGTTCAAACAGATAAGCACTTGCCACATAACACCCAGACTTAACAACTGTCGATAAGAAAGACAAAAAAAGTTTCTGGTTAGTGGACATGGCAATAACTTGAGACAACAGAATAGAAGAACACCATCAAACATCAACGTCTGCTTATCCTAGATCCTTGGGAAGGACCTGATAGATGCATAAAAATGTCAAATCCATTCTTAACATCTGGATGACTACATGACCAACCACAATAATAATACCTGCCCCATAGGAATGGAGGTATATTTGCTTTAAATCAAACAAACTGTAGAATAAGACTCATACATTGGCTGATTATATAAAAAAACAAGCATTAGTGCAAGCCAAGAACAAACATTAGTGCTAGTTAAAAATTGGAACATACTGAATGTAAGGGAAACAAAATACAAATTTTGAAATAATGTAATAAAAACAAGAACAGAATGCTGGCATGAAGAAGCATTACATGGTCAATTTCTACAAAATATCAAGGGGAAATTGAATAAAGATAAAACCTGGCAATGGCTTATAACTGAAACATTAAAAAAGAATCTGAAGGCTTGATTTTGGCTGCTCAAGACAAAAGCTATTCAAATTAATGAAATCAAGGCCAGAATTGAAAAATCAAATGATTCAAAATGCAGATTGCACAAAGAAGCAGAAGAAACAGTAGATCATATATTCAGCATGTGCAAAAAGACTGCACAAACTAATTATAAACAATAGTATAACACAGTTGCCAAAATGATTCCCTTGGAACTTCTGTAAAAATTATCACTAGTCATTAATGAAAAATTGGTGGGAACACGTAGTTAAAAAGTAATACAAAGTAATCAGGTCAGAATATTGTGGGATTTCCAAATACAAACTTATATAATCTTGGCTCATAACACACCTGGTTAAACTGTGCAGAACAGAAGACAGAATATTTGTCTTTGTGAGAAGATCACAAAGTATCAAATCTGAACACTGAAGTTGAAAGATTATGGTACAGGCTAGTCATGGTGATCCCAGTGATTATTGGCACATTAAGTGCTATACCCAAAAATCTTGGAGAGCACTTAGAAATCTGTGCATTGACAAAATTTCCATTTGTCAAGTACTAAAGGCCACACTGCTTGGGTCTGCACATATATTAAACTGATACATTACAATATCCTATGTTCTTGGGAAAAACCTGATACGCATGAAGGCCAATATCAGCTAAAGCAACGGTCCCTAACCTTTCCGGCTCTACGGATTGGCAGCAGACACGGGATAGGGGAGGCTGTGAGGTTAAAGAACTGGTACATGTGATTTTACATTGTTGTGTAAACAACAACAACAACAATAATAATGCCAATAGTAACAGGCATCTTGGATGCAATCCCCCACAACTAGAGAGAGCACTGTTTGAACCAGGGCTGTGGAGTCGGTAGATAAATGTTCCGACTCCAACTCCGAAGTTTTTTGTACTTCCGACTCCGACTCCGACTCCAGGTACCCAAAATTTCCTCCGACTCCGACTCCTCGACTCCGACTCCACAGCACTGGTTTGAACATCATCAACATTTGACAAAATCACCATCAGTCAATTGCAAAAAGAGCTTTACTTGGAACAGTTTACATCCTGCGATGATAACTTTTAATATCATCAGACAATAACATCTGCCTATCCCAGGTCCTTGAGAAGGATTTGACAGGAAGACAACAATGCCAAGTCCAGTTTAAATATCTGGCTGTCTGTAGGACTAATCATAATAATGACAATGTATTAAACTTATGCTGCCTAGCACTTAATGATTCTACTCCCTAAACACAGATTTCCTAAGCAACTTCCTATATATGCTGTTTCAACAGTAAAAACTAAAATTTAATGAAATACCTTCCATTCACAGTATACAAAGCTATATCACACTGAAGTAGCAAAGTCCAAAAAGAACAGTAGGACAAGCAGGTTATGTAATTTACTAGCCAATCCACTAAACCAAGAACGAACACAGGCATGTAGCCTTAGGCAAATTCAACTGAAGCTAACAATTAAAAAAAAATCTAGTCAAACTATGCCTGACCTGGAATTTTCTAAAAAACAACAATAACCCCCCCCCCCAAAATAATATTTTTAAAAAGTGCTGCTTGGCTAGTCTTTTTCTATTTTTCCTATCCACCCTGAAATAGATCTTGTGGCACATTACAGAATCCTGGCAATACAAATTGGCACTCCCCTATGAAAAGATAAGATTTTGGCCATCCATGTTTATCTCCTTTTTCAGTACAGATCTGGCACAGTTAGTACTTCAGATGCCTAATCTGAATAAATTCAACTCTTCCTTTATGTCAAAGTTTAGTCGATTGAAAATTACTAAGCTAGCTCACATAAGACACTGTTGGCCAAAGTTGCAATTATTTTTATACATAAGTCACAAACATGGAAAAGTATTATTAGACAGTGCCAAAAATTAATAGGGCTCTCTGGAAGAATGTTTAGAAAAATGATTTAGAGAAGCTTAGCAATATGCACAAGCTGATGTATTATGATTTGTTTGGTTAATCACTATTTTTGCTCAATCAAATACACTTGTTAGGAGTATAATTCTCATAATTCCTACCCTCCAGTAGCTTGACTAAGAATTCTGGGAATTAAAATCCCAACATATATTGAGTGCATATGTTGTGAAACTTCTTTGTGGCAAGCCTTGCTCAGGTAATAACATCATAGGGCAGATACACAGATGGACTGGCTGCATGAAACATGCTGCAAAAAACACAGTAAGCTTCCATTAACTTGCACTTCAAAAAAACTATCCCATCATTTGTTGCTTCATCAGGGACTGCTAACACTTTCTTGATTCACATACAGAGGTTATTAAATCTTAATAACGTAAAGTTAAAAAAAGTTTTTAAACCTTTTAAATATTTTGAGTAGGTAAGAGATCAGTTCCTATCCCTCTCTGTAGAGCTCCTTTGTGCCTCTATGGTTTATTAATTAATTTATTTGCTTGCTTAATTATGTGCCTGCTCAAAGTCACATTGTTTGAACTGAACAGCCTTATAAATCTTAGCAATCAATCAATTAATTGGCAGAATCTCTTAGCCAAATGTTCTTTCATTTCATCTGCTCTTGAGCTTGGCTAAGCAAGGCAAGCCATCAATAATGAGCAAGTTGATTAAATGCATAGGACAAAATCAATACCTATCTAGCTGGTGTACATTCTACTCGATCCCAAGGACCTTGAGCAATTTACACAAATCAAACAGCAAAGCCAACTCCTCCACAAACGACTGGAGCATGGAAGCAGTATGAAATATTGCCCTTCTTTGGCTAGTAACTGAGGTCATGTCCTCTGTCCTGTTATCTGCTATCTGTTGCAACATTATCGTTTTCTTTAAGGGAGATACAGGATGATCTTAATTTTCTTTTGTCTTCTTACTCACACCCCATTTCTTATCTTTCTCTACATTACTTAGAAGTTATCTCAATCTCTACACCCTAGATTTCTCACTCCTCAGGTTGTAAAGACAATCTTTATACTTGCCACATATAAATTGGATTATAGCCTATTTCCTAAGCAACTAAAGTAGAATAAATGCTTCTTGAGCATATTTTTAATTTTCCAAATTCTTTATTACTATTATAAACACAGTTATCCAAATTGGGCGCCCCTAGACAAAATAATATTCTTCAATGAAGCTCAAGTGAACAATACTGACATGGTTAAAATTAAGCACCACATTTTTCTGTAAATTTGAATCCACTTACTATTTATATGCAGTTATTTATTCAGATTTAAAAAAACATATATAAGTTGCAAGTTCTGACACCCTCTTCCATCAGCCAAGCTTGTTGGAAGTTGTACTTCAGGGACTCTGAAAATTCACAAATTCTTACTCATTTTAACAATAAAACATGATCAGCAAATCAAGATATGCAGCTTCATTGTCAGAGATGCAGATTGACATGGATCTTGATATTAAAGTTCAGCCTGAATGAGAGTCACTTTTACCGATCATATTATTTTCTTTTCTCTATTATTTTGTTGCACTGTGTCAGACTAGAAAATGTTAAAACTAAGGATCAAAACAGGCATCTTCAACACCACCACCATTTCTTGAATGCCACAGCTGAAATGGGAACACAAGACAATGGTAACAATATTTAACTGAAATGAATGCCCTTTGTAATAAAACTATGATTTAAAAAAGCCTAAATTAATGGAAGAGAAGGCCAAAAGGAAAAAAAATGTTTCTGAAGTTTGTTAAATGGAGGTTTTTTAAATGAGCAGTTTACTGTATTTTTCTCTCACAGTCTTGCCAATCTGACCAAATATAGAAGAGAAGCAGCAGGTTTTTTCACCTGCTATTAAGTTATCTTGCTTTTTATGGGTAAAAGATATCAAAGACCAAGGACAAATCACTGTATCTTTATTACATCCTGTTTGGCCAAAAACAGAAGTAGGGATATGCAGGTCAGGGCTTAGACCAACTTCAGGCAGAGGATTTCTCAAACCAAGTCAGAAGTCCAACAACTTGCCAGGTTTTAAGAAACATATGCCCCCAAATACTATACAACGCAAGAATAAACATTCTCTGGGAGTATGGAGTTATTTGATAGCAACGTTCTCCATAGTGGGTGGAGCCAGCCTCCAAGAATGGGTTAAACCTGCCCTCTAGCCAATCAGGACCGAGTTTTCAAAAGTATAAATAGAACCCTCTTGCCTTGGCACCCCCTCTTTTTTTCTCGGTCCTTAGCCAAAAAGGACAGTGCTTAAACCCATTCTTCGATTTCTCCACCAACTACTGAATTTCTACTACTTCCTGTGAGTTATTGCTTCATTGATTCTTACTTGACAGCTGTCACTCAGAGACTCTTCAATCGTGTCAGCTTACTGGGCATTGCCCCATTGGGCCTTGTCCCTAGCTGGGGGTTAGGACTCCCCAGGGAGGAGATTACCCTTAACAGTTGCACATCTGTTGTGTACTGGGGTTTTCTCACCTTAATCAACCAGTCAAATAATTGCAGCCTTGTCTTGCCTGTCAGGGAGGGAGGTACTCCAGATCGTGATCTTCAGCCACAGAAGCCCTGAGCTTGGGTGGCCTGCAATCAGCTTGAGTTTGTCTCCTATAAGCCAAACTAGCGTTCCCCTCCAATCGGCTTGAGTTTGTCTCCTATAAGCCAAACTAGCATCCTTAATTGACTTTTGGAGCCGACATCGGCCGCAATCGATCGAGCGGCGTCGGAAAAGGGCGCTAGAAATTTCACACCTTGCCTTGCATCGGGAGAGAAGGCCTCGGCAAGGCAAACTGACAGGCAGACTTCAAATCATCTTCGCTCAGATCGGCTGCTTCCTTGCCTCAGAGCCTGCCTTTGACCCCTGCTACTCCATAGTTCAGCCAGAATGGCTGACAAAGGCCATAAGCAGGGGAAGGCAAAGCAGAAGACCCCCAGGGTCACTCCTGCTGAGGACATTTGCCAGGGGGGGGATTAGAAACTATGAGCCCTGCCAGTGCCAGGGACAGGTCACTTCTACGCCCATCCTCCCCTTCTGAACGCTCCAAGTCATCCAGCACAGCTGTTTTTTTGCTCCGTCTTGTGCCTGAGAAGCTGGCAATCTGGGTGCTGCTTCCTGAGGGCTTGTTCCCTCTTTTTGTTTGGAACTTCAGAAATCAGTCAGTCTGCTCCAGGAGACCCAGAAAACTGACAGTTAGTGGCTAGGCCTTAGCAGACTCCTTTCTCCTCAGGAGACAACAAGTTTAGGAGTGCCTCGTGGGTGGCCACCATTTTGAATTACACAGGACCGCCCACTTCAAAAAAATTCTTTTTTCTTTTGAGGCCTCCTTTATTTAACTTGCCTTCTGTGCAATGGGTGACAAGAGCCAGCAATCTGGCAAGGCTCCTTTGATCCAAGGCCCTGTCTGTACCTGTCTCTAGTGCCTGGGCCGTATGCTTCCATTTGAGCTGCTCTGCATTGCTCTGCTTATCTTCAGCCAGGTAACTGTGTAGGCAGCCTTTGAGAGTGCCAGTGGCCATCTTGAAGCCTCCCACAGGGTGGCAGCCATTTTGATTGCCCTCAGAATTGAAGGCACTAAGGGCGTGGCCATTTTGTTTCAAATACCAAAAGTGGGCAGAGACCATTTTGAAGCCACATCAAGGACGGTGGCCATTTTGGATGCCCTTTCTTGCCGGTGGCCATTTTTAAGGCCTAATATGGGCAGTGGCCATTTTGAAAGACCAACTAAGGGCAACTGCCATCTTGTTGGCCTCATTTAAGGGCGTTGGCCATTTTTAGTGACTGTTTGGACCTACTAATTTACCCAGGCCTTTCTGAGGCCTGCCTTGTTGGCAGAGGCCTTAAATAAATATGGATACTGTTATTTGAATTGAGCTGACAAAAATTCAGACTAGCTGTCTGTAGGTCTGCCTCAGGAGTAACTGTTAAAGCATGTTCAGGTATTCATATATGACAATAACAAGCTAAACGTATCAACTTAGAATGAAGATTCTATCTATATCTTAAAAATGGCTTGAACAAGGGCTTTCAGCAGAATTTAGAAGTAGTAAGTTACAGATCTCACATAAAAGGAACAAATGAGCCTAGTGAGCACTCATTCCAGTAACAGTTTAAAACCAAGCCTTTTTCTGGAGTCTATGAGCCCAGCATAACTGGAACTATATACAAACTATCAATTTTTCTATATACAAACTATCAATTTTTTTTCTGTATTTGAAAATATCAGTCTCTTATGAACTGAACTTTAAGACAAAGACAACAGGATTTGTAAATTGGAGTTAATTTTTAAAATGATGCCTTTTACAAAGGAAATTACCCTATCCAAAGTACTCTACCCTACTCATTCTTACCTAGCATCCCCCAGGGAGGGGGACCTAGTGGACGGGAGTTCCCTGGATGCCAGGGAATTCTCATTAGCTCACTCTGGCATTCGGAACCAGACAGCTCCATTCACAAGCCAAAATCAACCTGCTGCTCAATCATCATCAGCTCAAGTGGCTGTCTAAGCCAGGTCAATGGGGTCCACCTCCAGATGGACGCTTGCTTGGTGGAGCTGCCTTGGAGCTACCTAAGGTTTTTGCCCTGAAGAAGGACTTGTGTCCCTCAGCAGCCTTGTGCCCCTCTGAGACCCTAGCAGTCTTGGGGGGAGGAGGAGAGTTTCTGGTCAGTGGTGACCTGTCCCTTGCCTCAGTCAGTGTGCCAGGGGCTGACTCCCCATTAGGGTCTTATGTGGGACATGGCTTATGTGATTTTGCCTTACCCTTTCCCGATCTACCTTCGGGCGGGTGGAGAGCCATTCTTGATTTAAAACGCCTCAATAAATATGTCATCTACAAGAAATTCAAGATGCATACCCTGCAATCAATTCTGGCGGTCATTAGGCAAGGCGACTTTCTCGCCTCAATTGACCTTTCGGAGGCTTACCTCCACATTCCAATCAATTCATCTCACCGCCAATACCTCCGGTTTTGCCATGCAGGGGTGCATTACGAATATCTGGCGTTGCCCTTCGGCCTGTCTTCAGCACCTAGGGTGTTTACCTTGACCGCCCACCAGCGGGCTATCCCCGTGCGTGTCCAGTGCTACCTGGATGACATTCTCATCCAGTCTTCCTCTCTGTCCCAGGCAGAGCAGGACACCCAGGTAGTCCTTAACTCCTTTGGGCACCACGGGTTCCTAGTCAACATGGGAAAAAGCCAATTGTCACCTTCTACCAGGATGACTCACTTGGGGGCCATCATTGACTCTCTGGAGTGCACGGTGTACCTATCTCAGGAGCGGAGAGACAGCCTATCGGATTTAGTCCAGCGTGTTCTGGACCAAACAAGGGTTCCCCTGAACCAGCTGTCCTCCCTCCTGGGGAAGGCAATATCAGCCATTCACATCACTCCATGGGCTCACCTGCATTCCAGAGACCTCCAATGGTTTGTTCTCCCTTTCCAGAGATCCGGTCGCAGCGATTCCCCAGCCAGGGTCCACCTCCCGACAGGGGTCCAGAAATCCCTCAGATGGTGGTCTTCAGCCACTCTCACCAAAGGCACCGGCTTCCTGGAACCACGGAGGCTGACTCTGACCACGGATGCCAGCACCACAGGTTGAGGGGCCCACATCGAGTCCCAGGTTGCCCAGGGCACTTGGTCCAGTGCCAAGCAGAGCCTCCCCATCAACCTGTTAGAACTGAGGGCAGTCAGGTTGGCCCTAGCTCACTTCCAGGGCCGTCTGTCGGGCAGTCACATGCTTGTCTTGACAGACAATGTAACAACGAAGGCCCATATCAATTGCCAGGGCGGGACCATGTCCAAGGTCCTCATGGCTGAGGCAATTTATTTATTTATTTATTTATTTTATTTATTTACACTGGGGCTCTGGGCAGAGCGGCATCTGCAGTCCATCACAGCAGAACACATCTCCGGGGTGAGCAACACAACCGCAGACTGGCTCAGCCGGAACTCCATCGGCCTAGAGGTAGAGCTCTTGCCTCACAATCAGGAGGTTGTGAGTTCAGTCCTAGGTAGAGGCAGATGTAGGGTCTCCTGCTTGGGCAGGGGGTTGGAATAAATGACCTGTAAGGTCCCTTTCAACTCTGTTAATCTGACCCGGCGGAGTGGTATCTTCATCCGGACATTTTCCAGCAGCTGGTCGGTCGGTTCGGTCTGCCAGTCATGGACCTCTTCGCCACCCCGGAGAATGCCAGGTTGCCCAGGTTCGTCACCAGGTTCCGGACACAGGGGGCAGCAGACACAGACACTCTTCAATGCGACTGGCCGCAAGGGCTACTATATGCATTCCCTCCCCTCCCCTTGATCCCCAAGGTCATCCGGAGGGTCCTGCAGCTGAGGGTGGAGGTGCTCCTTCTAGCTTCCCACTGGCCCAGATGGGCCTGGTTCGCGGACCTGTCCGTGTCACCTCCTTGGCGGATCCTGCCGACAGAGTGGTCTCTTGCCCAGGGGTCAGTCCACCATCCAGAGCTGCATTGGCTACAACTGACCGCCTGGCACTTGAGCTACTCACTCTGAAGCACTGCCTGGTTCCGGACAATATTGCTCAAATCATGTTGGCCTCTAGGAGGCCGTTTACTGAACGTATTTATTCGGCCACGTGGAAGGCCTTCTGTCGCTGGTGCGTGCAGGTGGGATATTCCCCTGTAGAACTGTCAATAATCAATGTCATTCAATTCCTGCGCCAGGGACTTGCCAAGGGTCTTTCCCCTAATACGCTCCGCTGCCAAGTGGTGGCGCTATTCACTGTACTCTCCTGCCAAAACCTGGACTCCCTATCCAGTCACACACTCCTGAGACAGTTCCTGAAGGGGGCTACCAACCTGTCCCTCCTGTAGTCCATAGGTTCCCAACCTGGGACCTATCTAAGGTATTAACTACTCTCACTGAGGGCCCATTTGAGCCTCTCTCTACGGCCTCTCTGGCCCACTTAACATACAAAGGAGTCTTTCTTGTGGCAGTGACTTCCGCACGCAGGATCTCAGAACTGGCCGCTCTGTCTGTGAGGGGGGACCTGTGCGTCTTTCACTCCGACAGGGTGGTCCTGTGCCTGGACCCCACCTTCGTCCCGAAGGTAAACACGTACTTTCACAAGGCGCAGGAGATCATTCTCCCCAGTTTCTACCAAACTTCACTCAATGACACTGAGCGTGCGTGGCACCTGCTGGACATCAGGCGTGCCCTGGACATCTATTTGCAATGCACCTCTAGCTTCCGATGAACTGAGGTGCTCTTTGTGTCCTTTCGCCCTTCTTCCATGGGCTCCAAAGCATCATCCTCCACGGTGGGCCGTTGGCTTCGCGCGACCATCTCCTTGCCTTACGAACAAATGTCTTTGCCCCGCCCCCCGGATTTACAGTGCACTCCACGCGCAGCGCAGCCACCACTGCGGCTTGGAACGCCCGGGCCTCCATTGTGGAGGTTTGCCGTGCGGCCACATGGGCCTCCCCGACACCTTTCGTCCGGCACTATAAACTAGATTCCTATGCCTCAGAGGAGGCAGACTTTGGCCGGAGGGTGTTACACCAAGGTGTGGAAGGAATAGGTCAGTATCAGCCTGCTTCAGGTGGCTGGCCCTAGGGACAAGGTACTTTGGTATGTCCCATTCTTGGAGGCTGGCTCCACCCACTATGGAGAAGGGACGTTGTTACTTACCTGATACGTGGTAAATACCTCTCATAGGGTGGAGCCAGCCTCCAAGTCCCTCCCTGTTCATGGGATTGGCTGGACTGCCCGTATTCAACCATCTTTCATTCTGTAAATATGTTCATGCAATCTGGTGTCATTTTTCCTCTGTTTGCTCTTCCTTATTAAAAACGTTGGTTTAATGGGTAAGCACGTTTGAGTTTGACCTTCTTCCCTCGTAAAAAAGAGGGGGTGCCAAGGCAAGAGGGTTCTATTTATACTTTTGAAAACTCAGTCCTGATTGGCTAGAGGGCAGGTTTAACCCATTCTTGGAGGCTGGCTCCACCCTATGAGAAAGGACGTATCAGGTAAGTAACAACGTCCCTTCTACCCAGGCAGGGGCACCTTCATTTAAAGGTTATGATAGATGACAAGTTGTACCACATGTAAAATCCAAGAAGCTTTAACACTTGACTTTCACATTGTGGTTAGATTGTGATTTTCATGCTTCATGTACTTAAATCTAATGTGTGAACCCTGGCAGGCACCTGACCATGCTGCAAATTCCTGCCTTTTTCCAATGGCTTGATTATTCACTTGTTTGTTTCACTTCTGTGTGCTCCATACAGTCCAGGACATAGAAAAATCCACAAGCAACATCTTCAGTGTGGTTGCCTATCTCAGCCATCGTTCCCCATGTTTCCTGTAATGACGCACCCACACGACACTAATAAAACTGCCTCCTCCCTTCCTGTCTCCCTTATAATCCCTATTACCTTCTCAACCCATGATACCAGAAAATGTAGTCACCAAAAGCTGAGCTCATCAACAAATATTGTATAATACGAGTAGTATCTGCCTGAAGGGATGGAAACCAGCACCCCTGCTAAAGTATTTTGATCTCCCTTATGAACAGAAGATGTGAAAATCAGCATATATAATACTTATTAATTCTTCATTTGGTGTTTAGAAGGATTGAGACAGAAGTGATTTTAAGAACCAGTTGTCTCAAAATTAAAATAGTGGCACTCCTAGTTATAACTCCTAGTTATGCAAACATTTAATGTTATTTCCTTGGGCAATTTAGATAAACGAGATTGTATTTTGTATGTTAGAGTCAAGGAAGTATAAGGGTAATCGGATATCCAGATTACACCTACCTTTCTATCTTTATGTCTGTTTACAGAGTCCGAGTCATTCTTTGTATGAACTTCCCACACACCAGGAAATACACACTACACCAAACAGTTCAAAGTAAACTTTCAAATCCAATTAAGTCCATTATGAACATATTATATTGTCAATTTCAGCTTTACAATGACTCCAATTACTGTATATTAAAATAGGTTAAAAATAACCCAAATGTAGATGCCCTATGAAGGGTGAGCAACTTGTGGTCCATGCTATTGGCAGTCAACACTTATACGCACCATCATCAGATGAATGATTCAATAGCAACTGTTCAACAATTCTCAAAGCCTTACACTCATATTTGTTTTATGATTCATACAGTAGTATATTTTATATGCAAAAGATTTCAGATTCAATTCCAAAATAGAGCTTTGTTTGCAGCCTTGGGGACATTGTAGCACTAGAAAGATCAGTTTCCTAGGTTCATATATATTTAGATTTACATCATAAATCTGGATGGCTAGTTTAACAATCTGAAAAATTGTTTTCTTCTGACAACTCTCTCATGCAAAAATCTTGTGGACTTGTGATACACACCTCCAGCATCCTCTAAAAGTTTGGAAAATATTTATAGGGATCTATGGTTCTGTTTCACAGATCTGTCCAATTTGGGGGCATTTCTAATAGAGATTTTCTTGATCTTTAACCTGATGTCAGTCAGTGAAGGAATTGAAGGTGAAAAGTAGTTGGATGCTTCAACAACACAATGATCCAAAAATAGAACTCTAAATTAACTACTTGGTACTTAAAGGAAAGAAAGATAAAGGCATCTGAAAATATTTTACTATCCTCAAATTTGAATATTATTGGAAATTACTAGAAATCCGAAGGGTGGTTTCAAATATGATATACATGCAAAGTTATCTAAGAATATATTATTAGATAGTTGATTTCTGCAAGGAAGAATGAGGGGAGAAATCTAAAAGCAAGAACAGAAAGATTCTTAGCTGGCTACAAGAAACATTAAATAACCACCATATACTTGTATACTTAGAAGTAAGTGTTTCTGCATTTGATGAGGCTAATTTTGAGTAAACAATTCTAGCATAGTATACATTATACACAGTGGTAAAGCCAGATGTATTGATATTTTACCATGCAAGCATCTATTCCCCTTATGCAATAATGACTTTATAAATATTTTTATTGATACCAGTAAAATTTGGCACCCAAATTGCAGTTTCAACATTGTAATGTTTTCTTTGATATTTTGGAGAAATAAATGTGTCAAACCTCTGTAAACCTTAACACGGATTTATTTGTACACCAAAACAAATGAGGGGAAACATTGGCCCTCTCCCTGTTGCAATGTTCTTGTGTTGCTACAAATGGTCCAGGCCCTCTGAAGCCAACAGAAGACAGAATAAGAGAGTTGGAAGGGTGAGGGTTTATATAACAAATGACTTCCCCAACACCTTCAACCCCCAATTCAATGTGGCTTTCTCATTAACTTGAAGTTGAATGCCTATGATGTAATATATTTCAAAAGCAGTAAAGAGTGCTGTGTGCCGCAAGAGGAACACAGGCATAACAAAGCTAAAGAACTTTTTCAGAGCAGGTGTGGCATGCTAAACACTCTTGTTCTCGCAAGTGCATGAGCTGGTGACCAGGCCTTCAAATTCTTCAATTGCGTGGAACAAGAGTAGTATGAAAGATATAAAGGATAAGAAGATGTATATATAAGTGGAATATATCTCTCCACCCAACAAGGCATATACTCCACATTGATATAATTCCTGTTGTACCCAGCATTTCTAACAAAAAACATAACACTGAACTTTTGTTATCTGAACATCATTTATTAAAATTGAATGAATTCAAGTACTATTTGAAACTCTACCATGAATCCAAACAGCTTATTTGGTTAGGATTAGGGTTAGGACTGTGGCTGTGTGTGGTGTGTACACACACCAAAAAATTTAGGAAACAATTTTAGAGTTAATGATTATCGTTTTGCTGCTAGTTTGCAGCAATACGTCAACTTGGCAGGAAGTTGGATCGGGACCATCTGTAAATTCCACAATGAAATGGCAGGCAAGGAAGTTGAATAAAAAATTTTCTAGAAGACAGTGACGGTGACAAATTTATAGAGGATACTTTCATAATGTTACTAAGAAAATGGCAAGAAATCAGAATCTGGGTTTTACTCAAGGCATTCTCTAGTATCATATTATTATCATTATTCAATATCTGTAATGCTGTTGTTTTTATTATTTTATATGTATTTTTACATATTTCCATCCAGTCCAGGAAACCAAGGTTGAATGAGCAGTTAGAAATATAAATAATTGTATGTGATTACTTTCTCTGCTTTCTAGGCCTATTATTTTAACTTTCAGTAATTGTTATACATCCCTAAGTAGGAAAAAAGAGTGCTATATCATGTCAGTTATGTTTTTTGTGGTTAAATTAATTTTATACTTTATTAGGCATTCCATGGTAAAAGAGGAAGTGCAAATCAGCTGTTACTATTCTATTCATTCCCTCTAAGCCAAAGTGAGATTTCAGTATTTGCACAGGAAAATGGTTAATAACAACCAAGCAATAGGAAAGTGTTCTTTCAGTATTTATTGTAAAAGGAAAAATACTAACTACCGTATATTTCGGAGTATAAGACATACCGGAGTATAAGACACATCTTAGTTTTTGGGGAGGAAAATAAGGGGGGGAAATTCTGCCTACCAGGTATTCATCTGGCTAGTCCTTATCCTGGCCAGCTTCAGCACATTAGTTCGCTCGCTGGTTTTGAGGTTGGGGCTGTGCTTCTAAAGCACAGCTGATTGTCGGAGGGAGCAGCAATTAGAAAAGGAGGCAAAGCACGAACATCGCTTAGCTCGTGTTGGGGCTGAAAAACAGCTTCAAAAGCACAGCTGATCATCGGAGGGAGCTCCAGTGACTAAAGCAGGCAAAGCATGGAAGGGGTAAGAGAAGGCAGCAGCTGTTCTGGGTAGCTGTTCTTGGGCACTGCACATCGAGTGTTTGGAGGCTGAAAACGCAACACACAGAGCCCAAAAACACAAGCCATTGTCGGTGGCAATCTCTGCAGCCAGGAAGCGGACGCGCGAAGGCTGAAGGGTAGGGCCAGCGGGTGAGCGGGGCTACATTTGGAGTATAAGACGCACCCAAATTTTCAGCCTCTTTTAGAAGGGGAAAAAGTGTGTCTTATACTCTGGAAAATATGGTATATGATTAAAGAATACACATAACTTAGAGAAGTGGGAAAGGGCTCAACCATTTACCCACCCACATATTTGTCTGATGGATACTTTAAAATGCGTTGAGTATTTTTTTTATCATTACTGTGATGCTTTAAGAAACAACTTAGTTAAGAAAAAAATGCTAAGCTAACCAAAAGGTATATTATCAAACTAAGAATGTTACTACTCGGCTTATCGTTATAGCTTCAGTCAACTACAATTTTCAACAAGGTACTGCATGCATTTTTATCCTGATCCACCAAATTGGATGGTGCATGCTAAACCATTTTTTTCATTGATTTTTTCATTGAATTTTTTTCATTCAAAAGAAATTCAGGTGCACTTCTAACCTTAATTGGCATGGTTTTATCACATACCTTGGTAAGCAAAGGAAAATGTCTGTCTGAAGAATGGAGGAATTCAATTAGAAGTTGTCTCTTTTGTGTGAAGGTGCAGCCACAGTGTATATGATAGGTGCATAAATGACACAAGGCCTATACATTTTTATTTATTTTATTTAGCATATGGCATCTGTAGAGGTTATGCAATCACTGATATAAATTATAAATTTATATTAAATTTTCTTGTAAAATCATCCAGTTTAATACACTTTAGAATATATAAAGCAGTACTATTTGATAATGGTGCTGGTTTGGTCTCTGGCTCATGTCCAACACACATTGGTACTATAATTTATCTGCATTTAGTTTTGCTACTTCCTGGTCTGTTTTCTTCCCGAGAATGGAAATACTGTATAAGTTAACTTATGTAAATAAATGTGCAGACCACCACAAAATATCCTAAAATCCTTTTGCCACTATATATGAAGCATTTCAGAACTGTGTAATATTTTGTTAAACAACATATCGTGCAAGAAAGTAAATTCAGTATAGAGGTACCAGAATACTGTATTTTAAAAAACATATTTCTGTGTATGAATTTAAGATACACATCCCATACCAGATACCTAAATCTTATTTTTAAGATGGCTCCATTACTATCCTGCTTGCTCTTAATGTTACTTCTTTTCTAAATCACTAATTGAAAATGTTTATTATCTTTGGCTTCTGCAATGGCAAAGAACAGGGTTTCATACTTTTGTGTTTGATACCCTGTAAATTATTTGAAAACTGCTATAATATTCCCCTCAGTGTTTTCCTCTCAAGTCTAAGCACTTCCTTTTCCATTATTATTATTATTTTTTGCAGAATTTAATTTTTAATCTCCAAATAGGCGTTGGGATCATACCTGATACACCTTTTCTCATCTGGTGGAACCAGCCTTCAGAGAGGGTTGTCCTGGACCAATCGTCTCGAGGGTTGATTCAATTTGCATTCAGCACGGATCCGCCTCTTCCTGCCCAGATCTGACGAATCGCTGATTAGACTCAGGTGTGGTAACTCAGTGTTTCTATACTTACTGAGTGGACTCCCCTGAGGTTGTAGGTAAATAAGAAGCTATAGAGTGACTATTAATATGGATTATAAGAAATACTAAGGTTATACGTGTATACAACTACTATAAAATCAGAATAAGAATAAGGGTGGGAATTGAAGGCTGGTTCCACCAGATGAGAAAAGGCGTATCAGGTATGATCCCACCGCCTATTCTCCATCTTGGCTGGAAACAGCCTTCAGAGAGGGACATACCAAAGCAGAGGTCCCAGGGAGGGAAAAGGAAGGTAAGGTGACCACTGCACCCTAATGAGTGTCCACGACTTGCTGTAGAACTCTTCTGCTGAAGGCTGCGCCCGAGGACGCATAAGAATCAATCTTGTAGTGCCTAATGAACTGTGAGGGGTGAGCCCAAGTGGCGGCTCGGCAAACCTCTTCCAGAGATGCTTATGTTGACCAAGCTGCTGTAGTAGAGGCACTTCTTGTGGAGTGTGCTGTGATGCCCTGAGGGGAAGGTAGATTAGCTAGCTCGTATGCTTTGGCTATGACCTTCCTGATCCATCTACCTATGGTTGTTGAGGATGCTTTCTGTCCCAATGAACGAGGGTGGAACCCCAGGAATAGAACCTCCATTCTTCTGTGTTCCCTGGTGCGCTCAAGGTAAATTTTTAGAGCCCTCCTGACATCCAGCCTGTTCTATCCGTTTGTCGTCTGGTTTGAGGAGCTCCTCTGTCTCTCCAGGAATCGTGGAAGAGGAATGAAGTCCTCTGATAGGTGCATCTACTGAAGGTAGTGGGAGTAAATCAGACAGATTAGAAGCGACATTGAAATATTTCTTGTCTAGGAAAGATACTGCTGGCCCTGAAATAGGGGAGCCTTTCTGGGCTTTAAAGGTCTTGGCAAACAACCTAGGAATAGGTATGAAGTCTACCTCCTGTTCCGCCTCTGAGAACAGAGGATCTTCTTCATCCTCCTCTGCGACGCTCGAAGAAGGTGCGGGAATCTTAATCCTTGCCGCTGTACGTGCCTTGAATAACAATGACTTAAACAATGTTGGAGAAAAAAGTCCGGACGAGGACGGTTGTTCGTTATTTGTGCATTCATCATCTGATAGTTTTAGTTTGGAATTATCTTCCTCCCCATCTTCTTCTTGCTCTTCCTCCCTGAGGTCATCAGGATTTGACTCCTCTGACGAATCCTCAGAATTACTATGTCTTATAACTGCCTTGCTTTTGGATGGGGCCATCCCTTTCCTCTTGTGCTTGGATTTTTTGTCTAAGGAATGTGAGGTTGAGGGACCTTCATGAGCAAGGGACCTTAAGCTGGTGGAGATAGCCCATTGAAGAGCTGATTCCATCCAACTCTGGAACTCAGTCCGGTTAAAGGATGGCTGAGAAGCCTCTGGAGATGTAGAAGGTTGGGTTGGAACTGCTAAGTCCCCACCAGGTTGATCAGACAACGTCTGACGGGCTTCCAAACTTTCCTGAGTATCAGAGTCACCCCATAGGTTATCTTCAGGTCTGACAATGTTATTAACATCAAGTGCTAGGGAATCCCCTGCTATCCCCTTGACCTGTTGTTCTGGTGCCCTCCTAGAGCCCTGCCCGGCCTCTGATGCCCTTTGTGCTTTATCACAAATTTTCTGAATGGCTCTGTCCCTTCGCTTTTCAGATTGTTCCGTTGCCTTGGAAATTCCTTTCCTGCTCCTTAGGTTAGAACGGGGGGGGGGGTGACCTCTCTGGAGAGGAAGAAAGCTCCCTCTCTGGTGAATCCTTTCTACACCTCTTGCCTTCCGTTCTGGAATTTGTGGAATGCTCAGAATCCATGCCCCTAGTGGTTGGAATGAGCCTGTTGGGAATTTCCTGTCACCTCCCTCTTTGTTTAGGATGGCCACCCCATGTGTCGCCACGCGGTCAGGGACCAGGCGTAATGACCGACACACAGATCTCCTGGGTTCCCTTAGTCAGGGCCCCCCTGGGGAGGTACTCAGCTCTCCCCCCCCACTTTTTTTCTGCTTTTCTCACTCTTCCGATTGTTGGTGCCAGTGAGAGAGATCAGATGGCACGATCTTATTCAAGCGGCGTCCTGGGGTGCTGGCCTTAATCAGCTTTTTAAATCCCCTGCTGACAGGCTGCTTTGTTCAATTTCAGGGAATTTTAAGTGAGAGTCTTTCTCCAAGGGAAGGATGGCACCCGCACCGCTAGTCTCTTCCAGATGGAGTATTTAAAGGCGAGGGCTGGGGAATGCGGGCGGAATAGAATTGAGAATTCGTCAAACTTGCCTGTCTTCTTTGATGGTCTGTCCGTCCTCCCCTGCCATCCGGCTGGAGCCCTGAGAAGGGCTATGGCTCGATCTTTTTCTGCTCTTGACCTATCTATATGTATCTAATTATCTTAAATTTTTTTTAAAAGGGATAGAGGATAGAAAGAATAGAGAAGCGTTCAGGAGGGCAGTCCTAACACACCTTCCTTCTCGAATGGTCGAGTCAGATCTGGGCAGGAAGAGGCGGATCCGTGCTGAATGCAAATTGATTGACTCGACCCTCGAGACGATTGGTCGAGGACAACCCTCTCTGAAGGCTGGTTCCACCCCAAGATGGAGAATCACCCTTGTTGTCTTTCTCCAAACCTGTTTCAGTTTGTCTAAATCATATTTAGGTTCTGATGATGGACCCACTATTTGAGATGAAGTGTGATTATTGTAGAATAAAGTAAAACAATTTCTTAATCTAAATACTATACTTTTAAATTTACCTTTTTAAGCCATATTCACTGAGATTCATATTATTCATAATCAAATATTGTCCCAAAATCTCTTTCATGAGAACTAATATTAAGCCAATTAACCCCATCAGATTTCTTTTTCCCAAGTAACTTTATATTTCTCTCTTATTAAATGTCATTGTGTTATTTTCACTCTATGTCTCCACCTTATTGAATTTTATGCCTATCATTTAAACCAGACCATCCCAAATTGTCTCAGTTCATAATGCCCTTAGTATCTTGGTAATTATTTTCATTGTACCCCTAGGCTAGTAGTTCATGCAGTGTCCAACAGATGTCAAGCGTAGCCATATTTTCTTCCAAAATTTAAAATATCCTGTATTACCCACACCTCTGAGTTTGTTGCAGAACCCCAGCACAGACTTTGGGAACTGCTATTCTAAGCTATTAGCTATCGTACCCATTCTTATGTCATTTGCAGTGTAATGATCATTTTTTCCATTTCCCTGTCCAAATCATTATCTATAGTCCTGTAGTCGTTTTAAAACAGCAATATGCATGAGTCATGGCCTTTAATGAATTAATTATTTCTTCCATAATGTGAGGAAAAGCAAAGTAAGGGATATTGCATCTGATTAAATATTGCTGAATTGTAATTCAGTCTTGCTCTTGCTGTTTGGAGTTGCTGAGAACTATAATTCAGCAACAGCTGGCAAGCTATATTTCCCCCCTCTGGGTCTATTCCCCACTGGGTCTACAGTAAACCAAAGTTGAGCTTTTAAGTGGCAGTACCATATGGAAATCACTATCTGTATAAGTTCATTCTATCTCATTGCTGATTTTTAAACATTAAGCAAAAGTTGTATACTTCGTAAGTTAAAATAGATGTTTCCAGTAGGGCTATGCAAATGTTTTGAAAATACAGTATTTCAGAAAAGGGTGCTTCTTAGTGTGTTTGCAACACGAGCCCAGAACTCTTTAGGACAACTGCGTCTTTTCTAGAGGTCATGTGGTTGCCATGAGATTTGGCAAACAATGCAGCTGTTTTAAAGTTTCTACTTATTTATTCTGCTACACTCCAAGCAATTCTGATGGTTCACAACATAACCAAAATTAAAATACATCAACCCAATTAAAAAAAAAAGGTCAATCCCGTATTTGAAGCTCAGAATTCAAAACCATTTATGCTTTCAAAGTCTTTGGTACTGAATTTGAAGCACTGATTGTAAAGGGGCGTTGGTCTTACCTGATACGCTCCTTCTATGGCTGACAGCAGGAAAGTCCAAGAATGGGTTATGACGTTGTCCTTTCTGCCCAGAGACTGAATCAAATTGAAGCCACGCCTCTCACCATGGCTCCAGTTTTCGACGAAGGCATAGCTGTAATTAGAGTCCTCATATGCCATTAGTCATCATCATAATAAAAGTTTCTCGTGCCAATGTCCACCCCTGAAGTCTGGGCCCAATAGCAGTCAGGGAGGGTTTGGACTCTCCTGCTGTCAGCCATAGAAGGAGCGTCTCAGGTAAGACCAACACCCCTTCTCCTGACTGACAGCAGGAGAGTCCAAGAATGGGATTTACCAAAGCCTACTATACTAAGGGTGGGAAGCCGATTGGGCCTGGTTCCCCCCTTAGGAATATACCTTATGCAAGACTCTTCTCCTGAAGGCCGCGTCGGCTGACACAAAGGTGTCTAGCTTATAGTGGCAAATAAATGGCGATGGTGAGACCCACATCGCCGTCCTGCAGATCTCTCAATGGATGCTTGGGTAGCCCAAGCTGCCGTCGTGGCTGCACTCCTGGTAGAGTGAGCCATTATACGACTGGGCAGTGGCAGGGCCTTGGATTGATAGGCCTTGGCAATGCAAGCTTTCAACCATCTGCTAACCATAGAAGGGGTTACTTTGGAACCTAATGAAGATGGTTGAAAGGAGACAAAGAAAGACTCTGTCTTTCTGTTCTTAGCGGTCTTTTTATATAGATCAGGAGAGCCCTCCTTACGTCTAATGTGTGCCATTGTCTCTCCAGAGCATGGGAAGGCCCTGGACAAAAGGCAGGACAATCTCCTAAGCCCGGTGGAACCAGGAGTTGACTTTCGGGATGAAGGAGGGATCCAGTCTGAGGACCGCTTGATCTGCATGGAAGATACAGAGGTCATCTTGAACTGACAGCGCCACCAATTCCGACACCCGCCTGCCCGAGGTGATGGCCACCAAAAAGGCGACCTTCAGAGTCAGAAAATGTAGGGTGGCAGTCCTCAGCAGCTCAAATGGGTCTGATGTAAGTGCCTGCAGTACCGTAGGTAGGTCCCAGATGGGAAACCTATAGACCACAGGTGGAAGTAAATTAGCAGCCCCTCTAATGAAGCGCTTGATCACTGGATGGTGAGATAGGGAGTCGGAGTCCTCTTCTTTTTATATTTTATTTATTTTTTACTATTTTTTGTCTTTTCTTTTCTATTCTTTGATGCCTAAATATTAGAGATGGATAAATTGATAATGGTAAGATTAATTTTTTGATTTGATTTAATTAAATATTTGTATTGAGACAGGAAACAAAGAATTAGAAATAATGGAAATGAATTTAAATGTCAGAAAAAAGGAGGTATATTATGATTGTATATTATACTTGTGTACTACTTTTATATATGAGATTTGTTTAAATGTAAAATTTAAGATTTTTTTTATTTTAAGAGTTGAAAAATTATAGAGTGGATACAATTAGTAAGAATGTTGATTAATATGAGAAATTAAAAGAATAATTGGGCATTTAGTTTTTTGATAAAACAAAGGATAAAAAACAGAAGGGATGAATAAAGAGACTAAAGAATTAAAAGAAGCAATATGGCTTAAAATTTAAAAGCAGGAGACAGTAACTATCTTGGAAATTTAAGCAAATAGCAATTAATTTGGAAGGAAATTTGAAATTAACTGGTGAATATCCCAGATGACAAAACTAGAAATTAGATTTTTTTTTCTTTCTTTTTTTTGCTTTTTGGAGGTAAGATGGAAATAGCAGCATGTACCTAGAAGAGAGTACTACATAAAAAGAATAATAATATAATTATATTGGTTAAATTAATTTTTTAATTATATTTTTTATTTTTTAAAAAAGAGATATGATTAGTTTAAAATTGAGATTAGCATCAGTCTGTCAAATATAAAATGAGTTAGTATAAAAGCACTCAAGGAAAGGTAAAGAAAGTGAAAGAGGAAGTAGAAAGGGAGGAAGAGAAGATGTAGAGAGGGTAGAGGAGGAGGGAAGGAGTTAGAAAGTAGGAGGAGAAGTTGGAGATAAAGAGAGGGGAGTGTAATGGAATAAAGTAGAACAGACTGATGACTGACGAGGCAAGTGTTGAATAAGATATTGATTTTTGAATGATTGATTATATTGAACAAATATGTATTTTTTATTGTAATATCTTAAGGTACATGTGTATTGAACTGTATATGAAGTGATGGAGAAAAAAAATTTGTACAAAAGAAAGAAAGAAAAAGAAATGAGGAGTTTCATCTCCTGGGAAAGTTCAGGTTCCTGGTTGTCCCCTGATCGGGCCCCAGCTGCTGTGGGGGTGTAGGTAGCCGTAGGAGGGAACCTCCCAAAAACTTCAGGCTCTCTGTCTGCTGCTAAACAAGCAAAGGGATCTATATTGCCCTGTCTGCTGTCAGGTTGTAAAGAGTCAACAGGAGAAAGCTCCCTAGCTCCCTCTGGTGGAGGCTCCATAAGAATTGCAGCCTGAGTCTGCCCTAATGGCTCTCTCTCAGAAGCGCGGGAAGGGCTGTTAACTGTCAGGGAAGAAGTTGGCTGTCGGCCATGTTCCTTGGCTGCTCTCAAGAATTGTTTTTCCAGTGCTTTTAAGCGCCTGGAAGCATCCTTCTCCTCAGAGAATGATCTTTTAGCAGGTCTGAAGGCTTTAGATCGAATTTTTGCTGCTGCCCTTTTTGAAGCAGACCTGGATTTGGCAGCTCCCCTGTTAACGGGCTCCAGCAAAGCTGGAGATTGCCCTGAGGATGTCTCCCTGTTACCAGAGCCACGCTCTGCCATTTTGTAGGCTAATTGACAGGGAGATCAAGCAGACAGATTATGTCCTGAGGTAAGGCAGGGACTCCCACAGGGTGAGATATTCGCGGCGCACTCAGACACGCTGAGCTGACAATTGCCCTTACGGCTTGAAAAGCTGGAAAAATCGCTATAGCTTGTTTAAACAGCGGCAGGGCTTTATCACCTTTTGGAGGCTTCGGCGAACTGTCACTTCGAAATGAGGGCGTCTGACAGCAGCTCCACAAAGCGAGTCCTTCTGAAGCCCAAGCAATCAAAAAGCTGTTACGCAGGTCGCCGGCTCTGCCAGAAGCCTGCATTATCCAGCTCGTTTTTGCGGCCCCTTTCAGAGGACTTAATGCGGCGGCATTGCCGGAATAACTGGCATGGCCAGCACACAGAGACAGCAACAAGTTAAGGTCTGCGGGAATGCAGGGCAGGAGTCCTGCTGCTTCCGCTGCTGTCAAAGTCCGAGATTGCTTGGATACAGATGGAGAGTCCAAGAATGGATTAAGAAGTCCAGACAGTTGAAAAATATGGTCTTTATAGGGCAAGACCGAGTCGAAAACTGGAGCCACAGAGAGAGGCAATGGGGTGTAGCTTCAATTTGACTCGGTCTCTGGGCAGAAAGGACAAGGTCATAACCCATTCTTGGACTCTCCTGCTGTCAGTCAAGAGAATTGTGCAGATTTTCATATATATTTAAATAACTAAAACAAAGCAATGGGTCTGTTATGAAAGGCAAGCAAACAGGATGTTGGGAAAGTAATTAGGGGTCCAATTTGTACAAGCAATCTAAGTTAGTTTATAAGTAATCTAAAGGATTAGGGATATAAAAATATTTGATGAGAGTTTTTTTTTAAGCTAAAATAATAGCAATAGGTAGTTCAAAACCATTTCACAATTGTCATTTGCCTTTTTAAGGTTTCGGAAATAAATTGAATTGTATTTCATGCAAGACAAAAAAACATTCTCAATTTGTAGATGGAATACAATACATCTATGGTCAGTTTGTTTAGAAAAAATGAGAATAATACAGCTTGTTAATGAATTAGATCACAAAAATATACAAAACATACTAATGAATTAATTTGTTATGAAATTTATTGCTAATAATTTAATTCCACTTTCATTCAGAGCAGTTAAAAAAAACACTTTGAGAAAACTTATTTGAGTGATGCTGACTGGCTCAAAGCCACTGTAGCTGAATTAATGTCTAAGGCAGAACTAGAACTCATGGTCTCCAGATTTCTAGCCTGATACCTTAACTGCTGTATCAAACTAGCTCTCTTTGTTTCAGTACTCAATAGAAATATATTAAAAAGTGCTCTCTGGGATTCAAAGAAAGCAAAGGAAAACTCTCATACCAGCAAGCATATCAGCAGAAGAAGAAATCTGGGAGACAATGTTCACAATTCATTATATATAAAAGTGGATTGTACAAAGGGAAGGAGACACATATTACATCTGTAGAACAAATGACTACATACATGGAATATAGATAGTCATACATTCCAACATTCTAATACATTCTATGGAATTTATTGCTATCACTATTTAATCAGTGTATATAAACACCCTGGATGTGTACAGTAGGTTCAGTAGGTTAAGCTATAAACTCCTTCCTGCAAATAAAGATGATTATAATAATTTTATTTTGAAATTGACTTCTTGGTAAATGTTATCCCAGTACCTTGGGTATCCCTGATGAAGTGTACTAAGTTCTCAAACTACATTTTAAAAGTATAACTTAGTTTGCATAGAAGAAGGTAGTTCTTGAACGATTTTACTCCTATGTTAGCCAAAGATAGCCTCCCTTCAACCCGAGGTCATGCAAAAGGCAAAGCTACATTCCCTTTGATTAATTTCTTCTGAAAATTCTTGCATAAAAATAGTTTTACAAACATGGCTCTAAAGAATTATAATATACTGTAGATCACTTCAAAGGTACAATGTGTATGTTTTCTTACTTATAAGTAGCAGTTTCTAGTTCTACATTCATTTCAGAATAGTTGGAGAACCTAGGGATTTTTCAAAGAATAAATACCTTGTGATCAATTGAAGAACCTCTTATCAGAGACAAATTGCAGAATTTATCCTACTATGTCCCCACAATTGCATTATAATGCCCCACATATCTTTGACACAATAAACACTGCCAGCTTGATTAAAACTAAAATGTCACAGATACGCTGTAGTAGCAATTAGCTAAAATGAGCTATTTCAATGGTTTCTCATGTTCACAAGTTTATTTGTCAGATAGTAAGAATTCATTCTAATTTGGGAATACAGAAAAATTGGAGCATGCAGAAGTTCTTAGAAGAGTGAAAATGTCTAACTATATACCTTTAAACTTTGAAATCTCTAAGTAGAATTGATAAAACAGTGAGTAAAGGTGAAATTAATCATAGGGAACTTAGCCTTTGATCCTTGGATAACAGGAAAGGCATAAGGAGAGCAGAACAGCACATTGTAGGAACAGATGTCTATCTGTACTACTTATAACCTAAATCATAGCTTTGGATAGTCTATAACATAAATTTATAAGATCACAGTCCAACAACTTTGTCATTTCCCCAAATGTATCACATGCTATGTTAGAGATAACCGATGCAAAGTTCTTGGACCAAACGTAGCAATTATATGTATAAAGCAATAGTCAGTCAAATGTTATTTCTTTCCTTTTTTTCTCTAACACTATCTGAAAACCATGACCAACAGGCCTATTCTATTCTCAGCAATACCCTTCATGTGCTCTCTTAATATTGATAATTGTCTATTCTCCTTGTTTGCTCACAAGCTAAGAAAACCACTCACCTAAAAGATAACAGGAAGAATTGTATTGTTACATAACATTTATAGAATTTGTCTACATTATTGAAATGTTAGGCTTTTGCAGAGTTCATTTTGCTTCTGCTAGTTTCATTGGTACTAGACACAAAATTGTTTTTTTCTATTTGCATATTGTTTATTTGTTTAATAAAAAATACTATTCATTTTTCCTGTAGCTAACAAAGGAATAACTAGTCCTATGAAGATACATATGTATATGGAACATACCTTCTCTAGCTTTTCAAGCACTCAGCTGTAAAATTTGGCAAATGTAGTACATTATCCAAGTTATCTTTGTTGTTGTTTTCATAACTAAGTCAAGGGGGCTGACATAAAGGGCCACCATCAGTGAACTGTTGGACAGCATTACTTGGTCTGTTGTGTGAATTTTTGGGGGTGGTGGTTTAGGGGTGGGGAATTTGTGGTGGGTGGGGGTGGGCTTGGGGATTGTTGTGTGTGTTGGGCCTGGTCTTTGGGTATTATGTGAATTTCGTTGTATGGGTATATTGTGTATATACGTACAATGACAATAAAGTTAATAATAATAATAATAATAATAATAATAATAATAATAACAACAACAACAACAACAACAACAACAACAACAACACCTAACACAGGTAGTCCTCGACTTAAAACAGCTCATTTAGTGACCATTCAAAGTTACAACAGCATGAAATAAGTGACAGGACAGTTTTTCAGTTACAACTTTTGCAGCATTCCCATGGTCTTGCGATCACAATTCAAATACTTGGCAATTGGTTCATATTTATGACGGTTGCTATGTCCCAGGGTCATGTGATTACTTTTTGCAACCTTCTGAGAAGTAAAGTCAATGGGGAAACCAGATTCACTTAACCACGTGTGGCTAATTTAATAACTGCAGTGATTCACTTAATAACGGTGGCAAGAAATGTCGTAAAATGGGGCAAAACTCGCTTAACAAATTCTCACTTAACAATAGAAATTTGGGGCTCAATTGTGGTTGTACGTTGAGGACTACCTGTACTTCTTCCTTTTCCCATTTTCCCCACAACAACAACCCCGTAAGGTAGGTTGGGCTGAGAAACAATAATTGACCCAAAGTCATCCAACAGGCTTTCAGGCCTAAAGTGGGAACAGAACTCGCAGTTTCCCGGTTTCTAGCCTGGTGCCTGGCTCTCATGTCAATCTCCTACCCTCTTATATTCTAATAAAAAGTATTCATTCACATTAGTACAATTTCAAAGTATTTTGGATATATATTTCAGCAAGCAGCCTGATTTTATCAATAAAAATCACACATTCTAATTACTGGTTAAAATTACCATAATTTCAGTCCCTACAACTCACACCTCTGAAAGTTTTCGTTTAATAGGGATTTCATCTCAGGAGTGTTTTTCCTCAAAATGCTCTTGCTACAATTGTATTATGACTTTTGGTTTGGGAAACAAAATAGGAAAATGTACCTATCGAAAAACTGCCCAAGTTGCCATTTCCTAATGGCAGCTTAACCAGATGCAAAAGATTGTTTCTAAATTCACCAGGAGAAATTACTGACTGCATTCTATATCAGCAACCCACGCAAGCTGACTAATGGAGTTATATTTGTCTCATAAGATATGTTGCCTGTGGAATATAATGGCTGCAAAATGAAGCATGAACAGTAGAACGTGTCAGTGAAAATAGAAAAAAATATTCTGTTTAGCTGCCTCACTGTCTACCCTAACAGGCTAGCTGCCTCACTGTCTACCCTAACTTTCACCCAGAAAGTTCTATCTAGAAGTCTAAATCTATTCAAATAAACTCTAGAACTAATTAAATGTTACTGCAAAGAGGACAATCTATAGAAAAACAAGCAAATAAAAAGTGGTTACATTTTGGTCCAATTTCACCTTATCAAACATCATGGCAAATGAAGATTTAAACATATATATACATATCATTTTGTCCTTACAATGCATTATGCTGACAAAAGCTTCCCTTTTAAGTCTTTTTAACGAGTTCTTATACCAAATCCTAAAATGAAAGCATCTTTCCTAATTCTAAAGCTGCTTTGAATTTTAAAACAAATGTTATGTAATCCTAAATATATTTACAAGTAAGTTCTACCAAATATAGATTTTGATTTAGTTCAACATAGCTAAGTTTGCACTACAAAAATACTTTTTTTAAATCAATAAAGTAATATATTAATTGATATACATTTTTTTAAAAAAAAATAGAACCACAGACTATCTGAAGTTGCATAAAGACCCACAACCAATATGAGAAGTGTGGAGATATCCACTTTCAAAGGAAAAGAAGCAGCACTTCTGACAATCACAATAGTCCATAAAAATTCTCTTTTTTGCATTACATTGCTCTGAGCATAACAGAAATAAAGTAAAATTCAGCTTCAGGGAAAAAAAACTTTGAGAGCAACTCTAAAAAACTTTTCAGCTGTATGTAAAGTCTTCTATGTCAGAGCAATGTGAGAATAAGATTAATGGTTTCCAGTGATGTTGTAAAATCACTACCCTCAAAGTGTACAACCTTGCCACTGCACATATATCTGTGGCAAGTGGCTTGTTCAGGAGCTGCCCACAAAGAAGCCAAATGGCAGGCTTTGCCAGGAAGCAAAGGCAAGGGAGTTTTGACAAATCTTGGGATTCCTAACTGAAACTGAGTCTAGATCAGGGCCAATACTTTTGGGAAGTCAACTGACAATCTTAGACTGTACTCAGGTATGGTAGACTAAAAGTCTCCAGCAAACTCCACATCAAAGACTTCCTTAAAAATAGTTTCCCCACTGAAGCAACCACTAGACTTACAGTTCTCCATCGCAGAATCTTTTGCTAGTTCTTAGAGCCAAAACTATATTCAGATAGAATTCACTTATAGGTGCTGTTCCTTAATAGGGGTTTTTTAGCCACACATCTGGAGCAATGAGCAAAACTTTACTGAATAATCCTAAACCAACTGCAGTGTTTGTAGTGTTGAGGGAGGGTTGACTCATTTGCTTCAACAGTCCCTTACATTGCTAGACTTTTATCTGTATAGGGCAGTGATGGTGAACCTTTTTTGGCTCGGGTGCCAAAAGGGTACGCGCGTGCGCAATAGCGTGCATGCGGGTGCCCACACCTATAATGCAATACCCTCCCCCCATGCATGCACACAATCCCTGCGCTGCCCCGCCCCTGTGCACGGGCCTCACTGAAGCTTCCAGTAGGCCCGTTGGGCTGTTTTTCGCTCTCCCCAGGGTTCAGGAAAGCCTCCTGACGCCTGGGGATGGCGAAAAATGGCCCAACGGGCCAATCGGAAGTTTGGAAATGAAACGGAAGTGGAGCTGCCCTACTACTTACCTTCAGATAGTTGCAACCAGGTCTCGCACACCTCGGCCCATTTCTTCTGCAGTTGGAAATGCTTTTCTGAAGGCCTCTGTAGCCAATAAACAGAGCTCTGGATCACTCCAGAGCTCTGTTATCAGCTGCAGAGGCCTTTTCTAAAGGCCTTTCCTGAAGGCCTCTCTAGCTGATAACAGAGCTCCGGATTGATCCAGAGCTCTGTTATTGGCTACAGAGGCCTTCAGGAAAGCATTGCCGGCTGTGGAAGAAATGGGCCGAGGTGTGGGAGGCCTGGCTGTAACTGTCCAAAGCCGAAGAAGTTCCTGAAGACCTCTGACAGCGAAAAGGAGGCTGGGGGTGAGCACACAAGTGAACTTCCGGCTGGTCCATTGGGCCGTTTTCACCATCCCCAGGCTTCAGGAGGCTTTCCTGAAGCCTGGGGAGAGCAAAAACGGCCGAAAAGAAGGCCGAAAATCAGCTGGCCAGCACACGCATGCGTGCTGGAGCTGACATAGGGCAACGCCTCGCGTGCCCTCAGATATGGCACATAGCAAAGAGCACATTTCATCCAGTTGAGGTTATGTTCATAAATAGGAGTTTAATGCCTGTGAATGTTACAAAATATTAAGCAATAGGCTTGTGTATCAGCTACACACATTTAACAGATGAACTGTTAAATGCATGTAGCTGAGGAAACTGACTTGTTCTGGGTCAGACCCTACCTCAGGACTGTTTCCACTGGCTGGATATGGATTCTAAGTATTTCAGAAAAAGTATTTTCCGGTCATGCTCAAAGACTCTGATGAATGAACTGGGCCACATCCCTTGGTAGCTTTTTCAATCCTTCACTTATTTTTATTTGCTCTTGCCAAGATGTCCATGAACTCCAAAATATGATACACTTTCACAACAGATGGTTGACTGGATGCTCTGAAACTCAACCATGCTCCCTCCATTAACCACACAAGCCAGGTAGACTGATCTGCTAAGATCTGTACTCTGCTAAGTAATTCATGGAAATAAGGAGGACTGTAAGATTGAAATGGAAGATTCTTTCTTATCGGTTACTTCTTAGAATACAGAGTTAGATATACCTCTATTATCACACCTTTGATAAAAATTGTTCAAAGAAGGGCATCAGATTTCTGCTCATGGAAAGAGGATAGAGTTAGATTCTGTTTTTCTCTAAACTGATTTAGGGGGCGTTTCAGTGTTTCTGTACCTTTCCCATCTGCCTGTGGCTGCTCACACTTTTTGCCATTATCTTATGGTCTCCTGCATTGGTTTTCTTTCTTCTTTTCCAAAATACAGTTATATACATTTGTTCATAAATCCAAATATTTTTGCACTTATCATTGATTTTTTTCCACTGTCATCTTGAGAGTATTGATGGGATATGGGAGAAAAATGTTAGATGCCTAAATGTAGAACCTTATTTTTTTCACCATTGAATTTCATTTTGTTAGATAGCGCCCAATGTTCAAGTCTGTCAAGATCCTTCTGTATCTTGAGTCTATATTCTGGAGTGTTGGCTATTCCTGCCAGTTTGGTGTCATCTGCAAATTTGATGAGTTCCCCATCTATCCCCTCGTCCAAGTCATTGATGTTCGTCCAAGTCATTGATGAAGATGTTGAAGAGTACTGGGCCTAAAACAGAGCCTTGGGGTACTCCACTGCATACTTCAGTTAAATTAACAAGCTAAATCAGGTAAGTTAACAAGCTAAACAAAAACACCACCTCAATTTTCTTTCCACATTCACCATGTGTGTTTCTTCTGCAATGATCAGAAGAAACTAAGCACTTCATATTTCTCAGTAAGGATTTCTTACTTGAATTTGATGAAAAGGGCCTGCTGTCATGGAAGATTTCTGAATGAATGATTTCAAAAGCACATATACTTGTGCAATTTGAGGTAAGAAAAGGCAATTATGAATAATGCAAGGTAGTTGTTGGTAATTATTATGTGTTATTCAGTTTTAGAGCAAAGATTATTGCATGTTAATCCTGAACATTTTTACTTTGATTTTGATCCCAACAATTATAATATAATTTGTTTTCAACTACATGTTTAAAATTACAGCCTGATACTTTTTTAATGATAGGAAGGAACTGTGTCTTTTCACCATACATGTCATTTTACATTCTCCATTCTCAAAATTAACTTAGCCTTTGATAATCTGAAAGTGAAGTTGACTTGCAGCTTGCCAAAATATATTTGTGTCACACAAACAGATAACACAGAAGTCCAGAAGTGCTAGCCTTACTACATAAACTCTCCCTAATGAAGGAAGATTATAAACTACAGAAATCATACTAAGGTTTGACATAATATGCAAAATGTACCTTTATTGAACAGAATTTAGAAGTTCTCATCATCATTATAAATAGAGGGAAGTAGAGCATATTGAGTTTCTTTTTCTAAAGCCTCTCTAATGCCATATCCTTACAACCATTCTGAACACAAGCAGTATCTCTGCCTTCAATATAGACAATATTTCTTTGGTTATTATAACCAAACTGTTAATTGTACCAATTTACAATCATAGTATTCATTTTAACACAACACATTGTTGGATCAAGGAAATGGGATTTCAAAAACTAATTTTACTTCATTTTAACTGGATTTTATTCGCCATTCCTACCTTTTATAAATCGGTTTTCAAAAAATACTTTAAAAATATTGTGGTCTATTTCTAGAGAAGATACCCAGGAACAAAATATTAAACCAAACCCAACTATATCACACCATGCTAGGGAAAAATTAAGATTTACTACTCTGCACATGTATGTTAAAACACATGGCCACTCATAATAGTCAGACTTTTCTTGAATGAATAAAAGTATGTTGCACAACTCTTTTTCTCACTTAAAAAGAGAGTCCTTTTTGAAATGTAACTTCATTCTTAAGAAAGGAACATTAGCTACACAAATGTTATTTGTCTTTCTGTGCTGTCTTATGACCGGATTTGATATATTAACACGAAGACTATAAAACAAACAGAAAATGTCAGCAGTAGAAAGGCCTTGAAGTAGCATGATTCCAGAAAGGGAAAAGGATGCAAAACCCCTTTTTGCAGTTGCTTGATCTTACCTACTCTTCATAATATGCATGTCACAGTTGAATGTATGTGTCGGAAGGGGACAGAAAACAGCATGTTCCATTCCAAAGGCATCTTTCAGTTTTAAAAACCAAAGAAGCACAGAAAGAAAGGAAGCAAAATATTCTTTTCTACCCATATGAATGCTATGGTTTTTTTATGGCCTGGAAAATGTATAACTCAAGCTTAAAAAATTAACCCCCACCCCCACCCCTTCTCTCAGTAACCTAAGCTTTCCTGGCAACAGTTCCCACCAACTCTGCCAGATTTGAAACTTCTCCCCTCCTTCCATGAAAAGCATATAGACACAATGCACTCTTGTTGCCCAAGCCCTGATTTTATTTTATCTTCATTATTCAAGTAGATGAGACATAAACTCTGTGTTGAAAATTCAGGGATTGAGAGTAGCACAAAAAATATTTTAGTGGAAGTGACTAGCTCCAAGAAAAGTCAGTCCACTATTGACCAATGCTTAAAAGCAGTGTAGAAGCTTTGTGCAGTGTACAGTTTTTATAATTTAGAGTTTGCCACTGTTTTCCAAATAAAACTATGGTGAAAGGTAGATTCCTCCATGACAGATTGGTTCTTATTATGATTTGTTTGCATCCTGCATACTGATATAGCTCTGAAAATCAAAGGCACTTATCAAATACTACTCCAGCTTATATAATTGGGTTTCATCTTGAGTCCTCATTTCAGATTGATTACTAATATGCAAGGTTAGACAAAAGACTCATTAACAAAATGTGAGACTTGACAGCTAGTAATGCAACCCCACAAGATTGTAAACTTTTAACATTATGTGTCTTTATATACATTAACTATAAAATCATATATATATATAAAACTATAAAATCATATAGCCAAGGCAATTCTTCTTCACTCAATGTGGCCCACACAAGCAAAAAAGTTGGACAACCATGTTGTAGAAAATAATATACATCTGAATATATGCAACAAAACACAAATCTTTGAGCACTGATATCAAGAATTTTATTTATTTTAATTGAGACCCTTCAGTTTCATCCAGCCTCCTCTGACTTTTTCATCTAAAAGTTCTGTGCCCTGTTAAAGATTTGGGGGGAAATTAAAAAGAACCATTATATGAAAATCCCAATTTGGTTATCAACGATGGACGCAATGATATATCCAAATACATAGATCTTAGTAAAATGGTGAGTTACACAGAACTTTTAGATGAAAAAGGAGAATTAAAATCAGTCCAGGATTTGAAAACACAAGGAATAGATATGGATTGGTGGCCTTACTTACAAATTAGGACGAGATTCAAAAAAGATTGGGAACAATATGGTATTTATGAGAAACAATTGGAACTGGATAAATTATTACAAGGAATATACAATTAAAATCAGTCCAGGATTTGAAAACACAAGGAATAGATATGGATTGGTGGCCTTACTTACAAATTAGGACGAGATTCAAAAAAGATTGGGAACAATATGGTATTTATGAGAAACAATTGGAACTGGATAAATTATTACAAGGAATATACAATTTCCTTTTAAGATACAAAATGGAGGAAGAGACAGTAGATGATTAGTTGGGCCAGAAATTTTGGTCATAATATAGAGCTAGAACAATGGGATAAATTATGGGAAAGAAATTATAAATTTACGATGGCAGTAGTCTACAAAGAAAATCTCTATAAAATGTTTTATCGATGTCATTTGCCCCCAGCGAGATTGGCCAAAATGTTCCCAAATTTATCCCCCGAATGTTGGAGATGTCACAAGTCAGGAAAGTTTTACCATATGTGGCGGATGTGCCCCAATACACTACACATATTAACTGCTGCTAGGATCGCCTTCACGCAAAATTGGAAACAGGCTAATACACCTTCAGATGAAATAGTAATTAGAAAGATACTTGAATGTGCAGAAATGGACAAAATGACCATGGAGTTAAAAGAAAGAGAAGAATTGGATTATTATAAAGTTTGGAACAGAATGTATAAGTGGTTAGAGAATAGAAGCCAAAACAAGAAATAGGAGTTTTAAATTAGTACTGATTAAATATTAACCAAAGTTACCAATTATTATTAAATAACTAGTATTGTTATAATTGTTATTATATCATCATAGTTGTTATAACTGATAGGAAGGCAATGCAGAAGAGTGAATTATAAATACAGAAAATATATATGCTGATACGGAAGGCTGTAAAACTACTCTACATTGTTATGTTTGTTTTGTTTTTGCTTGTTTTTTCTGTTTATGTTTTTTTTTGTTTTTAAAGGTGAAAAATGTTCAATAAAAACTAATGTTTTAAAAAAAAGAAAGAAAAAGAAAATTATAGCAGTCAGGAGGTGGAATCAATCTTTTAGATCAAGGGTAATGTAGAGAAAAGCTCTAGTATTTGCGAACAGTCGGCATCCAGGCCCTTTTCTACCCTAAAACTACCTGTATTTGTAAATCCTGATACTGACACTATATAAGATATCTAGTTGGTTTCTCCTCATTTATTGGCAGTGTTAGATTAACACAGATAGGTTAGCCTATCAGATTAACCATGGTTTCCTAAACAAATTTGAGTAGCCTGGTTGCAATGCTGAACCATAAATCATGTCTTACAAACAACAGCTGTGTTCACATATCACCACTAAATCTAAAGCAACCAAACAACATTATGGACCAGAATAATGTGTGAAGCCAGTTATTGATTTAAATCAAAAGCAGCTGCAAGAGGTTGGAGGGAGTGGGAAGGAACACTCAATTTTATCCATGTGTGCCTAGTTATTTTATCACACAAAACACAATTTCTAAAATACTTTGGTTCTCATACATCAAAACAAACAAGGACATATTTTTACCATTTTTACCATCTGAGCTTTTGGAGAAAAGGTGACCAACTAGTTTGGTCTAGTGGTTAGGCACCAGTCTAGAAACTAGGAAACTGACTTGTGAATTCTTGACCTGCCTTAGCCCATGAAAGCCAATTGGGTAACTTTGGGCCAGTCACTATCTCTCAGACCAACTCATTTCACTGGGTAGTTGTTACAGAGAAAAAAAAGAGAGGAGGAAGGAATATTAAATATGTTTGCTGTGTTGAGTCATTTATAAAGATAATAAAGGCATGAGGAAAAAAATCTGGAAAAAACCTATTAAATTAAATAATGGTAGATGTTTTGTTTCAAAGGTATCCTGTTCTGACTGAAATAAAGGAGCCCTGCACAGCATTCAAAAGTGGTGCTTTAGAAAGTGCATTAGCATAAATAAAACAACCTCAAAGTGTTAAAACAATCACGTCTCTGGAAGGCTGAGGCTGCTGCTTTGAAGAATATTCCCAACAATTTGCCCAGACAATAGTTCCATTGGGATCACCAGCAAAGTAAAGCGTCTGTTCACACAACACATGCAGAAAGCTGGGGAAAACTTCTTAAGCAGTGGCATAACTCTTCTAAGGCATACCGCTGTTTTAGGGGGGTGGTTTAAGGAAAGCTTCACTTGTGCTAATACACTTTCATGTCTTAAAACTTAATCCAGTTGAAGGGGGCTTAATTATGGTTCCATCATTCATCAAATCTGCATACCTTATTAATATAGACACAATAAATCATTAACAAGGCATATTTATCCCCCTTGTCTCTCCACCATGTGTGTAAATACTTCAGTGGGCTTTTCCTTATTTATTTAAACAAATAACTAGATGTTCATTCTTCAGCAAGAGAACTAGGCTTTCCAGTTGCTAAGGTTTTAAAAATCAGCAGCAATCACCTATCAGATGTATAATTGTCCCCATAATACCCTACAACTTTATTTATTTATTTATTTATTTAGTCAAGTGCGTGTTAGTAATATACATAGATGTAACATTGTTTATGTACATAAGATTGGTACTGATAAGAGGGAACATTAGGACAGGGACGGTAGGCACACTGGTGCACTTATGCACGCCCCTTACTGACCTCTTAGGAATCGGGTGAGGTCAACAGTGGACAGTCTTAGGGTAAAGTTTTGGGGGTTTGGTGACGAAACCACAGAGTCAGGTAGTGAGTTCCAGGCATTTACCACTCTGTTGCTAAAGTCGTATTTTCTACAGTCAAGTTTGGAGTGGTTCACTTTGAGTTTGTATCTGTTATGTGCTCATGTATTGTTGTGGTTGAAGCTGAAGTAGTCATTGACAGGAAGGACATTGTAGCAGATAATTTTATGAGCTATGCTTAGGTCGTGCTGAAGGCGACGTAGTTCTAAGCCTTCTAAGCCTATGATTTCAAGTCTGGTTGCGTAAGGTATTCTGTTGCGAGTAGAGGAGTGGAGGACTCTTCTTGTAAAGTATCTCTGGACACTTTCTAATGTATTTATGTCCGATATTCGGTGTGGGTTCCAGACAGGTGAGCTGTATTCGAGGATTGGTCTGGCGTATGTTTAGTAGTGTGATATTACCGGAGAAGAAGCTACGTAAGATTAGGTTAACAACTCTTGAAGCCTTTTTGGCAATGTTGTTGCAGTGGGCTTTGGCACTTAGGTCATTTGATATGAGTATTTGCAACACTGCATGAACAGACATGCTTTGGTATTGTGGAATTTTCCCAATACTTCCACCTCTTGTATGTTTCCAAAAATCTGCTTGAGATACTCGAGCAGATTTGGAAGAAGACAGAAGGGTAGAAGTATAAAGCAACCTTTTCTATTGGCTGATACAATTGCACCAGAGACCAAAAGATTTGATTTATATCCTACTATTCACTTAGGAGATCAAGACAACATACACAACAATTCCCTGTTTCCATTTTATCTCTGCAACCATAACCATGTGAAATAGAAAGGACTGAAAACAGTATGGTTGGCCCAAGTCATACGAATAACTTCTACAACTGAAGTTGGATTTCAACTAAGATCTCTTTGGTCTTAATGCAACATTTTAACCATTACAGAAAATTGACATTTTAATCTCACTGCATTTTAATCTCATGACTTCATACTACTGTATATGGTAAATATGCATTAGGCCAACTTTATATAATACAAGTTACAATGTAAATATTATTCTATGGAAGGCTATGTTTAAAAACTGAAAATTTCTTTGTGCTTTGTGCCCAAACTATTATAATCTATTAACTCACTGCCAAATATTTAATAGAAGCATCTGAGGCTGTTAGGTAATTTTTTACTTTGGACTTTATAGTTTTACTGAATAGGTGAAAGTTCTTTAGATAGTAAAGTATATTATTTCAAATATCTGAATTTGATACCTGCTAGTCACTTTTCTAAGTGGAGACACTAACTTCTACCCTACATTTCTATTATTGATAATACACCGGTTCAATTTCATTATTGTCCGTAATTTAAAAACAGAAGTATTATTTTCAACTTACCTCCAGTAAAAATTCCTTTAAGAGTCTTTTCTATTTTTTCCCACCAGAGCTTCAACTGCTATCTTTTAAACTATTAAGTTTCATAAGTCAAACTCAGCTCCTGATTACTATATACTATATGTCAGTGATGGCGAACCTTTTTGGCACCAAGTGCTGAAAAGGGAGCATGCGCGCGCTCGTCTGGGCCGCAACCCAGAAAAGGAGCTGCCCAGGCCACATGCGCGCACCCAAGCATGAATTTCATTTCTGGCGCACACATGCGCGCCAGCCAGCTAGTCTTCCGGTTACTGGCGCGCATGATAATCAGCTGGTCAGCGCGCATGCTCATGCAGGAAAATGGAAAACCAGCTCTTCCAGTTTCCGGTACTGCCGCACACATGGCCAGCTGATCATCGCACACGCATGTGCACCAGAAATCTGGAAGAGGAACAATTGATGCCGCGCATGCCAGGCGACATGGCTCCGTGTGCCACTTTGGGCACGTGTTCCATAGGTTCGCTATCACGGCTATATGTAGACAATTTACAATCATTTGATTAATGGCCGTTTGAAGTTACAATGGCACTGAAAAAAGTGACTTATGACTGTTTTTCACGCTTACAACCACTGCAGCATCTCCATGCTCATGTGATCAAAATTTGGATCCTTAGCAACAGAAATTTTTGACTCAATTGTGATCGCAAATCAAGGACTACCTGTATATTACTATATGGACATTGCCACAAATCCTCTTGTCAATAATTCAGTAAAGGCATGACACTACTTTTTAGAGGTTTTTCTTCAATCATTCAATCTAACTAACAGCTCTGGAATTTATTGATACTTTTGAATAAAAAGTGGCATTTGTGTGGAAATAGAAACCATAACTTGAATTCCCATTTCTGAAATCTGACGGGAAGAAACTTGTAGGAAGAGTACTCTACATTAAATTGCATTCCAACTAAATCTGAATAATAATTTGCAGAACTTTGATGATATGAGGCATTATTTCAGAAAGTTAATAAATATTAACATGGGCCTATCGATCTCAGGCAAAAAAGGCTAAAGAATGCATTTTTGCAGTGGAAATACATTTGTGGGACAACACAGCAACTTACATTTTTGATCAATTTTGTATCTTTTTCTCTAATATTGACAATATTTTTTTAAATTAACAATTTTGCAGATCTCTCCTACAAGTGATGTTGTAACAGTAGTATCAGCAATGTAACACACATATATGGTACTTAGTCAGAAATCATTTCACAGTCTGAGTTCTCACGCATACTAAGTTATTGTTTAACCATAGCTCCATGAATACTTTTATGAATCATAGATATAATAAAATAACCATGTTTTTTTTAATGAATTATAATTGTCTGGACTCAGATCACACTGTGCACATGATGGGCAATACAAATACTAAGCTAAAGAAAACAAACCTTACCAGAGCTACCTGTTGTAGTAACTCAGCCACATATTTCTCATGTAGACTGATAGATTACAAATTCAGTGCATTTTAAGAATTCACTTACTCAGCAGCTCATTTGAACCAATTATGGAAAAGACTGCATAAGACATAAAAAAGTTATATGAACTGTTTTATTCCATTTTGCATTTGTGTACCAGTAACTGACAAACCGTAAAATCCATATGACTTATTGTTTTTCCTTCTGTAAGAAGAAACAAAAGATAAACAAAAATCAGATTGCAGAGAGATTGCAACTCACAAAACAGGGGCATTTCAAATAGCTTCCTTAAACTAAGCATACCAAGAAAAAGCCAGATCTCATTAGATTAGATGCCATTTTGTACAAGGATACCTCTAGACAAACACTGGGTTTTTAAAACAGAATTATTTAATATGGGTGATAAGAAACAAAAGAAACAAAAATATTATTTAAACCATAACAAATAAAATTGATGGGTACTAGGGAACCCACAAAAAACATTATACCCCTCTAGGTGAGAACTACACCTTAGTCATAGCTCCAGAGGAAGTTTGTATGTTGCTTCAAAGAGGGAACTCAAAGTATCTAATCAGAGCATGTGGGACAGATACGATTCCAGTAGAAAAATCCAAGGAGATACTGAGTATGTACAATCTTCTGTATTCTGCTAAAGCTAAAAATATAAAAGATTGTTGCTGAAAAAATATTTTGTTTATTGTCATCAACTTGTTTAATATTAAGATTATATTATGCAGAACTATGCAAAGCTGGGGTAATTTATAATATATGTGCTTTTCTACAACCTTAATATCTAAAATCCTAAGAATCAGTTTTTTAAACCAGGAATTGATAGACTACATTCATCTTTCAATATAATCTTCACTTTACTTTTTTCTAAATAGCGGCGTTCCATAATATTGTTTTCTTATATCTGTGGCTGTATGTGTAGGATACAATGGTATGTGCATTCGATTAAATATCCTAATACCAGTGCCAATTGCTTGATAGGAACAGCGGAATGAAAATGTGTATAGTTTATGTAGTTTTATTTATTTTTAAATACAAATGATTGGAGGGGTTAGTTCAATCACCACTTTTCATTTGTGTCTATCCTTTCCTGGACCAACAGTCCCTACTCAGTTACTCATGCCCTGGTCCCGTGATGAGGAACCTATGGCATGCATGCCACAGGTGGCACGCGGAGCCATATCTGCGGGCATGTGAGCCGTTGCCCTAGCTCAGCTCCAGCGTGCATGCACGCGCCGGCCAGCTAATTTTCGGCTGGCCCCGCCCATGCTGCCCCTCCCCTCCCCGGAGTCTCCACGTGGCCCGTTTTGGATGCCAGATAAGTACAGGGCTCGCATGTACAGGGCTCACATGGAGTCTCTGGGAGGGCGTTTTCGCCCTCCCCAGGCTCCAAGAAAACCTCAGGAGCCTGGGAAGGGCAAAAAATGGCCTACCGGAAGTCTGGAAAAGGGCCGTTTCCAGCCTTTGGAGGCTTCGGGAAGGCCTGCTAGGCCCAAAACGGGGTGCGGGGGGTCATGTGCACATGCACGTGGCCATGCGTGGGTTGCACATTCATGTGGGGGTGTGCACATGCGTAGAGGGACAGGGCGCATGGGGGGCATTGAATTATGGGTGTGGGCGCACGCACACACACTTTCAGCACCCGAGGAAAGAAAGGTTCATCATCACTGCCCTAGTCACTTCCCGTCTTGATTATTGCAACGCACTCTACATGGGGCTGTCCTTGAAGAGCATCCAGAAGCTCCAGTTGGTGCAAAATGCAGCGGCCTGCATGGTTTTGTGCAGACCTGGTGTGCACATGTATCACCTCTCCTGCGGGAGTTGCATTGGTTGCAGATTTGCTTCCGGTGCAATTCAAGGTGCTGGTTGTCACCTTTAAAGCCTTTCATGGCTTAGGACCAGATTATCTGAGGGACCATCTCTTGCCGGTCACATCTACTCGACCCATCAGAGCTGGGAGGCAGAGAATGTTGCAGGTCCCATCCCCAAGGGAAATACACCTGGTGGTACCCAGAAGGGCCTTCTCCGTGGTGGCTCCCTGTCTCTGGAACATCATTCCCCCAGAGATTAGAATGCCCCCCACTCTAATACTCTTCTGGAAGGTGCTGAAGACCTGGTTCTGCCAGCGGGCCTGGGGAACCCAGAGCAGATGGAGCCCATTAAATGGCTTGTGTGATCTGCTGTCGCCGGGGCGGGGGGTGGGAGGTGATTTTGTTATATTGTACTATATTAATTTATTTGATTCTTTAGTTTTTATTGTTTTAAATGTAGTTTTATATTCTGTAAGCCACCTTGAGTCGTCATGGGCGAATAGGCAGCAATATAAATTAAGTAAGTAAGTAAGTAAGTAAGTAAGTAAGTAAGTAAGTAAGTAAGTAAGTAAGTAAGTAAGTAAATAAAATAAATAAATAAATAAATAAATAAATAAATAAATAAATAAATAAATAAAAACCCATTTTCAAAGAATAAAATTGAAACTGATCTTCAGAACCATTACGTCTGATTTGAATGGAATATGCCTATCTGAAATAAGAACAACACAATTAAAAATCAAAATGTGTTTCCATTTCACAAACTGAATAGATTTTAATAGTATATTTAATGATGGGAATTTAGTAGGGAAAACATACCAAAATACTTCTTAAAACATGTACTGTAGTACATTTTATTTAAACATAAATTTTCAGCATCAATCCACATGTAAAATATTAGCAATTCTGGATTTCTATTTTTAATAGAGTTAGTTAAATGTAAGTTACAAGACTTAAGATTTATTTTATGTGATATTGCTGCATTTTTATTTCATGGCACAGATATATGATCTGCACTATAAACCAGAGTACTAGAAAATAGAAATCACCTTCATTAGGAAATAATTTAACAAAAACAGTTCATTCATAAAACTAAGGCAGAATTATTGTACTATATTTGCACAGTACAGGGCAGAAGATCAGTTTTGTGGTCTTAAAATATGGTACATATATTTCCTAACATATATTATATAATAGACTTTAAAGGTCACCATAAATTTAGCCATAAAATTGTATTCCAGTGATAAAAGAGTTGATAAAATGAAGCATGAAGAAAGCCAGGAAGTGATTGCCAGAAGAAAAGCAAATATTCAATGGGAACTGCCTTCACCCAACACAAGTAATGATGAATGATAGAGATGGGGGAAAACAGGAAGCCCCTACAATGGCCAAAAGAAACAGGGATAGGAACAAAGCAGGATTATGTACAGATAAACCCATTCAAATGCCTTGTAAAATCTTAGCATAGTGTTTTTATTCAGTGCTGAGGTTTCCAGGGCAAGGAAATGCCTGGATTAATGCAGTTCAGTGAGTAAGAGCAATCAATAAAGTTTTACAGCTACCTTTGCAGAATGTCTGTTTACATTTGAAATACTTCTCCATTCATTGATTACTCAAATTTAGTAGACAGCGACATTAAATGTTCTCTCACCACTATAAAGCTTGGACATTTTGCAAGAGTTTCACAATTTGAATGCTTAGTCCAAAATGTTGAACACACTCATCCTATCAATATTGAGACAAATCCTTTACATGGCAATAAGGAAACACAGGCAATTGCAATTTGTTCAAGGGCCAGCAATAGCTGAACTAGCCCTTACTACACATCTTCACACTGAATAAGAAAATACAACCAATGAATCAATCTCCCACCCCTGCAACTATTAACCAGAAACCCTTTAGCATATCAATCTCTCAATGCCTGTTGGGGAAAAAAAAACAATCATGAGAACGCTCCCTAAATCTGATTTCCAATCATGAAAGCAAAAAGAAAGTTCCTGAGGAAGATATTGCCAAGTTACTATGAACTTTTTCCAGGACTGGTGACTACAGATGCAGTACTACAGGCTGCTACTAATTCTGATAGGGAGAAATGGGCCTCTGACAAGGACTAGAAATAGCCAAAAGATACTGCAAGCCTGCTATTTAGTTTGCCACACACTGGTTTCTACAGAATAAGTTTAAAAGCAGAAAGCACCAGTTGGGGAGGAAATAATAAAGTACTTCCCTTGAACCTTGGTTGGACTTTAGGATCCCTTGATAAGGAGCCCCCTGCTGCCCTGCTAAAATGAATTCTGCAGCATGATCCCCAGAGCAAGCAGGCCAACACATTACATCTAGTTACTAATGAACCAAGGTTAGTTCTAATCAAGGTCAGACTTCATTATAAAACAAGCACTTCTTTTAAAATAGGAGCTTCTAATAAAATGATTGAAGAATTTCCTGGAAATATATTTATCTACAGGCAACAATAAAGTCTTGGTAAATATCAAAAGACAAAATAATAATGCTACTGCCCTTGGTTTAAAACCACACGTTGTACAAAACTTGTTCATGCAAATAGACAGAAATGAAAGTACTTCTTATTGAATGTAACTGTAATTTAACTTTTGATAGCTGGATTGCATTTAATGTTATTACTGTATGCAGCATGACCCATGTTGCACAACACCCTCTTAACAAAGAAATTGTCAATCTGCAGCAATATCTTTACCTCTGTTGTTTGCTGAGAAATCTCCAATCTTAATACTATTGTTAGCAGATCAGAGGACTGCCCAAACTATAACTATTTTATTAAATCTACTGGGTTTTGATAAGTAGCTTTTATGAGCAACTTTATTTTTCAATGCCCTAGGCAAATTCTTAACTGAACTTATTTTCCCAAAGCCTCTATTACCTGACTTTGGCTTGTTAAGTATGCAGAAATGTTTCCATTGCCATAGCAACATTGGGTGAGCATTTATAGGTGTGTGCAGTTCGGCTTTGAAAAAAATATGTTTAAGCTGATGATATAAGCAATGAAATGGCATACTTCAGTTGATTTATGAAACATGGAGATAGGCTTCAGATTCAGACTGTAATCGCGTTCAGAATTTAGTTTTTCATTATGGCTGAATGCAACCTTGCTCATAGTCCTGGATTTGAAGGACAAGGTATAAGATGCTCAATCATTCTTAAAATAGAAGAATCCGTATTTCAATGGCAAAATTATTTTAGCACAGAATTTTAGCAACCCTTGCTAGAAGTTGGAATATCAAAAGTCCAGTAAACTGTGGCAAGTGCCTTTTATTTAGCATGCAAAAAATCACCTGGCACTGATGACATAATAAATTTATTTTTCCCCTGGATTATTTTTGCTATCCCTTTTTTAAAATATGGAAACTTACCTTATTAAGTTAGCTGAAATCTATACCTAAAAGAGTAAGATTGTTCTAATTAAAGCAGTTTTCACAAGACAGTAACCCCAGCTAAATTATTTGTGGCATCAAACAAGAAAGACTGCAAAATATAGTTTCCAACAATAAAAATAATCTTCTTGTTATGTCATTAAGTTATAGTGGCTAAAATGAAAATAAATCATGTCTGTCAATTCACTGTAGCAAGGAAACTGATAATTTAGAGAATCTGTTTTTTTTAATCAATTAGAATAGATTGGCCACCCAATTGGGACCTTAGAAGTCTTCTAGTCCAATCCCCTGCTCAAGCAGGAGACCCTATACCCGTGATGGCGAACCTATGGCACGGGTGCCACAAGTGGCACGCGGAGCCATATCAGTGGGCACGCGAGCTCAGGTCCGGCGCGCATGTGCGCACCGGCTGGCTGATTTTCGGGCCTTCTGGGCCCACTGGGAGTCAGGAAACAGGCTGTTTCCAGCCTCCAGAGGGGGTGGGGAAGGCCGTTTTCACCCTCCCCAGGCTCCTAGAAGCCTGGAGAGAGCAAAAAATGGGCGTGCCATTGCATGCTGGGAGTGGGGGGGGTCATACGCGCATGCGCGGGGGTGCATGGAATTATGGGTGTGGGCACGCACACACGTGATCCCATGCATTCCCCCCCCTTTTTGGCACGCGAACCAAAAAAGGTTTGCCATCACTGCCCTATACCATTTCAGACAAGTGACTGTTTAGTCTCCTCTTAAAAACCTCCAGTGATGAAGCACCCACAACTTCTGAAGGAAAGCTGTTCCATTGGTTAATTGTTTCCACTGTTAGGAAGTTTCTCCTTAATTCCAGGTTGCTTCTCTCCTTGATTAGTTTCCATCCATTGATAAAAATGGATCCTATTTCTACCCAAAGGAATAGAAATGGATCCTATTTCTACCCAAAGAAGATAGACGTATAGGTAGTCCTCACTTAACTTAATAACTGTTTGTTCAGCAACCGTTTGACGTTACAGTGGTGCTGAACAAAGAGTACCTACGAAGTCACAGTTGCTACAGCACTCCTGTGGTCAGATGAACAAAATTTGGGTGCTTGGCAGCATGCCCATACTTACAACTGCAGGGGCACTTCAACTCCTCCCGGCTATCTATCTCCTCCCCATCTCTGTCCTTTGGAGGCCCTGTACAGTGGCACTATTTGTCTGCAACAGCAAACCGAGACTGAACTATGGCCTATGGCCTTCAGCAGTCTCAGCTCACCAACACAGTCCCAGGCCTCTACTTCAGCCTCAGCTCCACCAAGGAGCTCTGTGCTGCAGCCATCTATACCAGTGCTGCAGCGCCAATCCTCCACCACCTCCTCAGGCCCTGCTGCCCTTTACCGTCGTTCTCCCACTGCTGGTAAGCCTGGCCCCATGTGAAACTGCTGATGGCTATGCAAGGTCTTCTTCCCAAGACTGCTCACACCATTTGGGCAATAACGTTTGGAGAATTTTCCAAATCACATGCACCATTCTCACAATGCTTTGGAAGGTTTTTGAAGTCTTGCAAAAAAGGCCACATTCTCCAATGTTCTCCAATCCGTGCATTTCATGCTGATGATGCTTTGAGAAGATGATAAAGATCAGCTGGGTGCAGCAAGGTTGGTGAAGTGCAGTGTGGTGGGCGCTTTGTGTTGTGACAGGTGCTACAGCACAGGACTTAAGATACTCCATGGCAGCAGCACTGGGGCTGAAGTAGAGGCCCAGGAACAATGGTGGCCAACATCCTGCAGGAAGGTAATGGCAAACCACTTCCATCGTGTCATCAAAGTGTGCTGAAGATCCTCTGCCGCCACCACTGAAGAGTATTGCTGTGTCAGTCAACCAAAAGGAGAGAGATGGGAGGGATACAGGCAGGTGGGAGGAATGGAAGAGGAGCAGACAAGGCAGTCCCTTACCTTACCGAGGCTCAGAGTTGAGAGAAACCAAGCTGGGAATTGCTGGGGTTGGATTTCCACCTAATGATCAGTGGGATTCATTTAACAGTGGCAATGGAGACTGTCGTTGCTAAGCAACACAGTAACACGATTGCACACTTTACGACAGCATTGCTTAGCAACAGACATTCTGTTCATGGTCATTTTTATTAATATTTTTTTTATAAATAAGAAGCCGAAGGTCTAAATGAAAACCTGAATCAAAGACTTATGTAACAGTCATTTTACCCTGTTTCCCCCAAAATAAAGACCTCCCCTGATAATAAGCCCAATCGGGCTTTTGAGTGCATGGCAATAAGGCCAAGCGCTTATTTCAGGGTTCAAAAAAATATAAGACAGGGTCTTATTTGTGGGCAAACACGGTAATGATTACACTCGAAGGATCAATATGGCAAATTCATGCTTTTTTAAAAGATTATTTATTTGAATTCCTTTTAACGAGCCAGAATGTTTTAAATATGACAGATTGAAATAAGAGCATTTTGCTCTTTGCTTTTATTTATTAAACCTGCTCTAAGAAACTAAAGACCAATAGAAACGGTTTTCCCAATTCTTTTATTTTAATTTCAGTGAGGATGAGTATCCTTCAGTTTCAGCAAATAGCAGAAGCAGGGCAATCTTGGGTGATCCTGAAACAGTTAAGCAGGGTCACACAAGATTAATGTCTGAATGGGAGACTATTACAAAATCCTTACGAAGTTGGCAAGATTGGTAAAAACATCCTGCAGGCAGGTAATGGCAAACCACTTCCATCATCCCATCAAAAAGACAACATGGCTATATCTGTTGTCAGGATTATGCTTTGCTGTGCAAGGCATTCACAAGTATTCATGTGAAGTAGAAGTATGCAACATGTGAAGCATGTAACACTGTGAAATGCCTATTTTGAGTTTTTTCCATACTTCTTGTCACTAGGAATTAAACTTGACTTGATAAAGATTTGAATTTACTTTCATCTGAATTGAATCAGTCCTTTATTTATACAGGTAGTCATCGACATATAACAGTTCATTAAGTGACTGTTCAAAGTTACAACGGCACTGGGAAAAAAGTGACATGACCATTTTTCACAAAGCATCCCCATGGTCACGTGATCAAAATCTAGACACTTGGCGAGTGGTTCCTATTTATGACAGTTGCAGTGTCCTGGGATTATGTGATCAGCTTTTGCAACCTTCTGACAAGCAATAGGGAATCCAGATTCACTTAACAACCATGTTATTAACTTAACATATTATTAAAGTTTGTTGCAAAATCAAAACCAGAAGCACACACAGATGACCGATTCAGCTGGATTCAATAACTTCTTTATAAACATAATAATATATATATTTACAATACCACAAGTAGAATTCTTCTTCAATCAGTTACAGGTAAACACAAGCAGGAGAGTTAGTTTCATTACAGCAAAGTTCAGACAAGCACAGAGTGGACAAGAGAGCAGATTGGACCTGGAGCCACACCCAGCCTTAAGCTAAAGCTTCCAGTTTCGATTCTCTGCACAGACTCAAAAGTGTTTAGCTCCCATTGGCTGACTTAGTTGCTATGCCTATTCATTGGCTGACCTTGTTACCATTGGCTCTCCCAGTTCATGAATATTCTAACACATATGCAATGATTCACTTAACAAATATGGCAAGAGAAGTCGTAAAATGGAGCAAACTCACTTAAGAAATGTTTCACTTAGCAACATAAATTTTGGGCTCAATTGTGGTCATAACTGGAGGACTACCTGTACTACAAATTTAAGTAAAACTGCAGACTTAATGCACAATCCTATCAATATTCAAAAGTAAACATTACAATATTCAGTGTTGTTAAGAGATATTTGGAATTGCATCTCCCATGGCAATCGAAACCATACTGGGCTATGTCACCACTCTAGCTACTCTTTTCCATTTTAAAAAAGAAGAAATATTTACATGTGGTTAAGTTACTATTTCCTATTTTATACCTTTATAAAAGGTATTTCATAAGACACTTATCAAAATCACAAAAAAATGATCCCATGTAAAGTCTTGAGGGGTTTCGAGAGCTACTATAATGCAAGGAAAGCACATTTCAAATAAAAAATAGTAAAAATAAATGGAGTTTATGTACGAATGTTATTGTTTTTATCCTATAGCTGAACTCTGCTTTGAATGCCAAATTTATAAATACCAAATATTCTTAAAAATGGTGTGTATTTAGGTGTTTTTCAGATGCAAAAATGTTAACAACACAGTGCTAACTTCAGCAGGGTTTATTCCAATTAAATATTTACAAAGATGTTGAAATTTTAAAATTTATCACATATAATATAAATGTTCCTTTAAAATAATTATTACATGAAATGAAATACAGTATATTGATGCCATTTATAACCTGCAATTTATAGCCTCAGTTTCCTTACTTCAAGCTAACAGATCATTTTTTTCCAATTTATTTTTTCCTTCGGCTTATACTTATTTTAGTGCTACTTATCTTTTACCTTTCCTCCTTTCTAATTTTCATGTTCTTTTCATTGCAAATGTCCTTTTTGCAACTTATTGACTAAACCTTTTTTCTGAGAACATATTGCAATAGCTGCATTAACAATACATACCATAAGGTTGAGTTTTCCTTATATATTATAGGCTTATACATGTCCTTAGATTTAATGTTTGATTTTTTTACAAAAATATATATGTTTAGACTGTAAGCTACCCAGAATTACCCTATGGTAAAATGGGTGGCCAATCAATTGTATAAATAAATAAATATACAGAGTTAAGTAAGTTCTCTCTCCGTATAATGCAAATTAATAGTCAATATGGATATATGTGTGAGTGTTTACTGCCATTATAGAACTTTTGTCTATATCACAAAAAAGGTATACTGATACATTAAATGTGATTTATACATGTGCTGCTATTTATTATTGGAAGAACTTTATTAAGAACGCAGATCTTTATATTTTCAATCTAAAATTTCATACAACCAGTGAACACACAAAATGTCAATGTAGATTAAATTTCATTAACAATGAAACGTCTTCAATATCAACATTTTAGTTCCTCTGTAAATGTACAATAAACACTCCTTGAAAGTCATGTCATAATAATAGCTGGATCGTAAAATCAAGAAGCATATATGTAGGCCATCAACCCAGGGGTGCAGCTAGCAAAGCTACATTAGTTCCAACCTACAACAGCAATTCAAATAACTGCCCTCATTTTAAGATATTTAGTTCTTTCATTTACCCTCAGACCCTTGCGTGATTCTGAACCAAATCTTCCCCAAGTAATGTTAACAAAGCATATCGGACCCTTAATAATAAAGTCAGATTTTCTGACACATTGCAAAGTCAGAGAGCAAACTCGATCGAAATGAGAGCAGGATCTGTCCTTTCCCAAATTGTCAACAGTATATGATTAACAGTACACAACCAGGTTTGTGTGAGAACAAGACAACAAAACAGTAAATTTCAGGATTTTTGCTGAAAGAATAGGGGGGAAACAGTTACAATTTTACCCTCTCATTCATAACCTAAGAATATTATACTTTGGTAATAAAATGGTTTTTAGGAATAAAGTCTAAATGAATTAGGATGGTACTTTGGGACAGCTTTGAAGTGAAAACTAAAAAGAAACTGGTTAAAGGTGTGCTAAGATGGATTTATAATTTAAAATACTTTTCCTAAAATGGCCTTCACATCATCAATTATTCAAAATCAATAGTTCCATTTTAACTTCATAAGCAAAAGTATTTAGTTGATGTGCAGTTTATGGAAAAGATATTAGCTTCTAATGAATCCAATGGCAGAATAGTACAAAAACTGCCAGTAGTATGATCCTTCAAAGCAAGCAGTATTTCTTTTTAAAAATCACTGCTATGATCTGGATATTTAAACAAACAATGCAAGCTTGAATTAGCAAGTATTTGTCAATTCTGTTCACATAATGCACAGCATTATTCAACCATAAAATGCTTTCTCTGGCTGAGTAAAATGCTCTGGCAGTTCTCTGTTGTTTTTTAAAAAAACCTCGTTATAACTATAAATAAATAGCCAGAAAAGTAAAAATAAAAAATATGCTCACTGGAAAATATTATTGGCTATTCATGGCGAATTCTTTGGATGAAGTGTGTATGTGTGCACATACACATACACTTTTATTATATTAGAACCTAATTCTGCTAAACTGTGCCTACTAGAATATTTAATATTGGTTAATAATAGATATGTATTTTAATAACAAAGTGCGGACAATATAGATATGTGCAATTCAATAGAATATGAGCTTTTGAATACAAAATTTATGTGAATTAGTATTAACTACAATAATTGATTGCCACATTTCAGGGGGGGAAAGCAATATTTTTAAGTATGGATGGAATAACAACTAACAACCTATAGCACTTTTAACTATAATATATTCTGAAGAGAATGAGGATGGAGTCACTGAAGCAGTCTGCGTGAGCTTAAATGGACTCTGGGGGATGGTAGAGGACAGGAAGGCCTGGAGGAACGTTGTCCATGGGGTTGCGATGGGTTGGACATGACTTCGCAACTAACAATAATATTCTGAAGAATCAGCAGAATAACAAATCAGGATATGACCAACAAACTAATGACACATGAAGGTATCCAATCTGACAACAACCAAAACAGGATATTCTAGCATTTTCTTCTGCTATGGTACATCTGTATGTTGTAAGAACAAAAGAAGAATAAATGTGCCACTAACAAAAAATCTTTTCAACAACATATTTTACATTACAATCGTTTTTCTATCCCAGAATTTCAAGTGTTGGTCAAAACATTTATGCTTATAACATTCCAGCTTACTGAAAATGCTTCACTGACAATTGAGAGAGCCATAAACACAAACTATTTATTAAATTAAATTTTGGTTGCCAAATATATTAAAATAGGCTGTATATAGTGCATCAGCCAAGAGCTGCAGAATTGCAGTCAAGCATTTTAATTCTTAATTAACAACTCTTTAAGCCACTTTCATGCAACCTTTTGTCCCTCATTTACAACTGTTAGATGTGCCATATCTTAAAAGTGAAGCATATACTGGAATATTCTGCACTTTAAAATAAAGAGCAGCAACCCCCAGTGGCATTACTGTTTTACTGAAATCCCCTTAATTTTTCTTTTTAAAGCATACTTCTTTCTATGCATTGCCAGAAAAAGTAATGCTGATGTACATAGTAAGATGTATTATCTTCCTCCCCCCCAAAAAATCAGGTTTGATCTGGAAATTGCTCCATGTAGACAGTGCACTGCATTGTGAATGGCCAGCCAGGTATTTTATGAATGGAGTGGATCACGTGCTCTCAGCACTTCCCGAGCTGATATTTCCCACATAACAGTGTCAACAACCAGAGAAGCAGCATTTTTCAACACAAAAAACCAGAGAATCCTAACTCTTGTACCGATTAATCATCTTTTTCTACTATCCTACAAAAAGTCCACTCCCTGTCAAGCAGGGCCAGCAATGGCAAACGTGGCGAAGGTTTAATTATTTTTTTATGAATGAAAACTGTGGTATGCAAATTAGAACAATTCACAAAAAAGAAAATATGGCGGCTGCTGCTGCTTTCCTCGCAGTTCTAGCAGTATTGCAACACTTTACCTTATCAACTAGCTGGGTACAATGTTTTGTACTTTGTCTATTGAAGTCTAGGTTCAATCCCCTGTCGCTTTAGTTTAAGAATAAAGCACATAATTAACAAAAGAAGAAGGTTCTGACTGACACATCTTAAAGGATTATTGTTTTATTCGGAAGAGCATCTGCGAGTGACAAGTGTCCCATCCCCACCCAAACCCAAGAATTATGTTTAACATTTAACTACCGTAGACATTGGGGGGCGGGGGGGGTGTTGATAGAATTACCGTTACCGGAAGAATGCTTTTTCATAATTCGAATTATATCCAATAAATGATATTCATTCCTTAAAATAACAGTAACTATTAAAAAGGTAGGTGTCATAGGTAATGTCAACATTGTTCATTGCCTAAAAGAATTGGGCAAGTTCAGGATCTGTGACAAGGCTAGCGTGCTTTCCAATTTTTTTTAATATATAAAAGATGTGGCACTTTGCTCTCAACAAATGTTTTGAAAATTGCTATTCTGCAAATCCTTGAATGCTTATAATACTAAAAAAACCCACTCATCTGGGAATGAACTCAAGGGGCTTACTTCCGATTGGAAATCGATTATTGTAAATATGTTAAACATCCTCTTTATTCCAATTTCTAGTTAATGGAGGAAAAAGTCTTAACAGCTCATTATAAAATTAAGCTTCAGGGGAAGGTTTAACAATATTTATACTGACTGACTCATCCAATTAAAATTCAGGGCCAGTTTCCTACAGGATGAAGAAGCTCCCACACTTTACTCGAAATATAAAACATACACATGAAAAAAAAAGATTAATCAAGAGGCGGAGTATAGGCCATTGCTAATCCGGGATAAGCATAAACATCTCTCCCCCCCCCCAGCCATATCCCAGTACTGCCGTGACTTTCCAAAGGCAAGCGAATAAAACGAGATTTCCTATAGATAAGTAGGCAAAAGACAGGCATTTCGGCTAGAAAAAAAGGTGCAGGGCAACGGGGGCCACCAGGGAAAGAGACCGTCCTCTTAACCAACCCATTCAGTAGAGATGAAAGGCAACTTACTCATGGTTAGAATTCGCCGTCTCTTCGTTCATTTTTTCCTCACCGAGATCCGAAACCGGGATGGAGCAGCACCGACGCGGCCAGGGCGCAGCAGGAGCTCACCAGAAGCCCCACCATTGTTAAACCCCAGATCTAGCCCCCCTTCGCACCCTTCCGCCAGAATGGCCTCAATCCTTGAGTGGTGTGTGTGTGTGTGTGTGTGTGTGTGTGTGTGTGTGTGTGTGTGTAAAACAGCAGTCTTCCTCCGGAGACTCAGACAGGCTTTTGCAAGGGGGTGGGGGGCCGTCAGCGGCACCGATCGCAGCTTCTGCTTTTTTTTTCCCGCTTGGAAAAGGGTGGCCGTCGCCGATCGCGGCGGGAGTGACGAGCGGAGCCCTTCGCTCAGCTGCAGCGCAGCTCCCGACCAACGTCCTTGCGGGGCTGCAGCTGCACCCGGACAGGAGCCCACATTGCCCGCTACTGCAGCAGGTCCTTCATCCGCACACTGGCCTTCGCCGCCGCCGTTCCCTCTTGCTGCCAGAAAGGAAAGGGAGAATCACAGAAATTCCTCCAGACTCCAAGCAGGAACCGGCGGCCCCAAATCCCAGAGCGCGCGGGAAAAAAAAGAAGAAGAGGAAGAAGAAACGAGCTCTGGGAGCAAGCAGACGCCACACTGGGAGAGGAACTAATTCAGCCCGGAGCGAGAGGAAGAGGGAGGGAGGAGGGAAGGTGGGAAAAAAAAGTGGGGGAGGGTGTATTTTAAAACAGCCCGGAGACTAAGGGAGGGCGGATGCGTCACCAGCAGCTGGTGGTTGAGAAGGAAGGAGCCAAGCGGACGAACGAGCAGGACTCTCTTCCCCTCTCCGGAGCAGAAGGAAAGCAACTTTAGCAACGGCGCCCCAACCCCCAGAAGGAACCGCGGCGCTTTCCCCAGCGCCTGGCTTGGCCCCCTCCTTCGGGAGAACTGGGCGGAAGCGTTGACTTTAAGCTCCTTCCGCCGCCAAGGCTGGGAGGCCAAAGGCGATCTCGGTCTTGGCCAAAGGGCCGACGGGGAGTCCGCTGTCCGGGGAGCGGCGCGAGCCCTCGCCTGCAGACCGCGGTGGGGGCGGGGGCGGCAGCTCCGGCCTGCTTCGCTCGCTCCAAAAAAGTGCCACAGAGCAGCGCACAGGCACAATCAGGAGCCGATCCACTGTACTTTGTAGCGGGGAGCCGTCGAGGGGGGATAGGGCTCCTTTCCGCTCCCCAAGCACATGCAACCAACCCCCTTGAAGGGATAGCGACCTGCGCCCCTTCCCGCCCGGCAAAGCTCAATACTGTATCTCAGGCACGTTTAGTTCGGGTAGTGGACTGGTCTTGAGTAAGTGCTCTGCTCTAAGCGCAGAGGGAGGGAGCTGGCGCTCTTTCCTCTCCCCACCCCCCAGTTGATAGAGGCTTTGTAGGCCCGCACGGATCGGGCCCTGATCCGACTACCAAAGGGAGGAGCTTAAGAAAAGCCGTGAGACCCGAGTCTGCTCCGGCGATCAATCTCGGAATATCAGTTTGCGAAGGCTCTCCGGTGGAGGTTCTGGAGTCGCCCGCCTGCCGACAATGCAAGAATTCTCTCTGTGTGTGGGGGGTGGGGAGGTAGCTTTCCGGAGGCCAAAAATGAGAAGGGAAAGAACAATCCAAACCAATTCTCTAATCCCCGCTCCCTTCCTGGACGGGGTCTGGTACGAGCTCCCTTCCACCGCCCGGGGTCTGGTACGAGCTAGTTTCCTGAAAAATAGTTCGCCCTTCCCTCGGTATTTGTGCATGTGTGTGTGTTGTTGAAGTGTTGCACGGTGGAAGCGGAGGGATATCTGGTGTTCTGCACAGTTCAACACGCACCCGCTCTTCTCCGGAGGGGGAGGGGGGCCTCTTGAGACTTTGAAGCGGCTGAGTACTTCATGTACCCGGGGGTGGGGGTGAACGGGAAGTCAGGAATAGTGGAGCAAAGTTTTGCAAAAAAAAAAAAAAAACCATCCAAAACTGTATTCTCTCTTGAAGTCCTTCCCTTTTGTGCAAAAGCTGGGAAGATTTTCTCACCCTTGGGACGTGAGAGACTTCTGTTACCCAAGCTACTATTCTAGAAATCTGTCTCTTGCGTGGAAGCCGGGACTGCCCGGCTTGAATCACGTAATTCAGCCAAAAGTTGCTTTGCTGCTGAAGACGAATGGTGCAATGTGGACCAGCCGGGACGATTAAGTAAGCAGTGCTTTTCATCTGGGATGAGAGTAGGACGCTCTTAATAGTTACGCAATGTTTCCCTACGCTTGTTGAGTTTCCTATCCTGGGCATGCATTCCTGTCTTGCATTCCGATTTTCATTCAAGTAACCAGCATTTTTCTCTCCTATCCCCACGTGGGGTGGCGAGGCGTTTCTCCATTCTACAGGAAGTTAGAATTGAGGAGGCTGCTAAATGTTGGCATGCATTTCTAAGGAGTGACTGAAAGAATACTAAAGTCCTTGCTAGCATTCCTAATGTAGTGTTCATTTGTTTCCAGAGGCTCTGTGTAGGACCAGTCTTTCATAATCTCGGCTACTTTCCCCAGCTAGCATTTAGGATATGTGGATTTCAGTTTCAATTCTGGGAGTTATAAAGTCCACACATCTTTAGGTTGCTGAGTTGAAAAACACTGGTTTTTGAGAAACAATGAATTTGAGAAACTTTCCTCTTGTGGTCTTAACCATGGAAGAGTCATCCCACAACTATTTTCCTACTATGTTTTTATGATGTGTTTTCATCTTGACTCCAGCCTGTGAGTGAGACTTGACTATTTGTGATATAAGTCAGTTGACTGGGATGTGAAAATGGTGTTTTCCTTCTCCAGCTGACGGCAACTGACCCCCAGCAGCATAGAATAGAATAGAATTCTTTATTGGCCAAGTGTGATTGGACACACAAGGAATTTGTCTTTGGTGCATATGCTCTCAGTGTACATAAAAGAAAAGATACATTTGTCAAGAATCATGAGGTACAACACTTAATGATTGTCATAGGGTTCAAATAAGCAATCAGGAAACTATTAATATAAATCGTAAGGATACGAGCAACAAGTTACAGTCATACAGTCATAAGTGGGAGGAGGTGGGTGATAGGAACGATGAGAAAATAGTAATAGTAATAGTAATGCAGCCTTAGTGAATAGTTTGACAGTGGTGAGGGAATTATTTGTTTAGCAGAGTGATGGCATTCGGGGGGAAAACTGTTCTTGTGTCTAGTAGTCTTGGTGTGCATAGTATACAATTTCTTATGCATCACTGTCATATGTTGGAGGTGAAGTTCAGTTGACCATAAGTAATTGAGATCAGAGAAGTGTTTATTAGCTGTGTCAGTTTTGGTGGGAAAGGAAAGATTGAGATTTGATAAAGAGAAAAAGAAATCCAGAAAAAATATTCCCTTTGAGAGAGATAGTTGGGCAAGGGCTCAAAAATTGCTGACTGCTTCATTCTAGGGTCCTCACAGTCATATGACCCAGAGGCTATTATTAAAGGTTAAGAACAAATACAAAGAGACCTTGTTTGGCATGGTTTTCCTAACTTACTAAAATAATTATCTCTGAATAGTCAACTTATAACAGCTCATTTAGTGACCATTGAAAGTTACAATGGCACTGAAAAATGTGACATGAGTGTTCTTCGCACTTATAATGGTCATGTGATCAAAATTCAGGTGCTTGGCAATTGATTCATATTTATGATGATTGCAGTGTCCGTCACTGCAACTGTTAAGTCATCGCAATGAGTCCTTTGCACTTCCTATGATAGGAAAAATCACATTTTTTTTCTCCTCTAATATGTTGGAGAGAGAGCACAGCAGAAGCAAAGAGCATGTATGAAGAATTTTGGAATTTCCCAGAAGAAACATTCTCACAAGGTGTAGACCAGTGGCAGGAAGGATCATACTGGATTTGTTCATGTTCATGCTCGCTATGTTCATGCTAGTGAGAACAAGATTGTTTTCTAATATTTGCTTCATTTTCAAATTTTCCATATAGAAGATAATCCTATCAAAATATATATGCATATTTAAATGTTTTTCCTTGCAATTCAGATAGTTTAAAGAATGGTTGACAAGCATGTTTCAGTTCTTTATCTATTCAACAGGGATGTGGTTTGACAAGTTGATCTTTATCTGTTGAAGAAACAGACGTCTTCATATTAATGGCCTGCCCAGATGTTGACGGTCTTCCTGAGACCATCCATTTTTCCCCACTGATCAACCAAATTCAGTGACAGATCACATAAGATCTAGACCATATGGCTCTTCATGAAACTCTAGAAAGGAAAAAAAACCGTCTGCCGGATCAGACCTACCTCAGTCAATACTTTTTGTCAATGAGATGCATCTAGGAATGCATAAGAACAACATAAGGATCATATATTTATTTATTTATTTATTTATTTGGTATTCTTATATGTCGCCCAACTCCCGAAGGACTCAGGGCGGCATACAACAGAAAAAAAATACAGAATAACCAATTTATAAATAATACTTAAAAGCAATATAAAAGTTTAAAAAGAGACACAATATTTAAAATCACCCAACAACCATTCAACAACCATACATACTTGGGGGTGAGCTCGAGTGGGTTAAGCTCTACCCCCAGCCTGCAGGAAAAGCCATGTCTTAACGGCTTTCCGGAAGGCCAGCAGAGTGGGGATAGTTCGGGTCTCTGGGGGAAGTTGGTTCCAGAGCACGGGGCCGGCCACAGAGAAGGCTCTCCCCCTAGGGCCCGCCAGCCGGCATTGTTTGGCCGACGGGACCTGGAGGAGGCCCACTCTGTGGGCCCTAACCGGTCGAAGGGAAGTATGTCATATATATGTCTCTGGAGACTTTAGTATTTTCTATCTGATTCTGGACTAGACTTTTGAAGCCATTTAAGGTTGATATATCCCTGTTCTGCATCTGATCCCCTATTTGTAGTTTTCTTTTAAAGGCACCTAAATTGGGTTTCTCTCAGGCAGCTGATGTCCTCAGGAGAGGGAATTTTTCTTACCAATAGTTGCTAAGACTTTAACAGAGATAAAGCCTTTCCTGGAAGCATGTATCTGTTCCGTCAAAGCAGATATACAGTAGGTAGCTCTTGATTTATGACCAGTTATTTAACAACAGTTTGGAATTATGATAGTCTCAGAAAGGCTCTTTTATGACCCATAAAGCACTTGTGGTTATGGTAAAATATCACACCATTGCTTTTCCAGAGTCACATGACCACATTTCAGGAGCTTGGCAGTTGGGTCACATTTATAACGTTGCTATGTTTTGTGGTCATGGGGACAGCAATTTGCAATGTTTTTGCTGGTTTCTGGCAAAAAACACCCATTCAGGAGATGAGTTCGTACTTATGACCATGTGATTTGCTTAATTGCCATTTTAACAAACAGTTGTAAAATTAGGTCTGGTCAAGTGGATACTTTGACTTATCAACCATCATAACTTACAACAAAAAAATTCATTCCCAATTGCAGTCCTAAATTGAGGACTACCTGTATAAAAATGAAACAGGTAGCACGAGACATCATGCAAGTGCTAATCCTATAGATTAAGTCCGTGATGGCGAACCTATGGCATGCGTGCCGGAAGCGGCATTCAGAGCCATCTCTCCGGGCACGCCAGCCATCTTCCGTTGCTCTTCCGGGTTCCATGTGCGCCGGCCAGCTGGTCTTCTCGCGCTGGAAACTGGAAGAGCAGCGCGCTGGGAAACTGAGCTTCTGGTTTCTGGTGCAATAGCAATAGCACTTTTCTTATATATCGCTTCATAGTGCTTTACAGCCCTCTCTAAGCGGTTTACAGAGTTCAGCATATTGCCCCCAACAATCTGGGTCCTCATTTTACCCACCTCGGAAGGATGGAAGGCTGAGTCAACCTTGAGCCTAGTGAGATTTGAACAGCTGAACTGTTGAACTAGCAGTCAGCCTGCAATGGCTGCATTTAACCACTGCACCACTTCAGCATGTGCACCGGCCAGCTGGTCTTCATGCGCACATGCACACCAGAAATCAGAAGACCATGCGCACCAGGGAGCTGCTCTTCCGGTTTCTGGCATTCCCCCACGCACACGCTCCCATGTGTTCGCCAACACTATTAGGTCTTCGCGACGAGATCACAGGAGTAATTTCATTCTTACTGTATGTTTTCTTCAAACTAAAGTTGCAAATTCACTCCAGATTATCTCTCTATACCATTCCTTAAATTGGAAAGTTGCAAATTCACCTTACCAGGTTAAGCAAAACTTAAAAACACATTTTCAGTTTTCGATCTTTGACTCTTACTTCCCTTTCTTCCATCCCACCCAACCATTCTGGTCTACTGATAAATGTAATAACATTTATAACAAAATTAATTCCACTGGTTTATTAGCCCTACAGGCATGTCCTTGTTTGAGAAGTATACAAATGGGCAAAAAAAACCCTAATTGGGTAAGTGAATTGTTCTGAATAGACATTTTCCATCCACAAATAAACTACTAGATCCAAATAATTCTTTATTAAACCATTTTAGAAAAATTATTTGGTTGTAGTTATTTTATTATGAATATTTTATTCACTTGTTACTTATAAGTAAAGGCCTCCATCTTTTAGGCCTTCTGGATAATCAATAAAGTATCAGGATTGATAGTTTTTACTGCATGGTCTTTTGAAAATGATTAGTAATGGCTGCAATCCCATTCCTTTTAAACTCTTGGTGACCTTGACGCGATGTAATTAGCCCAACTCTGTGCAGACTTGAATCCTTAATATTACTGTATTTCCTATGGTTAAAAATCCTTTGGCTGTTACCACTTACTGGCCAGTACCCAGATTCTGCTAATACAGATTTAGTTGTATTTAGCTGCTTATGTTACTAGTTCAATGATATCTTGTTGATTAAATTTCTAAACAGGATTCAGCGTACAAATGTTCTCTGGAGAAAATAAGATTACTGTTAGAGAATTAGGTACTTAAACCAGCCTCTCTCATACTGGACTGTAACTCCAGGAAATCCAAGCCAGCATGGCATTTAGTTTTCCTGGCTAGGAAAGCCTCTGAACTGCAGTCTCAACCCTTCAAAAAGGTGCCAGATTTCCCCTAGTAGAATTTTCAGGCAAAGGCTGGTATTTAGGATCATGGGTCAGTTTGGTTTGATACAGGGGCGGGTTCCTAATTTTTTTACTACCACTCTGTGGGCGTGGCTTATTTTGTGGGTGTGGCTTGCCAGCCATCTGACTGGGTGGGCGTGGGCCTCAGGAGCTTGGCGGCGGCCGGAGAAGTGGGGGGCATTGCCCACCCGCAACGCAGTCACCCGCAGCAGGAGCAGCAAGACCGCGGCAGCGGTTCTTCTAGGAGGCTCCGTCCGGCCTGAATGCTTCTCTCCATTTGATGATCCTAGGCTCCTGCCGCCCGTTCTCCCTCTCCTCAGCAGCTCGAGAAGCCTCGAACGTGCGAAAATGCCTGGGATCATCACCGTGCGTTCGTGGCTTCTCAGACTGCTGAAGGGAGGGGAATGGAGATAGCTCCTGCCTCCCATTCATTCAGCGTCTCACGCACTCCCTCAGCCATCCTCCCCTGCTTGGACTCACTGTGGGGTAGGAGGGCAGCGCATGCGCAGTGCCAGAAACTCGGCTTCTGGGCATGCACAGAAGAAATTTTTTAAAAAATTTAAAAAATCTTTTTTAAAAAAATGGTGGCACCCAGGCACCGGCAACCGACCGCACCGGTACTGTGATGTCACCAGCGGGCCGCTACCGGTGCTATAGAGTGGACCGCACCAGTAGGAACCCACCACTGGTTTGATATGAAAATTAGGCTGGGTACTTCTGAGAAACATGGAACAGTCATTGTACTCTTGAAAAATCTCGGAGATTGCATCTCCACCTGGTCCCTTCCACCCACCAGAAAAAAAACAGAGCTCTAGGAAATTTGCTTGTCCACAGCAACAAATTATTACATGGCAAAGGAGTGTTTTATTTTTGCCTGTTACAGGTAAGAATTTTTATCCTAGTCCTTAATGATTTTAACTTCAGGAATAACTGAATTCTCTTCAGTTTATTTTCCGTTCTTCGCAAAGGAGCCCAGTGAAATTTCATGTCACAGATAGAGAAATGTCTATGTCAATACCGATTTCTTAAATCATTGGTAAACCATGGCTTACTGAACAAACCAAATTTGGCTATGTTCACAAAACATGCCAAATTAATGCTTATAAATATAATGGCTTGGTTCACACAACAGACTTAAGTCAAACTCAAACAAATCATATTATACTCCAGTGTGATGTATAAACCCAATCTCTTATTAATGAAAGAACTACCTTTTCTGAAGTGGCCCTGTACTTAGGAAATGCCTAGCCATCTGGAATTCATTAGGGCCTATTATTTCCAGGTTGTAAGAAAGCTCTAAAGATCCATTCATTTACACAAACTTTTTCCCTGAATGGATCTGCACAAGACACTTAACTGGATTACTGAATTAACCCATTTTCCAGTTTCACAGTACAGTGAACCACAAACACACAACTAGGCAGGGTTTGTTCATCTCACACAAAGACGGTCAAGTAGAGAAAATCTAACCAAGGTTAAAATGTACAAAGTTTTGCATGTTGAATGTATGCAGCTGTTAGGTCTTTGACAGAATCCAAGTTGTGTGAATCGGCAAATTGCTCTGCCTGAGATTACAGTTGTGATTGGATGTTTAATACTTTGGCGTTTTAATTGCGTAGATTGTCTGCTTTTAAGATTGGTTTACTCATATTTTGCTCCATTTAAAATGGGGAAGTTGCTTTAGAATGGATTTTGCCTCTTAAAGATGGACAAATATTTTAAGCTACAATAAAGATAAATAGCTACCATACTTTAAGCAAGAGCACTCAGTCCATTAACTTTGTATAGAAATACACAGCATCTCTTACTACTCAAGTCATCCATGGCTACAATTTTCCAGTGTATTAGTTCTTTGTCTTTCTAGTGTCTGGACTGCAACTGTCACTGAGTCACACAGCTTGCTTTAGGTTCATTGCCAACATGAAGCAGCAACAATGTCTGGACCGATTAAAACCTCCCCACACAAAAAAAACCCAGGTAGCCTTCAGTTTACCACCTGTATTAGCCTGATCATGTTAGAGAAATGTTTAAACAATATCAATTTTTTTTAAAAAAAAATCCCAGTTTTTTAGAGCCATCGCCAGTTAATGGATCCCAAAAGTGGTATTGCAATGAGCTGAAGATAATAATTGCATGTGGTAATAATGCTACGATGCTAATTCTGAATGATGAATCTTAAATGTTTTAAATAGTCCTCCAAATTTGTTTATTGTAAAATAAAATGTTTGGAATATTTTACTTTTAATCTTCAGAAAATACTCTGAGAGCAAGGGTTCTGAATTAATATACTGTAGGTAATCCTCAGCTTACAACCATTTGTTCAGCTTCTGTTCAAAATTAATGGTAGTACTGAACAAATGGTACCTATGTCCGATACCCAAAGTTGTGGCCATTGCAGAGCTCCCATGGTCATGATTGTGTAATCAAAAATTGAGCACTTGGCAGCTTGCTGTCATAATTGCACTTCACTCCCTCAAACTCATGTTTAAACAGCCCCCCTCCCCAATTTTGGACTTCCTGCACAGTGGTATTGCTTGGAAGTGACACCTCCCTTCAGTATTTTTCATAAAATCAGGTAAACATTAACACTTTTTTTGTACCTTAAAGCTTTTGAAACTTGGTTTTCTGGTAGTATCTCAACACTATATTGTTTCTAAGACTGCAGTTCTGTGCATTTTAGGAATAAATCTCATTGAACCGAATAGCACATAAGGTTGGATTCTTTATCATCATTAGGAGCTGAGATAGCGCAGTGGTTAAAAGCAGCATTGCGACCTTCAGCTGATTGCTAGTTTAGCAGTCCAGCTGTTCGAATCTCACTAGGCTCAAGGTTGACTCAGCCTTCCATCCTTCCGAGGTGGGTAAAATGAGGACCCAGATTGTTGGGGGCAATATGCTGAACTCTGTAAACCGCTTAGAGAGGGCTGGAAAGCACTATGAAGCGGTATATAAGTCTAAGTGCTATTGCTATTGCTATTCTGTCATTTGGCTTATTAAAGTATTATACAGAATACCTCTAGAGCAGTGGACCCCAACCTTTTGGGCACATGGGACTAGTTCCGTGGAGAGAGGTTTTTCCGCGGACTGGGGAGGGGGGCTGGTTTTGCACGCTGCCTGCATCCCACGGATGGGGCTTCACTTATTTGTGCGGCTCAGTTTCTGGCATGTCACAGACCAGTGCTGGGTCCACAGATCAGGGAATCCCTGCTCTAGAGAATGGATGGATAGATGACTAGATAGATAGATGACAGACAAACAGACAGACATTCTGTAAATTTAAGAGAACTCCCTTTTCAGCATAGCTGTTAATTTAATAAAGAAGCAGTGTATTTCTGGAATAAGAACACAGTGCTTTCTTATTTCATAAATATGATTGATTGGTTGATTGATTCAGTCCCATCAATTCTACATTGATTTTCGGTAACCACATAGATAGGTCTTCTCCATGACCATCTGTCCCTAACTGGTCCTTCAGCATCTCCAATGCTATACCTATCACTACTGTAACTGACTCCATCCACTAGTTGCTGGTCATCCTCTTCTTCCTTTCCAACTTTCTCATATTTAGGGCTTCAGAGAGCTAGGACTTTGCATAGTATATCCAAAATAGGATAGCTTGAGCCTGTTCATTTCTGCCTTCAATGAGAACTCTGGATTGATTTGTTTGATGATCCATTTTCTTGATATTCCCCTCTGCATCAACAGGCAGTTAGCAAAGGGGAGGGAAAGAACATCTGCCCTAACAAACAGAAATAAATTGGGTTCTAAAACAAACTTATCCAAGATTTCCACAACCCAACCATGCTAGACACTCAAGATACCATAGTTTAACCAAAGGTCGAGGAACCAAAACATAATGCCGAATAATTGAGAAAGCTGAAGAATCCCAAAAGGAAATTAATGCATAATTAATATAGAAAGCCTTTGATTATACTGACCGTGTTAAAATGTCAATTGTCCTTAGGAAAATGAGAAAATACCAGAACATACATGATTAGACATGCTTCAGAGCCCATCCAGTAAAGAGTTTCATTTGATAGGACCCAGCAAGTTTGCCTTTCTCTGTTGAAGTGCTTGCCATCTGGAACAATGTCTCCCCCAAAGATTTGTTTAAAAGAGCCCTCAAAACTGGGGTTTTCCCCTGGGTCTTGGGCTAATTCAAGGGAAAGGCAGTTTGGACTGTGTCACATGGCTTCTTTTAGATATTATTGGTCCACCCTACTCCAGATGTCTATTATTCTGTTGTCTGTATTATTAAACTGTATTCATATTGTACACCAACCACACTCACAAGGTGCTGACTGGTCAGACAATTTAGTAAATGAAATGAAATCTCATTGTCCTCACACAAAATGTACACACAGGACATAAAATCATAGTCCAAACAGAACATGGTGTAACAACTAGTTCCAGATGGTCAAGGAAGTGACATAAGGTTGTATACTCTATTACCTATTGAACCTATATACTGAATATATATATATTGAGGGAAGGCAGATTGCAAGCTGAGTGTAGTTTCAAAATAGGGAGGAAAAAGCATCAACAACCTGCCTGATTGGATGACGGTACTCTGATAACTCAAACATAAATGATATGCAAATATCTAATAATGAAAGTCAAGGTATACAGTGAAAAAACCTGTGATTAAATATTAAAAAGATCAAACTAATGACAACAGATAACAGCAACCAAAAGTGACAGTGGGTGATTTTTTTTGTCTTTTAGGATTAATTAGCAAAAGGAAAGCAGCAGTTCAAAAGAAAGCAGAGACTAGCACTTGGGGCAGTAATGAAGGCCTTGGAAAAAAGACTCAATTGCATAAATGTTCACACTGATAATTCAAGAGATACTCGTTTTCTTTTTTATTTCTAATTTTCACTGGATTTATATCCCATTTCCCCTTCCACAGTGGAAGACAGTATATACTGCCACCCCTTCTCCAATCTTTATTTATTTATTTATTTATTTATTTATTTATTTATTTATTTATTTATTTATTTATTTGTCAAACATGTATAGTAGTAATTTGTATAAACATAAGTAAAAAGTAATGATAAAAGAGGACAGTAGGACAGGGACGGTAGGCACGCTGGTGCGCTTATGCACGCCCCTTACAGACCTCTTAGAAACGAGGAGAGGTCGACTGTAGACAGTCTAAGGTTAAAGTTTTTGGGGTTTGGGGAAGAAACCACAGAGTCAGGTAGTGCATTCCAGGCATTGATCACTCTGTTGCTGAAGTCGTATTTTCTGCAGTCGAGTTTGGAGCGCTTTACATTTAGTTTGAATCTATTACGTGCTCGTGTATTGTTGCAGTTGAAGCTGAAGTAGTCATTAACAGGAAGGACATTTTGGTATATGATTTTATGAACTACATTTAGATCAGATCGGAGGTGACGTAGTTGTAAATTGTCTAATCCCAGTATTTCAAGTCTGGTGGAATAAGGTATTTTGTTGTGAGCGGAGGAGTGAAGGACTCTTCTTGTGAAATATTTCTGGACTCTCTCGATTGTATTTATGTCTGATATGCAGTGCGGGTTCCAGACAGGTGAGCTGTATTCCAGAATTGGTCTAACAAATGTTTTGTATGCTCTGGTTAGTAATGTAATGTTCCCAGAGAAGAAGCTACGCAAGATTAGATTAACAACTCTTAGTGCCTTTTTGGCAATGTTGTTACAATGGGCTCTAGCACTTAGGTCGTTGGATATGAGTACTCCAAGGTCTTTGACAGAGTGAGGGTCATCTACAAGTTCGTTTCCTCCAAGTTTGTATTTTGTATTCTGATTTTTTTTTGCCAATGTGTAAGACAGAGCATTTGTTGGTTGAGATTTGATCTTGCAATATTGTCTGTGGTAGGAATAATAATTGATCTTGTGTCATCCTGGGAACTTGTCTGATTATGGATGGGCTTGAACTGGGTCTTCTTTATCCTATTCACTTATGCAAATATGCTCTTAATATGCACTCATTGATATCTGGAGGTAATTTTTCTATCCAGAATGTCTATGGAGATTCTCAGTCATCCAGGTCAGGGTTGTCCCAAAGGTGCTTTTTCAAGAGGCAACTGGACTTCCTGGTTTTTCTTTGAAGACGTTTCGCTTCTCATCCAAGATGAAGAAGGTTTTTGGATGAGAAGCAAAATGTGGATGAGAAGTGAAATGTCTTCGAAGAAAAACCAGAAAGTCCAGTTGCTTCTTGAAAAAGCACCTTTGGGTCTATCCAAAATGATTTGTTATAAGCAGGTGCGGCCAAAGATATTGCAACCATTCTGTTGTGTTAGTTTCTATGTGTAGAATAAAGCTTCTGTGTTTGATCATAAGTGGAGACTGCTTCATGAGCACCATATGACATCAATGAAGATTTGTGGTCAGAAACGTTTTAAAGCCCTTGCCTTTTAAGCTGTATCAACACCAATGAATATATGGAAGGTGAAGGCTGTTCTGTACAAAAATGGTTAAAGAAATCCAAGTTTAGTTGCAATGGATTAGTGGTTTTTTTTTGAGAATATAATATGTAGCCATTAATTTGTAGGGTTATTTAAGCAGTGGCTTCTTCCCAATAGGCTAGTCTTAAATAGTGGTATATTTTCATCCCAATTCCCATTATTTAATGAAAAGTAAATTCTGTATTTCCCAATAGACCTTCTTGCAATGCACATTAGGAAAGATATTGCATTTCTCTGTTTTCCTCTGGTCCTTCCAATGATAGGTGAATGGAAAGCATTGTATGAAACATAATAAACTTTAGTCTTATTTTCTTTGGGATGTGGAGCCTTGAGAACTTTCCTTGAAAAGTTGGATATCAAATGTTAAAGTAATAAATGTAACACAGAAAAACAGGTATTTAATAGTGGTCACATTATAATATGGAGTACTTATAAAACTTCACAATATACAGTACACTTCTGGTTTGATGAAAGAGGTTCTCTTAAACAGTTGATAATAGGGAATGTTGTAGCACTCTGATTAATATTGCTGTGTAAATTACTACTTGTTTTGATTTGGTCTAAGGCACTAAAAATAAGTTGCATAAATTTTAACTACCGTATTTTCGGAGAATAAGACTCACCTTTTTACCCCCCAAAAGAGGGTGAAAACTTGGGTGCGTCTTATACACCGAATGCAGCCCCACCCACCCAGCCACCCCACCCTTTGGCCTCTGTCTTCCAGCAATTTACCTGCTTGCAGGAAAGAGGGAAGAGCCTGTAAAGCCAAGCAAGTTAGTAGCAGTTTCCCGATCTACAGCTGATTAGGTTTGCCACGTGGGAAAATGAAAGTGAAACTAACTACAAAGAGGCAAATAGCTGGCAGAGACACGCAGATTTTTATTTTTTGCTGAACTGGATGGAAGGGGGTAAGTGAATAACTATAAATGTCTGTAGAATGTTCAAATTATTAGACTTATTTTTTAAAGACTGCTTTATTATTGTTCTAGAGCCAGGGGTCTCCAACCTTGGCAACTTTAAGACTTGTGGACTTCAACTCCCAGAATTCAACAGCCACGTTTGTTAGCTTTGCTGGCTGTGGAATTCTGGGAGTTAAAGTCCACAAGTCTTAAAGTTGCCAAGGTTGGAGATCCCTGTAAATCTAGACAACTTATCAAAATAAAGAAGCTTTTTAAAATAAATGCTTGCTCTGAAGAGGCCCAATGCTATTGTATCTTCTTTTAAATAATAGAGAATAATGTATACTTCCAGAAATTTTAATTAATTTTAACAGCTCTGTACAAGTATAGTATGAAATGTAACAGTGTCCTGTTTAGTATTGGAGTTTAGTTATCTTGGAGTAGATCTATTTAAATAATTGGGAAGAGTTAGTGTGACTACATTTAAGAAAACTTTCTGGCATAATGTACATTTCTCCAATTCTTTGCTATTTCTATGGGTCAGGCACACATGCACAGAAATACACAGCAAACAGTGTATATCATCTGTGCTGTTTGCTGTTTGGCAAATTGCTTGGAGGCAGAGGCCTTTTTCCCTTGTTTTCCTCTCCCAAAACTAAGGTGCGTCTTATACTTCGGTGCATCTTATACTCCGAAAAATACGGTACTTCGTGAGAGCCAGTTTGGTGTAAGCTTTGGGCTAGACACTGTGAGTTTTAGTCCCACCATGGGGATGAAGCCAGAGGGATGACCTTGGGCCAGTCATTTTTTCTCAGCCTGAGAAAGGAGGCAATGGCAAACCATTTCTGAAAAACCTTGCCAAGAAAACTGCTTGGATTTGTCCAGGCAGTCTTCGCGAATCAGACATGATTGAATGAAAGGGGGGGGGGGGCAAATCCCTAGTTTGTGCCTATTTGCAGAATTATGAAATCCATTAAGTAAAAAATGTTCCATTTGGAAAGGCAGAATTCCAGCAAAGCTTCTAATTTTTCCACTGATTGATAGATTTGGAGTACTTTGTAGAGTTGTCTGCACAATGCCAAGAGCTTGGTGTGTGCCAGCCTACCTACTTTACATGAACTTGCTAAGTATCTGTTTTCTGATGACTTCTCCCAAAATGTCCTTGTAGCTTTTGTCTAACTACTCTTCCCAAATGTCAGAGAAAAGAAAGGAAAGGAAATCAAACAAATCCAAGTTATTTTTATTTACTTTTGTCAAGCATTTTATTGATTCCAGCAGTGGATTTATTTATAAGGTGTTTTATAATATCACATGCCTGGGAAATTGTGTGAGTATTTGCACAATTTTCCTCTTGCAAAACAAGAGAAATAATAAAATAAAAATGGAAAAATAGTTGGTACAGTTATGAAAAAAGATGAATGTACTTAAATAATTTCCATTAATTTCATTAAGAGTTGATCTGGCTGGATCATCATCAAAGTTCCTTTTCTGCCTATACACAATTTCACCTCTGTTAATTGCCCTTTGATTCTGCATAATTTTTGTAATTATGTGGCAGAAATTCGTACTGAGTAATACATTTCTCAGCATGAAGGTGTAAAGTACTGGGTTTACCCTATGGCATTTGCTAGTTTTATTTGTTCATTTTGTAAACACACACACACACACACACACACACACACACACACACACACACACACACACACACACACACATCCTTACAGTATATATATGCTGTATTTTCTCATTTTTAAGTTCTCATTCATTTAACAAAAATATTTTTATTAAAACAATTTTTGTTTAAAAAATTAGTGCTTGGAGTAATTTTTGCTTGAACACTGCATCAAAAGTATTTTAAGTAAGTGGATAAATATTTTCCAAGCTAGAAAGAGGCAACTTTGACCACATATATCTCGGGGGAACTATGGGCCCCCCAAAATTCAAAACAACAATTTTAAAATCTAGTAGTTGCTATTTGCTGCAGAATTTTAATAATGCTGTTAAAATATCAGAGATGGCGAGATGTCTCAGTGGTTAAGACAGTGGACTTGTTGACTGGAAAACTGGCAGCCCAGGTTCAAGACCCAAGGGTCAGATGATGGGGTGAATCCTGTCCTTGCCCCAGCTCCTGCCAAATTAGCAGTTCAAAAGCATGCAAATGTGAGTAGATAAATAGGTACCACTATGGTAGGAAGGTAACAGCGTTCCATGACATCATGCTGGCCACATGGCCACAGAAATGTCTTGGTACAGCACTGGCTAAATGGCCTTGAAATGGAGATGAGCACCCCTCCCTATTGTCAGCGACAAGTAGCAGAGTAAAATCCACTTTACCGTATGTGCCGGCGTATAAGACGACTGGGCGTATAAGACGACCCCCAACTTTTCCATTTAAAATATAGAGTTTGGGATATACTTGCCGTATAAGACTACCCCTCCTACCATCTTTATTTTTCTTTCTGTCTTTCTTCCTTCCTAACTTTTCTTTCTTTCTGTCTGTCTGTCTTCCTTCCTAACTTCTTTCTTTCTTTCTTTCTTTCTTTCTTTCTTTCTTTCTTTCTTTCTTTCTTTCTTTCTTTCTTTCTTTCTTTCTTTTTGTCTTCCTTCCTTCCTAACTTTTCTTTCTGTCTGTCTGTCTGTCTTCCTTCCTAACTTCTTTCTTTCTTTCTTTCTTTCTTTCTTTCTTTCTTTCTTTCTTTCTTTCTTTCTTTCTTTCTTTCTTTCTTTCTTTCTGTCTGTCTGTCTGTCTGTCTGTCTGTCTGTCTGTCTTCCTTCCCAGCTTCTTTCTTTCTTTCTTTCTTTCTTTCTTTCTTTCTTTCTTTCTTTCTTTCTTTCTTTCTTTCTTTCTTTCTTTCTTTCTTTCTTTCTTTCTTTCTTTCTTTCTTTCTTTCTTTCTTTCTTTCTTTCTTTCTTTCTTTCTTTCTTTCTTTCTTTCTTTCTTTCTTTCTTTCTTTCTTTCTTTCTTTCTTTCTTTCTGCAAACCAATAACCACCGTGGCTCCTTTCTCCCTCGCCCAGTCCTCTTCCCAGACGCCAAGTGGAAGCAGGGTAGGTGGGTGGGTTGCTCCCCTCGGAGGCAGAAGGAGCCGCTGTCGCCATCTCCCACAGGACTCCAGCCACCCGACTGAGTCCCCGACCGCGGCGCCGGCAGGGTTAACGAGCATGGGAGGGAAGGAGAGCGCGCTACCGCCACCGCTGAAACTTCTGAGCCGGGGGGGGGGAGGAGCTCAAAAATGGCCGCGGCTGCATCCCTGCCATTCTCCCTGCCATTCAAGCGGCCGAAGGAGTCCCGGAGCCCTGACGCTGCCCTCCGTCTCGGTCTCCTGCCGCCACCGCCAGCTGCAGCCTTCCCAGCAGGTGGGCGCACGGGGGATGGATCGCGGAGCAGAGGCGCCCGGCGAGCGGTGCGAGAGGCGCAGGGATGCCAGAAGTGGCATCGGCGGCAGCAGGCTCCTGCCCGCATCTCCCGCCCGCCTCTTGCCTTAAACCGCCGGGCACCTCTGCTCCACGACCCCTTCCGCGTGCGCCCACCTGCTGGGAAGGCTGCAGCTGGCGGTGGCGGCAGGAGACCGAGACGGAGGGCAGCGTCGGCGCTCCGGGGCTCCTTCGGCCGCTTGAATGTCAGGGAGAATGGCAGGGATGCAGCCGCGGCCGTTTTTGAGCTCCCGCCCAGCTTGGAACTTTCAGTACCCGGCGTATAAGACGACCCCCGACTTTTGAAAAGTTTTTCAAGGGGTAAAAAGTCGTCTTATACGCCGATACATACGGTTAATTTACTTAAAGTAGCCACTGTCAGGGTTCCAAGTAACAGACCCAAAGCAATCAAAACCCTGAGGCCTGGAGTTTCCTCAAAGTATGAATTTATTAGGAATGTCATATTGGCATGGCTGGTGAAAACCCGACTCAGAAGGACCCAAGGTTTTCCCCACCCAAATCAAAACCCAAAGTTCTTCCCCTCAGGTCACACATCCGTCACATGGTCCAATCAGGTTGCAGTCTCAACTCTGGCTGGCTTTTATCCATGCCCCTCCAACACCTGGTGGAACGTCCTTGGCTCCCACGGGAAAAAAATGTTATTTTGGCTACACATCCCCCCAGCTATCTCTATCTTCCCCTCCCTTACATTCCCACAGCTCCAACCAGCCTTGCTGTGGCAGCCCTGAAGATGCTCCCAAAATGGCTTCAGGGCTGACAGCCACTTTGGTCTGCTCAGTTCAATGTTACCTGGTTCCTTAATCACTTACTTTATCATCTTCAGTTCCCAAACCGAGAGTAAAAAGCATGCCACAATAAGCCAAAAGTGTGATGGGAATCATTAATATTAATAATATAATTATTGTGAATATATTTTATGATGGATAGGAATAAGAAAGACTGAAAGAATTCTTCATATTTAAAAGGTTTCCTCACATTCAACTCAACTCATGGTGATTACATGCACAAACAGTATCTCTGTTGCTTTCTTGCTAACAGTAGGGAAGTAACTTGTCATTACTTTCCAGGATGGTTTTTTTGTTTTTTGGCTTTCTAGTCAAGCTTAATGATTCTGAGATTCCCTGATGGCCTTCCATTCAAATATAAATTAGGTCTGACTTCGTTTAGTTTTCTCAAGTTCATCCAAATCACTAGATGTTGCGGTTACAGAACACTAGGAAATCTGAAGAAGCCATGTGTCCATTTTTTGAGGTGGTCCAGACAAGAAACTAAAACCATAAGTAGTAATACCAGGGGTGGGCTGCCCCTCTCAGAGGTTTGGGAGAACCTCTAGCTAAGATTCTGTGCAGTTCGGAGAACTCCCAAATCCCACTCCTGGCTGGCCCCATCCCACCCCTCCCCTCCCAGGAGTCCCCACGCGGCCGTTTTGGATGCAGGTAAGTGCAGGGCGCATGTGGAGGCTTGGGGAGGGTAAAAAACGGGCCTACTGGAAGTTTGGGAAGGCCAGAAACGGGCCTGTTTCTGGCCTCCAGAGCCTGGGGAGGCCATTTTCATCCTCCCGGAGGCTCGAGGAAAGCCTCTGGAGCCCAGGGAGAGCAAAAGTGCCCCCCTGCTGTGGTGCAGGAGGCCGACTAGGCCACGCCCACCATGGCCACACCCACCCAGCAACCGGGCAGAGAACCCCTTGCTAAAAATTTTGAAGCCCACCCCTGAGTAATGCCATCTTTGTTGTAAGTTTACATAACAGAGTCTTGCAAATTTTGAAAACACTCCATCCCCTTTGCTTTTGCTGTCCAGAGAGCTAGGGAGAATCCCTAATGAGACACTTTCTCTGGCCCCGTTCCTTCTGTGGGCTGATATATCTCTTCTCTGTCCTGCTTCAGGTTTCAATTACTGACTCACATACAGTTGCTATGATATATTTCAGTTTACTCAAGGTCAAGAGATAATAACATGCAATCCAAAACAGAGTCTCAGATGTTTGCTTGAATGAGTTATTTGCAAATAGGAGTATGTAGAAGACTAGTCCAGAATCAGTCCAAAGTTCTGAGAGCTGAGTCAGGGTTATCAGCCACTCCAAATGTGGAAGGTTTCTTACACAAACAAGAATGTCACACAAGAACCAGAAATCAGACATTGCTTTCAGCAAAGGGAAGATGGATCAGACCTGCTTCTTAGATCAAGCTGCAGCTAGCTGTAATCAATCAAGAGATTTAATGTAATGCGTGGCAAGAAGTCTAATAGAATTGCCTTTTGATTCCCTTTTGCCTGGCACTGTCAATCTCTGTCCTTGTGAGAAATAATTTAGATCATGGAAGTCTCTCCCTGGAAGTCTGCAACCTTCTGGGCCCATGTTATTATTAGAATGCTGAAGTATAGCATCGAGTCAAGGGTGCTTCCTTGGGCCTTCTCTTGAAAGGTAGGAGTCCAAAACATGTATCTTCTAGGAGTCTAGATAAGGACAATGAAGATTTGTGTCAGGCTGTGTTTGTACAGTTTGGCAGAAGAAAGGAGAGAGAGAGAAGATGAAGAGAGTGCAGATTTTAACTGGTGGCATTAAATCTTTAGTATTTTGTTGGATTTTCCCTTTCCCTACTGAATATGTGATCTGACTATATTAACAACAGTCTGAGTGAATCAACTATGGAACAGTGTCAAAAAATGTAGAATGTAATACAGACATTTTATTAAGAAGTCAACCTCCCCCCCCCACACATGTACTTGCTATCTAAACAGCTCTAAACAAAGGCAGGAAGCCAATTGTCCCCCCACCGTCATATTTGTCTTTAAGGGGATTCTATTTCTATTTCACTCTGTTTCATTTCTATTCACATGGAGTGGAATTCTTAAGAAGAAAGAAGGAAACTCTGACATTCTTCAGGAGCCTTTATAATTAGATGTGATTAATAATCTTTCCACTCAGGTTTATTTAAAGAATTTATATGGCTGACATCTCACGTAGTGATCATAAGTGGCTCCCAACAACCAATAAAAACAATTCAATAAAATTTAAACAACCACTCCCATCAAGCACCAGAGTAGACCAATCAAACTATTAGCCTCCTAACTCAATCTCCAAGCTAGCCCAATGCTTTGACGAATACCCAGGTCTTTATGGTCTCTCAGAAGGCTAAAACGGAAGGAAGCCCTTGAATCTTATATGAGCCGAGGTGGTGCAGTGGTTAGAGTTGGCTAGCTGCAGTTCAGCTGTTCAAATCTCACCGGCTCAAGGTTGACTCAGCCTTCCATCCTTCTGAGGTGGGTAAAATGAGGACCCAGATTGTTGGGGGCAATATGCTGAACTCTGTAAACCGCTTAGAGAGGGCTGTAAAGCACTGTGAAGTGGTATATAAGTCCAAGTGCTATTGCTATTGCTATCTCAGATAGAAGGCTATTGCAAAGGGCTGGGGCAGCTATGGAGAAGATGTGCCTCCAAAGCCTCATCAGATGATAACCTTTAAGGGAAGAGCCTGGGCGTAATCCCACTTTATTTGACCTAGATGCCCTCTGAGGGAAGTAGTCCCACCAATAAACTGGACCTGTGTCATGTGTCAGGGCTTTAAAGCAATACTTTGAATTGAACATAGGAACTGTGTAGTATATCGTATACCTCTCAGAACAGTTATCTACAAAAGAACTTCAAACAGTTATTTGACTTATTGCAGCCCAGAGTCAAAATAGAGCTGCCCATGGTTGATAGCAGTGAATGATAGTCTGAGGTCTAACCTCAAATTCAATCCACACTGATTACAAGTTAGGCAGGTTGCTTATTTGTTGTTCTTGCAGGATTATTAAAGTAATATTATTGTGGGATAGAAATAGAAATATCCATTACAACTGTGACCTTATGTTCCAAAAATGAATTGTTTTTATTGGTTTCCCCTAAGTTATTGATTTGATTATAAGTATTGAATATGGAAGTGTAATCAGTGACTCTACTTTTTAGGGAAATAAACAAGACTGATTGTAAAATGTCAAAGCTTAATTGACCTTGTTGGTAAGTATTTTCGTCCTCACTTCTAGCATTTAGCATCTGCGGCCCAGTATTGCTGAGAAGGCATATTTCTCCTCATGATCAGTGTTCCTATTCAGAAGACAATATATTTAGAAGGTCCTATAGATGTGTGAGTCACTTTGCTTTCTGGCATACCATTGGTCAACCTCAGACATTTATTTATTTTATTTATTTTAGAACATTTACCATAGCCGCCTACTCACTCACAGTGAGAGCAGCTTGTGAGTCTACTCTTGCCTATTTCTTCTAGGTTTGGAAAATTTGGTTGTTTTTTTTATCTTAAAGTTATATCTCATGGGTAGCTTCCTCTAGCTGACTTATGATTTAGAGATTGATGGACTCATTCCTTTCATTACTAGGCCTTCATTAGACTTGGAAATGAAGAACATATGCATATATGGAAGATAATAAAAATATGAAAGCTGTTTAAAATCTACCAGTTGCATCTATTTTCTGAACAATGCTATACCATTCCATAATTGGGAACAGTGATTCAGTGTATAACGACCAGTTTGAAATGAAACATTTTGGGGGAAGAAGCAGTTAAGGGGTTTGCCTCCCCCCCAAGAATTTTATAAAAGTTTATTATAATTGTAAATACAAATAGAAACAATAATCAGAAAAGAAGGGGAAAAGAAGAAAAGAAAGAGTGCAAAGATATAGAAAGGAAAGAAAGCAGTAATTTCTGCTTTTTTCAGTATATTAGGGTACAAAAAGTTACATCCTCAACTTTTTGCTTGACATTTTTAATAGATACAAAACATTTCTTTAACTACAAAGTTGATCTAATCACCAAAACCTAAAATCAAAGTTTCATTTTTTAAATTATTTTGAGTCTTTTAACCAAGTAAATTGAGTACTTCTGCAGTCCTATTTCTACCTGCATTTCAATACCTTTAACCAGATTTCTTCAATGATATAAACTTTATATTATGTGACACAGAATCCTATGCCTGGTCACGGGGAAGATTTCTCTTTATTTACCTGGCATTTACTGTTGAACTCATGACCATTTGTACATTATATTGATAAGGAATGTACAATACTATTGAGAAGTTCTTCTGGAAGAAGGCTACCAATAGAAATAATGCAATAGCAACTTTCTGGTTTCTTGCCTGATTTTACATTCAATCCCCGCTTATCTTTTAATGCCCATCTAGGATCACTGCAGTAATCTGAACACTTGGCTCAAAAGCTGTACTGGGGAGATTCCTAATATGAGCTACAGTTCATTAAAGAATGAAATTTAAATTTATTTCTTAGAATTAATAGGTACAGATTGTAAACATGCAAAATTACTAGAAATTTTGAAGTAGTGGGAAAATAATTTGGGGGACCAGGAATGCACCCATGCCAAATTTAGGAAAATATATAAAATACAATTCCCAGCTTTTATTAGCATATTTAATACACATATGTAAATAAATGGCTGATATTGTTACTTTATATCTCATTTCCAAGTCTCATAGAGGCCTAGTAATGATTTATTATGTGTACCATATAACCTGTATATATAAATGCTGCAATTACATAGATTGTAATAATCTAATTAAGCAGGTATTACAGCATAAATTATTGGGGCAAGGTCTAAAGGAATTTCGAGTTAAATCTGGGAAAGGTATAAAAGGGCTGTTAAGAAGGAACTTTTTATTTATTTATTTATTTATTTGTTTGTTTGTCAAACATGTACAAGATAACAAGTATAGGTATGAACATAAACATGAACAAAGGAAGTAAATACAGATAAATGGGGACAGTAAGATAGGGACGGTAGGCATGCTGGTGCGCTTATGCATGCCCCCTTTACGGACCTCTTAAGAATGGGGTGAGGTCCACAGTAGACAGTTTGAAATTGAAGCTGTGAGGGTTTGAGGCTGTAACAACGGAGTCAGGTGGAGCATTCCAGGCGTTGACCACTCTGTTGCTGAAGTTATATTTTCTGCAATCGAGTTTGAAGCGGTTTACCTTGAGTTTGTATTGATTGTTTGCCCGTGTATTATTGTGGTTGAAGCTGAAGAAGTCGTTGACAAGCAAGATGTTGTAGCAGACAATTTATAATAATAATAATAATAATAATAATAATAATAATAATAATAATAATAATAATAATAATAATAATAATAATAATAATAATAATAATAATAACAACAACAACAACAGAGTTGGAAGGGACCTTGGAGGTCTTCTAGTCCAACCCCCTGCTTACGCAGGAAACCCTACACTACTTCAGACAGATGGTTATCCAACATCCAACATTTTATGTACTATGCTTAGATCGGACCGCAGGCAGCGCAGTTCCAGATCGCCCAAGCCCAAAATTTCAAGCATGGTGGCATAGGGAATTCTATTGTGAGTAGAGGAGTGGAATACTCTTCTCGTGAAATACCTCTGAACCCTCTCAATCATGTTAATGTCCGATATACAGTGTGGATTCCAGGCGAAAACTTGGAAAAGAGATAATCCAGAAATTGGAGTAAGTATGAGAAAGAAGCTTAAACTAACCTCACCTCATAAGAGTCTGTTATTATACTGTACCTTACAACAATGAAGTAGCATTCATTGAATGTCTCCTGTATCTGTTTTGTGACTTGGCCTGTCACAATGGACTGTCACCAGGTCATTTCTTTCAGGAAAGATCAAAATGACCATACCAAAGACAGGTTACCAGTGGTTTTGTGCTTTGAGTAATAGAGAGATATCTAGGAGTACTCAGTACTGCTGTATATCTGTTACAATTTCCTCTTGATCTCAGAAAGACATGACAGCAAGGCTTTGATTGGGTGAGTACCATCTTGATTTTTAAAGTCTTCTGACCCTTGGGCATCACAAAAATTGTTCTCTTTTTTTCCTTACCCAATGGTTTTGCCCAGGGGTGGGTTCTAACTTACCTCGCTGCCAGTTCACTTCCTCCCGTGCCGCGTGGCCACGCCTCATGGGCATGCGCGCACTTTATGCACATGTACATGCACAGTGGCAAAAAAAATCCTCCCCCCAAAAAACTAAAAATAAGATGATGACACATGCGCACTGCCAGAAACTCAGCTCCTGCGCATGTGCAGAAGAAAAAAACCCGGGAAAATTTTAAAAAAAATCGGGAATTTTTTTTTAAAATTTTTTAAAAAGATGGTGGCCTCCACGGACCGGCAACGGCCGAACTGGTTCTGTGATGTCATTGTGACGTCACCAGCGGGTTGCTACCGGTTCGAAACATTGGAGATGCAAACAAGTTTAAAAGCCTGGATGGAACAAGACTTTGGCTCATGAAAGTCGATTACTCTTTTGGATTATCCATTGTTCAGATGTTTTAAACATCTGAGTGAAAGAACCTAAATTTGGTCCCAGATTTGATTTCTGATAACCCCCCACAGACAGATAGGGGAGAGTGGTGTGAGGTCAAATTGGTCAAATTGAAGATATTGAATTGAAAGACATGTTTCTATATATACAGAATATATATATAGTATCTTCACTTGTTAGTGTTTTTGTATATTCTGGTATTGTTATAAAAGTATCATGGACTAATGTTTTGGATAGTGGAAAGACAAACTTAGAAGGCAACGTTCAGCTAATTTGTTCAAGGACTGTTTGGGCAAATTTGCTATGCTATCAAGCTGCTGTATATGCATGCTAATTCCTTGACTAAATGCATTTGTTTGAAGTTCCTCTTTGGTTATGGGCCCTTGGTTCAGATTTCTTGCTGCTCTGAATAGATTTGTATGCTGCTCTCTATCCATAGTTTACTTGTTTCCTTGGAGCTAACCTTAGCCTTGTAATTGTATTAGACATGAAAAACAGGTAATTGTTTTTATCCTGTCATAAAAAATTTATCTGCTTACAAATGCTTCATTTCCTTGCGTTTTCTACCGAAATGCTCATTATTTTTATAGAATTATGCATGAAATGTGGACTTCATTTATTAGCTGATATCCATAGTTGTGTGAATGAAGTTCCTGTTGCTCTACCATCTTCCTCTTTTCTACCCTTTTTTATACTTCCTTCTGCAAATCTGCTGCAAAGGGGATTCCCATCCTTCAACATAAACTTAGGAAGCTAAAGAGAGAAGGAAAGAAAATTCATTCTTTCAGTTGTGTGCATTCAGTTGGCAGACAGAAATGTTTGAATACGAACTATTGAGTTTACATATTCTTCTAGTTCATCTGATAAGTAGATTTTGATTGATTATTAGATGCACACGATAGAAAAGGCCAGGAAATGAACTCCATAGGAAGGCTAAAATTATTTTTTTTGAACTTGGCTATCATAATTGAATCTTGCAAGTCTTACTGTGCTATACTTGCTCCTTATTATGCTCTAGTGAATTACAGAGAATGCCTGCCTGAGCCACTTCCAAATTTATCTTCTTGTGGACCTAGAAGATGCTTCAACCCTTTATACTTAGCAATGGAGCCTGTATATTTCTGTCAAGGTCATCTTCCTTACTTTCTTTTAAATAGTCTTTATTAATTTTCATTACTTTCAATCCTAGGCTACTTTAACCGTATATGTAGGTCTCCTACAGGTCCCGTCAGCCAAACAATGCCGACTGGCGGGGTCTAGGGGGAGGGCCTTCTCTGTAGGGGCCCCTGCTCTCTGGAACCAACTTCCCCCAGAGATCCGAATCATCCCCACCTTGCTGGCCTTCCGAAAAGCCATTAAGACATGGCTCTTCCTGCAGGTGGGGTGAGTTTGAGACGATTCTATATCTGATGTCTCCCCCATGTATGTATGGTGTGTATAGATATATATATATATTTCTAACTGTTTTTAAGCTGTCTTTTAATGATTTGTTTGGAGTTTTTATAAAATGTTGTATGCCGCCCTGAGTCCTGAGGGAGTAGGGCGGCATAGAAAAACTGCCAAATAAAATAAATAAATAAATAAAATAAGATTTTACATATTTTATTTGTTTCTAGGGAACTGCAAAAGATGATGTATAAAGCTGATTCTAGTAACAGAGTTACTTGGAATAGGGCTTTTTCTATTTGGATGGCACACTATTAGAAATAATGAAGAACTAATCTCATTTTGACATTCATCTGAATAAAAAAGAAGTTCAAAGTGGAAAACAATAAAGCATATCTTTGGTGCAGGCAGTGTCTTTGGCTCTTATCACATATTGCAATGGCAGATCTAAAACATCTACTTTCAACCACTTGAAGGTGAGAACACCTATGGACAAAATTTTGGTTAATTCAGATGTCGGGTCATTTGAGAAGTTGCACTCATTTTGAAGGAACACAGCTAAAGCTCCCATTCTAAATATGAGGTTGGAGAAAAGGCAGGAATGGAATTGAGTGTTTGGTTTCATTCTGTTCAATATTTATATGACCATCCCTCTTACACACAATAATCCTGGAAGGTTCATAGCAACAATAAATCATGAAAACAAAACAAAAACTTGAACATCAAAACTACAGTTCGTGGTGCCTCAAAGACTATACTCCCCAATGCATTAGCTGAATTCTCATCTTAGCCCAGCACTTAGGGAAGATCAGCTCTTCATTGTCTTCTGGAAATCTAAAAGGGTGGGGCCTTCTGAATCTCAGGGGAGAGGGTTGTTAATTTTTTTTAAATCCACCTAAGCATTTGAGAGCTCATGATAGCAGAGATGAAATATTTATGAGGCACTGATATACAGCTATACTGGTGGACATGTTTGTTTTTACATGATTGTATTTATGTAAAAGTCTTCTGTTTCTGTAAACTGCCTGGAGATGCATTGCATGACAGATAGTGTGTAAATATTTGAAACAAAATGATAAAGGAGTGAAGGGGAACAGGGAAAGAATCCAGGGATTCAGTTTCACCTGCAGAAAGAACAGAGGGTAAACTCAGCAGATTTGGTAAATGTGGAACTTTCGGAAAAGAGACACTCCAAGGAGTGTACTTATACTAGTAGGCTACTATATCAATTAGAATCTAGAATCAAGTTGAAAGGGCATTAGAGATAGTCTAATTCACCTCCTGCTCAGTGCAGGATTCACTAGAGCAGTGATGGCGAATTTTTTTTAGTTCGTGTGCCAAAAGTAAAGTGACCAGATTTTTTTTTTAAGCGGGACATCATTGAAGGGGGGGCGGGCCCGCTTGGACGCCGGCATTCGAGTTTTGCCCTCTGTGCATGCGCAGAACGCTGCACATGCGCAGAGGGCAAAAGAACGCAAATGTCGGCATCCAGGTGGGTGGGGGGGAGGTGGGAGGCCTTTCCTCGCCTCCCGCCTCCCCTTCGGGAGCCGGTAGTGGCTTGGGCTGGCTGGCTGGTAGAAATGTTCCGCCTGTGTTTTGCGATCCCCGAGGATACCCAAGCCCTCCCCCCAACTCTTCCTCCTGCCGCCCCTTGTTAGCCAAGTACATCTTCGCCTCCGGTTACCTTTCCCCGTGGGGTGGGACAACCCCGCCACCGGGCAAGTGGTTCCTGTTCAGCGCCATGTTCCCAGCCAATGGCACCGACCGAGGCGGCGCGGCTCGTCTCTTTCGTCCCTTACCAAGTACGGCAGAGCCACCCCGTAGTGGCCGTGATCTCCTGGCGCGCAGGCCTGCCTCTCGGTGGAGTGGAGGCATGGCGGCCAGTCAGCTGTGGGGGAGCCTGTCCCGCGGACGCCTCCTGGACTTGGGATGACTGCAAAAGGCGCGGTGGTGCTACTATGGTAAGGTGACCAGACGTCCGGGCATTGTTTCCAAAAAAGCGTGACTTTTTGGAAACAATGCGGGATGTGGGACACATGCTTGAAAAGCGTGTCTGTCCCGCCAAAAGTGGGACGTCTGGTCACCTTAGCCAAAAGGGGGGCACTGGGGGGGTTGCGCGCATGCGTGCCCACACACATAATTCCATGCTCCCCCACACATGCACACATAACCCCCCGCTCCCGGCACGCGATGGCACACCCATTTTTCGCTCTCCCCAGGCTTCAGAGGAGCCTGGGGAGGGTGAAAATGGCCTTCCCCCTCCGGAGGCCCTCCGGAGGCAGAAAATGGCCCATTTTTCAACTTCCGGTTGAACCAGAAGGCCCATTTTTTTGCTCTTCCCAAGCTCCAGAGCCTTTCTAGGAGCCTGGGGAGGGTGAAAACGGCCTTCCCCACCCCCTCGGAGGTCCTCCGGAGGCTGGAAATGTTCAGTTTGCCAACTTCCGGTTGAACCGGAAGTTCTGGGTTTTTTTTTGCTCTCCCCAGGCTTCAGAGCCTTTATAGGAGCCTGGGGAGGGCAAAAACGGCCTTCCCCATCCCCCAGAGGCCCTCCGGAGGCCAGAAATGGCCCATTTCAAGTTGGGACACTGCGGTGATGACTTGAGTTTGACACCCCTGGGCTAGGGACTTGTGAGTTCTCACCTTACCTAAGGCACAAAGGCAGCTGGGTGATTATGGCTCAGTTATGTTCCTCAGCCGTAGAAAGAAAGCAATAGCAGACTACTTCTGAAAAAGCTGTTGGGAATACTGCAGGGACTAATCTAGGTCATTGCCAGGAGTCAATAGAGGCACCATGTCCCCACAAAATGAGGGGAAACTGATCATTTTCTCCATGAGGTAAGAATTCATATGTCTCAGTCACATCCCTGCTGAATCATATGTCTGCTTCTTTTTTTCCAAGCTAAAGAGTCTCAAATATTCTAGACTGTAGGAAAGGTGATGAAGGCTCAATACAGCCTAAATCTAACATATAACACCTGTCTGCTAAACAGAAAAGCCAGGGCATCACAGCAAAATAAAAATTAGGAAAATCCAGGACCCTTGGATTTAAAAAAAATGGATTCAGAAATTTGAATTGATTCAAATATTTAAATTGAATTGGTTTTCTTCAAACTATGGGAACAGCTTGGAAAATGGGTATTTTTACATAGGCAAATATCTGTTCAAATGCATGAACTGGATCTGAATCTTTTTGATATGATTTGAACATTTATGTTGAAGGGGTAATTTAGTTTAGTTTAATTAGATTTAGTTTAATTAGATTTATATACCGCCCTTCTCCAGGGGACTCAGGGCGGTGAACAGCCAAGTAAAAACACAATATAAACATTAAACAATTGTTGTTTAATGTTTCTTCAGAACAAATCTTCAAACTGAATATTCACTCAGTGTCAGGGTTCCAAGTAACACCCCTGACGAAAGAAGACTCCAAGGCTTGAAGTTCCTCAAAGTTCCATTTTATTAGAGATGTCATATTGGCACATCTGGGAAAACTCGAATCTGAAAGCTTCTAGGTTTTCCCCACCCAAAAGAAAGTCCAAGACCCTACCCCAGCACTCACATGTCCATCACAGGGTCCAGTCAAGGCACTGTCCCAACTGGAGATGCCTCCCAGTCACACCCCTCCAGGTGCAGGGCAGCATGTCCTTGACTCTTGGAGAAAGGAATGTTATTATGACTATATATATCTCCCCAGCTCCATACAATCCCCCCTCCCAGTTTTCCACAGCACTAAATGTGGCAGGCCTGAAGATCCAATTCCCAAGATGGCTTCCAGGCCTGACACTCAGCTTTCAGGAAGCTGTAAAAGAAGCAAAATGTAGGACTTAATTAGAGAAATCACCACTATATAGGAATAAATTCTGAACAATTTTATGGACAAGTATGAAATCAGGTATTAAAAGATTATGACAATAAGAATTCAGGTTATATTACTGAATCCGATGTCACCAATATTTGTAATAAACTTAATGTAGTTTTAGAAGAATATAAACAATTGTGTCATTTTGTATTGATACTGTAAACTTTCCTCCAAAGTTTCTGGATTCATATGTTGAATATGCATGTTTTGGGGTCTACGTTCCCAGAATTCCCAGATGCTGACAAGTTGGAAATTATAGTTCCAAAACATCTGGAAAACAATAGGTTAAGGAAAGCTGATTCACGAAATGCCTTTGCTCTTGAAGCTAAACTGAATGTGACACAAGATTGTTACACTTTTTTTTGATGTTTTCAGGATGTTGGTTTTTTTACCAAGTTTACATGACTTTGTTTTTATGGTTTAGTTTAAGTGTAAGCTGTTCATGGAACCCATCAAGCTGAAAAAAGGGAGTGTAAATAATTATATAAATCAAGCCCAAGGAAGAATCCCAGACAATTAAATATATAAAGACTAGAAAGGTCAAGCTTTTATTTGTTACTCCTGACATTAAAATAGAATGATAAAACCCAGTCGTGAGTTTCCGCTTTTCTTCCTTTTGGAGAAGATACACTTTATAGATCCCATTTAAGATTATAATATGCATTCTAGCAAGCCTACATATGCAACAGATTAGATCAAAGTCATGGCAGGGGTAAATAAAAAAGATCAAAGGTTGAAACCATATGATGCTGCCACAAAGAAAAGTAAGTTTTTTTTTCTTTTAATGTAATCAGTATGGAGTATTTAATTGTGTATTCTGCCCTTGTTTCTCAATTATAGAAGCTGTAACTTTAAGAAAAATGACATTTGTGGATATTAGCTATTTTTTGGATAGGAGGAAGAACTGCTACCAAGGCAAGAGTCACATAAAAGGGATCTAAGCCTGGGACAAGAAGGTAAGATAAGTAAACATTTTAAACTGGGGGAGATCATCCGTCGACACGGGGTGAGTTTTCAACACTACGCTGATGACACCCAGCTGTACATTTCCACCCCGTTTCAATTCAGGGAGGCAGTGGACGTAATGTGCCGATGCCTGGACGATGTCAGGATCTGGATGGGGAGGAACAGGCTCAAACTTAACCCCGACAAGACTGAGTGGCTCTGGATATTGCTTCCTAAGAGTATTCTGACTGTCCCTCCTTGGTTCTTGGGGGAGAAAAATTAACTCCCTCGGAACGGGTCCACAGTTTGGGAGTTCTCCTAGATCCGTGATGGCGAACCTATGGCACGCGTGCCACAAGTGGCACGCGGAGCCATATATGCCGGCACGTGAGCCATTGCCCTAGCTCAGCTGCAACGTGCATGTGCGCACCAGCCAGCTGATTTTTGGCTCATGCAGAGGCTCTGGGAGGGCGTTTTCGGCTTCCGGAGGGCCTCATGGGGGCAGGGGAGGGCATTTTCACCCTCCCTAGGCTCCAGGGAAGCCTTTGGAGCCTGTGGAGGGCAACAAACAGGCCTACCAGGCGCACCGGAAGTCAGGAAACGGGAGAGTCGTGCATGCATGTGCAGGGGGCGGGGCAGTGTGGGGGGGTCACACGTATACACATGGGGGTGGGATGCGTGGGGGGCATTGAATTATGGGTGTGGGCACGCGTGTGCGCTCGATAGCGCGCACATGAGCGTTTTCGGCACCCGAGGAAAAAAAGGTTCGCCATCACTGTCCTAGACCCACAGCTAAAATTAGATCAACATCTCACAGCTGTGGCTAGGGGAGCCTTTGCACAGGTTTACCTGGTACACCAATTGCGACCATACTTGGAAAAGGAGGCTCTACTCACGGTCACTCATGCCCTTGTCACCTCTAGATTGGACTACTGTAATGCGCTCTACATGGGGCTATCCTTGAAGAGTATCTGGAGACTTCAACTGGTGCAAAATGCGGCTACGCGTGCTGTGGTGGGTGTCTCAAGATGCACCCACATAATACCCATACTCTGCCAGCTGCATTGGTTGCCCATTGGTCTCTGGGTGTTGATCATCATCTTTAAAGCCTTACATGGCTTAGTTCCAGGTTACCTCTGGGACCGCATCCTACCTCATACTTCCCTTCGACCGGTTTAGGTCCCACAGAGTGGGTCTCCTCCGGGTCCCGTCAGCCAAACAATGCTGGCTGGCGGGGCCTAGGGGGAGGGCCTTCTCTGTAGGGGCCCCTGTTCTCTGGAACCAACTACCCCCAGATATCCGAATTATACCCACCTTGCTGGCCTTCCGAAAAGCCATTAAGACATGGCTCTTCCTGCAGGTGGGGTGATTTTGAGACAACTTTCCCCCATGTATGCATGGTTTTGTATGTCTTTTTAAAACTCTTTTAAATTGTTTTTTAATAATTTTATTGTTTAGTTGTTCCTTAAAATGTTGTACGCCGCCCTGAGTCCTCAGGGAGTAGGGCGGCATAGAAGAACACTAAATAAATAAAATAAACAAGCTCCTCCCTAGATCACACAAAGATAAAGGAAGGGAAGTAGAAGGGTATTCCACCTTGAAAGATTTTATAGTATAGCTAGCTTTACAATGAAAGTAATACTGCATGGCATTGGTTTCACAGTTTGATATATCATGAAGGAATGTGGCAGCTTACTCCATTAGCTTACAGCTTATACAAAATACTTTGGGAGTATGGTCATTTAGCCAATTTAAGTCCATTTAATAGTAGTATCATCTAGCCATTTTTAAATCACTTTTTGAAGGGGAATATTATGATGCTCTCTGTTGAAGGCTTTGTTGAGGTTCAGGTATACTATGAAGCATTCCCTTGATCTATTAAATTGGCAACTGTTTGGAAAAAAGATATAGGATTAGTTCAAACTCATTCACACTGGCTTGTGTTAACTGTAGTTTTTATATGCAAATGCTTTCAAATATACTGCTTGATAAATTGTCATAAAACATTGCAAAATCCTCAAGGGCAGAAATCCAAATGAGGTTTTCATCCTAAAATAGAACTTGGTATCAGTCATATTAGCTTGATTTAGGAAACCTAAAAAAAACATCTCCAAAGAACGTAGTAGCAAACTACTTTTATTATGCTTCCCCCACCCTCCCAAAAAATCTAGTTCTACTTCAGTATTTACCTTGATCTGGCATGGGGGAAAAATCCAGAAATTATTGCTTAATATATATTAGATAGAAATGCCTTTGATCACTCAAAAATCATATTAGGAATTGCTAATTTCTGTGAGTACCTTTTGGAATGGAAAATCAGAATGAATTGTAATGTTTTCCTTAAGCTGCTTTAGCTAACACCATTTCATCTACCATATTTTTCGGAGTATAAGACGCACCAGAGTATAAGACGCACCTTAGTTTTGGGGGAGGAAGACAAGGAAAAAAGGCCTCTGCCTCCAAGCAATTTTCCAAACAGCAAACAGCAAACAGCACAAATGATATACACTGTTTGCTGTGTATTTCTGTGCATGTGTGCTTGACCCATAGAAATAGCAAAGAATTGGAGAAGTGTACATTATGCCAGAAAGTTTTCTTAAATGTAGTCACACTAACTCCTCCCAATTATTTAAATACATCTACTCCAAGGTAAGTCAGGATTTAACTCTAATACTAAACAGGACACTGTTACATTTCAGACTATACTTGTGCAGAGCTGTTAAATTAATTAAAATTTCTGAAAGTATACATTATTCTCTATTATTTAAAAGAAGATACAATAGCACTGGGCCTCTTCAGAGCAAGCATTTATTTTAAAAAGCTTCTTTATTTTGTTAAGTTGTCTAGAACAGGGGTCTCCAACCTTGGCAAGTTTAAGACTTGTGGACTTCAACTCCCAAAATTCCACAGCCAGCAAAGCAAATAATAAAGCAGTCAGCAAAGCAAATAATAAAGCAGTCTTTAAAAAATAAGTCTAATAATTTGAACATTTTACAGACATTTATAGTTATTCACTTACCCCCTTGCATCCAGTTCAGCAGAAAATAAAAATCTGCGTGTCTCTTCCAGCTATTTGCCTCTTTGCTAGTTTCAGTTTCATTTTAGCACGTGGCAAATCAGCTGTAGGTCGGGAAGCTGCTAAGGACTTGCTTGGCTTTACAGGCTCTTCCCTGTTTGCTGCAAACAGGTAAATTGCTAGAAGACAGAGGCCAAAGTGTGGGGGTGGCTGGGTGGGTGGGGCTACATTCAGTGTATAAGTCCTACCCAAGTTTTCACCCTCTTTTTTGGGGGTAAAAAGGTGTGTCTTATACTCCGAAAAATACGGTACTTTTTTTTTACTAACGGAAAGCCAGAAATTGGTGGATGATGGCTCAGTGAAGATGGCAAGTGTCTCTGTCTTGTCCCTTTGTAAATATCCTTTGTAAATGTCCATTGCCAAAAGTCTGTCCAGGAACAGAAGATGTAAATTGTGATTATTCAGGGTAACCAATTAGAAAAGACATCTCTGAGATTGGTTTTGTGTATGGTAACTGCAGTAATACTATTATACACACAATAAATGCTGAAATACACACATTAGATGAGTGGGTTGTGAAGATGATAAAGTGGTATCCAAGGAAATGGTAAAAATGACTTGTTTGATCAGTGATAATCAAGTACTTTTTATTAAAGACTGGAAACCCTATGGACTTTTTGCTGAAAATGGAAAAAATGAACTGGGTGATTGATGAACTGGATTTGTTGATTAAAAAGGGTTGGACATGAGAAGAAGGGAATTTTAATTTAATTTTAATAAAGGAGGACAGAGAATAAGTTTTGTAACTTGAAAAGAGGATTGGAAGTCACTTCTTTACGTATCTTCTTTTTTCTTTTATTTGTATTTCTTTTCACACTGTTTCACACTTTTTTGTGTCTTGTTTTTAATCTTACTCTATATTAATTCATGTTTTCTTTTACTTTTGTGAAGATCTTTAATAAAAATTTAAGAAATAAATAAACTGTTTATTCAGTAGACAGGTGTCACCTGTTCTATCTTGTTCGGGTGTTTGAATGTGAAGCTTTTTTTGGCAACCCAACTTAGGACTCCTAAACATATTCATTATCCAGTATTCTGTTTATGGTACTGTAGTACAGCTCATCTGATTGCTGGTGCTATTTTTGTACATCAGTTTCATTTCCCTTTCTTAAATCCCTTTGTTTCTCTCTCTCTTTCTCTGTCTCTCTGGATTCTCCCCTTCTTAGCAAGCATTCCTATTTTCTGTTCCTTAAAAGTTTTACATCCTGGCCATCTTCTCTGTCAAAACTAGACCCTATGAGTAATTAATATTTGCATGAGAATACTAATGTGTCATTGTTCATTGTTAAAAGTTAACTCTTTATACTGACGATTAAGAAAAAAGAGAAGCACACAGCACTCCAGTTTACAATTTTGAGTTACCCAAAAATTCATTCTTTGCTCAGCAAGATATTTATGTAGCACATAGCGTCAAACTAACAACATAGAGAACGTAAATATAAAGAAGGTAAGTAGGGAAGGAGATCAAGAACAATTTTAAATAAAAGCAGAAGAAGCAAACTTCCTGTAATTATCAACAATGGAGGGTTAGGATTGCTCATTTATCTATTTTAAAAATGCTGTTTTCCCCCCAAACTTAGCATATTTTAAAAGGAAATAAGCATATGAAAGCTGGTACTTGTATTTTACTTAAGCTCCACTGCCCTGTAATTTGATAGATACTACAGGATGGAAATGCACATGAATTATTTTATGCATCTGAGCTCTTTACTTGTTAAAAGTACAGTCTACACACATACACACAATGCATTAAGCAATTGTAAACCTGTTGTAAACTTTTAAAAAACAAAATAACAGTGAAGATACATTTAGCAATCTCAACAGAAATTAACAATCATATTCTTAATATGTTTATAGGTTTAAACTTCCCTTTACACATACATATAGTTCTCACTTAACAACAGATTGGTTAGGAACTATTTAAAATTTTGATGGGAAACCAAACTACTTATGACCCGTTGCGAACTTCCAATGGGTTCACTCACACTCCACATTCACATGACTGCATTTTGGACACTTGGCAACCAGTTCCCCTTTATGGCCAATCATAGCATTCCAAGGTTACATGAGAGGATAGATGGCATACGAATAGTTGTATAGACAAATAAACCTACAACCAAATAATTCTCTCTTCTGCTACTATCATCCCCTCTGTTTAATATATTGGTTTTTGCATGTTTCTGCCATAGCTATACAGTAACAAGGATAGATATATGAACCATGACATGGTTTAACACTTTGTGAAATACTGGATGGGTTCTCACAGACAAAATATAATCAACACTTTGCCATAACTTCCATTACAAATGTAAAGCCTGAGTTTCAGTCAGTTTAAAACTGTATTCCTTCTGAGCAAAGAGGCTATATAAGGCATTTGACACTCTACATGTTTACTTAGAACTAATTCTCACTGAGATCACTGAGAACTTGGAAATAGAGAGGATTATGCTACAACATATTCCTTATGGAAAATCTTCCACTCAACTCCATTTAAGATGAAAGGGTTCACTAATTGTGGGCTTGGTGTGGCAGAACATTTTAAATATAGGTCTTGTCCCCATTCTTAGTTAAACTGACTTCATTCTAAGCAGGTCATCAGAAGTTTAGCAGTAAAGAAACTTTCTGTGGAACCTGCTCAATTATGAACTAATATTCTAGTTAAGATGAACTTATGCTCATTTTGTTTTGTTTTTTAAATATGGTGGGTTCTTAGCAGTAATGGATTTCACTTACCTCTGATACCGTTTTAGAACTGTGAATGCACGCGCACAGCGCTTCTGAACATGCGCAGCGCTTCTGCACATGCGCAGAACCTTCTGCACATGCGCAGATTGTCTGTTATGATATCTGGGTGGATGGGTGGAGCCTCCCATCGCTGCTGTTACTGGTTCGCCTGAACTGGGGCAAACTGGTAGCAACCCACCACTGGTTCTTAGGTATACCTCAAATAAAAAAGCTAGATCCACCAAAGAAAATAAATGCCTAAATCCAATGGATGTAATTCTGTGACAGTTGTCTGAGAACAATATTGCATATGCTTGTTCATGAGTTGATCCAGGATGTTTTTACGTAACTGTGTTGGTAAGAGCCACTGTACCAGAGCAGTGTGGTAGCAGTGGACAAAGTTATTGTTACATATCATACAATTCCAAGAAACTGATAGAGAAGAATGATTTGTTGTTGTTAGTTGCGAAGTCGTGTCCGACCCATCGCGACCTCATGGACAATGTTCCTTCAGGCCTTCCTGTCCTCTACCATCCTCTGGAGTCCATTTAAGCTCATGCCTACTGCTTCAGTGACTCCATCCAGCCACCTCATTCTCTGTTGTCCCCTTCTTCTTTTGCCCTCAATCTTTACCAGCATTAGGCTCTTCTCCAGTGAGTCCTTCCTTCTCATTTGGTGGCCAAAGTATTTGGGTTTCATCTTCAGGATCTGGCCTTCTAAAGAGCAGTCATGATTGATCTCCTCTAGGACTGACCCATTTGATCGCCTTGCAGTCCAAGGGACTCGCAGGACTCTTCTCCAGCACCATAGTTCAAAGGCCTCAATTCTTTGGCGCTCAGCCTTTCCTATGGTCCAACTTTCACAGCCATACATTGCAACTGGGAAAACCATAGCCTTGACTATATACACTTTTGTTGGCAGGGTGATGTCTCTGCTTATACAGTATGTTAAAAACAATTTTCATATATGCACTGAAATAAGCAGCTCAGTAAGCTTCACCTCTTGTTTTATATGATTTGAAAACAAAAGACCATTAATGCACCTGGAGACATTGGTTATAATAGTGACAGAAATACCTTTTTATGTGGCTTTCTTTAAAGTATTCTAATTAACTTTGAATCACTGACTCCGTCTTTTTTTAAAACAGATTTTAAAGCTAATGCATTCATTTACCCAAACATATTAAGCCATTATAAAGTTTTACTGATTCCTGCTTTTATGTTTGCTTGCTTATGTATTTATTCAATTTATTTTTCCCTGCTTCTAAATGCCTGTAGATAACTCAAAATATACCAGAACAATCTGGCAAAATGGCTACCTGGCAAATACCAAAACACCCCGCCCACAAGTAATATCTAGCAAAAGAAGCCCCAAGCCACCCTATCCCAAGGCCTGAGAGGATAGACAGCTCTTTATGGCTCTTTAGAGCACCAACGATGTGGAAGCAATCAAAATTTCAGGGGGGATCACACTCCAAAGGACAGAAAATGCAACTGAGAATGCCCACTTTCTGCTTGCTGATATGTGGCATTGTTTAATTGGAGTAACCTGGAGCATATCAATTCTCTCTATAAAAATCAGCAAATCAGACATCATGGAAGATAGATCATCACTTCCAGTAACCAGGCCCTTTGCTACGTAGAGCTTTGTAGGTTAAAACCAGCACCTTGTATCGCACCCTGAGGTAAATTAGCAGCTGCTCCAGCAGGGCTATCACATGTGCATATCAAGGACTAGTGAAATCTGGACTAATGAAAGCTTCCACAGTGGTATTCAAGGGCATGTTATGTTATTGTTATTGATTTATTGAACATTATAACACAGTAGTAGGCAATGCTTTTCAGGTCAGGAGAATGTCTGCTCAGGGCTGCCCTTCACAAGCGGATGAAACCAAACACTCCTCCCCTGTATAACAATATTTAACAAAGTGATATTTTAGTTTTTGACACTAACATGGCAGGCTTTGGACAATAAAAGGAGGCAGGGAATTTAGGTAGGGAGGACTGCATGATAAATGGAACATAGATAAATGAAAGACAAATCATGTCAGATCACAAACAGATTATAAGGATTTGCAGAAGACCATCATACCATCAGAAGAGATGCTTTTGAGTGCTTTGAAATGTAACAAGGAAAATCCTGAGCAAAATTAGCTATTTTCACAAACAAGAGGTTCAGTTACCTTTTGCTTTTAGTGGATTCTGTTTCGAAAGAAAAATTATTAATACACAGCAGTCTGATACGCATTTTATAGATTTAGCTGTGGATCTCTTTTCTGACAGTGGATAGAATTTATCATTCAATAACTCTGTAGAGCTGTTACTACTTCTTTTTAAAGAAACTGCTCCTTAAACTTCCTCTCTGGTTCTTTTTTCAGTCTGACATTCTGGTTGATTGAATGATAAATCTCCAAAAGAGGAAGCCTGGCTGAAGTATCCATGTGACTCAAGCGTTGTTGCCAAGCTGGAAATGGAATTATGTCTTTTGGACCACAGGTTTTTTTTTAAACTGGACAATTCATTGCAAAATAGCTCATGCAGGGCGCAACATCTTGACATGCATGCACAAACACAGCAGGAACTGATCACACAAAGGCTTCTTCCCACACAGAATGGGAATCAGCTGATTTTGCAATATCCTGCCCACTTCCTCTCATTCATGGATCTGAATATAGAAAGCTAAAGTAGGATGTGAGAAGGAACAAGCTGCATATGGCCCCTTGTGGGAGTTGTATCATCATGTATCTCTCATAAATACCAGGAGGAATCAGTAAGCCTGTTTGGAAAGACTCATGTTACCTTCAAATAATATATTAAAAAAATACTATGTTAGGAATTGTATTGGCTAAGAACTAAACACAAAGTCCCAGCAGAAGGATTATATTTTCTGGCTATCTTGCAAAAAGTAGCAGAAACTGAATTTTAGTACTGAAATGATCTTAATATTTTTTTACATCCACCCCAGAATAAATAAATAAATAAATAAATAAATAAATAAATAAATAAATAAATAAATAAATAAATAAATAAATAAATAAATAAATAAATAAATCATCATCATCATCATCATCATCATCATCACCATCTTGGAGAAAAACACCCCAAACTCACATATATACTAACCTTATCCAGGTTCTGTTTTGTAATTTTGCTTTTGATAAACACATTTTATAAAATTTAAACCAGGATAAGAACTTAACTCATAGCTAGGTAGAAGTAGGTAGACGTCATAGCCACGTAGCTTTGCTCTGAACACTGTGTGAATGGCTTAGACTTTCCATCCACTGATGTCTGTATTTGTAGTACAGGAGACTGAATCATGTGGACAACTCAAAATGTACCACTGTGCATTAAATGATTGACTATCTGAAAATGTTGATGCAATAGGTTTAGAAGGTAGAAAAAGCTAAAAGCTGAGCAAATACTATGTCAGGGACAGCAATTGTGGTTTTCAATATACTACCAATCTGAAATTGTTTGTAATAATGAATTAATCAAAAGAGTCTAGTATGATGTTAGGATCATAAAGCATATGTCAGGGTTCTGACCGATGCCCTAATTAAATCATGAGCTTCACGCCAGGCTTCAAAAGAAATCCAGTTATTTATTAGGAGCTTCATGTCGGCAGGGACCAAATGAAGCCAACTCTGACCTCACTTAATTTAAGTCCTGGCTCTGACTCTGTTTCCCCCCTCCCCCCAAGGTGTGTCATCAGTCACATTCTCCAATGAAGCAATTTCATGGGTTGTAGAAATTACTCCCTTCCGGCCACTGTGGGTTTCCGTGGAGATGACCTCGGCTTATCAGTTGGAATGTGCTTTGTTTTGACTGAGATACCAGCTCCTTGATGCTGCTGCATTCATTTTCCCACCCCCCCTTGCCAATGGCAACTCGAGAGCAGGCCAGAGATGCTTTGCGAGTTGACAGCATCATTCAACTAAAATGGTGACTTAGGCCCCTTCCTCATATGGCTCAGTTAAAAACTGAGAGACTTATCCTCTGTTGCTATGAAGTTACTACGCTAGGAGGAACATGGAGGACAGTGCCCTAGCACCAATGGGTGAGGACAATGAGCACTAGTTCAAAGTTCAAAGTTTTTTCCGCCATTTTTCCCTCTTCCTGATAGATAATGATAATTTTCCTGAATTAAATGCAGAAGTTCAGCTTCTTACATTGTTTGAATACACCCCTGCTGATTACATCTTCAAAACCAATATCCTGAAGCTAACTATTCTGAGTTTCATGCTGTGATCCCATATCGTGCCAACATCTAAATGGGATTTTCAGAAGGGCAAAATTTTATTTAATATATAGATCAATAAATCTTTGAGAACAATATGAGGAAAAAGAATCTGTAAAATTTATAAAGTGCTTGGTTACTATTTCTGGGGAAAAAAACCCAGTAATCTGATTTTATTTAAAACTAAAGCTTCCTTACATCTGTAAAATAATGATGATTGTTTCATGTCCACCACAGTTGCTGTGAGATATGTGACTTCCGTTATCTAAATGTTTTATGAAACTCATCCATGACCTTTGACAAACTAGGATAGTTGCCGGTTAATGGCCAAATATAAGGATGGATCAGTGAGCCATGAATATGTCCATGGAAGCATTACAAAGACAGATTACACTTCAAAGCCAGTAAAATATATTAAAGATTAGCAGGCAAACAAAATACTAAGAGCATGGTTCTGGAATTAGAACTTGATGAATACTTGAGTCAGCCAGAAATATGTTTTGGAAACATTTAATTTTTTGCCTTCTAAAGGGAACTGAACTTTAAAATGAAAACCAGTGAAACACAGTTAATCATCCATCAGGCTGTTTAATCAGTTTGAGAACTAGGTATTACAGACAAGCAGTTAAGGGCACAGAGTGAATTTGACAGCTCAACTATTATTCATTTTATTGCTTTTTATTTTTATGTACTGATTATCTTGGGGTTACATTACAATGAAATGTAGGATGAACATTTTGTAAGTATATAAAATAAGATTTTTACTGAAAAAATAAAGAAAAATAAAGCTATTTGATGTAGATTTATTTTGTTTTTTGAATTCTATTTTTACTGCAATAAAAATACTCCGAAGAGACTGCACAGGCCAAGAGAATAAACTACAATCTATAATGTATAATAAATAGCAAAAAAAAAAAATCACAAAAAAATTAATTAAGAAAAAAGGCAAACAAACAGCAAAAATTAATTTTACAAATTTTAGATTCATGCCTTGGAAATAAATTAATCACATGTTAGAGTTTTACTAAGTATGCATGTACTCAGGCTCTGGGTGAACCTGAAAACAAGATGTGTCTGTCAAATATATTCAATACATTAAAGATACAGCTGCTTTAATAATACATATACTCTTTAAAGCAGTTCTCCCTTTTTAAGGCTCATGCAAAATACTTGAAAAAGATATGGATCAGTCAAGAAAACCTGTATTTTTACTTCCACATACCCCAGAACACTTCCTCAGAGTCTGGATGGTTTCTTATCAAGGAGAAAGGGGAGATATCATTTCCCCTCCTTTAAATAAATACATATGTATGCTTCTGTCATAATTAGTGCCGTTTTAATATAATCATTTTGATCCTAGATATATGAAGGAAGGATGAGAATGAGATTTATGAGAATGTCAAATCTAATAGCTAACATATTGTTCTACGATGCTTTTCAGCAAGGAGCTACATTTTCATCTTGCCCCTAAACACATTGAATTGAAACACATTTAATAGAAGTCAGTGGGGCTTGCTTAAAATGTTTCTACTCTTCTACTCAAAATGCAACAAACAGCACAAACTGGGAAAGGAAATGAATTAGAATTTGGCCCCCAGCAAAAGCAAGCTCCCTATAATCTCCCAACACCTGGAATGTAGTACATATCTAATTACACAGGAGAAGAAAAACTATTTCATTTAGCTTTCTATATACAGCCTGTAGGTTAAGGAGAGAGAGTAGTACTCTACAATTTCAGTGATTGTTGTCTGTGTTTACCATAATTACAGAGATATTTTAGACTTCCGCATTTTGTTAGAAGCATAATATTGGGCAGTGAATAGCTGAAAACCACTTTAAGTAATCTGTTATTGTGGCCATATCCTGGAGAACAGTATATTTAGGCGCCATTTGGTTAACAGGACTAGAGTCATTCCTCCCAAGCCTTCTTAAAGCTGCAGTCAATTGCAAATGTGTAGTATGGGATTGAATGTGCATAAGAAGAGGTGAGGGTTGTAACTTTCCTTTCTCCTAAATAATTTTAAAGCAGAAATCTCTATTATTATTATTTTTGTGTGTGTTTGTGTGTTTATAACAATTTTATTAATTTATGATATCACATACAAAAAAATACAAAAGCAAAAAGAAGCAGAAGTAGGGAAGGGGAAGGGGAAGGGAAAAGTGTGGAAAAGAAGGAGGAAAAAAAAAAGAAAGAAATCGACAGTCAATTTCCTAGAATAGGGTAATAACATCAAACCACAACTTTTTAGTTTTACATAGTAGTTTAAGCTAGCCATTTCCGTAACACCATATCTATCTAATCGGTAAAGCCCAAAATCAAATTTTCATTTTTTTTTCTATCTCAAGCACAAAGTTCAGAAGCGGTTTCCAGGTAGAAACAAAGGTATTTGTATTTTTTTTCCTTAATCAAAGCAGTCAATTTAGCCATCTCTGCTAATTCCATCAGCTTTTGCACCATTGGTCCATTATTGAGGTCTAAATCTCTATTATTTATTATGAATGCTTTTCAATGTGCAAATTTGCCCCACCCCCTTCATATCATTGATTCTAATTCCTAGAACTCTGCAGAGAGGTTATGAGTTATATCCTAATAGTAAGTGATGATGTATTATCATAAGCCAGTTAGAATGCAAGGAGTAACTTTAATCATTTCCTGAAGTCTTCTAGGAAGGAAGGAGAAGTTGGATAACTAACTGCAAGAAGACTTGGTCTTTGGGACTCTGACAAAATTGATAGTTGCACATAAATTAAGTCAAGGGTCAGCTTCTCTTTTCCCACTTGTGTTTAATTTATCCTAAGTTTTCAACTTTTGTTCAGGTTATCTCTCCTAGTGATTTTTCCAGTTTCCTAGTAAAGCAAGGAAGCAAAACAGGTTGGTTCAAAAGGAGAGGGGCTTTGGGCAGCGGAGGGTTCTGGTTATTTTCACTACTGGTGCGCATCGTGAGCATGCGCAGAAGTGAACTCGCATTCCATCGGGCGATTTCACTTCCGCGTATGCTTAGGACGACATTACAAGCCGAAACACAGCTGAGGAGCTTCTCAGCTGTGCTTTGGAGGAAGAATAAAGGTCACTATTGAAACAAGGGCGGGTGGGAGGGCTTTTTCCCAACAGCTCAGGACGCGGAGAAGCGCCAGAAAATGACATCATCGCTGGGCTCCTACTGGAGCTGCGCTCCACACGGCACCGGTAGGAACCCACCACTGGCTTTGGGTGAAAAAAGTGTCATTGGCTTAAGATAATTTCATATTTCAGAGACAGACAAGAGTGTCAATGGAAGTTATAAATGCTGTATCTAAATAACTTCTGCACAGGAGGTCCTATGGCATGGCTTAACATATTGGCAGTGCTCTCAGTGTGTTGAAATGAAATGTGGATCCAAATTCTGTGTCAAACATTTTTTCTTGTTCAGGAAATGAAAGATGTACTGCAGGTCATTCTCGACTTAACACCACAATTGAGCCCATATAGAGCCGAGGTGGCGCAGTGGTTAGAGTGCAGTACTGCAGGCTACTTCTGCTGCCTGCTGGCTGCCTGCAATTTGGCAGTTCATATCTCACAAGGCTCAAAGTTGACTCAGCCTTCCATCCTTCCGAGGTCGGTAAAATGATGACCGAGATTGTTGGGGGCAATATGTTCACTCTATAAACCGCTTAGAGAGGACTGTAAAGCACGGTAAAGCGGTATATAAGTCTAAGTGCAATTGATAGTGATGTGTAAAGAGCCGAGATGGTGCAGTGGTTAAATGCAGCACTGCAAGCTACTGCTAGTTCAGCAGTTCAGCTGTTCAAATCTCACCGGCTCAAGGTTGATTCAGCCTTCCATCCTTCTGAGGTCGGTAAAATGAGGACCCAGATTGTTGGGGGCAATATGCTGAACTCTGTAAACCGCTTAGAGAGGGCTGTAAAGCACTATGAAGTGGTATATAAGTCTTAAGTGCTATAGTGGTATAATTTCTGTTGCTAAGTGAGATATTTGTTAAGTGAGTTTTCCCCATTTTATGACCTTTCTTGCCATAGTTGTTAAGTGAATCACCGCAGTTCTCAAGTTTGTCACACGGTTGTTAAGTGAAGCTGGCTTCCTTATTGACTTTTTTTTCCAGAAGGTCATATGACCCTGGGACATTGCAACTACAATAAATATGAGTCAGTTTCCAAGTGTTCGAATTTTGAAGAGCCGAGGTGGCGCAGTGGTTAAATGCAGCACTGCAGGCTACTGCTAGTTCAGCAGTTCAGCTGTTCAAATCTCACCGGCTCAAGGTTGATTCAGCCTTCCATCCTTCTGAGGTCGGTAAAATGAGGACCCAGATTGTTGGGGGCAATATGCTGAACTCTGTAAACCGCTTAGAGAGGGCTGTAAAGCACTATGAAGTGGTATATAAGTCTTAAGTGCTATAGTGGTATAATTTCTGTTGCTAAGTGAGATATTTGTTAAGTGAGTTTTCCCCATTTTATGACCTTTCTTGCCATAGTTGTTAAGTGAATCACCGCAGTTCTCAAGTTTGTCACACGGTTGTTAAGTGAAGCTGGCTTCCTTATTGACTTTTTTTTCCAGAAGGTCATATGACCCTGGGACATTGCAACTACAATAAATATGAGTCAGTTTCCAAGTGTTCGAATTTTGAAGAGCCGAGGTGGCGCAGTGGTTAAATGCAGCACTGCAGGCTACTGCTAGTTCAGCAGTTCAGCTGTTCAAATCTCACCGGCTCAAGGTTGATTCAGCCTTCCATCCTTCTGAGGTCGGTAAAATGAGGACCCAGATTGTTGGGGGCAATATGCTGAACTCTGTAAACCGCTTAGAGAGGGCTGTAAAGCACTGTAAAGCGGTATATAAGTCTAAGTGCTATTGCTATTGATCACTTGGCCATAGGTATGCTGCAACGATTGTGTAAAAAAGGGTCATAAGTTCCTTTTTTCAGTGCCAGTGCTTTTTTCTAGTTCACTAAATGAACTGTTGTAAGTCGAGGATTATCTGTACTCTATTGTTCCAAAAAAATCAGGGCAGAATATTTATTAGTCCATTTCACTGGACACATGGAAGATAGGGAGCTTCATCACTGGAGGCTTTCAAGAAGATATTGGACTGTCATTTGTCAGAAATGGTGTAGGGTCTCCTGCTTGGGTGGGGGGTTGGACTGGATGACCTACAAAGTCCCTTCCAACTCTGTTAATCTGTTTGAAGAAAAAGTATATATTGTTTTAGGTAAATGGGTAACAGTACAAGGAGATGCCAGAAAAGGGAGAATTACTTATAGATAGGACGCAGATTTAGAGAATTCTTGCATTTATAAACCACTTTGGAACTTTGATATTTTTTTTATTGTAAGAAATTATTAAATCTAACTAATAGCAACTCTTCTATTATTTTCTACAAATAATTCTAAGAGAAAGAGAACCCTGCTGTCTGAATGAATGAAGTAGGCTTAGTCTGGTCTTTGGGGACCTACAGTGGTTGCCTGTTCCATTAAACATGGTATTACAATAGCTCATCCTAGGTCAGTGATGGTGAACCTTTTTTTGCTCAGGTGCCAAAAGGGTGCGCACGTGCGAGATACCTTGTGCACGTGTGCCCACACCCATAATGCAATGCCATACCCCCTGTGCATGTGTGCTGCCCCCTGCATGCACACAATCCCCCATGCTCTCCCCCTGCGCATGCGCACAGGCCTCACTGAAGCCTCCGGACTTCCGGTAGGCTCATTGGGCTGTTTTTCGCTCTCCCCAGGGTTCATGAAAGCCTCCTGAAGCCTGGGGAGAGTGAAAAATGGCCAAACGGGCCAAACGGAAGTTTGGAAATGAACTTCTGGGTGTGCCGTTGGGCCATTTTTCACCATCCCCAGGCTTCAGGAGGCTTTCTTAAACCCTGGGGACAGTGAAAAATGGCCGAAAAGAAAGCCGAAAATCAGCTGGCCAGCGCTCACATGTGCGCTGGAGCTGACCTAGAGCAACTTCTCACATGCCCTCAGATATGGCTCTGCGTGCCACCTGTGGCATGCATGCCATAGGTTCACCATCACTGTCCTAGGTAATCAGACAATAAGGGGAAAAAAATTAAATTTGCAGCTGCAGGAAATGAACAGTAGAATACGTGGAAGAAGAATCTGTTTCCGAATTTTGAAAGTAGTTTGGTTTTAAAATAAAATGTGTGGATATGATTTTGATGCAATTCTTAAAGGTGCCTAAACTACTACATTTATTCTCTAATCCCTCCAAAGCAGTTAGTATCACTGATCTGTGATTATGTTTACCACTGCAAGACTTAATACACAAAAAACATTTTGAGATGACAAGGAACCATCACAGCTACTTTCAGAGGTTGGAAAGGAAAACACAAAAATGCTAGCCCTAATGCTAAGCCTCCATTGTTTGGAAAAAGAAACATTCCATATTCTCCACTCCACTCCATCCCTTTGTATTACAAAGAAAATAAAATAATATTCTGCCACTATACCATATCCAGATTCATATAAAGAGAACCCAGTGATAGTTTGAAAGAATACATCTAACCCCTTTGCTACCATTATTGTATTGCATATAAAGTATCTCTAAAGTTATACCATATCATATTGGTTATTTTGCAATAAGATACTTTTCTAAGTATCTCTAGTCATGGTTACAGGCTACTATAGCATCCGGAATGGAGCAGAACATGAGATAGTTGGAAGTAGATGAACATTTTGCTAGTCAGCTAACTAAGGTATGTAGGAAGCACATCACAATAGTAATGGGGGATTTTAACTACCCTGACATCAACTGGGAGACAAACTCTGCACCAAGTGGAAGATCCAACAGGTTCCTAACAAACCTAGCAGACAGCTTTGTTTCCCAAAAAGTAGAGAAGGGAATATTGGACTTAATTCTCACTAATTGGACTTATTGGACTTAATTCTCACTATTATTGGACTTAATTCTCACTAACAGAGATGAAATGAAAGAAGGTGTTGAAGCTACAGGAACCTTGGGGGCAAGTGATCATACAATATTGGAATTCAACATTATGCAAACACAAGTAGTAGAACAAAGTCAAACTAGAGTCTTGGATTTTAAGAGAGCTAATTTCAATAAACTTAGAGAGAGCTTGGGAAAGATTCCATGGCTGAGAATCTTCAAGGGGAAAACAACTCAAGAAGCTTGGGAAATTTTGAAAAGTGAGATTATAAAAGCCCAGTCTAGCACAATACCAATGAAGATGAAAAATAATAGCTCTCAAAATAAACCAGCATGGCTACATAAAGAACTCTCTGACAAATTGAAAGACAAAAGGACAAGCATAAAAAGAGGAAAGAGGGGCAAATAACTAAGGCAGAATATCAGCAAATAGCCCGAGCCTGTAAAGATGAAGTGAGGAAAGCTAAGGCTCACAATGAACAAAGGCTTGCGACAAAAGTAAAAAATAACAAAAAAAAACCCTTCTTCCAACATGTTAAAAACAAGAAAAAAGGCAAGGAAACAATTGGTCCATTGCTGGGAGAAAGTGGCAAGAAGGTGACAAGCAACAGGGAGAAAGCAGAACTACTTAACTCGTTTTTTGCTTCTGTCTTTACACAAAGGGAAAAAACAGTCCAACCTATCAAAAACAGCGCCACAAAAAACATATTAGGAACACAAGTTAAAATAGGGAAGAAAATGGTAAGTGAACACCTGTCTACCCTAGATGAGTTCAAATCACCAGGACCAGATGGATTACACCCCAAGGTTCTGAAGGAACTGGCAGACAAGATCTCAGAACCATTGAACTATATCTTTCAAAGATCCTGGAGCACCGGGGAACTGCCAGAGGACTGGAAAAGAGCTGATGTAGTTCCCATATTCAAAAAAAGGGAAAAAAACAGATCCAGGAACCTACAGACACATCAGCCTGACCTCAATACCAGGGAAGATTCTGGAAAAAATAATCAAGCAACGAATCAGTGAACACCTAGAAGCAAACAAAGTAATAACCAAAAGTCAACATGGGTTTGTCAAAAACAGATCATGCCAGATTAATCTTATTGCATTGTTTGACAAAGTGACAAAATTAGTGGGCCAGAGGAATATTGTCGATATAATTTACTTGGACTAGTAAGGCATTTGATAAAGTAGACTATAACCTACTACTAGAAAAAGTAGAAACATGTGGATTAGACAGCATCACTACCAGATGGATTTGTAACTGGCTGACCAACCGCACTCAACGTGTAATCCTCAATAGAATTGCATCTACATGAAGGGAAGTATGTAGTGGAGTACCCCAAGGCTCTGTTTTAAGCCCAGTATTCTTCAACATCTTCGTCAATGACTTGGATGAGGGGATAGATGGGGAACTCATCAAATTTGCAGATGACACCAAACTGGCAGGAATAGCCAACACTCCAGAAGATAGGCTGAAGATACAGAAGGATCTTGACAGACTTAAACATTGGGCTCTATTTAACAAAATGAAATTCAATGGTGAAAAAAGTAAGGTTCTACATTTAGGCAAGAAAAACAAAATGCACAGGTACAATATATGTGGTACCTTGCTCAATAGTAGTAACTGTGAGAGGGATCTTGGAGTCCTAGTGGACAACCATTTAAATATGAGCCAGCAGTATGCAGCAGCTGCCAAAAAAAGCCAACACAGTTCTAGGCTGCATTAACAGAGGGATAGAATCAAGATCACGTGAAGTGTTAATACCACTTTATAATGCCTTGGTAAGGCCACACTTGGAATACTGCATTCAGTTTTGGTTGCCACGATGTAAAAAAGATGTTGAGACTCTAGAAAAAGTGCAGAGAAGAGCAACAAAGATGATTAGGGGACTGAAGGCTAAAACATATGAAGAACAGTTGCAGGAACTGGGTATGTCTAGTTTAATGAAAAGAAGGACTAGGGAAGTCATGATAGTGGTGTTCCAATATCTCAGGGGCCGCCACAAACAAGAGGGAGTGAAGCTATTCTCCAACGCACCTGACGGTAGGACAAGAAGCAATGGGTGGAAACTTATCAAGGAGAGAAGCAACTTAGAACTAAGGAGAAATTTCCTGACAGTTAGAACAATTAATCCATGGAACAACTTGCCTCCAGAAGTTGTGAATGCTCCAACACTGGAAGTTTTTAAGAAGATGTTGGATAACCATTTGTCTGAAGTGATGTAGGGTTTCATGCCTAAGCAGGGGGTTGGACTAGAAGACCTCCAAGGTCCCTTCCAACTTTGTTATTCTAACTGAGTAATTCTAACTGAATAGTTATTAAACAGTGAAGACAGACTGCACAAATTACATTTCAAAATAAAGCCAAGAGTGATCTGGCCTGCGTTGATTGCTTGAGGATCCTTGAAATTTCTCCCATTTAATGCTTACTGTACTGTAGTACCCAATGCACAGTGAGCAGGTGTGAAATTGGCAAGAGTTCTGCCTACTTCCTCTTCTTTTGGATGGAGGAACCAACCAACATTCAGCACTCCAGAGGGTTAATGTCATTGCCCAGAGGATCATTGGTTGCCGTCTCTCCTCTTTGGAAGAGCTTTATAGCTCCAGCTGCCTTAAGAAAGTTCAAAACATTCTTAAAGACCCATCTCATTCTGGACACCGTTTTTTTGAACTATTACCATCTGGCAGAAGGTATAGGATAATTGCTCCAAACTCGATTGCAGAAAATACGACTTCAGCAACAGAGTGGTCAATGCCTGGAATGTACTACCAGACTCTGTGGTTTCTTCCCCAAACCCCCACAACTTTAACCTTAGACTGTCTACTGTTGACCTCACCCCATTCCTAAGAGGACTGTAAGGGGCATGCATAAGCGCACCATCGTGCCTACCGTCCCTGTCCTAATGTCCCCATTTATTTGTATCCCTTTCATGTATTCACAAACATGTTTAGACTTATATCTGTTATCTTATACATGCTTGACAAAATAAATAAATAAAAATAAATAAAATAAAATAAATAAAAACAAGGACAAATAGGCTGAAAAACAGCTTCTATCTCAGGGCAGTAACTATTTTGAATTTTACTGTATAGTGCAATATTAATGCAATATCGGGTTTTCAATTCAATTATATAGAATGTAAAGGATGTGTGTTTATGTTTTGTTTTTATAGTTATAATGTACACTAAAGATGGCATTTAATTTCATTGTAAGAGGTGCAATGACAATGTAAACTAAAAAAATAATCACACAGAGTTGCTTGGTTTTTTGGTGGTTTTCCCACCCCCCATTTGACTAATGAAATGCCATGGTTTGTTTTAATCTGGGTGCTCCAAGGTAAGAAGAGGCAAGAATTCTTGCCAATGGGAGAACAATATGCCTACAAGCCCCAGAGATGTATGGAAAAGAATAGTATTGTTCTGGTTTCAAATAAATTGGTCAGAGAAATACCAACTGAGCTCTCAAAGTTAGCAAGCATAGACATGCCCAAACTTAATTTTGAACTGCTACACTTTACCTGTGTGAATACGATCTTAAAAGATTTATAGTAATTAGTCCAGTGTGTGAGATATCTCTGTAGTAATCATGGACACAGAGACATGATTTCTGAGCAAAGCTTTTCTGAGCCTCCCTGAGCTGAGAAGCCTCCCTGAGCTGAGAAGCCTCCTTGCTGCGTTTATTCTTATAGAAAACTTCTTGTGCACACAATTACAATGATTGACTTACCCCAAAGATAGCTAACTAGTAGCAGGTTAATATCTAAAGAAACCTCTGAATCATACAGACAGATCATGTCAAACATCTAGGTGAGTGCGTGATTGCTAGTTTAACCTTTGCTCTTAAATACTGTAGAACAATAGAAGAGCTGAGTAAGTAACCTGTACTCTAAATAGAACAAAGAGCAGAGTGAGTAACTTTTACACTTAAATAGAACAGAGAGCAGGATGTTCAGTCAATATTAGCAAAGATAGGCATTCCATATCGTTGACAATAATTAACAATAACCTACAATCTCTTTGAATTCTGGGGTAGAGATTAAATATAGGTTTCCAAACACCTGTGCCAAATTAAAAGAAGTCCATGCAGGAAAAAACCACCAGGGTGTTCGTAAGTAAAAAGGTGATGGCATTTTATAAATACAGGGATTTTGATTGTTAGGGTTGCTGTGGTAATATAAATGGTCATTTGCGGGTCTTTTCAATAAAACAGATTAGCTACTAGCCAGCACATTCAACTCAGAAAAGAATGTTACATAATCATTCAGGACAAGCAGTTAGACAATGATGTGCAGCTGCTTGGAGCAAATGGATAAATGAAAGATCTCTTCTTATTTCTAAGACCTCTCTACCTACAAAATGCTGTGATTATGGATGACTAATGGTGGCTTAATTGTAAAGCTCTAATTTGAAGATTGACCTGTCTCTTACTGAATGCAACTTTCTTCTCATTTTATCTAGATCGCGGGTGTCAAACTTGATCACGTCACATGATGTCACATGACATATCACGATGTTTTTTTGCCTTTGCGGAGCCGGGGTGGGCATGGCCTGCTTGTGATGCATCCAGCCCACAGGCCACCACTTTGACACACCTGATCTAGATGGTGATGATTCTATTGAGATCTTTGCAGTATGCTGCTGCTCTAGAGAAATTGGAACTCATGGAGACCTGGAACTGATCAAGTTCAGACTTTTGTACCACAGAGAAATGAACATCTGTTTTGATTTACATTGTTCCACCTTGACATCTGGAGCCAGGCTGAGTCACATTCATATACAGGTTATTGTGAACAGGTAGTTGGAAAGGCTGAAATAAATCCCAAAGCCTAAATGTGCTAATGCCATATTCTCATCTTAATGAGTCAGCCATGGAGTAAAAGCAGCATGCCAACGGTATATGGGAAACAAACATGCAACTTGTCTGACTGAGCAAGTTGTTCCACTCAGAGTGAAATTGTGCCCTTGAATCTGCAATTATGAAGCAAAGAACATAGAAATGTTCTCTAATTTCTCAGCACTTACCACCCAGCAAGATCTTCTCCAAGATATGTTGAGTCATATGGTCAGGAAATGATGTTGGTGGAGATGAAGGAACAATGATCCACCACCCAGTGGTCTATATCTAAAATTAGGTATAAACTGAGACTCTAGAACAGCCACAGCTATGTCTGATTTTCCAAAACAAGTTTCTCCCTCCATCATTTAATATCAGCAATACTCTTAACAATGTTTTAGTTAATGGTTTTGGATGTTGTTTGACCTTTAACCCTTTGCCAGAAAAGAAGCCACCTCCATGCTGATAGACTTTTGGTAATATCATGAACTTTTTGAATCTTCACTTGAATTCAACTGTTACTTGACCTCGAAGAAAATGATTCACCAAGTAACCACCCCCACACCTCATGCACAATTCTCTTATTTAGCAGTAAATTATGGCCTGTAAATGGATGTTCTTACTCATATATGACTATTTTTAATCTCTCCTTTAAAAGATCAGGTTATGCTGAAATCAGTACAAGATGGTATGTTGACCTGAATAAGAGTTGATTTGCAAAACCTAAATTAAAAAACTAAAAATGTGATCTTATAACGGTAGTTATTATTACTAATCTGTTCATCTATTTACCTTTCTGAAAAGAGGAAACTAATATCTTATATGTAAAGAACCATAAACGTCTTAGGTCAAATACTAATTATAGAGCAACACTGAAGCTTTAAACTCAACATTCCTAAGCTTTCTTGAATGCCCTCTCATTCCCAAAATGTTTCTACTACTTCTGGTAAAATCAGTATGGCAATGAGGGACAAAAAAACTAATTTGTTGTTCTTGCAGAAGAAACATTCTAGGCCATTGTACCACTAGACCAGGGGTCGGCAACCTTAAACACTCAAAGAGCCACAAAAGTCCAAACCGGAAGCTCCCTGTTCAATTCTGGAGCCGACCGGAAGGCCGGTTCCCCCACCATAGAGTCTTCTCCTAGCATGGCATCCTTTTTCCTCTGCCGACTGGAAGTTCGGTTCCCCCACCATAGAGTCTCCTCCTAGCGCAGCATCTTTTTCCTCTGCCGACTGGAGGTCCGGTTCCCCCACCATATAGTCTCCTCCTAGCATGGCGTCTTTTCCTTTTACCGACCAGCAACAGGGAGCCACAGCAGAGGGATGAAAGAGCCACATGCGGCTCCAGAGCCGCGGGTTGCTGACCCCTGCACTAGACATAGGAGCTGTGAGAGGTAGCATTAGGAACTAAAATAAGCTATAGAAATATAAGTCAGTAACAGAGTTTATGTCAAGGCATCTGTATTTAAAAAGAATCCTGATTGAAATAGGTAATGTCTTCCAGAGCTTCAAAGGTCTTTCACAAGTCTTCTAGCCTGATCCCAAGTCTCTGATCTCAGGAACAAAGAAAGACTATTAATTCTTTTAGACCATCTCTGGCAGCATAAAACTCAAAAGTCAAATATTTTATAAAACAGAGGCAGGTTATAATCAGACAAGCAAGCATGGTTTTACTGGTAATAAAGAAGGAAAATCTGATCTCCCTTATGTCCCAAGTTGTCATATGGAGGAAGCTCAATCATTTCTGGAAGCTCTGTGTCAATAACAGAAAAAGATTAATCATCTGGTGTCATCTGGTGATTCAATGAACAAAGATGTGGAGTTGAATGAAAACCCCTCCTAGGCCCATTTGCTCTAATGGTTTTAAGAAACAGAATGCAAATATTTGTGACATGATTTAAGTCCTGAAACACTGGACAGGTCCATGAGGGGCTGCATTTCCTTTATCTGTGCACAAAAGCTAGGAACATGTATGACAGTGGTCAATATTAGTAGTTAAAAATGTAGGAACTTATTTTATTGCTTTGAACTCTGAATTTTTTCATGACATTCTTACAGTTAGAGATCCAAGAAGTTAGAAAAATGTAGACACTCACAGCCAGGACAGGCAACAGCTATTGAAAAAGGCTTTGGATGAATATGAGGCTCCCCACCTTGTATTTAGAAAAAATATAAAAATTGGGTTCTGTTTTGATACATTCAGGGAATTCAACAGTACCAATGACATAAAGATCTCTTCTGGAATCTTGGAAATCTGCTGCCAGTAACCCAGGGCAAAACTAGGCATTAAGATCAAATATTTTATTATTTTAAATACAAATATCCATACACAGTACATAAGTAGCTGCATAGTGGAAAACCAACTGCTGCATGGCTTAAGGAAGAAAGGACGATGATTGTTCAAATGACTCTTTTGGGAATGGAAGAATGTCAAAAATTGTTGAGTTCTCGGTCTTTGAAAGAGTTCATATGTGGTCATTTCTCCTACTTGGAGAAAAAGCCTTGTTGTCTGCCCTGAAAAGTTGATAAAGTGTTTTATTTCATTTCATTTCATTTCATTATTTTACTATTTATTAAATTTGTTTGCCGTACATCTCACTGCATTTATAATGCCCTGCTCTTTTTTTATTAACTGGATGCAAAAGAGACAGAATTGGAAAGTTTTTGTAAGCTGGGCTATGAACAAGAATATGCTAACTTTTTAATTTTTTCTTTTCTTTAACATTTTAATAAAATGAAATGCTGCTGAAAAAGGCAGTGGGAACCCTTTCTCTGAAGGTTATTTTTGCAGTCAACCTTTTCTCTATCTGTTGTTTCCTCACTTGTAGGAACAACAAGTGGTCAAAATAGGAAGTGCCATATCAAATCCTGCTCCTGTCAATAGTGGTGTCCCTCAAGGCAGTGTTCTAGGACCAACACTCTTCATACCCTACATGAACGATCTTTGTGATCATATTATAAGCAACTGCGTTCTCTTTGCTGATGATGTTAAACTATTTAACACCACCGACAATGTTGCTATCCTTCAAAAAGACCTTGACCATGTAGCAGAATGGTCAAACAACTGGCAACTTCAAATCTCAATCAACAAATGCTCTGTCTTACACATTGGCAAAAAAAAAATCAGAATACAAAATACAACCTTGGAGGAAACAAACTTGTAGATGACCCTCACTCCGTCAAAACCTTGGAGTACTCATATCCAACGACCTAAGTGCTAGAGCCCACTGTAACAACATTGCCCAAAAGGCACTAAGAGTTGTTAATCTAATCTTGCGTAGCTTCTTCTCTGGCAACATCACATTACTAACGAGAGCATACAAAACATTTGTTAGACCAATTCTGGAATAGAGCTCACCTGTCTGGAACCCGCACTGCATATCAGACATAAATACAATCGAGAGAGTCCAGAAATATTTCACAAGAAGAGTCCTTCACTCCTCCGCTCACAACAAAATACCTTATTCCACCAGACTTGAAATACTGGGATTAGACAATTTACAACTACGTCGCCTCCGATCTGATCTAAATGTAGTTCATAAAATCATATACCAAAATGTCCTTCCTGTTAATGACTACTTCAGCTTCAACCGCAACAATACACGAGCACGTAATAGATTCAAACTAAATGTAAAGCGCTCCAAACTCGATTGCAGAAAATACGACTTCAGCAACAGAGTGATCAATGCCTGGAATGCAGTACCTGACTCTGTGGTTTCTTCCCCAAACCCCAAAAACTTTAACCTTAGACTGTCTACAGTCGACCTCTCCTCATTTCTAAAAGGTCTGTAAGGGGCGTGCATAAGCGCACCACTGTGCCTACCGTCCCTGTCCTACTGTCCTATTGTCCTCTTTTATCGTTACTTTTTACTTATGTTTATACAAATTACTACTATACATGTTTGACAAATAAATAAATAAAAATAAAATAAATAAATAAAAAAGAAAAACAAAAGATTTGCCTACTGTCTCCCTAATAGTGACTGCTATGAGAAACTCTGCAGCGTTCCAGCTCTGGAGCCTTTTTTGTTTGTTTGTTTGTTCATTTGTTTGATTTTAAACCAGTCACGTGTCCTCCAAAGAACATCCCGTTTTGCCCTTATAATATATAACCTCAACATTAGTGCAGTAAAGTAATCACCAAATGCAATCTTTTCTCTATTATTCTTGTTGCACGATGCCATTTAAAAAAAAAACAACTTTGGAATTAGTCTAAAGCAGAAACTATATGTTTTCCACCTTGAGTTATTATTTGTAAAAATAATAAAGGCAGCATACAGAAAAAAAGAACAAAATAATATATAATTTAGATAAGATAAGATGATAACTTTTATTAACATTTTTTTACTCTAAGCACACTGGCCCACCTTAAAAATGAAATTCTGTTGCCTGATCTTCAAGAGAATGTGTATAGGTACCCAAACACATACATAGCACACATATACACATGCTATATAGATACATAAATATATAGTTGCACCAGTAGTGGGTTCTAAAACCCGATACTACTGGTTCATGCGCACACTCGCGCACATGCACGATGCTCTTGTGCATGCGCAGAAGCATTCCAGGTGGGTGGGCGGAGCCTCCTGCCGCTGGCGCTATCAGTTGTAAGAACCGGACCAAACTGGGAGTAACCTACCGCTGACTTGCACAGCAGGCTTCCCTACCAGCTTGGACGTGCACCATCATCACGTCACGGTTTTGACCCTCTGCACATGCACAGAGAGTTAAAACTGGGATGTGACCGATGTCCGGGCGGGTGGGCAGAGCCTCCCGCCACCGCTGCTACCAGCTCGCTGAACCTCACGCCACCACTGCTACCAGCCCGCGCGAGCCGGATAGAGCTGGCAGCATTTCACCCCTGTTTGTACCATACATATACGTATATGCACACACGCACACGCACACACACACACACACACACACACACACACACACACACACACACACATCACTGTCCATTTTGAATACGTAGCAGAAAGAGGAAGCTTGAGAGTTCACAAGGTTGATGCTATATGGAACAAAACTGACTGAATGTAGATGTTCTGCTTCGGATACCACGAAACCTCCTCCCAGAAGGTAACAAGGAAAACAGATCTTGAAGAGGATGTGTAGCATCCCAGACAATCCTGCAGACTCTATTCAAATATTGCTTATGTGCTATGTCCTGAATAGAAGGAAGTGAACTATCAATAATCTTTTCTGCCATCCTCACCACTCTCTGCACCACCTTCTTGTCTGAAGCAGTAATGCTTCAATTTATTTTGTGTGTGTGTCTCTCTCTCTTTGTGTGTGTGTGTTACTTGCTAATCATCGAGGTCACTAACAAACTGCATATGAGAATTTGTGTGCAAAAACCTCAAAAGAGATTTGTAGTTATCCTAGTCCAGAGCATCTGAAAGTATTGTGCCACAGATTTTCAGGGCCGAGCGGATTCTAGGGTGACCCTTTTGGCATGAATGCCGTTGCATAGAGGATGAATTTCCTACATGATATGTTAACCATTTCTTTAGAGATAGAGGGAATAATTTAATATGGTGGCTTTTCTATTCTTTGCTTTCTTAGTGCAGCTGGCAGCTGGCTGAGTGCGGAGATCTAGCCAAGGGCTATTAAAGGAAGAGACAGTGAACAGGAAGGAGAACATAGGTGCCTGGAAATAAAGGGAATTTCAGGGCTTCCCATAAAAAGAATGCTAGGAAATGTGGCAAAAATAAAATCCATCTTTCTATTTATGTTAATGAATACAGAAGCTAAAATGTTTATGAACATTTGTTTTTTTAAAACTCAGAAGCGTTTTGCTTGCCTCCAAGAGCTGAGCACATGAACAGCTGGTCAAATGTTGCAAATGGCATCCTCTGTGTCCCATGAAAGTATCATGGGATACTGCTGAAAGCAAACCTTGGCAGCACCCCAAGATCTTCAGAATTTGGATTTATATAACCAGTTTCTTTTATCCCAGACAAAAGTTGCTGGGGCTGAATTTCCCATGACTTTTACTGGGCCACCACTATACATGAATCAAGCTAATTAGGAAATAATGATATTGTTTTTCTTTAGGAATAGGGATGCTTGAATCTACCCAGTGAAAATTAAGTCTACTACCATCTGCAGATTAAATCACACAATGATGCTATCCACTTTCATCAAAAGAAACAAGCTGTAAGAGAAGGACTGGCAGAGCCAACGGAAGGGCTAAAAAGAGGAATCAGTTTAGAGTTGTTACGCAGCCACAAACTAAGTCCAGCCCCTTCCCCCTTGCCACTGAGCCTTATCTAGCTCTAACAGGTGCTGACCTTTAGTTGAGAAGATTCCTATGTATAGGCTTTAGTAATAAATCAGTTAAATTAAACTTTCAGGTGTGGACCTGTTTTTTGCACTTGACATTAAACTTTTCCACTCACAAAAAATTCAAATGGAGTGGAACAGAAAAAAAATGATATGGTGTAGGGCCGTGATGGCGAACCTATGGCACGGGTGCCACAGGTGGCACGCGGAGCCATATCTGCTGGCACGCGAGCTCTTGCCCTAGCTCAGGTCCAGCGTGCATGTGGGCGCCCACCAGCTGATTTTTGGCTCGCACGGAGGCTCTGGGAGGGCGTTTTTGGCCTCCAGAGGGCCTCCAGGGTGGCAGGGGAGGGCGTTTTTGCCCTCCCCAAGCTCCAAGAAAGCCTCTGGAGCCCGGGGAGGGCAAAATATGGGCCTACCGGGTCCACCGGAAGTCAGGAAATGTGGGAGCAGGGGCACATGGGGGAGCATTGAATATGGGTGTGGGCACGCGCACACGTGCGATAGCGCGCGCGTGCACTATTTCGGCACCCAAGGAAAAAAAGGTTCGCCATCACTGGTGTAGGGTCTCCTGCTTGAGCAGGGGTCTGAAATAGATGACCTCTAAGGTCCCTTCTGACTCTGTTATTCTGTTACCTTGTTAACCCACATGGCATGTGATCCATAAGCAGGAGCAGGAGCCCACAAATCAAATGTAGACACTGTTGTATGCTGTCAGATGGTATGGAGAACCAATTATGCAATTTGTCAGCAATGGTGCACCAACCAGTGCAGCAGATGTAGGATTTGGTGCAGCCCACACCACTGTAGCTCCGACACCTGCAGCAGCTCCAGAAGTGTAACCTGTATTACGGAGAAGTCATGGAAGCTTGCCAAAAAGATTTGGAGGAGAATCAGAAAGGATGAGAACCTTCATAGTGCAATGTGAGTTGTTTATGTGAACCTGAACGGCAGAATTTCCAATTCACCAGTCGCACATCTGCTTTGTACTGCATTTACTGACAGCCTCAGCAGCTCAATGGGCACTCTTGATCATTGAAACCAATGACTCAATTATGAATAACTTCATGGTTAACTTCAGGAGCCACTTCAGAGATCCAATAAGAGAGGTTATGGTGACCTACCAAATTCATCAGCTTAAACAAGGTAATAGAAAGATCAGACTTTATTCATAACAAAATTCAAATTAATCACAGCAGGATTAATAGGCCGGAATGAGGCAGCTCTAATTGCTCAGTTCAGACAAGGATTAAATGGCCAATTCGGTACTGAGCTCATTAGACAAGGGGGTTCTACAGATTGTAAACCAAATATACCAATTTGTATTATCACTGACTCATGTTTAGAAGAGATTCGAGGCCGATTTCGATGTCGCAGACAACCAGCATCACACCTAACTATTCAGCCTTCTCCGCACTATGCCAACAGGGACTGAGCATGAGGGAGAGGAACCCATGCAAATAGGATGCCAAGGAAATCACCAGCCACAGAACAAATCAGAGGCATAGAGACTTGGCACTATGTTTTCATTGTAGAGAATCTGGGCATATGGTGAGAAATGGCCCAACCAAGCCACCCCCCAGCCAGGGCTCAGGGAAGCACCACCCTGAACACAGAGCCTACACCCAGGGAAACAACAACAACCCCTCTCACAAGAGCTCTCAGGAGGAGTTATTCAAACATTAAAGATGGCTCAACACTATCTAAATAAGTTACATTGCTAAGGTACATTGCATAGCTACATCTGTTTCCTTGACTTGACCCATAGGCAGGAAGAAGGGATTGCAGTGTTAGTGGATTCTGCGACAAAGGGCAACTTTATAGACTTTGCAATGGTTAAAGCATTACAGACCACCAATAGTTACTTTGGCCAAGCCAGTGCAAGTATAAACAATAATGCTCAAGTTTTGAAAGCAGATGCAATTACCAGATGCCATGACCCTCTGCAAATAGCTGTAGCCCAGCGGTGTCGAACTCAAGGCTCATGGGCCAGAGGCAGCTATCCTGGATGTAGTATGGAACTGAAAAAGGAGGCAAGGCAACATTTAGTTGTTGGTCCACAGTTCTTCAGTACTTCTTGATGAAGTTACATGATGCTACATGCCATCGAATCCTTCAGCATTACCATTTTATAAAGAATCCAGACTCTTCTGCACTTCTAGTGTAAATGGGTGTGAGTATAAAGCATGTGGTGGAGCATTATGTTTCAACAGTTTAAGTTCAGATTTAACTTGTCTGGTGAATTTCTTATATCTTATAGCCCTTGAAATAGAGACCTGATGGTTAGCTATGGAGTCCATGTGGATGGTAGAATGTTTTCCTACCGTGTGGATGATGAATCCAATTTTCGGATAAGGGACCAGGCTTCCCTGCTAGAATGGGCAAAGTTTAAATTTTCAACAGCCCTGGACCATTTCTCTTTTCTGGCTCTGTCCAGGGAGTTTAGCAAGTCACTCCTTAACACAATGATATACTTAAAAATAGTAACAAACACACACACACACACACACACACACACACACACACACACACACACACACACATATATATATCCCTCCCTCCCTCCCTCCCTCCCTCCCTCCCTCTCTCTCTCTCTCTCTCTCTCTCTCTTTGTTTACTTTGGTTTTTCATGACATTTCAGTATGAATCATTTAGATTTTTAGTGCTGGCCTCCATGCTCAGTCCGTTCCCTGTTTTATTTGTGTAGTTCATTCATGCTGCAGCTGAGAACATATAGAGAAACATTTTAAAGACATGAAATAAAAAAGTGAGGTCGCAAAACTTCAGAAATTCTTAGCAGACATCAGAATCTGAAATGTCTTTTTGAGCACTGTCCCTCTTCTACATAAACCCTTTTGTAGCAAAGGGCAAGGACTATGCATTTGACATAAGGACAAGGACCCTTTTGTCAAATGCATAGTTAGCTCTACCAAGTGTGAGAGAACCAATAATCTCTCTGATTTTGTAACTAACCAATTTGCAGATAGACATCTGGATCAAGCTAGGGGTCCATACAGAAAATAAAGATTATCTTCAGAAATTCCTGTTTATTATTTCAACAAACATGGGTTATTACAAAATAAGACAAATGAAGCAAAACATGTATTATAAAATAGAATAAATTCCTTCAGTTAAAATACAGATTTGTGTGAAAGTAAAACTGAAAACACAAAAAGTGTGTCTCTCTGCTTTAAAGCACATCAATTGAATCAGGTGATCTCAAGAAAGGACATGGCAATTGAAGAAATATATGCAAAGCACTGATAAGCAGCAGTTTAATTTGATTATAGGAAAGAAAAACCTAAAACTGATGCATATACCGGTAATAATAATGGCCTTTATGAATTCGATTTGTCACTTAAAGAGAGTATGGATAGTTTTTTTTAAAAAAAAAGAAACACATATTTGGAGCAAAGAGAAAGAAATGGGAAAATTATTGGCTTCTTATTTGAAAATTTGCAACAAAATAAAATAATACCATTATAATGGAATCTTTGGAGACAATTCATAACAATTGTAATGCCATTTATTCTCAATGTTAAAAAATAATATTCTGCACATATTGATATGGCAAGGGAGCATATTGATAGACATCCATTACTCTAAATTTCCAAAATCTGGAAATTTAGAATGAATATACAATTGGCAAAAATGTGTGTGTGTGTGGGGAGGTGTGCTGTAATGTAGAGAGCATGGAAAACTATTTGTCAAGTCAATTAGCACAACAAAAGATTTCAATTTTTTTCTTTAAGCTTCAACTGTATTAAAGAATCACAGCCTTCATAAAGATTTCAATTTATTGTCAAAATAATCTCTGTGATTTTAGGTGGTATTTTAAATTGTCATTAATAAAGGGGAAAAAAGCCTAAAGTGGAAACAGAACCATATAACACCCATTTTGGATGGTTTAATTTAAAAATTTGCAAAGGTTGCTATCAGATATATTAACTGATTACACATTACATTGTCAGTCTTTTTCTAAATAGTATCCTTATTTGTTACCTTCTTCTAAGGTTACTATTTGATGACAAAAAAATAATATGAGAATTTCAAACTTAGCACCCTAATTACCAACTACTTTAGTAGAACCTACACTGAATAGTGGCTGTCCTTAATGACATTTGAGATCCTGTCCATGATTTTATTCTCCATAATTTTAACCACTCAGAATTGCATTACACACACACATAATAAAACAATAGCCTTTTATTATATTGTTAACTCATCATTGGCTTTAACAGTTAAGTAAGAGCTGAAAATAAATCAACAAAGAATATGTATATAATGTTATCTTTGGTTTGTGTAATGATAGTATTGAATATATTTGACCAACTTCTCTTCTTTCACCTGGACTAGGCTGTTTATTCTACATAGATGGAATTGTTTTATTTTGTTTTAGAGATTGTGAATCCTATGTCTGTGAGGCGTCCAGCTCCTCTAGAGCAGGGGTCCCCAACCTTGGCAACTTTAAGACTTGTGGAATTAACTCCCAGAACTCCCAGAATTAAAGTTGCCAAGGTTGGAGACCCCTGCTCTAGAGTGTTTAGCTAAGTTATGGAAAAATTATTTTCTACGCAGCTCTAATTCAAAGTAAGCCTCATGTTTTTGCTTTGCTGAAAAGAATTGTCAACAAATAAATGTAAAATGGTGACTTTTTAAAAACTGATTATGAGATTGAGGATTGAATTATTCAGCTATGATCATTGTAGGCTTTGATTTCATGAGGTTAAGAGTTGCACTGGGCTTGTAAATGTAATAATAATTTGGTTATGTTGCATATTGAGGTTAGTTTATTAGATAATACTAGCTGTGTTAATTGAGTTTTGATTGACTGAAGAGAGTTTTCGATTTATACGTGGTCTTATGGCCCAAATCCAATGCCATGCCTTTCTCTAACAGTTAAATACAGTTGTGTAGGTCCATTTAAATATCTGTCCATCTATCTACAGATCTTTTGTTGAAAGGTAAGATGTTTTCCTTAAGAAATGTTTTCTTTATTAATATATAAAACCTGATTCCACCACTCATTTCTCCAGAGGTTATTAACCTAGATAAATGCAATTAATCAAACCAATCTGATATGAAGGGTAACAGCTGACTAAGTGGTGTGTGTGTGTGTGTGTGTGTGTGTGTGTGTGTGAGAGAGAGAGAGAGAGAGAGAGAGAGAGAGAGAGAGAGAGAGAGAGAGAGAGAGAGAGAGAGTGAGAGAGAGAGAGAGAGAGAGAGAGAGAGAAAGGGGGGGCTTATGGGAAAATAAATAATAATCCCTGCTATTATCTTACCATACCATTTGCATAGAGATATAAAGATCTCATATAGAGATATAAAGGACAATATTGGACAATATTTGTAACTTAGGGTTGAAATGACGGGTCCTTGGTTTTCTCTGAGCTTAGTTGTTTTCTTGCCAATGTTTCATTATCCAAACTAGCTAACATCATCAGTGCTAGTCTAGCACTAATACCAGCTCTAATGATGTTATCTAGTTTGGGTAATGAAATGTCTGCAAGAAAACAACCAAGCTCAGAGAGCACCAAGGACCCCTCATAGAGATAGGTTGGAATTACATTCATATTACATTGGAAGAATGACTACGACTACTATTTTAGCCACTTCCTGTACCATCTCTTTCTTTTCACCCATTGATGCTACTTGTTACTGGAAGCTCCATCTGCCTTCTGTAATGAAACAATCCTATGTGATATATTCATTGTATGTTGACCTCATGGCCATCAGGTCTAATGCAGCCCCTGATGTTAGATTGTCTTTTTCAAGCAATAAACATTCAATTATTTATAACAAATTTACAGATTTATTTTATAATTAGGTCCATTTATTATTCTTTAGTATGTCTAAGGATACTTCAAATGTATTGTTAAATTAGTGTACAGTCAGCCAGATGCATCAAAGTGCAAGCCGCTAAGTATATGGGAATTAACTATTCTGCACTGATAGTCTAGTCCTATTCTGCCTCTGTTTGCAAGGCCATTGAGTACTTCCTCTGTTCTTACAGTTTCAATGCAGTATGGGGGAAATTAATGGAAGTGATTGATGGATTCTCCTGGCTTCATTCCCCTCTCTCTGAGCATTACATTCTTGGCCAGAAAAGCAATCACTAACTGCTTTTCTTAACATGTGGAGCCGGACAGATGCAAGATAGATGCTCTGAACAGTAGATTTAGCCAATATGCAAGATTAACAGGCTGCAGGTTAGAGTCAGTCTATTTTTGAACATGGATCCTTTGAAAGTGCACTAAACCTGTGACTAAAACTAATACAGCTGACAGTCATAGATATATAGGAAGTATTCTGGTGGTGGCATAATTATGGTTTATGCTGCAAGAGAATGGGCATGCTGCAGCAAGTTGCCATAACCGTAACAGGCAGAATGGTGTTTCACAGAAAGAAGTATAAACAATAAAAGGTATATTCACACCAATACCTGGTTAGTAGAAGTATTGGAAAATATCTAATGTATCCATTGGTGTAAGACAGAGGTGGGTTCCTGCCTCTAATTGCCGGTGCGGTTAATCGCTGAGTTCGGCGCAGAGCTGAAGACGCTGCTCCCGTTCACAGAGCGGGAGCTTTCCCCGGGCGCTTTCCCCGCCCGCATGGATGTCACCAATTGTGTTCTTTTGCCCTCTGCGCATGCCCAAAGCGTTCCGCATGCGCAGAGGGCAAAAGAACGCAATTGGCGACATCCTTGCGGGCGGGGAAAGCGCCCGGGGAAAGCTCCCGCTCCGCGAACGGGAGCAGCGTCTTCGGCTCTGCGCCGAACTCAGCGATTAACCGCACCGGCAATCAGAGGCAGGAACCCACCTCTGGTGTAAGACCAAGTAACACATCGCTAACAGGATCTATTTGTATCAACCTTCTATGAAGAGTGCTAGTCCTATTTTTTAAACATAGGTTTAGGGCTTCTTCAAAAATATGCTAAATCTGTATTTAAAATCAGGTATAGCACTCTTTCAAAAAAGAACTAAACATGTATAAAAAAGGAACTCAATCAGACCGTTTGCAGGCAGATGTCTCTGCAAAAGTCAGGCATCTAAATTTCTCCTGAAGTCCAAGTCAAAAGGCCCAGAAAGAGTGGAACCCAGTGACCAGGAGGGAGGAGATATGTTCTCAGCAACCTAAGGTTGTTTCATGATAGATAGTGTTCATGACAAAAATTGTGTCAGAGAAGAGAGAAAACACTACTTTAACAGCTAAATATGATGTTAACCTTTCTCAGTTGTACTGTAAATAACGGCAACATCATGAGGACATGTCAGATGAAAATGACTACCATGGCACATTTGTATCAGGGATCATGAGGATGAGCCCTTAATATGTAAAAAGAGAAGAAGTATGGTATCTGCAGTGATATCTGAACCTCTAGTATTGTTCATTTATGCTTAACCACAGACATCTCATGAATGGGGGATGAAAAAAACTTCACCCTAACTTCTGTAATCTATTTCCTGCTTTTAAGATCTATAGAAAGCCTGGAGCAAAAGCAGAAAGTTATTAAACCCTCCACTAGACCACATCAAATAAATTAAATGAGCTTAAAGAGTACATTAACATCATGAATAAATAACAGAGATGTGCCTTAACTCTTTTCTGCAGTTAGTACTGATCAGACAGAGTAAAGAAAAATAGGACTTTGTAATGCCATGTTAAAAATCCTTTCTTGGCTGTTGACAAAGTATTCACAGAACTAAAATCCATTTGATCAAAATAGAAAGTACAAGATGAGGGAATACTTAAACATGAGATTTCTGCAAAAAGTTAGGGTTGTGATCAGAGTAAAGTTTTCCCAAAACATCAAACTTGCTGGTGAGCAAGGCAAAAGCTAATTAGGAATTCTAGGAACTGATGGCCTACTTGTCTGATGGCACAAGGTTAGGAGATAATGGAATATTGTAAGTAATAATTTAGCTTCAGTAGGATACTGTGCTGCATTTGATTTCCAAATTCCTCTTCAGATAGGGACGTTTGTTTATGAAAAAGTCTATAAGCTTTGTAAAAATGAAAATAATAATTTATAAAAACTGTTGTTGATATTTTGTAGCCAAACAAATGCTAGGAATCTCAACTGGACAATATGTTTGGTTGATATCAGATGTTAAATATTCAATTTAGATCACAATTTTCCATTCAGAACAAAAAGATCTGAAAATTAAATCTGATCTGTAACAACCCAGTTTCATTTGACACTATATTCCACAATGGATGGAAATCCCAAAGGTGCTTTTTCAAGAGGCAACTAGACTTTATTTATTTATTTATTTATTTATTTATTTATTTATTTATTTGGTAGTTTTTCTATGCCGCCCTACTCCCTCAGGACTCAGGGCGGCGTACAACATTTTATAAAAACTCCAAACAAATCATTAAAAAACAGCTTAAAAACAGTTAAGAAATATATAAATACACACCATACATACATGGGGAGACATCAGATATAAAATCGTCTCAAACTCACCCCGCCTGCAAGAAGAGCCATGTCTTAATGGCTTTTCTGAAGGCCAGCAAGGTGGGGATGATTCGGATCTCTGGAGGAAGTTGGTAATCATTTCAAACTTCTTAAAATTATACCCCTTTATAATGGGATGGTCCCTCATGATTGATTTTTAGAGCCTTCTACTTCCTTAGGACTCTTTTCAAATATTCTAAAAGAATGTAGAAGGACATTAAAGAACAATTATGTCGCATCATTGTAGTAATAATTATTATTTCTGTTATTATTGTAGTTGTATTGGCTAGAAGGTAAATTTGAAATTCAGAACAAATTAATAAAATAGTAGCAGAATCATTTTCTGGCTAACTTTAATGCTTTAAAATGTACACTCTCCAACCTAGGCTTTTTATCTAACCACATAGCTACAGGGTACATGTGACTGAAATTAACTTAAACCATTCCCTCATTTAGATAAATAATCGACGGAACAGATCGGTTTTTGATCATGTTAACTTGCTTCACAGATGTAAAACTTTCAAAACAAAAAGCTATCTTGTGTGCAGATATATAATGCTATCCAGATCTGTGCCATAAAATGGAGAACATTGTACAATAGAAGTTCAATCACATTAATATCTATCATTTAAATGTGTGCACTACCAATAACATGCAATTATTTTCCTCAAATAATAAAAAATATCCTAAAATCCAAAACAATTAGTATCAAGCTATGGTTATGAGCTTCCCATATTATAAAAATAAATAGTAGGAATAATATTAAAAACACTACTATATCTGAGATGGCCAAATAGCAATTTGTGTTTGTCTGGAATCCCCTAAAACATTTATTTGGCTCCTGCTATCCTTGAAAAATTTAGATAAAGTATGACAGAAAACAGATACCTGGAATCACACATAAGGAAAATAAAATGTTTCCAGGGTATAAAAATTGTAATGCCTGTGTGAATGCCTATATAAAATTACACTCCTGCAACTCATGGTTGGACTGGCAGAGTGCAACCCAACCCAACCCAACCCAACCCAACCCAACCCAGGCTTATAGTCTTCAGAGAATTTAATTTGCTGCACTGGCTCCCAGTTTGCTTTCAGCTACAATTCAAGATGCTGGTTCTTACCTATAAAGCCTCACATGGCATGGGGTATTTGAGGAACTGTGTTACTCCCATTGTTTTTACTGATCCCAATAAGTCAAGGAGAAGGGATATGCTCTGATCCTATCAATCATGGATTGTCATTTAGTGGGACCCTTGAAGTGTGCCTTTTTCGTAGCTGTGGAAACACCATGTGACCCACGATCTGGCTGGCCCCACTCTGCTTAACTTTCAAAAGCTTTGAAGATCTGACCATTTTTCCAATCATGGGGGTCAGGAGAGTAATTGGGTGTATGCTGCTGGTGAATGGTGTTTTCAAGAGCTGCTTTGCATTAGTTGGCTGACAAGGTTATTTGTATGTATATGTATATATTTGCATTGCATTTTAAAATCTTTGTTAGCCATCCAGGGTTACATTTGTGAGTTCAGCAACCACATAAATTAAACAGATATATTCATTCACATATACGTTGTGTGATGATTGATTCAAGTTACAGTAGCGTTAATTCTTAGCAATCACAGATTTTGTTTTCCATGAAGATGTTGTCAGGGTTCCAAGTAATACACCCATAGCAAACAGAACTCTGAGGCAGATAGATTCCTCAAAGAACAGGTTTATCGGATATACCATATTGGCACAGGCTGGTGAAAGCAGACTCTGAATGTTCCCACCAGTAGTGGGTTCTAAATCCTGTTGCTACCGGTTCGTGTGCGACTCTTCTGCACAAGCACAGAAGCTTCTGCGCATGCACAGAAGCCTCCCAGGTGGGTGGTGGAGCCTCCCGCCGCCGCTACTGGTTCACAGAAGTGGGTCGAACAGGAAGCAACCCACCACTGGTTCCCACGGTTTTCACCCAAACAATCAGCCACATGGTCCAATCAAGGTGCCATCCAGTTGCCTGGTAACTTCACTCCTCCTCTCTCTGACCACCTGTGGGAATGTCCTTGGTTCTCAGGAGAAAGTACTTTGTTTTGGCTACAAACCCCAACTATCTCTATTTCCCCCTCCCTATCCCTCAACTCCAGTATGGCAACACTGAAGCCTCAAAAATGGCCTTGATCAGGTCAGATTCAGGGTTGACAGATGTTTTCAGGCTGGTACTTCAGCTCTTCCAAAATGGTGTATGAATAGAGTATATACACTCTCTCTCTCTCTCTCTCTCTCTCTCCCTCCCTCCCTCCCCCCCTCTCTCTGTAGAGTTTGTAACTAATATGGAAATATAATTTACCTAAATGTTGTGCTATTCCTAAGTACTTTTACATCTATAAATGTAAAGTTCTTAGCACTAGGTGGTACAGATTGCCTGCCTGGCATTGCCATGTAAATCTGCTCCCATTTTGGCCTTCAGATGAGGCCCTAATATATTTCCTGCCTTTCTCTGAATTGTAATTAGGTTTGGTTGAACCTATTTAATACTTGAGGGTTCTGTGAGGAATTAAGGGAAAAATTCTTTTAAATACAGCCACTTTCCTATCACTCTAGCTTTACGTCTTGAACAAGAGTTCTAGGGTTTTTTAAAACAAACAAACAAACAAACATTCAGTCTGAAAAATTTGAAAACCTGTTCCAATCCCAGAACGGTGGGTCAATGACGGAGGCGAGCCAGGCTTCTGCGCTAACAGCTCTCTTTGTTTTACACAATAGCTAACAGGTTGCCAAAGCGCGGCCGCTAACACACACATGCTCTCAGCTGATGGCAACACGAGGTTCTGTTTGACAGCTCCTTATATAGGGAGCTGTCAAACAGGTAGCCAATCAGGAGACAGCATTGCGCCCCCTGTCGAGAGTGTACCTGAGTGGAAACTCCCGGACATCACAAAACCCTTGAATAACAGGCTACAGATTAAATTGGAAAGTAAAATGATCTGTCTAGCTAGCTCTGTCTTCTGGAAGCAGGCAATGGTAAAATCTCATCAGGCATCAAGACTGATTTATCAACATCTTTAGATTTAGATTTGTATGTAGTCAGGAACTTTCTTGGAATTCTTTCAATAATTAGTTTGTTTTTCACGATGACCATTTGTTAATTGTGATTGGTGCTTAATATTGGTTCATCTTAGTTTTTGGAGAGTTAATGTCATTAATCTCATGAATCATATCAATAATGGAACTGAAAAATGGGAGAGGAATACTTTTTAAAGTAAATAAATAACTTCATTATTTATTCAAAACAATATATGTGATAGAGAGGGGCAAGAGGCTGGTTCTGCTACAAAATATGCTTCCAGAAATATATTTTTTTCTTTTTCCCTTTTAATCTGATATAATAGTTCTGTTATCTACAAACTCTTAGGAAGAGGAATTGTCGTCTGACCATGGACTTAGAAATTTATTAAGACATGGCAGAGGCTCACACATCCTCAAAGGCTTAAATTTGGAGTGTTTGGATCGGATGAAATTTCACCAATTTTATTGTCCATATTACTAAGGGCCTGTTTCTAATGTCCTCTCCACTGACACTTTTATAATGAAAAAATATGTAAGTATAGGTTTTTATGTTCACCACTATCCTAAATATATAGAAATTTTGCACATGGGAGCCAGTCTGGCCTAGTGGTTAAGGTTAGAAACTGGGAGACTGTAAGTGCTGGTCCTGTCTTGGGTTGGAGAGATGGCTGTGTAACTTTGGGGCTGTTAACTCATGGGATGGTTGTGAGAAAAATTGGGGGAAGAAGGAATATTAGATATGTTTGCCACTTTGAGTTATTTATATAAAAAAATAAAAGCAGGAAATAATAAACAAACAAACAAACAAACAAATAATTTTAAAAAATAATCCCCCAGTTTTATTTATTTATTCATTTATTTATTAGTTGCATTTGTATGCCGCCCACTCCACAGAGACTCTGGGCGGCTCACAACAGTAAAAATTCACATGCAACAACAAATATAAAAAGCATTAAAAACAATAGATATTAAAACATTAAAAAAACATTAAAAACCACAATTTAAAAACCCATACAATAAATTATTCATGGGGCCAAGAATGATCAGTGTTGTATTAAAATCATTGGCCCCAGGCCTGTCGACAAAGCCATGTTTTAACTGCTTTTCTGAAGGCTGGCAGGGTGGGAATAATGTGGATATTGGGGGGTAGTGTATTCCAGAGAGCCGGTGCTGCCACAGAGAAGGCCCTTGTTCGTGGGCCCGCCAGCCGACATTGTTTGGCTGATGGGACCACCAGCAGACCAACTCTGTGGGCTCTAATCGGTCTAATTTACCGAATATACCGGTAGTTGTCTGTTATGTTCTGACTAGAGCTGGAAGTTTTCACTCAGGTCCAGCAATACTGAAGAGAACATGCTGGACCCTCATTGGTTATTTCAAAATGGTTTAGTTACAATTGTTACTGTCAGCTCCTATAAATAGGAGGCCTCTCTGAATGTGCTTTGCTGGTTGTACTTCTATTGCAATAAAGAGCTGTTTGTCAAGTCGGTCTCCTGTGCTGAATCCACCAATCTAACATTGTCAACATAAATTGACCAGGAAGCTTTTTAAAATGCAGATTCACTTGATATTCTTTTTAATTTTTAGTTAAATTTGCTCAGTGGAAGTTATGTTGTATACATAATATTGAAAGAGATTTCAATTGTCAGGGGCTTAGTTTCGATTTCAACTGCTGTTTCTTATGAAATTTTGATCAGTGATTGAGAGACAGACTATTGTGTTCCATTTAATACTGGTGTTTATGTAACTACGAAACTAGTTAATAAGCATTTTTGCTTTAGCAGGAATCAGTATTAAATCTTTGCATCCATAGTTAATATGAGTTCTTAATGAGATCATAACAAGCACAATAATCCTCAACAGGAATCAAATGTCAATGGTAATAAGGTTCCTCTGATGAAAATTTGGAGCTTCCCATTAAAAGAAAGAACCACATAAAAAGAACCTTTTAACTATACAGAATATATCCACTGATGATTTACTTGTGTACTTCTGCTCAGCAGATTCTTAAATTACAGATGAAGCTTTTTTGGGGGGGGGAGGGATAGCATGGTTAAAGCAAGACTGCAAGCCCAAAATTTCATAGTTTGAAAAGAAAAATTAAAGAAAATGAGCATTGGAATTTTGTACAGAAAACTGTTCATAGAATTTTTTGGTTATAAGTGGTTTTTCTTACTTTATACAACAATTGGCAATTTTTCCAGTTTGGCTTCCAGTGTTCTTTTCAGACTAACAGTGAGGTCAAGTAAACTATTCACAAAATTTCTACTAAAGGGGAAAATCAAGATAGTTTTTCCTGTCTTGAATTGTTGCTTGGAATCTTAGTATTCAGAAGTTTGCTTAGCCTAATGTGTGTCAGTATACTGAACGTAACTCTTAGTTGGGAATGTGAACTTACTGTTTACAAAGTACTGCCTAGATTGGAGATTTTAACTTACCAAGAATAATGAGAACAGGCTTAGGGTCCACCTGTGCTTGAGTTCTCGTCATGGAATATTTTCCCAAATGTGCCAAAACTGATTTTAGCATGTTGGGGAAAATAGACATAGAATAGAAAAAGAACAGTAGTGAAAGAAATAAAAACAAAAACAGAACAGCTACAAGAATTTAAAATATGATTTCTGCATGAGGAACAATTAGAAGATAGCTCCATAGAATATCCCACAGAATGAATGGAATGTGAACTTAAATAAGATATGGAAGCTATTTGGAACAGAGTGAAAACAATAATGCTACAGGGTAGCACAGGAAGTGTGTGAAATTACCGTATATTGCAAGTAGTCCTTGTTTAACAACCACAATTAGGATCAGCAACTCGATCACTAAATGTCGCTAAATGCCATATTCGCTAAGCAGAAACTTACCTAACCATAACAGACTTACGATGTCATTTCCCATCCAGTCATTAAGCAAGTGACTGTGGTCATTAGGCAAAATGTTATATGACCATGGCTTGCAATTTTACTTTTGTATTCTCCATTAGTTTTGGTTCTCCATTAGCTCTAGCCATTGGGGAAGCATGAAAATGGTGATCATGTGATTGCAGAACATTGTGACAGTCATAAAATATCAGGATTGATTGCGAAGCTGTTTTTTAAAAAACATAGTGCTTTTTTTTTAAGCTGCAGTACTTCCCGCCTACCTGTCTTCCTCTCATCCCAACCTGATGAGTCTTGGGCCTCCTTCCTACCCCACTGGGTCCCCGTCATAGGTCCACCCGCAGATCCCTCTCTGGACATGAGTTCAGAGGAGGAGGGTGATTTTGAGTCAGCAGAGGAAAGGACAGAGCTGAGCATTGGTCAGGATCTGGGCTCGGAGAGTGCTAGCTTGACAGAGTAGCCTCAGCTGGGTCAATCGGACAAGTGACAGGCTGAGGCTGAGCGAGGCGAAGCACAGCTGCAGCAAGTTGACCAGGAGAGGTGAGGACTGGGAGCAGCTGCTGCTCATTAGCAATCCAAGGACACATAGAGCAGAGAGGAGAGAGGCACAACACTGGTCAGCTAGACTATTTGTGAGGAGGCAACCTCACCTCTCATGAAGGGCTGCACCAGCATTGCCGATTTAATCCTGCCCTGAGGACTTGAGCATTTCTGGAGCAACCTGCCCAGTTCTGTGCCTTGTGTGTTTGTGCTGTGTTTCCTGGCCTGTTTCGCTCCTGACCTATTTTCCTGGACTTTGTGTGTGCCTATTGGATTTGATTGCCCAGTGACTCTTGCCATGCTGAACTCAGAATCCAGACCTGTGCAACAGGAGTACTTTCTGAGAACCTGTTTGGGGGGTTTGAATAAACACCTATATCTTGTATGTGTGTGTGGGGGGGGGAGTGGGGCAGACCCATGCCCTTGGGCCTCATTCCTCCCCATCATACCTCTCTTCACTTACTTTTTACAAAGATTGCCTTCGGGAAGAACTGGCTGATCTGCCATGCAGTCTTCCTATATGGAGGCCACGTGGTGCTGTCCTTGAAGTGGGCATCATTTTGGAAGCAGCCACAATTCTCAGATTGCAAGAATAGTGGCTGCTCCCAAAATATGCATGCAGCCTTCCTATAATGGAGGCTGCCCATACACAGCTTCCCTATAAGAAGGCTGCATGGCGGATCAGCTGGTTCTCTTTTCCAAAGTCAATCTCAGAGATGAAAATGAAACTTTAAAAATGTGTTTCATTTTATTGCTATTATTATGTCAAACCCTGAAAGTATTTTCTCAATTTCTTTTTCAAATGCACATAGAGAATGGTTTGGCTATATTTCCTGAGAGATTTCCAGGTTCTTCTGGATTCCCGGCAGTACATACACATTATTCTCAGAAACAGATGTATAAATTGATTGCACATTATTAGTTTGAACATGGTAGCAATTTGGACAAGTGACTAAAGTAATTGAAGCAAGAAGACAGCATTCAATATTAATCATTTGAGAAATAGTTGTAAGGAACTGGTGCTTTGCACACTTGCGTTATCTGTCCTTTTTTGTATGTAGCCTGAGAGCTTTCATTCTATATTGTTCTCCAGATTTGCTAGCATAGTTTGATTAGAATCTTTAGTTATTCTTTAGCTATTCTTCCTATTAGATTTCCATAGATATTCCATAAATTCCTGTGGCCTTCCAAACTGAACGATTGAAGTACCGATAAAACTCCAGTACATCCAGTACCAGAGGCTCTTGGAAGATGGGAATAGCTTCTGCGTGTTGACACCCTTAATTGTACAGTAAGTACTTTTTGAAGATCAAGGGAAAGTTTTGTGTTGGCACCTTATTTGTCTTCAATATCTTGCATTTGTCTAGCTATTTCATTGTAAAAATCTTTTTTTCATTTTTTTTAAAACCACAAGAATATATAACAGCAGATGTATTCTTGAGCTTTTGATATCTCTGGCTTATTTCTACAAAAATCTGTGGGAGTTTTGCCTTTCACTTCCACAAGACAGGCTGAAATCCAAATTAAACTTTTTGAACTTGGAAAATAATCAAACATTTCCCAGTTACCCATATTCTGCTGTCCTTTTTTTTTTTGCTTATAGCATTATAAATAGAAATTTCATTAATGGGCTAGGAGTTAACCTCACTCTTGCTATCTTTCAATAATAATAAAAAAGTTTAAAGAGGAAGCCCTTCATTTACTAATGAGACGAACTGCATACAGCTCCTTTGCAGAAGGAAGGCATGACATTTCCTGATATGCCTCTAACAAGAAAGTAAAGATGACTGAAATACTTTTTTGATTAATATACAAAAGGGTGATTCTGACAAAAGAATATATGAATTAATATTTCTACTCCTCAGCAGCATTATAATATGTTAATATATGTTTTCAAAATGTTGAAGCAGTAATAATAGCTCTTGTGGAAGACCTTCAGTTGTATTTGTGACTGGACCAATGTCAAAACTGTAGAAGCTTTAGAACACTAATAATGGATTGGCTGTGGAATAAGGTTTGAGAGCAATTGGGCACTCCTTAGAAATGAGGCAGAAATCTTTGGCAGGGAGAGGTTTCTCCTATTCTTTTCAAATTTTAGAGCCTTCGTCTTCCCTATGAAGTTCCAGGGCCAATGCAAATCATTCCCTTGATCCTCAAGGAATACTTTGCCTGTGGGACTGCCTAAAACCAACTGAACATGTAGAATGTTCACTTGGCAAGAAACAAGCAGGATCAATATAGACTGTCTTTTTGGTTTTTTAATCACTGGTGTGCTGATATTTTTTTATAACCCAGTTACTGCTAGGCATATGAACAGGTATCTACCATGTTTATTAATACACATTTTCAGTAGTGGGTTCTAAAACCTGTTGCTACTTTTTCGCACTTGCGCACACGCACGACGCTTCTGCGCATGCGTCCACCCGCATCCCAGGCGGGTGGACGGAGCCTCCCGCCGCCACTGCTACCAATTCGCAGAACCAGGCCGAACCGGGAGCAACCCACCACTGCACATTTTGGTGCCCCACTTCATTATAATATGCAACATAATGTTACAGTGTTGTAATATAGAACAAATAGATGGAATCTGTCAGATTTGTTATTCTTTTTTTAAAAAAAAGTTTTTTAATTTTTTATTATTATACATCTCATTGTGTGAATGGTGTGATACTTGGGTAGCATACATTTCAATAGAAATAAACCTAACAATATTATTCCTAATAATTATATTTCATTTTCATTTTTAATTTTACTAACACATAACTTTTACTATCATCCTTCAGTTCTAAACCTTCTCATAAATATTCCATACATTGTAACATTTTAGTATCTGTTTTTACTATTATTCCCCTCTTACTTCTACTTCTATTTTAACCCTTCCCCCCTTCCCCATCACTCTAATATTCAAAGATGTGATCCTTCCTTTTTTCATTATTCAATATTTCAGTATGCACTTCTAATACCAATCATAATCTTTCAAGCATTTAATGTACATCCATTCATATTCATATTTTTTCCTATCCTTCAATCCTTATAATTTTACTATTAATACTCATATTTTCACTAAAATATATCCTTTCTCTGTCTAATCTCAAATTATTTAATTCTAGTTTTTCACTGTTAATCACATTTTTTACATATTTAATATTTTTTCCAATCCTCCAATCCTTATAATTCTGCTATTAATACACTTGTTTTCATTGAAATATGTCCTTTCTTTGTGTAATCTCAAATTACTTAATTCTTACTTTTCACTGTTAATAATTTAATGGCTAAAGTTCTTATTTATTATATAAATCTCCAATAATTTTAAAGTAAATATTTATAATCCAACAAATGTGGAAGGTCCCGAAGTTGCACAGTTCTCCTTTTAGCAGCAGGTGGAGCTCAAACTTCAACTTGCTACTGCTTCTTTGCGTAATACTGAGTTCAATTTTAATTATTTTAAATTATAAATTCAATAAGTGGGCAAAATTGATAATAATAAAGAACAAGCTCCAGATCTAATTCCAGTATTTTTCAAAATATCTTTTCATACCACGTCTTACACTTTGAGAGTTTCAATTTTCTTTTTCTTAGTTTTCTTTTAAAAAATTATCTCTTCTTAAATACTGGTTTTTAAAAAATGTGCTTATTTTGCTTCTAGCAAATAGTTCAAGTATGCTTCCCCCTTAAATTTCTTGGGGTCATTTTTTAATGGGAAGTATTCTCTTACCCAGTTCACACACCACTCACTTTCTCCGCTCCTGCACAGTCTTATGTGTTCCGGCTGTCTTCAGCTTCATGGCAGCCATGTTTGCTGCCGCTGCTCCTTGTCCTCGGCTGAAGGAGCTTTCCTAGTCGGGGTGAAGATGCGGCTCCCCTCTATCTGCTAGGCAGTCCCCCTTTACTTCAATACCCCACCAGGGTGGCTATGGTCCAAATTTGGACCCTCCGACAAGGAAAGATCGGAGCCGGACGTGGAGCTCGTGGACCAGGCTTCTGAAGGCGCCGGAAGTAAAACCGGAAGTCTCCATTTGTTATTCTGTTATACATGTTTAGAGCCAGTGTTGTGTAGTGATTAAGGTCAGACCAATTGTATTGGACCACAATTGATCTAACCAGTTGGTTGTTCGGGTCTACTCAGGGCCATGGAAGCCCATTAATTCCCTGTAAGTTCAGACCTCCTCTTATTTTGAGAAAATAGGTGGAACTGTGCCATGCATGCTCCTTTTGGTACCTGAGAAACACAGAATACGAATATATTGAATGAATGAATGAATGAATGAATGAATGAATGAATGAATGAATGAATGAATGAATGAATGAATGAATGAATGAACGAACGAACGAATAAGCAAGCAAGCAAGCAAGCAAGCAAGCAAGCAAGCAAGCAAGCATTAGTATTTCGCTTTATAACATGAGCACATGAGAAAGGTCGTGTAACATCTCAGTTCCTGGAATCACTTCTGCCCCAGGTTAGTGTTTGCAAGTGACACATAATTTGTAACAGATATTTCCCTTTAGCTTTAAGTTGAATCTTTATATTAATGCTTTGAAAAATAACTTCGTACTGTTGTTAAACACATGGTCGATATATTACCTACATTAAATTATTGCATTTGGTCATTACAGTGCAGTATATTGTTTTGTGAAACAAATAATATAACAATAAACATTTGTAAATGATAGCACATATTTTAAACAATTTAATACTAAATAGTTGCTAAAGTAGAACATGGCTAGGAGCCATTTCATCCCATCTTCCCAAAGGACGAAGGCAATTTTCTCTGATGCACTTTACTCTTTGGGCTTCCTCTCCTCTTCCTCCTCCTAAAAAAAATAGCTAAATAATTTTCCAAAAATTGTAACAAGAATCATAGGCAATCAAATCTGCTCACTGTTTCGTATGAGTGATATCTTTTCCTAGATAACCCACCCATTTTGTGGGAATGTTATTTGGAATTAGAGCCATGTATTTATATCTATCATTGTTACTGAAATTTAAAAGCAAAATTCTTTCAACAAAACTAAAGATTAAATAGATTTTTTTGTCACTCTGTTATTTGTTATCTGAACTGGAACTTGCAGCTCACCTACAAGCTATCTTTTGCACAGCTCTGAATGCACCAAGGTCAAAGTTATACAATATATTATGATTATCTCTTTTTTAATAATAATGTTAATGTCAGTCTTCCATACACTTATTATCTCCATTCCTAAGTGTCTTGTTCAGTTTGTACGGCTGACGTATTAATTTCTAGTATGTCTACATTCTAGCCATTTTCTACTTTGTACTAAGTTGTCACATTGAAAATTATGCTTGTTACAAATTCCAAAGGTGGGGAGTGAACTTGATCAGTTCCGTCTTGCATTTTTCTCCCCCCCCCAATTACCCTACCCTGTGTTAAAACTAAAAAGAGACCTCCATGAATTACTGAAGCAATATACTTCTCTAAGGTCAAAGCACAATAATGGTACACAAGAATGAATTGTTCATGCAGATGACTTTAACCATGTCAAGGATGCATAATTTTTTGGCTATAAATGTTTGAAACATATCAAGATATAAAGAATTTTGAACTATTTGTGTATAGGGATGACAATTTATTTATTTATTTATTTTAGTGTTCTTATATGCCGCCCTACTCCCTGGGGACTCAGGGCGGTGTACAACATTTAAAGAACAACTAAACAATATAATAATTTAAAAACAGTTTAAAAAGAATTTTAAAAACATATAAAACCATACATACATGGGGGAGAACCTAAGGTGTGAAATTGTCTCAAATTCCTCCCCCATATAGCTCAGGAAGAACAAATATACATCTGATTTGCAATTTGGATCACTGATGTATATTTTTTTCAATATTTGAATTTTAATTTGATGGTTATCAGGATTTGTGATAACATGCTTGCTTTTAAAAGAGAAACAAGGAAGAAGTTAATTCTGATGAAACAATGCAGTGGTGAGTTCCTACCGGTTCGGGCCGGTTCGGGCGAACAGGTAGCAGCGGCAGCGGGAGGCTCCGCCCACCTGGCAGAACAACATCACGGAGCTTCTGCGCTCCCATTCCCGAACCGGTAGCAAAGGTAAGTGAAACCCACAATGGGTATAGCACTGAGGTACTGTGCCTGTTCTCCAGGTGTTAGATTTTAGGGCAAAACATTGTCTAGGAAAGTCAAAATTTACTTTCATCATGGCCATTCTTTCCATCACAGAAGGCACAACCCGTGCCTCTTCCAAGCCTTGAGTCTATCCACTGAGACATGCAAAAAATTGCCCCTGAATTTTTTAAAGGAGAAAGGCAGGTGAAATAAAATGGGAAGCCATTATATTATTGCACTTTATTAAATTGCATTTTATTTAAATTATATTAAACAGACTTCATTTTTGTCCTGGCACTGTCCAGCAATTTCTTGATGTAGTTCTTGGCATCCCATTCAAAGCCAAGCACAGTTCTCACTCCCAGAGCAGTTACACTCTGCTGCTTTGTACCAAGCATAGAGCACAGACTTCTTTGAGATCAGCAGAACATATTCTCCTTTCAGCAAGACTCTTTCATGTGTATTTAACACTACAAAGGATATAAACTATCAACAAGATTTGATGGCTGGGTAGAATAGTTTTCAGAATGAATCTGATTTTATCTCTATGTATCTGTAGTCTGGAAATTGGAGTGATAATCTTTGCAACCATTCCTTTTTTCTTCCACTTTCATCTGATTACCTCCCACAAATAAAAAAATATATTTCCATGGCCAATTTGATTTTGCCTGAAACAAAAGCACATATTGAGGCAGATGAGATCATAAGAATCTGTAACTGTGATATTAAAATCTTCATGAAGAAGAGCATTCAATCTTTCCACACAAATTTGTATGCACCTATTGAGATAATTTTATTATTTGGATCGTTTATTAGATTTTATTTTTGAGAGAAGGATAGATAGGTGTATGGCATATGCTATGATTTACAAGTTGAGAACTTCCTGTAATCTCTGTATCCAAATGAAATTTATATCAGTATTAGCTTCCCTATTATTGGAAAATATATCTAAGGACAGTGTAGCAATAGCAATAGCACTTAGACTTATATACCGCTTCATAGTGCTTTACAGCCCTCTCTAAGCGGTTTACAGAGTCAGCATCTTGCCCCCAACAATCTGGGTCCTCATTTTACCCACCTCGGAAGGATGGAAGGCTGAGTCAACCTTGAGCCGGTGAGATTTGAACCGCCGAACTGCAGCTAGCAGTCAGCTGAAGTAGCTTGCAGTGCTGCACTCTAACCACTGCACCACCTCAGCTCCTCAGTGTACATCCTTAGTCTTAAAAACAACTCTCTCGCTCTGTGTACATTTATTATATTGGTATAATTTTGCTAAGTTTAGATTTATGTATTTATTTATTTAGGAGAGGAGAGGAGAGGGAGAGGGAGGCAGGGAGGCAGGGAGGGGAGGGAGAGAGAGAGAGAGAGAGAGAGAGAGAGAGAGAGAGAGAGAGAGAGAGAGAGAGAGAGAGAGAGAGAGAGAGAGAGAGATTTCAAGAAAAAATTAACCTTCCCCTGAAATCAATAGGCTTATTCGCTCTTCTTTAGTCAACTCATGCCCTTACAGATAGATAATATTTTGAAGAGCAACTCATATGTCTCCATTTAGATTCTCACATGTTTTTTTATCCCCATCTCCTGTGTAGTTAAAACTATAAATGTACATTTCAGTGGCTAAGCCATAGAATTGTTATGGGAAAACATGGCAATTATGTTCTCGGTTTACTTGGTCACAAGGGAACTGGAACTTTTAAGGGACTTGATTGAAATGACATAAAAGTCAGGAAATGACCCCTGCAATGGGATTTCAGAGGCAGTAGATTAGAAACAATATCTTCTTACAACTTCAGCAACTTTGGAGCGTACCATCTAGAGCAAAGAGGAGGGGGGTAACCCAGGGCAGCAAACAGTATACAAAACAGTATTTTGCGAGTACCAAAATACTGTTTCGTATATGTGGAGAAAAGTGAGCTGCAGCTGATTTTTCAGGTTTCGTCTGGCACTGAATGGGGAAGTCTTCATCTCAGTAGACAAATTCTGAAGGATAAATTGAAATCCTTTGAGTGGTTTGTTTAATCAGAGAATCCTGTGTCTGTCAGATAGCGTGCACAAGCCAAGCTCTCTGTGACTGGAGAGTGGTGCGGAAGAGACGTTGCCTCCATCCTGAATAGGGCCTTTGTCCAGCCGCAGCAGTTACATTCTGCAGGACCTGTAATACAACAGTGGCTGTATGAGGACGGAATGGGAATGAGATGCCCGCTAACTCCCCATCATGTTTCTTTCGATCAGAAAGGAAGAGAAAATGTTGGTGGCTCTAGAAAATAACTTTTAATTCACAGCATATCACTCAAGCCACAAACATGGTGAGAGGAAAAAAGGGGATTTCTTGTACCGAGGAGCAACAGGCCTCTCTTTCAGTTTGTCTTTTGCTGCACTAAGAGAAGGGTTTGTTAATTTAGAGAAATTGGAGGGAAAGCAAATGCCAAGGTAACACAATAAAACAAAGAATTTGCCTGAATGATAAGGCACATTTTTGTGTGCCAGGCATTAATTGCTTCTACGTTTCCATGTCAAAATTTCCGATTACAACCAAGAATGATAGTTAGTTTTTATGCTTTTTATTCTAATCATAAAAGGCATGCATATATGTGCATGATTGGATATAAGGTAAATTTAAAAATAATATACTCTGTGAGGTTTTTACACTGAATAAAACACACATTACACAAGCAACAAGATGAACATATTCATAGCTTATTATATTTTACTATTGCTACCATTTAAGTTTGCTCATATTGGGTTTTAGAATGTTTACATTCTATATATCATTGTAACAGGTCATGTGTTGCTAGAATTGAAGTAACAAAAATCCAAAAAACTCTCCTCAGGAAAAACTATGACAGAAACAAAATATTGTTTTCCTACAACACATTTTGTAAAGGGATCCCATGAATTAAAAAAAATAAAACACTAAAGGTCTCTACACAAGTAACAGCAATTTCATAGAACACAAGGAAAACAAGCATTTGCAATATTTCTGTGAAATCTAATGTACTGTATTGAAGGAAAACAGAAGTTTCAAGGGAAAAAAAATTCAGGTGCAGGTTTGACAGATACTATATTAAAATACCAGGCTGTCAAATAATTTCTGCAACAGTGTAAATAACATTTTATCTACTCTGTTACAGAATGATTTAAGATTTAAGACTGTATTTACACTCCAAATACAAACTCTTATTCAGCTGCCACTATTTCCACTATTTTCCTTTCCAAAAACGTAAGAATTGTATTTCTATTAGATGGCAGCAGATCTTAAAGATGCATTATAAACTTTTATAATTTTCCCGAAAATAAGACATGTCCCGAAAATAAGCCCCACAGGGCTTTTCGGGACATGCGTTGAAATAAGCCACCCCCCCTGAAAATAAGCCCCCCCCCAACTACTTCCAGGGGAAAGGGGGAGACATGCCGGGAGCCGCTCTTTTTGCGGCGGCACTATTTTGGCCGGGAGAAAGAGAGATCCCTCAAGAAGTTTCCCTGCAAAGACCTGCTGAAAAGAGAAGTAGCGAACTGCCAGATGCTGGTAAGATGAGTGTCTTGCAGCCCGGCCCTCCCCTGCCTCCCCTGCCACCCCCAAATTGTGCCTGACGATCTTACCAGCGTCTGGAAGTTCGCCGCTTCTCTTTCTTGGCCGGTCTTTGCAGGGAAACTCCTTCAATATAAAAGAGAAGTTATTGCGAGTGTGAGCAATTAACAACTTTTTGCACTCGCGATAACTTCTCTTTTACATTTCAAGGAGTTTCCCTGCAAAGACCTGCCAAGAAAGAGAAGCTGCGAACTGCCAGACGCTGGTAAGATCGTCAGGCACAATTTGGGGGTGGCAGGGGAGGGGGAGGGCCGGGCTGCGAGACGCTCATCTTACCAGAAGATTTTTATTATTTTGTTATTCCATTTCTGTCAGGCAGTGATTTTATGTTGCCTGTTACATGTATATGCAGGGAGATGCATCCCTATCAAATATAATGGTTTATTCCTGAGCACGTGATTAATATGTTCCTAGTACGCATGTGTACATTCCTTTCTTTTGATTCTTTCCTTTTTGTTCTCTGCTTCTGATGAAGCAACATCTATGTTTATAGCCAGCATGTGATTTTATTATTTTTGTAACGAAATAAATATTTTATACATTAGAATTATAATGTGGTTTATTTTGACAATGTCAGAGTTCCAGGAAAAGATTCATTTCGCCTCTGATAAGAGTAATTCTTATCCCAACAATTTCAGTTTATTGTTAAGTCCACTTCCTTCATTTGTTTCCTTTATACATTTACTAAATTATTCATTTATTTGAATGTTTGGGCCATATTTGATGAAACTGAATGATAATTGATTGATAATTGATGATTGATTGATATTTGATGAAACTGAATGATAACTGATTAATATTTAATGAATCTAATAGATAATTGTTTAATAATTGATAGATTACTAGCTAGCTAATTAATTAGTTGTTAGCTGTAAATCTTAAACCCAACTGGATTTATTCACTGTTTTTATCAGGCTGAATTATATTTATTGTTACATACTTATTTAACTGGTCTTATTGTATAGGATATCAAACACAAACTAATCAGCAACAATGCCAGGCAAAAACACCAAAAACAACACTACCAAAAACCCACAAACAAAAGACCTGGAAAACAGCAGCAACCCAAACGACCCCAAAACATGCTACAAATGCAATATTACCATCAATGAGCAAGACACTTCTGAGAAATGCCACATATGCACCAAATCTGCCCATCACTCCTGGCTAAAAATAAACAAGCATGTAGCCACCTTTCTCCAAGAAATGCTTTCATTTTTCAATATATGCCCATCCTGCTCACCAAAACCGGACAACTTCATTGCTATGTCCAACAGGATCCTTACCATAGAAGCAACCACAAAGACTCAACAAACAACCATAGAAACCATTGAAACAAAATTTGAAGCACGCCTAGAATCACGACTACTATCATGCCTAGAATCACATTTTACATCTTTGGAACAAAAAATCCAAGCACAAAAAAATGCAAACTCAATAAACCAAATACCTAGCACCACTCAACAAAAATCACCTCAAACATTACCTAAACCACAACCACAAGGACCTACCAACTCTACCACCGACATCTCCACTATAGTCAAAGACACCATCGAGCGTGAGCAAAAACGTCCTAATGCAATCCTATTTGAACTGGAAGAAAACGACGAGTCAGATATCAACAAAGTACGCAACATCATCAGCAGCCATCATACACAAACCATTATCCCCGATGACATAATTGAAGATTCCAGAGATGGCCCTGAGCACAAGAATAATGACGGCTCGGTGCCCCCCCGCGATTCTGCAGAATGGTTTGTAAAAATGAGCCCAGCAAATGGAAATTTATCCACACTATAAACTTCATTGCCAGAAACAATACAAATCACAGCAAACTTAGATCTAGACCGGATCTATCACTATTACAACGCATCCGCTCCCGTGAACTCCGTGCGGATCTCAAAAGACAGCTAGATCTAGGTGAAACAAACTTATACATAGATTACCATGCCGACTGCATCAAAAACAAGACCCGTAATCCATCCCACAACATCCAACCAACCATCCCACAACAAAATAACAACATCCCTCAAACCACAAACCAAGACTAGGAAAGTGCGCCCCTTACTACCTCAATCCAATCCAATTCTAATTTCAAATGCAAACTAACCAATGCAAGAAGTGTAGTAAACAAAATGCCTGAATTCCTCCTCCTACTAAACACTGACACCTTTGGCATTATCTTTGTCTGCAAAACATGGCTAAACGCATCCCTCCCTGACTCCATCATCACAGCAAGAAACTACCTTGTCTTCAGGTCCGACCGTGAAACCCGCAGAGGAGGCGGAGTAGCTATATTCTACAAAAAGTCACTAAACCTAAAAAAATCCAAGTTGCACATGATTTCACCCTTCCTGAAACCATCATCTGCGATCTGTCCTTAAATACCACACTTCGCTTCCTACTTGGTTACAGAGCCCCAGACTACGACATCACACATGCAAACACATTAACCTCACTGCTAACGTGGGCAACATCCTGCCTGTACCCCCTAATCTTCCTTGGAGACCTAAATTTACCTCTCATTAACTGGACCCTAAATGAATGCATGACTGAACCCATCCATACAACCATATACAACGCTGTACCTATCTGGGACTCGACCAACTAGTAGCAAATAATACTAGACTCAACAACTGCCTTGACCTCATATTCTGCAATAGCAAAAGCGCAATTTATGGACTTCAAATAAAAGAACCCTTTTCCAACAGCGACCACAGCATGATAGACTTTAGCCTCAATCTACACCATTGTAAGAATCACATTAATAATGGGACACCCAAGTATAACTTTAAAAAAGCCAACTATGAACTCATAGTCACTGACCTCTCAACTCTTGACTGGCAAACTCTATTCTCTAACTGTAACACTGCCAATGACCTCTTTAACATCTTCTTGCTCGAAATCAAAAGAACTATCAGATTACACGTACCACTAATAATCACCATAACTAAGAAAAACAAACTACCCATATCAATAAGGAAGTTACAAAAAAAATCCCTCTGATGAAAAAACAAAACAGGCTATACAGCTAACTTCAAAAACCGCTACAAAAATATATGCCACCAAATAATGACGGAATGCTCCAACTATCACAGCAAACAAGAGGAAAACCTCCAGCGCACAAAATCCAACCGCGCCTTCTACAACTTCGTAAATAACAAACGCAAGGACTCAAGACCCCTCCCACCACTAAAAGAACTCAACAACAAAGAATGCTATGATGAAACAGTCAAAGCAAACCTCTTCAACACATTCTTTGGCTCAGTCTTTGTAAACAGCAACGGCTCATGCCCAAAATTCCCCAGTTGTACCGCAAATAATCACAACGATTTAATACAAATAGACTTCACTGAAGACAACATTGAAAAAACACTACACAGCCAAAAACCTTCCCTGTCAATCGGACCTGATGGACAATGTGCATATTTCCTAAAAAAGCTCTCCACAGCCATAGCTGAACCACTAAGCATAATCTTTGAAAAATCCTTCAGGACCAGTTCCCTACCAAAACTATGGTCACTAGCCACGGTCATCCCCATCTTCAAAAAGGGAGATCCCAGTCTAGTAGAAAACTACAGACCAATCTCTCTATGCTGCGTCACATGCAAAGTCATGGAATCAATCATAAACCAATCCATTACCCTCCACCTAGAAACTAACAACCTACTCTCAAACAAGCAATTCGGTTTCAGAAAAAAATTATCCTGTAATCTACAACTACTATACTGCAAAAACATATGGACCTCAAAACTTGACCAGGGCAAAACAATAGACGCAATTTACATAGACTTCTGTAAAGCCTTCGACTCAGTGGTTCACGATAAACTACTTCTAAAACTGAAATCCTACGGCATCTCTGGACCCCTTCATGACTGGATAACTGCGTTCCTGTCAAACAGACAACAAGTGGTCAAAATAGGGAGTGCCCTATCAAATCCCATACCTGTTAACAGCGGTGTTCCCCAAGGCATCATACTAGGACCAACACTCTTTATACATATATATATATATATATATATATATATATATATATATATATATATATATATATATATATATATATATATATATATATATATATATATATATATATATATATATATATATATATATATATATATATATACATACATACATACATACATACATACATACATACATACATACATACATACATACATACATACATACATATATATATATATATATATATATATATATATATATATATATATATATAACCTTTGCGATCACATTAACGTCCTGTCCTACCGTCCCTGTCCTAATGTTCCCTCTTATCAGTACCCATCTTATGTATATAAACAATGTTATATCTATGTATATTACCAACACATACTTGACAAAAATAAATAAATAAAATAAAAATAAAATAAAATGTACAATATTTCTATTTTCTCTTTCCCCTCCCCCTCATATTGTTGTATTTCAGTAGCCAAAGAACTAATTTTGGCAGCTGTTCTTGGCATGCATCTTAAAAAAAAAAAGAACATAGAATGTCCTGGAACTTACACTTATTGGTTAACACATGTTGGAAAGAAATACAGGAAACCATATAAACCATAATGCAAACTTTACCTTGGTTCTAGCCAAATAAAAATTGATTTGACTGAATGAAAATGGTGACAATTTGGTTAATTTTTTAAACTGTAAATTAGCAATATACAGTATTGCTACAGGGGTTATCAGAAAGCATTTATATTCTCAGTTTTCATATTTTATTCATTCAATTTATATAGCTGCCCATCTCAGCTAGGTGGCTAGGTGATTTACAAAGTTAAAAATGCAAAAACAACTCAAAAATAACCTTTGCACCCAACTCTCAACCTCTTAAGTACAAAAGCATTAAAACCATGACAACTATTAAAAACCATATAAATATAAGCAGGAGAGAGCAGTCAATTTACTAACAATACACCCACTGCTACCAGAACTCCAAGCAAGATAATAGAAGTCATATCTCTGACCCTTCTGGAAGACCAGCAAGGTTGGGGTCAGCTGGACCTTGCAGGGGATGTTGTTCAAAAGGGAGGGCAGGCATTGTGAAAGAAAAGGCTTTCTTCATGAGTTCCAACAGATGACACGGATGGGTAAATGTGATTGGGAAGAGATGGTTCCTCAAATAACCTAACCCCCCCCCCAAGCCATTTAAATTATATTAAATTATATCCAACTTTTACTTAGCATACATTCTTTGGAGATTTAGATTAAATACAGGTATTCCTCAATTTACAACAGTTCATTTAGTGGCCGTTCAAAGTTACAATGGCACTGAAATTAGTTGTCAACTCGCAAAACATTCCTGACCTGCTCTCGAGTTGTCATGGGCAGTGGGATGGAAAAACCGAGCCTTGCAGCTGCATCGAAGAACTTGCATTTCAGTCAAAATAAATACAAAATAAATAAATACATTCCAGCGGCAATGTCAAGGTCATCTCCAGGTGGACCCACAGTGGCCAGAGGGAGTGACTTCTACAAACAGCGAAATTGCTTCATTCATGAATGTGACTGATGTCACACCTTGGGGGGAGAAGGAAACAGAGTCAGAGCCAAGGCGCGAATTAAGTGAGGTTAGAGTTGGCTTCACTTGGATCATGCCGACATGAAGCTCCTAATAACTGGATTTCTTTTGAAGCTTGGCTTGAGGCTCATGATTTAATTAGGGCATCGGTCGAACCCTGACAATAGTGACTTATGACATGATTTCACACTTACATCTCCATGGTCACATGATCAGAATTCAGATGCTTGTCATCCGACTCATATTTATGACAGTTGGAGTGTCCCAGGGTCTTTTGCAACTTTCTGACAAGCAAAGTCAATGGGAAAGCCATATTCACTTAACAACCATGTCATTAACCTAACAACTGCAGTATTCACTTAAGAACCATGGCAAGAAAGGACATAAAATGGGGCAAAGTTAACTTAACAATTGTCTAACTTAGCAACAGAAATTTTGGGCTCAATTTTGGTTATAAGTTGAGGATTACCTGTACCTAAAAGGGCACATATGTCCCAGTGGACCAGACACTAGTATGGAGCTGTTACATGAAGTCCTTGGTTAGCTATGGCATTTGGAACCAGACTGCTAAGCAATGCAGCCATGAAATATGATATGACATGATCATGTTGCTTAATGACAGAAATTCTGGATCTTCTGATTGCTGATAATGACATAAGTACAAGGATCGGTCAGGGGCGGATTCCTAATTTTTTTACTACCACTCTGTGGGCGTGGCTTATTTTATGGGTGTGGCTTGCCAGCCATGTGACCAGGTGGGCATGGCTTGCCGGCCATGTGACCGGGTGGGCATGGCTTCTCGGACTGCTGAAGGGAGGGGAACTGAGATAGGTCCTGCCGCCCATTCCCCCTCCCCTCAGCAGCTAGAGAAGCCTCAAACGTACAGAAATGCCTAGGATCATCACCACACGTTCATGGCTTCTCGGATTGCTGAAGGGAGGGGAATGGAGATAACTCCTGCTGCCCATTCTTTCAGTGTCTCACGCGCTCCCTCAGCCATCCTCCCCTGCTTGGACTCACTGTGGGGTAGGAAGGCAGCGCATGCGCAGTGCCAGAAGCTCGGCTTCTGGGCATGCACAAAAGAAAATTAAAAAAAATTAAAAAAAAACATTTTTTTTAAATGGCAGCGCCTAGGCACCGGCAACCAACCGCACTGGTACTGTGACGTCACAAGCGGGCCGCTACCGGTGCTATAGAGTGGACCGCACTGGTAGGAACCCACCACTGGGATCGGTCATAACTGCCACTTATTGAGCACTGTTATAAGTTGATCACTGAATGAATTAAAATTAAATTAAACAAGGACCACCTGTAGATATTTCCTACAACATATGTTCAATGTCAGACTAAATCCCTGCATATATCTTAATGTATTCAGCTTATATTTAATATACCTCAGGAAGTCTTAAAGTTTAAAATCTGGCCTTCATACCTGCTGGGTCACAATTTTGAAATAGTTTTAACACTGACTCCTGCACTTTATTTATTCAGAGCTCTTAATTATTACAATCTGTTCTCATTAAACAAGGAAGAAAAGAAACCCAAAATAAATTTTCCTAACGGTAAAGAATAAAAAAACAAAAACAAAAAAACTGGACAGGAATATTTGGTTTTCTTGGGGAAGAAATGAACACAAAAATGAGACAATAGCGGGTGGATTTACAGTAACGTTACACAAGAGCTGCCACTTTGCAATTTGTATTGCAATGAAAACAGAAAATGGACTGATACATACAGACTTAATCACGCAACTGACAAAACTGAGATATGTTAATCTCATGAACTCCCACTTTAAACTGACATACAAGGTAAGCTTTGTGATTCAATTGTTTTAAAAGGGAATTAGACAGATTCATGGAAGCAAGGTTCTATTAATTGCATTAGTAATCATGACTATATGCTCAGAGGAAATATGTCATCAAATTCAACTTACTGAAGAAAAGCTTGGGGAAATGGATGTTGCATAGTTATATCCGTTTTCATGGATTCTCAAAGACATCTGCTTAGCCTTTGTAGTTAGCAGGTTGTTGAACTAGGTTGACCCTTGTTCTTACAGTTTGTCCACCTCCACTCCCCACTCTTAACAACTGTATAATCTTCTGTAATGCTGGCATCTTTTTAAAAAGTTCATAATATTTATTTCTTAATGGTTTTTGCACACATAACAGGATAAAGTTTGGACTTTACTTGTTCAGTAGTATTACAACCAGTCAAACAAAACAACTTTAAAGCAGACTAAATAGCAACCATCTTGATTAAAGGTTAGACTATTATTGATGTTTGTGCTAGGGCAATCATGAGTTTGGATACAAGTGATCTAATAGGTATACATGTTTTAAAAACTTAAATAATTCAATATGGTACACAGCTTTCAAAAATCTAAATAATTCATTGTGGTATACAGTACATCCTTTAAAAAATTCTAAATAATTCATTATTTACCAAATAAGAGGGTTAAAGTGTATAGGTTAATTGTGTCTGCTTGGATATTGGCCCACTGACATCTAGGTGGTTATCAGGAAAATGTATAAAGTTCCAATGTTCAGAATAGCTCCAAAGGCCAAACTGATGGGTAGGAAGCACTTTATCTGAAATTAGGGGCCACAGGATGGAAATTATCTTGCTGCCTCAGGAAAACTATTTTTGTTGGCAAGTGTGCACAACATTTAAATGAAGGGAACATCTGTTTATCAAGGAAAGCAGCACTGTTTCTAATTACACTGTCATTTTCTTCAATGCTAAATTAGTGACTAGGATAGCCTTCTTTCGGCTTGCACTCTCCAGATGTGTAGGGAATTTTAGGAATTGCAAGCCCAACACATCTGGAAATCAGCTTGGATCAAATTTACAGACTTTAAGATTTCTCTCTTTTCCTGCTTGTTGTCAAGGAAAAGTTGAAGGAAAGTACCCCTCTTTCTGCCTTATTTTGAAAATAATTATTGAATCCAAAATTTCAGCTATTGAAAGAAAAAAAGGAAGGAGTTATTTCGGTTATTAAGAGTCTTAAGAGCAGCCATCTGAAGAGATTTTTTGATCAAATATGAGAGTGCGTCTTTTTGAACCTCAGCTAGGGAACGGGTGGGCAGAAAGCAGACATTAAAAGTATGGAGTGAAGAAGGGCTAAAATTCTTTGAAGAAGGTTTATTATTCTGAAGTCCTTTAAATGTTAATTCCTGTCATAAATCACGACTTGCCTCAGCTTTTCTGGGACGGTGTTACCACTTTAGATGTATCACATCCTTCACTTAAAATGATTTCACTGCATGACTGATGTAGCCTCAATGAATCATGGTATTTCCGGGTTGGGGGGGGAGGCAGGGGGAGAATAAAGCATACCCAACTTTAAGGATGCATTTGCATAATCTTTTAAAAATAAAAACCTAATGAGAGAGAGCACCCTTGTTCACTTCCCATGAGTGTAATTATAAATAAGGAATTCCACTCCCCCTCCTCCACCTCCAGGTTTTCTTTCCCACACACAGATGGATGTGCAGTTTGTACTTTATTTTATTTTTTAACTTGTTGCTATGAATCACCTATTGCTCTGAAATGATGTATGGAGTTTACATCAGAAGTTTTTTTTTCCAGTTGGAAACTTGTTGTACAATAAATGACAGTATGTTTTATGTAGGATAAAATTATGCAAACCTCAGACGTTTAAGTCTTGGTAATGTTGCCTGCAATAATACTTATGTCTTTATTTTATCTGGTGTTCTTACATGCATAGAGATTGTAGAAGAAGCCAGTTTAAGAACAGATGTTGATATATGGAGGAGAATTATAAGTGTAGTCAGGACGTCTTGATCATAGCTATAGTTGTCTTTAGCAATGGAGGGACAAGCCACTTTTGAATTGGACTGTGGCCTGTCTGGCTTAAAATCAGTGTATGAAAAAGATATAGCAGATCTGATGAAGGTTCAACGGGGGAAACTAATATGATCCGGGATTAGAGTAGCTTCTTTATGAGGAAAGGTTGTGACTTTTTGGACTTTTTATTCTAGAAAAAAGGAGAGGAGACAGTCAGGGGCGGGTTCCTAATTTTTTTACTACCACTCTGTGGCCATGGCTTATTTTGTGGGTGTGGCTTACCAACCATGTGACCGGGTGGGCATGGCTTGCCGGCCATGTGACTGGGTGGGTGTGGCTTCTCAGACTGCTGAAGGGAGGGGAACTGAGATAGGTCCTGCCGCCCATTCCCCCTCCCCTCAGCAGCTCGAGAAGCCTCAAACGTGCAAAAATGCCTAGGATGCGTTCGTGACTTATTTATTTATTTATTTATTAGTTGCATTTGTATGCCACCCACTCCACAGAGACTCTGGGCAGCTCACAACAATAAAAAGGGGAATGGAGATAGCTCCTGCCTCCCGTTCTTTCAGCGTCTCACGCGCTCCCTCAGCCATCCTCCCCTGCTTGGACTCACTGTGGGATGGAAGGCAGCGCATGCGCAGTGCCGGAAGCTCAGCTTCTGGGCATGTGCAGAAGAAAATTTTAAAAAAAATATTTTTTTTAAAAAAATGGCGGCGCCCAGGCACCGGCAACCGACCGCACCGGTACTGTGATGTCACCAACGGGCCGCTACCGGTGCTATAGAGTGGACCGCACCGGTAGGAACCCAACACTGGAGACAGTCCTGACTGAAGTGCACAGAATTATACATGGTGTGGATAAAGTGGACAAGGAGAAGTTATGTTTCCATTCCCAAAATATTAGAACCAGAAGTCACTCAATGAAATTGAATCCTGACAGAATCAGGTCAGACAGAAGTAAACATTTTTTTTACATAACATGCATTCTACTTTGGAAAACATTACCAGCTTGGCTGGCTTCAGAAAGGAGTTGGACCAGTTCACAGAAATCATAGTGGTCAATGGCTATTAGTCTTGGTAGTGGGATTGCTTCTGAAGGCCACCTGCTAGGAGATTCCTTGTGCAGTTGGCTGGCCATTGTGAGAACAGACTGCTGGACTAGATGGGTGATGGATGTGATCTAGTAGGGCACCTCATTATGAACTTATGTTCTGTTTAAAGGGCTTTTACCTAATTCTTCAGTCTTAAAGATGTCTGGAGAGGTGGAACTTCCTCTCAACTCAACCTCTGCATTGGAGGATAATGGCAGAGCTACATTTCCTGACGAAGAGCACCTTTACACCTGAGAACAACCTCTACCCAGTTTCATATGAATGCCATCACAGTCATCTTCTAGGATCAAGTAGTCCTCTGCTAAAGCCAATCTGTTCCATATACTTATTAATCTAAAAGATAGATCAATATTATTTGCCTATAGGTGGTCCTTGAGTTATAACCAGAATGACTTACAATTGGATTTCCAATTATGGTCATAAGTCAAGGTCTCTCTCAAATATTACATTTGTTGTTAATATGTTCATTCTTCTCTATATGACCCTCCAGGTTTCTTAGATATACATTGCTTTTGCTTCCTTGTCCCATTTTGCCGTATTAGATTTGCTTCGTAATCTTATGCATATCTACTCAGAACTAAACTTCCTGTACAGTTGAGTTTATTAATGGTCTTGGGTTTTAATTTAATTTTTCCCTTTTTAACACAACTGAGCTTCCTACAGGCAATGCGCTACAGATAGTGCCACAGACTGGAATTATCCATTGGTGTTCTTCTCATCTTATCTCAATATATGGAGCTAATTTTACATTTCAAAAGAAACCATCTGTTTTCTTTTGGCTGCCTGGAGGGCTCACTTTATGCAGCTGCAAAAAATAATAAGGTTTGGACTTGCACCAATATAACTTTGCAGGTTTCCTCAACATCCTTTTCTTTTTGAACCATCTTCAGCTGAAGATAAATTAACTATTCTCTTGAATGTTAATACTTCAAATTGATACTCAGATGACAGAACTCCCATTGTAGGGCATTGTCATGTCTTTTCATCCTTCAAGAGTGAAGCTTATCTTGGTTGTCTTTGAATAGCACATGAGTGAGTAAGCCATCCCAGCTAAACTGTTTCTCTATCGCAGACTGGACTCTTAATCTTTTTGTTATGAATGGTATTATTTGGGCCAGGATAAAAGTTGCTTTAACATCTACTGTGTTTTCCAACCAATATAAACTGGAACATTGCATGCTCTGTTATCAATTAAAGTATGACAAATACCTAGCTGTTTTACATAAAGCTGACATAAAATCCTTCACTCATAATCCCAGTCTTTACAAATTTGCAATTTAGTTATTTTTTTCATCAGACTTTACTGCAACTTGGTGTATGGAATGAATATGTTGAATTGATATAATCCTTACTTAGAGAAGGCAATGGATATAGTGGGACATTTCTGCCAATGATTTCATATAGGGTTTTTTTGGTAAAAAAACATTTCTGATAAATGAATAGCAGTAACAGTAAAACACAATTGTACTGCCATTTATACTACAGCAGGAGGCAATTGTCACATGCCAGATCCCTGAAAATAATTTTCTGCCTAACATGCAGAATAAGAAAAGAATCTGCATGTTGAATATGAATTTAAGATTTATGGGTTTATATTAAACATCCAGAAGTATTTTGGAACTGATCTTTTCAGCTTAAATAATTTTACTAAAAGGTTTAATTAGAAGAGTAAAAGATAATACAAACTAAAAAAGAAAAGATGCAAGAGGAGAGAGAGAGAGAGAGAGAGAGAGAGAGAGAGAGAGAGAGAGAGAGAGAGAGAGAGAGAGAGAGAGAGAGAGAGAGAGAGAGCGCTCTAAGAAAGCAACTTTCCATTCTCATCATGACAAGTATAACAATTTTACCATCTCTTCATCTCTTTTTAATTAAGAGATATTAATCTCTTCATCCCACAATTCATCTCTTAACAATAGACCAATCCAATAAGTAATCTCCAGGTGTCACCAAAAAGTCCAAAATAGTAACATTAATTAATACATATAAAAGTCATCATTCTACATCTCAACTCTTAACTGTAAGCAAATCTACATTTACAGGCATAAAGTCATAGAGCAGTGATGGTGAACCTTTTTTCCTCGGGTGCCGAAAGCACGCGCGCGCTATCACATGCGTGTGTATGCCCATACCCATAATTCAATGCCCCCCACATGCCCCACCCCCGGTGCATGCGCGTGCTGCCCTGCCCCCTGCGCATGCACACACAACCCCGCTCCCTCATTTCCCAGCTTCCGGTGGGCCCGGTAGGCCTGTTTTTCACCCTCCCCAGGCTCCAGAGGCTTCCCTGGAGCCTGGGGAAGGTGAAAACGGCCTCCCCCACCTCCAGAGGCCCTCCGGAGGCCAGAAACACCCTCCCAGAGCCTCTGTGTGAGCCAAAAAAATCACTGGCCGGTGTGCACATGCGCGCTGTAGCTGAACTAGGGCAACTGCTCGTGTGCTAGCAGATATGGCTCTGTGTGCCACTTGTGGCATGTGTGCCATAGGTTCACCATCATGGTCCTAGAGCCTAGTGTGAACAATAGACTAAAAGGTAATATGACAAACAGGGACAATTTTTCCTTAAAAGAGAACAAACTCACTAATATCTCTTACTTTAAGTGGAAAGACAATTAGGTACAAAACCAAATAAAATGCTATCATTAGAAAGTAACTGTAGGCTTCAACACCATGTTAACTGTAAGCAAATCTAATACACAACATTTTTCTAAACCAGATGCTAGTGATCCAAAATGAACTACCAAAAATGTCCCATTTCAATCCTGATCAAATAAACTGACATCGTATTCCTTCTCTTTACAAAAAAGCAACATTGCTCTTTAATCCATTCAGATGTGTTCTCATTTTTAATTTCTTCAAAACTTTAAACAGCCTTTTTGTAAGTCTAGTAAAAGGAAAATCCAGTTGCTCTCTGGGATTGTCATTTGTGTTGCCTTATTAATTTTTAAAGCTTCATCCATTTTTAAAAATGTTTAATGACAATTTTTTTGTTAAAATTCTTTTTCATGTTCACAAAACTTTGTTGCACATCTTTTTCTGTTGCATCTTCTTCGAACAGACTGTTCCCAGTTGACATTATTGATTCAAAGTTCAATGCAGTTCTTCAAAAAATGTCTGTGCATGCCATTATAAATTGTTTTTCTTGCTATGTCTCCAATATCAAAAGTACTTTTTTTTTCACACAAAAATGCATTTATCTTTAAATTTTTATTCAAAATCAAATATGCAAATGTTTTCTGATCCCTTAATCCATTTGAAACTTTCTATAACCAAAACTTTGTCTTGTTGTTTGCTGTTTACTTTAAACTCTTAAAGATTATAAGATACGTCTTCACCTTATATTAGGGATTGAAAGTATTCATCTGACATTTCCAGTGTTGTCATTCTGAAGGTGTCTAACTTCTTTAAAGCAATTAATAGACAAAAAGTGATTAGTAAGTACAGGTGAACTTAGTGTCTTTTAAAAGGTCAATTTGTGGCTGGAGCAACTACAGGTAGTCCTTGACTTATAACAGTTCATTTAGTGACTGTTCAAAGTGACATCACTGAAAAAAGTGACTTATGACCATTTTTTACACTTACAACTGTTGTAGCATTCCTATGGTCATGTGATTTACATTGGATGCTTGATAACTGACTCACAGTTATGACAATTGCAGTGTCCAGGAGTCATGTAATCGCTTTTTAGTGACCTTCTCACCAGCAAAGTCAATGGGGAAACCAGATTCACTTATCAACCATGTTATTAATTTAACAACTGCAGTGATTCACTTAAGACATTCACAAAAATGTGGCAAGAAAAGTTGTACAATGGGGCAAAACTCACTCAACAAATTTCTCACTTAACAACATAAATTTTTGGGCTCAATTGTGGTCATAAGTTCAAGATTACCTGTATGGCAAATTCTTTTGCTCCCAGTTTCCCTACCCTGAGATTCTGCTACTTTGCAGTCTTCTGGTAAGAAGCAACATTGTGAACACAGCTTGGATATCTTAATTGCTCTTTGTCTGATCTACTCATTAACTCCCGGTGCTTAGCTGCAAATGGTGGCTGTGATTTTTGCAGAGAGATCTTCAGTCCACCATTTTTCCCTGGAAAGGTCTGATCTGTTCACCTTTTAGATTATACTTTTTCATCTTTTCAAAAGCCTATTTGATGTCAAATCAGTTGTATTGGTAATGGAATGTGAGAATGACCTTGGGAGATGGGGTGGGAGAAGAGATGCATCCTAAGGAATAATCACATGAAAAGGGGAGAAGCCCATAGTTGAATAATGGACAGAGAAAAAAAACTCCACCCTAGCTTTAGGTAGTAAAAATGGACAGTGAGAGATTTATATTCTCAGGCTTGCAAGATTCTTACAATAATGTAGAATTAGCTCATCTTATTGTATTTCCTATCTAGTCTACTTAGGAGTTTTATATTAACTTTGTGACTTTATTTTTGCATTGTTCTGAAATGCCACCTTCCCACAAATCATCACTAAATTCCTATTCAGTTATGGATCCTTTATAGAAAACCAAACTTTTTCTTGTACAACCACAGAATCTTTATAAACTAGTTCATTATACTAAGAATTTGGTTCTTAGTGTACAGTATTCTATACAGTCCTGTGAAGATGCAAGTTACATAGCTACATTGTCTGAAGAAGATTGTGTGCTTATATTTGGGAATATAAACCAAAAAACATGTTCAGGCAACATGTTGAAGTATATAGAGATTAAGTTTACGGTATAATTTGAACTGCTTCATGCCAATAATAATAGTTAATGTAAATATTCTGGTTAAGAACCCAGAGCCATGGCTTACGTAAAATCACTTACATAAATCATGACTCTCTGTGTCATCAAGATTATCTTCCGTTGACCAAAGGACAGAATTGTAGAACTGTTTGAGAAATATATTGCAAACTACAATTGTACCTGCTCAGATTTGCTGACACTGGTTAAAAACAGGGTTTGACATAGATTAATTTTCTTCACCCTGTTTGTAATACATCATGATGACCTGACACTTAAGGGAATGGGTTGATAATTTAACAGGGAGGGGTAACCAGTTAATTGACCACGACAAAGTTGGCTTGGATATCAACCACAGATGAGATGACTACAAAATTGTTATGTGCCAGATTATCTGGCAAACCATCATAATTAGTGTAATCAATAGAAGCATAAAGATAAGGAGAACAAATAGATATTGACATACAAATTCTCCCAATAGCTGAATGGGGAGAAATAATGTCCCTTCCAGCTTGCAACCCCCCTTGCACACACTAAATATCTGATCCAGAGAATGTGGGAAACATCTGGAATTCATTTAGAGGAATATGGTGAGGCTCTAAAGGGAGAAAAGTCCCATTATATATAAAGAAACCCTCCACATTCTGCTCAGCGATGAATGTGAAACAATACAGTGAACAGATAATTATGTGAGCTTGAGCTGATTTGGGAAAAATAACTTGGGGGTTAGCCACCAATTGTAAGAAGAAGTTGGGTAGTGCCCCCCCTAGGTAGGATTTTCATACAGAAAATATATGCTAAAATTACTGTTTTGCTGACAGCACAAGCCTGGCAAGCAGAAACTGAGAAATGTGATATGAAATGTGATGTGAACAATTGTACTTCCTGATTTTTTATTTTTTTTTGCTGAAATCAGCAATGTTGGGGAAAGGCATAATTTGAGTTGGAATAGCATGGATAGGAGTGGCAGTGCTTTTGCTTTTCAATGATTTGGATTTGGATTGGGGTTACAGTATCAAAGGAAAAGAGTAGACAATATTTCTCTACTCTTATAATTTTGTCATGGCTCTGATCCAAACGCCCTCTTTACCTGTGCAGTGATTAATGAAGAAAACCTGCTCCACATTTTGCCTTGAGCCATTTATTATGACTTAGCATGCATGTCTTTTCCTCATATCAATGCAGGATTTTTTTCCCCAAGTGCGTTGAAGATGTTATAAATTAGGAATGAAGTTTGCTGATACAGCTTTTGATTCCGGAGGAGCCAGTTTAGTAAAGGCTAGTTAGATAACACTGATGAAATAAAATACCTTTTTGTGACATAGGCCACTTATTATTGTTTTCCTTTATTAGAATAAGGGACATGTGATTAATTATATCTGCAGAGGGGAAAATCTTAACTTTTATCATGGACTTTCATTGCACCTTTTAATGATTCTGTAAGTCTGATCTCTAGACCAGCAGTTCTCAACCTGGGGGTTGCGACCCCTTTGGGGGTTAAACGACCCTTTCACAAGGGTCGGGAGACTTCACCCGGATGCCGCCATTTGGGTTCTTTTACCCTCTGTGCATGCACAGAACACTTTGCGCATGCGCAGAGGGTAAAAGAACCCAAATAGCGGTGGCAGGGTGGGGGTCGCAGCAGCGGGGTGGGTCACAGTGGGTGCGCGGGAGCGGGGCATGGGTCACAGCATTAGGAAGGTTGAGAACCACTGCTCTAGACGGACATCTCTGAAATTGCATCATAGCTTTGTCTTGAAGATGTTGAGTTGCTCCTATATACTTTTGTTATTTCAAAATTAGAATACCAGAATTTTTTTTTCTCAGAGAACTCTTATCAGAGCTTTACAACAGCTTGGGGGCAGGGGGACTTTGAACATTTTCCATTAAAAAATCTGGCTTTTGTTAAAATATTTAATATGTGCAGGACTGTATATTTAACACACACACAAGCTCTCTCCTAGCCACTTCCCTAAGATCATACAGTTCACATAGTTTTAGTCAAAAAAATATCCCAAAATCATATAGCCACATTCACCTGCAGTTTCAACATGCAAATACATCACATTTGTTCCTCCAGTGATTTATACTTTAGGCATATTGAATTAGGTAGACATTAAAACATTTCCATGTTTAGAGAGGATGTTATTTATGGAAAATAGAATGGAAATTGTACCCATCTCCATTTTCAGTATGATCGGCTAACTTTGAAACAAGGTGTACTCTTGAGATAGAAAAAAGGGTTCCTTGCTTTTATTTTTATTTATTTATTTATTTTATTTCATCAAGCATGTATTAGATAACAGATATAAATATAAACATAACTATGAATACATGAAATGGATACGAATAAAAGGGAACATTAGGACAGGGACGGTGCGCTTATGCACGCCCCTTAAAGACCTCTTAGGAATGGGGTGAGGTCGACAGTAGACAGTCTAAGGGTAAAGTTTTGGGGGTTTGGGGAAGAAACCACAGAGTTTCACAACCCTTTTGCACAATACTAAAAATGTCCAATAGTATGACAAAAAAAATTGAAATTATGTTATTGCTATTAAGGCCCTTATGCTCCCAGGATAGTATGTGCTTTTGTACTCCAATGGAAGAACAGCAGTCAGAGATTATTATGTTAAATTTCCTAGAAAATATACTGCAGACATATTTGCATCCATTTGTCACAAAATGTAAGACAAAATGTAAGAGTAAATATGTCTAATACTGATATCAACCATTGTGTATGCCAGGTTGTTCTGTAAGTGAAAACAAAATGATGTGAAATTAAATATGAATACTGACTAAACTATCTTTATGCATTGTGAGTTTTCAGATGCTTTTATATGTGAACTGGGGAGAGAACAATTAAAAAACAAACCCTGACTTTATGAATGGTATTGTCCAAATGACCAAATCTTTATTTCTTAAAGTACATGTTTTCTTAGAATAAAATGAAAAGCAAATATAACAAATAAACAAGCATCAGGGGTAAGGAAAAACATTTAACAGGGCTATAAAATCCAAAGCAACTTCCTCTTTGATACAATATTTCCCTAGATAATGGAGACATTGTGATTCCGAAGTTCCCAACCTAAGATTGCCCTATATTGCCCTTCTATTCTCATCACATTTGTGTAGTATAATCACTGTTCAGAGATAATGGCATTTTGGAGGTACCCAACTTTGGGAGTTCTGTTCAACTAAAGTTCAGCCTTTGTGTAATACTGATACAGTATATTTGACTACCTGAATTTCTCCCTTCTATTCAATGATAAAGACAAAAGAACCATGTCACGAGAGGAAAAACCTATGTTCTCAGAGGTCCTGATGACATTGAAAACAGAATAGAAATTTGCATAGAGATGGTGAGCTACCAGGGTTAGCTGCAGTGGGGACGTGCTTTGTGCTGTTATAATTCATCTACGTGAGCCCAATAAATGAGCATATTCTGCCATGCTGATATTTGGACCAGCATAAAGAGATATACTTTGTAAAAATCTATTAGCAGTACTGAAATTATAGAACAAAGGCCAAGTTTGTGTAATGGACTATGAAAGTTCCAAAGCAATTAAGGGCATAATAAAGCCAGGGTGGCTTAATAAAAAGAGAAGGGAAAGCTAAGAAAACCTCTTCTAATGTATTTAGTAATTAACTGCAAATTGTACAAAAAAATTACCTGAAAGGATTTCAGAGTTTTTTTAGTTACTGGGCTGAGATAGGGAACAGTCTTCTGAAATGCCTTTGCTGGGGCCAGAGGCCTTCAGAAGCCACCTAGTGGTCAATTCATGTTATACAGTACATTACACTTCAGAAGACCAGCAGTACTGTAGGGGAGAACCGTGATGAAAAAAACTGTGAGGATTTAATGCTGTAAATTAAATATAACAGAATATAACAGAGTAACAGAGTTGGAAGGGACCTTGGAGGTCTTCTAGTCCAACCCCCTGCCTAGGCAGGAAACCCTACACCATTTCAGACAAATGCTTATCCAACATCTTCTTAAAAACTTCCAGTGTTGGAGCATTCACAACTTCTGGAGGCAAGCTGTTCCACTGATTAATTGTTCTAACTGTCAGGAAATTTCTCCTTAGTTCTAAGTTGCTTCTGTCCTTGATTAGTTTCCACCCATTGCTTCTTGTTCTACCCTCAGGTGCTTTGGAGAATAGTTTGACTCCCTCTTGTTTGTGGCAACCCCTGAGATATTGGAACACTGCTATCATGTCTCCCCTAGTCCTTCTTTTCATTAAACTAGACATATCCAGTTCCTGTAACCGTTCTTCATATGTTTTAGCCTCCAGTCCCCTGGATTCATGTAGTCAATCAAATTTTAGACTTTAAATACACTTGACAAGTTGACCAAATGTAAGCACACAAGAGGGTGCATTTATTTACTGAAGAGTCTCTCCTAGTGTTGATAGTTCCATATAGATTATTTTTTTTAGGTAAAAAGGGCTTTTTCTGATGGCCAAATGTACAATTCAAGGTGCAATATATCTAGGATAATTGGCTTTTTTAAACATTATGGGAAGGGCCTTCAATAAAATATTGCAGTATGGAGTTATCTCAGTCAAGATTTTTTTTTCTATTTACTATTTCATTAAAATGAATTATAACAACTGGATATACTGTTCATCATATGATCATTATAATTGGATACATCCCCAGAACATTTAGTAGAGAATGTTAGTTAGGCACAGTTGTTTTAATTTTAAAGCATCCTATATTTTCCATTATTTCAGGGTCATTATTATTATTAATATTATTTAGTTCAGTAGTAGTAGCAGTACGTAACAAGCAGAATCTCCAATTTCAATCTAATCAGAAATGTTTTATCAATCTATCAATGGAGAGACTGTAGTGAATCAATCAGTACCTGAACAAGGAAGAAACAGTACTGTTCTGGGCACAGATCAGGGGTGAAATGCTACCGGTTTGGGCCGGTTTGGGAAAACCGTTAGTGGACATGTGGCCATGGCCCCAAACTGGTCCCGCAGCTCGCTCGCCTTCCCCCACCCAGTCTCTGCTCTGCAGCTTGGCTGCCTGAAGTGTTGCGCCCCTGATCTGCCTGCCAGAAAAGCCTGCGAGTCGCGGCCTACCTAGCTGCCCCTGCCCCCCCACTGTCCCAGCCTGCCTCCCCTACTCCTTTCCCTGTGGCCCGCAGCCCTGCCATACTTCCTTGCCTTCCACGCGGCCTTCCCAGCAGCCCCGTGGCCAGCTTGCAAAGGCAGGCAAGCAGAAGGCCACGTGGAAGGCAGACAAGCATGTTGGGGCCATGGGGAAGGGAGCTAGCAGCCTACTCCCTTCCCCACAGCCCTGCCATGCTTGCCTGCCATCCACGTGATCTTCCCGGCGGTTCCCCATGCCCGCTTGCCTTCTGAGGTCAATGTCCAGCCTGGTCTGGCCAGTGGGTGAGCGGGTGGCCCTTGGTGGAAATGCAGGCGCTGTGCTGGGGCGGAGAGGGGCAGTGGCAGTGCTCCTGGAGGTGCCCCCTCCAGTAAGCCCCCGTCATTTATGAACCACCCGAAGTTGATGATAACTGTGGTGTTGTTTCGGTCATTAGAATCTTCACAGACTGGGAAAAAGTATCCCCTTTAGGAGCGTGTCTCTGCTCCAGGCCGATTTGCAAAGAGAGCAGGCAGGTGGCCGGATGGGAAGCCAGTGGGCCCAGGTGAAAGGCAGCTTTTCTGCAGCATCCCCCTCCCCTCTTTGGATCGCCCTGCAAGCGGGGGGGGGGGCTCTGCCTTTGCAGAAATGGGGCAGGCAGTTTGTATGGAGGATTGGTGGGGGGGATGCGCGGCCCTCCAGGATGGAGAGCGAGGCAAGAGAAGGCTCCGAGGTTCGCTTGGGCAGTCAAGTCAGATGGCAGAGGGAAACTCAAAGGGTTGGGGGCTTCAGAAGGGCAGAATGTGCTTCAGAATGTGCAGCACCTGGCTCTAACAGTGAGTGACGTGAGTGACGTCAAGTTGACCATGCCCACCCGGTCACATGCCCACCAAGCCACGCCCACAGAACTGGTAGGGAGAATTTTTGGATTTCACCACTGGCACAGATATGGGATGACCCAAAGAAATACAACAAGAACAAACTTGGTTAAAGGAGGTGGATAAGAATAAAAAAGAAGGTGAAATGAAAGAACCAGTAATAATAGCAGAAATGGTGGAGAAAAGAGCAAGGAAGTTTAAGAATTGGTCAGCACCAGGTGAAGATGAATTGCATTGTTTTGGCTGAAACATCTGACTAGTCTACACCCATTTGATGTGAAGCAGTTTAGCAACATACTGCAAGGAGGTGAAGAGTGGTTAACATCTGGCAAAACCTACCTGATAATGAAAGATCCAACAAAAAGGGCAGCAACAGGCAACAACAGGCCAATTAACTGTTTACCAACAATTTTTAGATTACTAACTGGTGTGATAGCTGGTGCAGTCCAACATAATCTAGTTGAAAATTAACTATTTCCACCTGAGCAGAAAGGAAACTTCTGAAATGCAGAGGAACAAAAGATCAACTTCTAATTGACAAGGAAAACTGCAAGAGAAGGGAGACGAATTTGAATGTAGTGTGGATTGATTACCAGAAGGCATTCGACTCCCTGCCACATTATTGGATAATCAAGTGCCCAGAAATAACAGGAGTCAGCATAACGGAATAACAAAGGTTGAAAGAGACCTTGGAGGTCTTCTAGTCCAGCCCTCTACTTGGCAGGAAACCCTATACCATTTCAGACAAATGGCTGTCCAATTTCTTCTTAAAAATCTCCAGTGTTGGAATATCCACAACTTCTGGAGGCAAGTCATTCCAATGATTAGTTGTTCTAATTGTCAGGAAATTCCTCCTTAATTCTAGGTTGGATCTCTCCTTGATTAGTTTCCATCCATTGCTTCTTGTCCTGCTTTCTGGTGCTTTGGAGAACAGGTTGATCTCCCTCTTTTTTGTGGCAGCCCATTAGATATTGGGATATTAGTAGAACACTGTAAAAAGATCAGAAGCTTTGTGCAAAGATTGATGGCACAATTGAAGACACAGTTGCTGGTCAATGGTGATCAGGGGTGGGTTCCAATTACCTTCGCCACCGGTTTGCATCGTGACGTTTTGGGCGCGCACGCTATGCTCGCGCACTCATGCACGGCCCCTCATGAAATTCTGCTTCCACACATGCTCAGCAGCTATAATCAGCCCGAAACACAGCTGAGGAGCTGATCAGCTGTGCTTCGGGCGAAGGAATAAAGGTAAGTATAAACCTGGGGACGGGCAGGAGGGCCCTTTTTCAAGCAGCAGCAGGGGAAAAAACTTCCAAACAGTAAAAAATGCGGGGGGAAAATCCCCCCCAAAAAGAGATGGTGGCGGCCACGGACCGGCACTGACCGAACCGGATCCGTGACACCATCGTGACATTACCAGCGGGTCGCTACCGGTTCGGGCGATCCTGTCCGAACCGGAAGTAACCCACCCTTGATGGCGATAGAATGGAAGAGGTTAACATCAAGACAAGAATCTTCCAAGTAGACCCACTACTCACCACTACTATTTGTCATTGCACTGATTCCTCTGACCACACACTGAATAACTCAGGGCATGGCTATCAAATATAAAAAACATCTGCCAGGCTATCCCTCCTCCTTTACATGAATGATTTGAAGCTATATGGAAGAACACCGTGTGAAATAGAATTTCTGCTCAATACTGTCCATATATACAGCCAAGCTATTGCAATGGAGTTTGGACTGGACAAATGTGCCATGCTTGCCATGAAACAGGGAAAATAGTGAAAACTGATGGAATCTAGATGCCCTATTGAAATAATATCAAGAGTCTAGATGAAGATGATCACTTATAAGTACCTGGGCATACTTCAAGCTGACAACATCAAGCACAACGAAGTCAAGAAAAAGATTAGAAATGAATGTATCAAGAGAATGAAGATGATCTTAAAATCCAAACTTAGTGGAGGAAATTCCATCAAGGCAGTCTAATCAACACAGTCATTAGATACTCTGCTGGAATAGTGGATTGGACTAAAGCAGAACGAAAGGCCCTAGATAGGAAGTCCAGAAAAATAATGACAATGAATCATTCCCTTCATCCACGTAACAATGTTGACAGACTTCACCTACCAAGGAAAATGGGTGGGCATGGAATGTTTCCACTAGGAATTCATGGAGAACTAATGCGAACCTTTACCCTAATCACAACCCTAACACTAGCCCTATTTGGATTTTCAGTCTATTTTATTTTATTTTTATTTTAGTGTTCTTATATGCCTCCCTACTCCCTGGGGACTCAGGGCGGCATACAACATGTCAAGAACAACTAAACAATTTAAAAGATTTAATAACAATTTTAAAACAATTTTAAAAAATTTATATAAAAAACAAACAAAACCATACATACGTGGGGGAGATCTAAGATGTAAAATTGTCTCAAAACCCCACCTGCAGGAAGAGCCACGTCTTAATGGCTTTTCAGAAGGCCAGCAAGGTGGGGATAATTCGGATCTCTGGGGGTAGTTGGTTCCAGAGAGCAGGGCCCCCCACAGAGAAGGCTCTCCCCCGCCAGCCGGCATTGTTTGGTTGACGGGACCTGGAGGAGACCCACTCTGTGGGACCTAACTGGTCGAAGGGAAGTATGAGGTAGGATGCGGTCCCGGAGGTAACCTGGTCCTAAGCCATGTAGGGCTTTAAAGATGATAATCAACACCTTGAATTGCACCCGGAGACCAATGGGATTTTTCCATATGTTTTACCAGGAAAGGCAGTTAAGGCAGTCTAGAAAGATGTCAGTCCCCCTAAGCATGCCGAACCTACAAAATAGATATCTACAAATCTAGTTTGCGATATCTATTTTTCATTGTGAATTCATGGAGACCTAACCTATCCTCTAAATCTGGAGCACCACTTTAATACCATTGGCATTGACAAAGGCAGCTTTTGCTGTCCTATGGCAATATCTGTAACCACATCAAACATCCACAGCTGCCTATCCCAGGTCTTTGGAAAGAACTCAATAGATAGACAAAAATGCCAAATCCAGTCTGAACATCTGGCTGACTATGTGAAGAATCATAATAATAAAACAATCCATGTTAAAAACAGTGCAGTATACATGCGACCTACTATTTAGTAAGACTTGAGGGAAGAGCCAAGTTTTCAAGAGCTCTTTAAAACAAAGTTGAATGGGAAAACTAGATGGATTTAAGGGGAATGCCCCCCCCCCAGAGAACAGGCTCTGTAACAGAGAAAATCATGCTGCCTAAGCTCCATCAGATGACACTGGTTAACAGAGAGGACTGGAGCATATCAATTCTTCATGCTTGTACATGGTGAGCAGAAGCGACGGAAAACAGACCGTCCTTTAGACAACCAAGCCTTTTGCCAGAAAGAACAGTATAGGTGATAGCCAGCACTTTCAATTTGTACTTGGAAGCTTATTGGTAACCAGTAGGGTGCAAGGATGCTAGATAGATAGATAGATAGATAGATAGATAGATAGATAGATAGATAGATAGATAGATAGATAGATAGATAGAAAGAATTCTTTATTGGCCAAGTGTGATTGGACACACAAGAAATTTGTCTTTGGTGCCTATGCTTTCAGTGTACATAAAAGAAAAGATACATTTGTCAAGATGTGATGTGTTATGCCCATAATTACCTGTGTCACTGCATTCTGAATGAGTTACAGTTTCCAAGTGGTTTACAAGGGCAGCTCCATATAGCATTTTGAAATAGTTCACATACAGGATGAGCAAAGTGTCATTTATTTATTCACTTATTTATCTTAGTCGCAGCTACCAGCTGGTTCATGAGCAGGAGCTGTGAATTCAAGAAACACCCCAAATTATATACCGTCATTGAAGGGTGAAGTGTAATTCTGCTCAGAAATAAAGATGAAACACCCTGATCCTGGACTGGCTAATCACTTGTTCTTGTCATGATTGCGATTGAGACTGTTATTTCCCATCCAAACAATCGATCGATCTGGGACTGAGATGTATAATTGGGTATCATCTGCTTTTAATAACATTTAACTCCAAACTGACAAATGACCTCACTCAGCACTTACTTAATTTTTATGCAGAAGGGGCAAGTATGTGTATAAGTCACTAGATACTTCCATAAACTCATATCTTGGAATTGAAATCTTCTCTGATATTACACTGAAAGGACCCAATCACAGAGAAAGGACAACCACCACAATGCCCTGTTCCCTCACCCGCCAAATCCTCACAGTTAATACCATGGGTGAATGTTGGGATAAGAATTACTCTTATCAGAGGCGAAATGAATCTTTTCCTGGAACTCTGACTTTGTCAAAATAAACCGCATTATAATTCTAATGTATAAGATATTTATTTCTTAACAAAAATAGTTAATCACATTCTGGCTATAAACATAGGTGTTGCTTCGTCAGAAGCAGAGAACAAAAGGAAAGAATCAAAAGAAAGGAATGTACACATGCGTACTAGGAACATATTAATCACGTGCTCAGGAATAAACCATTATATTTGATAGGGATGCATCTCCCTGCATATACATGTAACAGGCAACATAAAATCACTGCGTGACAGTGAAGGTGTCAAATGTAGCTGAAAGGTCAAGGAGAATCAGAATGGCTGTACTACTACCAGCCCAGCTCTGCCAGAGGTCATCAACAAGCACTGTCTCAGCATATGCCTTAGCCTGAAAAATAACCAAAAGGGAACTACATAATTAGATTCTTCTAAGACCCTCTGTAGCTGAATCCCAAACACTTTCTCAACAACCTTCCCTAAAATGGGGACATTGGAGACTGTACAAAAATTGTGCAGTACAATTGGGTCCAGTGAAAGCCTCTTGAGGAGGTGATACATCATAATCTAAATGTCCTGGTGCTGTAATAGTAGATTTCTGTATATTCAACAAGAAATATTAATATATTATGCTGTTTCTAATTATGCATTTACTATAATGTCCAATTGTTTGGCCCGATTAGCTCTTAATTGTATGATATAACAATCTAGTTCTATCAACTTTCTTTTAAATCTATAAAATGGAACATTTACTAGTTAGAACAGAGTTGATCACCAGCTGCATTTTCCCTATGGGAAAGGAAGGGACTTTCATCTGGAAAATCCCATTGTGGCTTTGTAATAAAAATATTCAAGTTACTTCCAAACCACTTGGCACTGCACAGTTGTGATTAAGGGTAACACTTCTTCAACAAAGTAACTAGATAATTGATGAGTGGAAAAGATTTGTTGGGAATACAGTTTACATTTTTTTTCTTTTTAAACTTTATCTTAAGTTGTGGTGTTTTAATTTTTCTTACTGACTATTGTGAAAATCTGGCAGTGACCTATTTAAGCTTTTAGTCTGAAAACTTACCTTATTAAGGATGGCAAACATAAAAACAAATAAGTTGTTTCTGGAATTGATCTGTTTTATTTTAGAGCAATATCACAGGCAGCTTTTATTAATCAGATGCTGTGATTAAATTTGCCATATTAGTGGAAGTATATGTATTTATATTGTAGGCAATATTATAAACATCAACCATGATCCCAAAGATAGCATTTAAAATGAGTAAAAAGGCACCCCACTATGCAGCAACAAAATTATAACCCATCGGCTCACAAGAAATCGGACCACGTCTCAGTAACAACAGCCAGCCACTCAAACTATCAAACAAGCTGAAACCAGACAATGACTCAGAAGCACCCAGATAACAACTCTAATCATAATCTGCATTACCCAGATGGTACTTAACTACAGCCCAGCAACAACAGTCAGCCAATCAAACAGTCCAAAATCAGATCATGACTCAGAAATATCCGAAAAAACAACATTCAGACTAATTTGCATCTCATAAAAAGGTATTTAAAGACCTGTGTTCTGACAGACAAGCACAACTCAAAATGCACTGATGATGTCTCCTCAAATGGTGACAAAATGTTTGCAACCAAATTGCCAAACTCGGAGCTCAAACCAACAGCCTAAGTACCAACCCGAGCTACTAATATTCAAACACATTTCATTTATAAACATGGTTGAATCTGTTTTTTCATATATGACCAACATTTGGAAAAGTAAGATTTTTCTAACTATTACAATATGGTTGGTTTTGTTAGAAATAAATGTGTGGTTTGTTGCTCCATCAACAGGCCACACATCTGGGGATTCCAATTGTAGATAGAATTATTCATTAGATTTCTATCTTATCTTACTTTCAGGAGATCTATAAAGCATTCAGAACATATCCATTTTCTATACAACACAAAGTGTGTAAGTTAGAATGAAAAATTGTGACTGACCAAAATCAGTTGATGATCTTCCAAGGCTGAAGGTAGCCTTAAATCTGGGTTTTCCCCTAGATATTAACATAATAAACATTCAATAGTGCATTAGTTCAAAATATGACAATAATATACAGTGATAAAGTGACAGTAATACCCTTACAGTGAGTTCTTCACAGTAAAAAGAAAAAAAAGGAAAACCTCCCATTCATTTCCCCCTTTACAATAAAAATAAGAATCCCAGACATTATCCATTGAAAAATTAAAGTCATGTTACATTAGTAACAAATAAAGAAATTCTTGTTGAAGTAGTCTTAAGCATGCTATTAGCTGAATAAGCTTTGGATAACATACATGGTCTTAACTTTATACTAGGTGTAAGGGTTCCAAGTAACACACCCATTTGTGCCAAAAGACCAACAACTCAGCAGAATCTCTTGTTTCTTCTACTCTTTCTCACATATTGTTGTATTATGTCCACAGTTTAAAGACACTGCACGTCTGCTTCTGTAGTTATGCATCCATTAGGCAAGGCAATGATTTGGAGATTCTATTTGAAGCTGCTGTCAGTTAAGTAAAGGCAAATAATTAGGTTAAACTTTACATTTTTCTACTTCACTCTCACAAGATTACTGTTGATGTGTTGTTTTATTTTCCATTTAATTTTCCAGTATCCTCCAATAAATAGTTCCAGGTTTGGGCTTATTGAGGTGAATAAACATTGCTTTAATCAAAAGCAGAGATCTGAACAATCTTTCTTTCCCAAAATCTACAGAGCCATGCAGTTTGAGGATCTTCAACATTTGTTTACTTATTTTTATTTATTCAAAGTTGTTACAACTGCCCAACTCTCTTGTTCAAAACATCTCTCAGGTAGCAGGTTGGTGAAAGCTACTGAGCACTGAACCAATAGATACAATTTGTGCAGGTTTTGATATTTTGGATAGCAACAAGTCAAAGGGGGTAATAGCAATAGCAATAGCACTTTTCTTATATACCGCTTCATAGTGCTTTACAGCCCTCTCTAAGCGGTTTACAGAGTTCAGCATATTGCCCCCAACAATCTGGGTCCTCATTTTACCGACCTCGGAAGGATGGAAGGCTGAGTCAACCTTGAGCCGGTGAGATTTGAACAGCCGAACTGCTGAACTAGCAGTCAGCCTGCAATGGCTGCATTTAACCACTGCACCACTTCAGCTCCTAAGTTAGGATAGAATTAGAGGCTGTTGATGGCAGTGATATATAGCACTATTAAATTAATGAGACATCACCAAAGCCTATGGCTGGCTAATGGTAGACATTTAAGATAGCTTCTTAAATGATATTGAATGTTATTGGTAAGTTCAATATCTGAGATAGCAATCTATCTGTCTGCCCACATATCATCTGCATTTATTATTTAAAAAAAAACCCAATAGAAGGTAATACCAAAAAAATCAGTTTTTATTTCCATATACAGTGTGACCTGTTTTATTCAGGGCTAAAAATTAAAATCATGATTAAGTGTTTTTCTGATCTAGGAGTCATATGTATTGATTTTAAATATCTGCCAACGATATCTTACCTTTGCCTTAAAAAAAAACAAATGAAAAATAACCAGCATTCCAAAACTTTAATGTTTAAGCCTGGGTATGTTTTAAATTAGGACTGTCTTCATTTCAAGGACATTTCTGTCAGAACTAGGAATTTATCCTGCAAGAAGGGGAATCTGTAAGGTTTTTGAACCTGTCCTGTTCCTAGGCATATTTCAATTCAAAGTTTTAAATTCTATGCTTTTTCTAATACTGAGGTCCTACTTTTATAGAACAAATATAGTATGTATTTTTAAAGTGAGTAATAATCCTTTGCCAGGGGAATCTATGACAAATTCCTACAGGAAAGCGCAGAACATTTGAGGGTGGTGGGTGAGGTCAAAACATTCAAGAGAGGGGCTGCACTTATGTGATCAAAGCCCTGAGGCTTTCATCACATAGCCATGACTGCTATCTTGCCTTTCTGATGTTCTCCCCCGCCCCAAATGTTCCTGTTCTTTCTGATAGGAAATTTTGCCTAGCTCACTGGCGTCAAACTCATGGTGTCACGTGTTGCTGTCACGTGATGTATCGTCACGGTTTTTCCCTTTGTGGAGCTGGGGTGGGCGTGGCCTGCGTGTGACGCATCTGTCCCATAGGCCCCGCAGTTTGACACTCCTGGCCTAGATGGTAGAAATTGCAGATGGAACTGGTTAATGTCTCCCTAGAATTCCTTGGTTTTTTTTTTTTTTTTGAAGGAAGCAGAATAATGACTGTGGTATAAAATACTGGAATGTAAACAGTGTTTATGCCTAACATTTGTGGAGCTGTTGGAACTGTTTCCCAGATATTATCTCAGAAGTAGAATATAATGGACCACACAGAACCTGTACTGGGGTTGTTTCACTATTATAGGGTCCTCTTAGTGGCCTTATAACATCTACATGCATTCTCATACCTTTTTTATTTATTATTATTGCTAAAAAACCAACAACCTTGTGAGGGATTAAAATACAATTACAATTAGTTAAAATAAAATGTTTATTGGATATAAGTAGATCTTATTTGCAACACAGTCCACAAATTGCATATACACAGTTTCTTAACTGTGCTTTCATTAAACAGGTTGCAGAGGCAACAAAGCAGGAACTAGAGGCTTTAGGGAGGGATGGGCAATCTGTCCCATTGTCTCTTCCAATGACTGTTATCCAGTAACAGAATTTTAATTGGGTAACATGACATTAAAATGACAGATGGTAACTTTAACTGAACAGATTCAAGCAGAATAATAACAGTCTGCCACTATTTCTCTGTAAAGTCTTGGAAGTAAAGAATTAAAAATTTTAGCGATGTATTTATACTGTTTCATTCAGACATAATACACACAGTGCTAGTCCTTCCCCATCCTGATACTCACCAGTTATGCTAGTTGACAATTCCTATCTGTCTCAGGCCATGAAAGATGGTTACACTAAGCCAGGATCAAATGACAAATCGTTCTAAAAATATTTCCTGAAGATGATGTCTTACTATATGAAGTCTCTGATGTGTGTTCTGAAAGTATTTTGTTAATCACTTTATGATGTTAAATGTCCCCATAGCTTAAAAGTGTATTATAAGCAAAATGAGGATGGAGGTAATTTTGTGTCATCCTGAATGTAAACATTACAATTTTAGAACTTCTTTCATTGATTGATCTCATAAATATTAGAAATATCCTTACATTTTGTTTTCTTTTTCTTTTTCTATCAACAGAAACAAATACTAATCAGTATCTGGACTAACTTTACTTTACATCTAATCACTTGTGACCTATTTTTAGGTGCATTTTTATTTGATTGCTGCAAATTGATCCCACATGTTTTAAAATGCTCAGGGAAATCTGTTATGAATTCTTGATACTTAGGTTGTAGCTATAAAGTTTGAAAAAGATTATTTTGATTTCTCTTGTTGCAGCAAATTATAGGTTTTCTGCCATTCATTGAAACAAAATATAGAAAGAAAATATTCCGAGTAGCTGACTACAGTGGCACATGAAAAAATATTTCTTTGATTTAGATAACTAAATCAATTGACTAGTTAGTAAAGGCAGATTATGAAGACAGTTAAGACACTACTATGATCCATTGTAGCATATTACAATATATCCTTTCTAAGTACCAATAGTAATGGGTACCCTGGATGCAATTCCAAAATAATTGAGCACCATTTGAACACATCAGCATTGACAAATTCACCATTAGTTCATTGCAAAAGACAGCTTTACTCGGAATAATTTATATCCTGCGATGATATCTGTAACACCATCGAACACCCACATCTGCCTATCCCAGATCCTTGAGAAGGACTTGATAGGCAGACAAAAATGCCAAATCCAGATTGAACATCCGACTGATTGTGTGACAAATCATAATTAATAATATGATTTGGTGGTTTAGGACCTAGAGATGAAAATTTGTATATTCCAAATTCATTTATTTGTATTATATTATTAGATTAATGTCATTCTCTTCTTTCTTTTCAATGATTCAACCACTTTTAATTTTATTTTTACATTTCAAAGTTTTTCTTTTATTTGTATATGGTACAACTCATTGGTCCATGAGTGTAAATAAACGTATTGATTGATTATGAGGCATCAGGTTGTTTTCAACTCCTAGACAAAAAAAGATAGATTTCTCCATTGAATGGAATAATAAAGAAAAATACAATTACTGAAAAAAGACTGAAATAGATATAAACAACTGTACTTTTTTCTTTTTTAAAAAAGTATAAATATCTATGTGGCAGTGAATGGTTGAAGGAAAAAGTGAAAGGAAGAATGAATACTATTGAATGCTTCTTTCTACAATCTATTTTTTATTATAGTGTATCTTCTTGCATTTCTGTTTTTATCTCATTTTTTATTCAATGCTTGTGCATTAACAAAATTAATTAAGTGCTTAAAATATTATTAGTATATTACAATACAGAAAGATGGGGCTAGCACGTAATAACATTGAATTATATTTGTGTATGTTAAGATGTAAATGGTTTTTATCTTATCAAGAATTTAATAATCTCAGTCTTACCTGCCCTGGAAGGAAGCAGGTTTATGGCTGCTTTGAATATTTTAGTCATACCATCTTATTAAATTTATGTTGGACTCCCCATTTCTAAATGTATTGTGCACACATAACTTGATTAAACTTCCTATCAGCTATTTTTACCCGGTGTAGTAATTCTTAGTGTATAGTGCCACCTCATGGCTAGAAATGTAGATTTTCAGGAATGGGAGAGTTTGTCCCTAAATAGAAAAGTTTCATGTTTTCTTAAATACTACCAGCTTCATGATAACTTACAGTTTTATGAATTCAGTCTGTGCCTTGATTGGTGGCATGAAACAGGGTCAGTCCATAAAGGCATGTGCTACAATAACCAAAGGACTCTTGTTTTTGTCACAAACATAGGGGTAATATGACTATTACTTCAGATTTAATAGATTGTGATCTCCTAATCAAAATTATATAGTTTTACAATGAAAATAAATTGGCATCATATCACTGTTGCAACTATTTTAGGAGTTATATTTATTTTTCCAATTCAGGGGCCTTGAAAGATCACAAGAGGCACAACCGAAAGTTCAATTTTTTTTGATGCTGCATTTTTAAGATTAGAGAGGCTTAAACTAAAGCAAAGTACATATGTCACAGAGTAGAAGCCCGGGGTACCTTAGAGCCAAGGGCTTTATTATTAAAAACCAGCTCTTGAACATGGAAACCAATCAGTAAACATTGAAGTGACCAGGCATAGATATTCCCTTACAGTAACATCTCACACACACCAGCATTCTGTCCACTGTGGTCTACAACAATTTAGAACTGTTATTAGAATTATTCTTTCTAATAAGGCAGTACTATACAGAGAACATTATGATGAACTTTCATCAGGAGTCAACAGTAATGGTGGAGGTTGAAAAATCATTGACTTGCTCCTCTGAGCTAAGATGTTTCTGGACAAATTGTAACTTTTTTTGTTGGGATTAAGTCTAATCTACCTTCCCAGATTAGAATTTTTACAGTGACTACATATTGGCCCATAATTCTGATGTAAAACTAGGTTGTAAAGCAGTAGTGGGTTCTAAAACCCTTTACTACCGGTTCGTGTGTGTGCTTGCGCACGCGTGCAACACTTCTGCACATGCGCAGAAGCATTCTGGGATGGTGGGTGGAGCCTCCCACTGCCGGTGCTACCGGTTCTAAGAACCGGGCTGAACCGGGAGCAACCCACCACTGTTGTAAAGCTTATTGATAATTCCTCAATCCAAACTGACACACGATGTCACCTATGAGCTCCATGACAGATGTAAATGGGAGTGCGGAGAGGGCAAAGTCTCATTGTATCACATTTTGCAGAAATCAGAGTTGACTGCTCTTTTCCCTTACTCAAACTGCCCACAAACCTGGGAGCAGAACCAACATAAAATGACTCCCAATCACTACAGGTGAGCTCACCAAGTTATGTTCAATGGTATCCAAAGCCACTGATAGGTCTAGGAGGGTCAATAGGGTTGCTATCAAGTCTCTTAACAGCCACATGTAAGTAAGAAGGAAAGAGGCAAAATGAGTCTCATGCATTGTTTAAAAAGTAAAGGGTTAATATATAGAATCTTGGAAACTAATTATATCAGAATTAAGAACATTAGCACTTGATTTATTAGCATTCATTAAAATGCGGTCCCTGAGATCTGTGTGAACCTCCAATTGCTAATACAGGTGGTCCTTGTTTAATGATTTAGCAACTATTAGAAATTAATGACAGGTGCTCATATTTGCTGCAATGCTCCATGAGGGTCACATGATTGCTGTTTATGACCTCCTTTGCTGACTTCCTAGAAGCAAGTCAATAGGGAAGCCAGCAGGAGCTCACAAATGATGATCATATAACTTCCTTGCTTAACTATGATGATTTGCTTAACGATGGCAACTGGAAATTCCAGAACTGTGGTAACCAAGCTATTTTTTATTGCTATTGTTTCATATTAGCAGTTATTAGCATAGCAACAAAATATACTTTCTTAATTTGGGATGCTTGGGAGGAATTGTTTTGTAGAGATGGACTTCTGGCACTATTCTAATGCTGCTAGGCTACAACTCCTACCTATACTTCCTGAGAATGATAAGACCAGGCTGCCTCTTTCACCTGGCATCTTTTGATTCCTCCACTGCATACATGTTTGTGTGTGCTTCCAAGTGGTTTAGAAACGACATTCAACGTATGACAGAGCTTCACTAGCATGAATTATACTAGTGTTTTAAAAATAAGGTAAGAGGGAAAAGGAGGCTAGCTTCCAGCAGAATTGTCTCTTTGGGCTCCAGCTTGTCCTTCTTATCTCACCTCATGTAGGTTGACTGCCAGTGTTTATTTGGCCATTCCCAATTCACCAGCTGCTCCTGGACCATGTTGTTTTTCTTCCCAGATGGTTGCATGATGTTCCACGATAAAGCTGACACAATAAAACAATGCAGGATTTGTCTGAGCCTCAGCAAGCATGTGAAAAACATCTGATATATCTTAGAGCTAGCCAAGTTGTCTGATCAAAATGCCAGAATAATTATGAGATGATCTGAACAGAGCATAGAAAAGGAAGGATTTTTGCCATTTTCAGCAGGTATGATTCTAAAGGAGCTTGGGCAAACATACATTAGAGTGACAAAACAGAACACTATGATCACCTATGTACTAATGTAGTGATAAAAATATCTGGAACTTGGTAGGGTCAGTGAAGTTAAATATATTGTAGTAATCTTATTGATGTGTACATACAGGCTAATCAGAGGTGGGTTCCTGCCGGAGCTGTCCGGTGCGTAGCTCCAGTAGGGAGCGGCCGATTGTGCAATTTGTGCGCGACTGCTCTGGAGCTCTCTCCGCTGGTCCGTAGCGCGTGTCACCATGTTTTTCTGAGAATTTTGGCGCGATTTTGTTTCTGCGCATGTGTGGAAGCAAAATCTCGCCAAAATCTTGTGAGGGGACGCGTGCGAGATTTTGGTGAGATTTTGCTTCCACGCATGCGCGAAAGCAAAATCGCACTGAAATCTCGTGCACGCGCACATCCCCTCATGAGATTTTGGCAAGATTTTGCTTCCGCGCATGCGCAGAAGCAAAATTGCATGAGGGGGTGCGTGCACGTAGCAAGCGTGCGCATGCCCAAAATGTGGAGATGCGCGCGCAGCTCACGAGCACAGGTAAGCGAGCAACCCGCCCCTGAGGCTAATCACTGAATGCTTAATGTTTCAAAGACTCTTTTGAGATAAAGTATTGAATTCATAACATTTTGCACATTTAAGGGTAATTGCTCAAAGTCACCCTGAACCACAAGTTGGGTGGCAAATAAATTTAATAATAATAATGTGGCAATACCTTTAACACTATCAAACATCAACATCTGCCTATCCCAGATCCTTGGGAAAGACTTGATAGGTGGATTAAAAAATGCAAAATCCAATCTGAACATCTGGCTGACTGATACCTGGAGATAGCAGTTAAGAAAGAACTGAAAAAGGTAACAAAATACAAAGTCCTGCAAATAGAAATAAAACAACTGTGGCAAAAGAAAGCAAAGGTATGACAAACCACAACAATAATACTAGTATTACATAGCCAGTACAGTCAAAAAAATAGCAGGCAAAGCAGATAATAACAAGACTTAGCCAACAATGGCTAAGAGCGGGAAAGTTGAAAAAAAAGAGAGAGTGGCTAATTCTAGCTGCACAATACCAAGCCTTAAGAATAAATGCATACAAAGCCTGAATTTAGAAGATAACAATAGATAGCAAGTGCTGCCTTTGCAGAGCAGCTGAAGAAACAGCAGACTTCATGGTTAGCTGCTGCAAGATCACAGAGACTAACTACAAACAATGGCATGACAAAGTAGCAACAATGATGCATCGGAAGAGCTGCAAGAAAAGCCATTTGCCTGCAAGCAAGATCTGGTGGGATCATTAAATAGAGAAAGTAATAGAAAACAAAGAAGCTCGGGTGCTCTTTATAATTCAAACAGGCATGTACCTGCCACATAACATACCCTACTTAATAATTATCAATAAGACAAAAACAAAAAAGTTTGGATAGTGGTTGCGCAATACCTGGAGACAGCAGTTAAGAAAGAACTGGAAAAGATAAAAGTCCTGCAAATAGAAATAGAACAACTGTGGTAAAAGAAAGCAAAGGTAGACCCAATAGTATTAGGCACCTTGAATGCAATCCCAAAACAGTTGGACCACCTCTTGAACACTATTGTCATTGAAAAAAACACCACCAGTTAATTGCAAAAGGCATCATTACTCGGAACAGCTTACATCCTGAAATGATACCCTTAACTCCATTCGACATCCAACATCTGCCTATCTGAGATCCTTGTGAAAGACTCAATAACTGGATAAAAATACCAAATCCAGTATGAACTGTGTGATGCACCATATTAATTATTTTGTAAAGGAATGTGTACATTTACTAATAAAGCCAGAAGAAGGAAACCCTTTTCTCAATGCAATGTATTTATTGTCTTATTAAAACAGCTAGAGTATTTGTTAATCTAATCCAATTTATGTCTACTTTGTAAGCCTCATTATACATGTTTCTCTTGGAGTAATCGAACTTAGTAAAGTTTCTGAGTAAGATACATAGTTTGTTGTAGATTATATAGATTATTATATTATATTATTATATTAGACCCAATTTAAGGTGTTGGTTTTGACCTTTAAAGCCCTACATGGCTCAGGGCCAGGTTACCTTCGGGACCGCATCCTACCGCATACCTCCCTATGACCAGTTAGATCCCACAGAGTTGGTCTCCTCCAGGTCCCATCGACCAAGCAATGCCGATTGGCGGGACCGAGAGGGAGAGCCTTCTCTGTGGGAGCCCCGTCCCTCTGGAACCAACTGCCCCCAGAGATCAGGACTATCCCCACCCTGCTGGTCTTCCGTAAAGCAATAAAAACATGGCTCTTCCGGCAGGCAGGGTGAAAGTGAGACCACTTAGATCATCTTTGGTCTCCGCCCTGGTATGAATGATGGATGATTCTTTTTTAACTTTTTAATAATATTTTAATTGTTATGATATTGTTTTTTATGATTGTTTTTATGAATTGTTCTTCTATGTGTTGTACGCCGCCCTGAGTCCAAGGGAGTGGGGTGGCATATAAGAATGTTCAATTAAATTAAATTAAATTAAATTAAATTAAATTAAATTATCTTTACCCCAGACTCAAAATAAGATATGGTTTTATAAAATAATAATTTAATAATGTGTGGATTGCACAGAGAACTATTTTATATATTTATCCTTGTAATTGTTCACCAATTTATAAAATTGAAACACTATAAATTAATGAAAGATTTATGTGTGTAATTTTGCTTTTTATCTGTTAAGGAAATATTAGAAAAAGTTTGGAGAAGGATTTACAACTGCCACATTGACTATAGTACTCTATTTTAGAGCAGCTGCTTGTAAATTTTTATTTCTCTTCTATTAGGCACTCTAGTAAAAATGATGAATATGTCTATGATACTTTTCATTTCAGTCTGAAATGTAACATTGGGAAGAAATGCATGGTCAAAGTGAACAAAAGACAAAATAGTAGGCTCCTGTGAAGTGCAAGGGCATCCATGGGGTGGGTGTTAAAATAGTCAATATGGTGGATGCAACATGACAGTTGAAACCCTACCCATTTTTATGTGAGTCACATCTGCATTGCACCTAAAAAGAGGTGGGATTTTGTGACTTTTTGACCTCCCCTATGGATGAGGATGAGGAGGATGACATCCATTCAGGCAAGTCCGACTCTTGGCGATTCCGTGGCCAAGTCTCTCCCCATCTTCTGATCTTGCACTATTTCTTTGGGTTTATGGAAAAATGAAGTGATGCAAGTCAGTCTTGACAAAGCAATGTGTACCATAGGTTTGGCATTTACAGTTGGTTCTGGGCAGGGTCATCCTCTTCCATTTGCCGATTTGCTTCAACCAAGCCCCAAAGCCTTACAGTTGTCTTCAGTGAAAGGCTTTTGGCAGCCATGAACTGTTTTCTGTTAGGGTTTTCTGTTAGCTTATCTCAGCACTGCTCAAAATATTTCCAAGGGTATGCATAGAGCTTTCTGAGCCACAAGGCAATGAGATGCTCCAAGGGTAAAAATGCTGAGGCACTGACACTCTCCCAAGGCTATTTAAAGATGCATGAGTGAAGGAGGAAGAAGAGGACAATGGTGAGGTTCTTGCTTTTGCTCCACCACCATTGTAGCAGTGCTTTGCAATTCCAGAAGGGCTCAGGAGAAGGGAGAGAGAGCAGCCAAGAATGAACCTTGGAGAAGGGTCTTTGTGGGTCCAGTCCCCTTGCCCAATGACTCATCCCTTCTTTACACTTTCTCCTTCCTTATTTATTGCTTTTCTGCGGTGGTTCCCATCCACGTGACCAGGTTTGATGAATGCATGGAGTATTGTAGCCACTTCTCCTGTTTTCACTATCACCATGCTTCCTAGCTTTCAGACTGCTCACATCTGGGGTTTTCCATAGTTTGTTTATTCATCAAATTTATATAGCAATAGCAGACTTATATGCCACCCCACTGTGCCTTACAGCACTCTCTGAGAGGTTTGCAATTGCCCCCAACAATCTGGTCTTCATTTTACTGACCTCAGAAGGATGGAAGGCTGAGTCAATGTTAAGCCCTGTCAGGATTGAACTCCAGGCTGTGGGCAGAATTTGCCTGCAATACTGCATTCTAACCACTGTGCCATCAGTGGTTATGCCGCTCATCTCATGGTACGGTGTGAGTCAGTGGCTTCCAATATAATAAAACATATGGATGTAAATGCAATCATTAGCATAAAAACAGATTAAAATTATTTAAAAACACTAAAAAAAACCCATGGATTTAGAGCTGAGAAGTGATGCTGGCTTCTCTGTTACTATACTAGCCACTTCCAACCAATAGCTTCTCCTCCAGGGCCCCATGACAATGCCTTTAAAGCATTTCCTGAAGAACAGAAGAGTGGATAGCCTTCAAGATCACTCTAGGACCGTGATGGCGAACCTATGGCACACGTGCCACAGGTGGCACGCGGAGCCATATCTGCCGGCACGCGAGCCGTTGCCTAGCTCAGCTCCACCACGCATATGTGTGCAGGCCAGCTGATTTTTGGTTTGCACGGAGGCTCTGGGAGGGCGTTTTTGGCTTCCGGAGGGCCTCTGGGGGGACGGGGAGAGGACGTTTTCGCCCTCCCCAGACACTGAATTATGGCTGTGGGCACTCGCACATGTGCAGTAGTGCGCACACATGCACTTTCGGCACCCGAGGAAAAAAAGGTTCGCCATCACTGCTCTAGGAAATCAAAGTTACATCCTTTATTCTAGAGTTACGGTAACACAATCTTGAAAGTCTGAAAGTACCTCTTCCTTCCTGCTTTCATCCACAAGAGAACTGAGATGTTTCTCAAATTAGATTTTTGCTGTGCACCCAGATTTGTTTTATCTGACCATTGTCTTAGTTGTGACTCTTTCCCCTATTCCTCAAGGTTATTCTCAGAACCCATTACAGTAGACTTCACTTAAACTATCCAACCTGCAAGACGATCAGCACATACTGAGGGGGCTGCAGGTTCTTGGCTTCCCTGAAGAATGTCATTTGTCCTTTCCTGACTCCTCCTGACAAGAAAAGTAGAAAGAAAAGATTCGTCTTTTCTACTGATTTCTCTCAACCACAAATCAGCTGGGGGATAATTTAAGAAACTTAACTGTGCAAATTGACCATATCAGTGATAACGGTGTGTGTGTGTGATTTCAGCAGACTGTGGGAAGGAATTAATCAAGCTACATGAAAGGATATGGTCGCTGGTCTCTCTCAACTGCTAGCCATCACAAAAGGATTTTTATTTTGCTGGAACTATTTGAAGATTTAAAAGATCTTCAAAGATTTTAGAAGATATGGGGAGGATAAGGTCATGACATGTATAACAGTGTATGTTTGCATGAATGCACACATGCATGCACACACGCACGCGCACACATACACACAGACAAATGAATATGGTGAACTGAACCTCCTAGTTGTCACAGGGACATCACTACTCTTTATACAGAACTTTTAAGCATTCTGCAACAAAAGTTGGGAGAGCCTACTCAGTAAATGCTGTCATCAGGTACTTTAGGGGTGTCCGCAGGGTATGATTAAAAAAAAGTCACAATGGTAGCCACAACAGTGTAATTACCATATTTTTTGGAGTATAAGACGCACCTTTTCCCCCTTAAAAGAGCCTGAAAATTTGGGTGCGTCTTATACTCTGAATGTAGCTTTTTCAAAGCTCTTTTTTCCAGCCCTAACGAGGTGCTAACGATCTTCCCGGCTCTTCCCAATGTTTTCATTGCTATTCCCTCTGGAAAAGGTTTTTTCAGCCCTAACGAGATGCTAACGATCTTCCCGGCTTGCAGGATTTTTTCATTGCTACTCCCTCCAAAGAAGTTTTTTTCCAGCCCTAAGTCTTTGCAGGCTTGTTTTCATTGCTATTCCCTCTGAAAAAGGTTTTTTTTCAGCCCTAACCAGGGGATAAAATAATGTGCTGAAGCTGACCAGACTAAGGATGCTAGCCAGATGAATACCTGGTAGGTAGATGTTTTTCCCTATTTTCCTCTCCAAAAACTAAGGTGCGTCTTATACTCCAGTGCGTCTTATACTCCGAAAAATACGGTAATGATTTTGAGCACTTCATGGGCTAAGCTTTGATTGCATCATTGTAGCTGCCATCTGGACTTTTTGACCACACCCTGTGGATACCTCTGATCTATTTTCTTCCTCTGATCTGCTACCTGTGCTGATTTATTTGAAAAGAAGAAATAGGCAACTCTTGTGCCTCTGTTTTCTTTCTTTTTCTGTAGCTGAATTGGACTTATACTGGGTAGCAAGCAATAGAAGCCCGGGAGCTGAATCAATTCTGGGGGAAAAGTTCTGCTTCCAGAGGTTTGGATAGAAATGCTTCATTGTTTAGATACTAATGGTGTGCCCCTGGTGAGAATCTGTTCAACAATATATCTTGAAGGAATGCCTAATTCCCAACTCCCTAGCAATAAAACATCCCAGCAAATAACTTCCAATACTTACCAGAGAAGAAAATACTCTTGAAATTATGATGACTCCCACAAAGGAAAAGTCGACAGAAAAAACAGTATGTGCCACTTCTGAATTTTTTTTAAAGAAATGAAATTGATGAACCACAAAACAAATCCCCCCCCCCTATGGATGAGGTTTTTAACTTTAGTTAAACAGAACTAGGAAATGTGAATAGGCACCTAGCACAGAATTAGTATGATATGTTGATGCCTTTTTTGGGAGACTATTTGCTGCTGTTCCCTGAAGACATTAATAGGCAGAAAGATACTTCTGGTTAGCACTTCAAAAACAGAACATGTTGAAATACTATATGCTCATAATAAAGAGTTTCATGTTTTATTCAAAGCTGTAAGTAAAATTATTATCATACCTATGTTATCTTACCTTACCTTACCTTACCTTACCTTACCTTACCTTACCTTACCTTACCTTACCTTACCTTACCTTACCTTACCTTACCTTACCTTATCTTATCTTTCTATCTATCTTATCTATCTATCTATCTATCTTATCTTATCTTATCTATCTATCTATCTATCTATCTATCTATCTATCTATCTATCTATCTATCATCTATCTATCTATCTATCTATCTATCTATCTATCTATCTATCTATCTATCTATCTATCTATCTATCATCTATCTATCTAATTCAGGGGTGTCAAACTCGATTTCATTGAGGGCCACATTAGGGTTGAGTTTGACCTCAGGGGGGGCAGGGGGGGCGTGGCCAGGGTAGTTGTGGCCAGCGTGATGTCACTCATGTCAGGGGCGCTTGTGGTGGCTTGAGCGCTCTGCCAGTGAAAATGGGCTCTCGAGCTGTTTTTTTAAAATTTATTTATTTATTTATTTATTTGTTTGTTTGTTTGTTTGTTTATTTATTTAGTCGTTTTTATATGCCGCCCAACTCCCGTAGCCGATGGCCTCCTGCAACCCTCTGCCAGCGAAAACGGAGCTCGGGAGAGCCACCCACGGTCCTCCCAAGCTCTGCTTTCACTGGCAGAGGCTCCACGGGCCAGTCCTTCGCTGTTTCCAGGGTGTTTCCAGGGTGGTCCTGTGGGCCATATCTAAGCACCCCGCGGTGCTTAGTAAAGCTTAATAGCCCTACAAACCTCATCAATCTTACCCATCAATATAGAATTGAAGTTAATTATTATTGGCATTATTACAAACACAGAATTAGCTTCAATATAATACATTTTTCAAGAATAAATCCCATTAAAATCATTAACGGGATTTATTCTTGAAAAATGTATTATATTGAAGCTAATTCTGTTGAGTCTCATAGAAAAGTGTGTGTCAGATCAAATGTGTCCCAGAATCTGCAACTTTTTATCAATTTAAATATTGGCATGCTGTCCTTTAACAATTGGTCTTAATGCCAGACCTTAAATAGCACAAAAACCTAAGGAAAGCGTGAGAAACCTTTTTGAATCAAGGTAATTTTATAGTTTAATAGTTTGCTCACTCATCCACATTCCCTTTATCTTGGATATTTTGGAATGGCAGAGAAGAAAACAGAGAAGAGGCTTAAATGGGCAGTTGCAGCAAATACTCTATTTTCACCAATGATAAGCCCATGCATCACTCAAAAGGAGCTGCTGCTGTGATGGAAGCAGGAGAAAGACTCCAACCTCAGCCTTTGCTGGACATCATTTTTTCCTGTAGAGCAGCTCTTTGAAAATAAGACTTTCCTGGTTAAGCAAAAACCATAGTTTGCTATTTTATTTATTTATTTATTTATTTATTTATTTTGGAATTCTTATATGCCGCCCAACTCCCTAAGGACTCAGGGCGGCGTACATCAGTGAAAAATACAAGAACAACCAAAATCTAAAATAGTAATTAAAACAATATAAAAATTAAAACACAATATAAGAAATCAACAACCATTCAACATCATACATACTTGGGGGGTGAGCTCGAGTGAATTAAGCTCTACCCGAGCTATGTGATATGTGCTCCCTATAATAAATTATACAAAGCCACTTGAAGAATAATCTAGAAGCCTTTTCATTTGTATCCAGTGCTCCTGTTCGATGAAGGTTGCAGGTCTACTGTCTGCATATGGTCTGAAGAAGGCAACCTGAAGAAGGCAGTCGATGTGATGTGCTGATGCCTGGACGATGTGAGGGTCTGGATGGGAGTTAGCAGGCTCAAGCTCAACCCTGACAAGACCGAGTGGCTGTGGATATTGCCTCCCAAGAACTATGTCGACTGTCCCTCCTTGGTTCTTGGGGGAGAGAAATTAACTCCCTCAGAACGAGTTCGCAATTTGGGTGTTCTCCTAGATCTGTGATGGCGAACCTATGGCACTCGTGCCATAAGTGGCACATGGAGCCATATCGGTGGGCACGCGAGCTCAGATCCGGCATGCATACATGCACCGGCCAGCTGATTTTCGGGCCTTCTGGGCCCGTTGGGAGTTGGGAAACGGTGTGTTTTCAGCCTCCAAAGGGGGTGGGGAAGGCCATTTTCGCCCTCCCCAGGCTCCTAGAAAGGCTCTGGAGCTTGGGGAGAGCAAAAAAACGGGCCTTCCGGTTCAACCGGAACTTGGCAAATGGGCCATTTTCTGCCTCCGGAGGGCCTCCAGGGGGTGGGGGGTGGGAAAGGCCGTTTTTGCCCACCCCAGGCTCATAGAAAGGCTCTGAAGTCTGGGGAGAGTGAAAAACAGGCATGCCATTGCATGCTGGGAGGGGGGGGGGTCACGCGTGCATGAGCGGGGGGCACATGGAATTATGGGTGTGGGCACGCATGTGACCCCCCCACGACCCCCCTTTTTGGCACACGAACCAAAAAAGGTTTGCCATCACTGTCCTAGATCCATAGCTAAAATTGGATCAACATCTGTCAGCTGTGGCTAGGGGGACATTTGCATAGGTTCACCTGGTGCACCAATTGCGACCCTTCTTCGACCAGGAGGCTCTGCTCACGGTCACTCATGCTCTTATCACCTCACGGCTTGACTATTGTAATGCGCTCTACATGGGACTACCCTTGAAGAGTGTTCGGAGACTTCAGTTGGTGCAAAATGTAGCTGTGCAAGCTGTGGTGGGGGCACCAAGATACACCCACATAACATCAATTTTCTGACAGCTGCATTGGTTGCCTATTGTTCTCTGATCACAATTCAAGGTGTTGGTTATTACCTTTAAAGCCCTATATGGCACTGGACCAGGATATCTTCGGGACTGCCTGCTACCATATACCTCCCAATGACCACTAAGATCCCACAGGGTTGGTCTCCTTCGGGTCCTGTCAGCCAAACAATGTCGGTTGGCGGGACCACGAGGGAGACCCTTCTCTGTGATGGCCCCGACTCTTTGGAACCAACTACTGCCGGAGATCCGGACCATCCCCACCTTGTTGGCCTTCCGCAAAGCCACTAAGACCTGGCTCTTCCGACAGGCTTGGGGATAGGGACCGCTCAGAATGATTTAATGATTTACAAGGGATTTTTTCACCCCTTGTATGTTGTATTGAGAGAATTATTTTAATTTTTATATGTATTTTTAATATTTTTATTGATTTTTTACTGATTTGTTCATTTTCATGTTCACTCACTGTTGTAAGCCACCCAGAGTCCCTCGGGAGTTGGGTGGCATATAAATTTGAATAAATAAATAAATAAATAAATAAATAAATAAATAAATAAATAAATAAATAAATAAATAAATAAATAAATAAATAAATAAATAAATAAATAAATAAATAAATAATAAACCAGTGAAGACTACTTTCTAATGGATCAGCAATTTTTCTGGATTTGCTTTCCTGCCTGAAATAAAAATTCAAATAAGTTCCTAGTTTCAAAAAGAGTCCTAATCTTGATTAGCTGCGAAAGGGTTCTTAAAAAAAATTAGGTGTAAAACTATATATTCTTCACTTTTGTGAAAAGCCAGGTATCTTTTGGAAGATTATGCCTCATCCTTTTCCAAAAGCCTAAGTTTCTCATTTCTTCCATCTCAACAGTTTAATTTTCTGCTAAAGTATAAAATGAGTAAAAAAGTAATTTGACATTCTACTGAGAAGTCAGAAGAATTTAGGACTAAACTTGACACTCTATTTGGATGTTTCTTACCACCAGTGACAATAACTTACATTGTGCTTTCTTTAGCCCAGGTAGCTTAGAAAAAAAAGTGCTTGGATTTCTGGCATTTTATCAATAGAGGGCACTTGAAGGTTTCTAAATAGATTACTGCAACAGGATTTCAGAAATGCAAAATTTCAGTAATGTAGAATCACACCCCAGCTAATAGCATTTGCAGGCAAACAAGCAAATACACACCTTTAAGAAGAAAATCCATTGTTAACTGAGGTGAGAAAAAGCACTTTACGCAGAAAATACACAAGGAGCCCAGCCTTCCCTAAGCCAGATATTCCAGACAGTATGGTCATAGCTGGTAGAGGTTAGATTGGAGAAGGCTGATCCATACAAGTAGAACAGTTTGGGGAAAGTACATTTAACTTTTTGGATGATACATTTGCAAATATATTTTATTTTGCTCTTGTAGCAATAGATTTACGAAAATAGTATTTTCTTAAGCGTTCATCAGATTTTCTAGCCGACTGACGTCTTCAAGTGTAACTTTAAGAAAAACTTGATCTGCAGCAATTAACAGGTGAAAATGTTGCCTCTCAGTTTCAGAATAACTTCATTGTTGATTGTTGCAGATTTAAACCTGATGATCAAAAGTTGATTTGTATCTCCTGCTTGGATGGAGGATAGCTTACTAACCATTTCTTAAGAACAGAAAGATGCCCAAAATCACCTTAACCCATCCTGGTTCCATCTATCTATCCATCTATCTTTTTCTTGCTTTTAATCAAAAGTAGCATTTCTTGAATTCAAGCCATGCTAAATACTCCTTCTACTGTTCTTCAGACTTTTGTAGACCTTTGCTGTGATTAGCTTGTTCTGCACCATGATGGGAATGGCCCCTGATGTTCGTCCATAGTATTCGAAGAGGCCCTTGACATCTATCATAGACCTGAGTCGCCTGTGTGCAGGTCCGCAGCTACAGCTCCCAGTGTATCCACACATGCTGCTTTGTCGCTCGCCCATCGCCACAGGACTTTTCACGGGAATTGGGGGGGGGGAATGTCAAGACTTGCGCTTGAATTGGATTAAAGTGAGGGAGAGGTGCGCATAGTCAGCCTCGCTCTCTCTTCCCAGATTCCATCTTGCTCCAAATAGCAGGACAAGAGTCGAGACAGTTGGAGATGGGCTGGGCACAGTGGTTGACCAGGGCGTCTTTCGTGTCTTGCCGTGCTCTTAGCGTACCACATCGCTTGCAGAGACCACCTTCATTACCGTTGTCCTATTCTAGTAGATGTCATCTGCTCAGTCCGCTGGAATCTGTCTTCACATGCTCAGGATAGACAAGTCCCTATCTCATTGAAGGTCGATGACCCAATGGCTACTCTCAACCTGGTTTGGCCAGCCTGTCGAAGCTGTTGCCCCGGGTGTGGCCACGCACATGCTACAGCTGCTAGGAGCCACAGGTGAGAGCTGAGTGACAGGTGGGGACCAAAGGTAAACGAGCTGCCCTAAAAGCTGCCCTAAAATGAGCTGCTGTAAAAGTACACAACATGCCCCTACACCAGAGGTGCTACCCCTCCCTGAGCACCCCATACCATCATAGTCACTGACAGCTGCCTGGTGTGGCCATTTTATTCTGGATTGGTTGCATCATCTGCAGGAACTGCTTGCTTGCTTTCCTTCTTTCCTTTCTCTCATTAATTTGCTGACAGAGCAATGAAGAACTGGACGTTTAAAAAAAAACCTCCCCAGGTTCAAACAGGTGAAAGGCTACACTTTTTTTAAAGGTTCTATAGTGGAATGGTGAAGCATATCATCTATACTAGGGGTGCACATCTTAGAGATCCAAGGCTATGTCAATCTGGGCCGTGAGCATCACCGGAATAACGAAGGGATAGAGGGGCTCCTCAAGCGAAATGGGGTTGCCATACAATGGGGGCAGAATGGAAGAGAGAGCCCTGCCGGTTGGGAGGACTTGTTTGCCCAAGGATTGACCTCAAGGGAATGTGTGAACATGCATATCAGCTGGAAGCTACGCTACAGAGAAGTGCGACCATCAGCTACAGTGGCGAAGCTGACAGCGGGCATGCAGTTGGAGCAGCGGAGATGCCGCAGCTACTATTCCCAGCATCTGGAAGCAGTGGAAGGGGGAGGGGTGTTCCAACCTGTTAAAATCAGCTATGAGGTGGCAGCGAGTAGCGCTGACTTAAACCATAGCTCACTTTGTGCCAAGTTTCTAGCCTGCATTAAACGCAATTCATGAATTGTTCGACTTGCTGTTTTCTGGTGCCAAGAGCTCGGAATGTGACAGGTATATGTGGTTCCCAAAAAGCTTGGGCACAGCTCCCAGCAATTTTTAAATTGTAATTTTTTATAGGTTAGAAGGATTGAGAATATCAAAGATAACAGAAGAATCACCATATTACCTATATGCAATGTTAATAAAAATTTAAATGTAAGGAAATTATGTTTTGTCTTTGTCCAGCCCAGGATAATTCCAGGTAATGAGTTTCCATCCTATGCATATAACTTTCAAGCCCAAATACAACATTCAGTGCCAAAAACATTGTGCACTTTTCCTTATAACATTAGTTCATCCTAGATTGAACTAAACATCCAGAGATCTTTGAAGCATTAACCATGTAGTTAGAATGGAGGTTTAGTTGTAAAATCAGTTTTGAGCTGTGTGAACCTAATCCATTGATTGGGAGAGTAATAACATTATTATTCAGCTATCAATTAAAATAATATGCCATTGATATAAATGCATCCTTGCAAGGCATTAATAAATGCTGAGGTGGAGTTCTATCACTGGATTGAGATGTAGGTGACGAAGAAGACCTTGATGGAAGAGCAAGCTGGAACAGGACCTAGTGAACTGCAGAAATCTTAACAGATTAACAGAGTTGGAAGGGACCTTGCAGGTCATCTAGTCCAACCCCCTGCCCAAGCAGGAGACCCTACATCTGCCTCTACCTAGGATTGAACTCACAACCTCCTGATTGTGAGGTGACAGCTCTACCTCTGGGCCACAGCAGTCCACTTAGGGGACACTGGGTGACTTTGAACTAGTTACAGTCACATATCCCACATTCCCTCAAGTACTGTGGTGGAAAGTGCAATGAAGAGAAATCTCATGTCACTGCTTTAAATTCTCAGAGGAAAATTGGGGGATGTTGAAGTAACATAAATAATAACAGAGAAGAAGAGGCTTAGCTACAAGAGGGCTATTTATTTACTCAGTTGGTAGAAAACTTCACCAGCTGCTGCCTTCTAGATTTGTTGGCATGACAGTTCCTGGACCTCTTTTCCAAGGTGCCTGACAAACCAGGATGGCACCAGGCTGGGCACAGTTCTTGTGTAATCTCATTGTTCAGCACTGTGTGACTGTTATTGCTTGGTCCCCATCCCTCCCCACCAAATGATGGATTAAAAACAAGGAGCTACCAGCTGTGGTAGCACTATCTCTGCACTATTTATTTGTCATATTGCTGGACTATGTTACCAATTGTTGGTAAAGAAAAAAGAGTGAATGGGGAGCAGGAACAGCAATGGAGACGAAGAAGGGAAACAGAGAAAGTTCCACAAAGATCAAGTTAATATTAAAAAAGAAGACATCGATTTTTGTTTGCGGGTCAGACATGCATGGATAGCATTCAGAATTTTTAAAAGCATTTTAAGGGCTAGAATCTCTGGTGAAATATTGAGTGAGTTATACAACCTTTTATAGTAAGCTGGACATGATTGACGCGATCTGGCTAGAGGGACAGATTTTAGGCTGTGATCCATTACATATTTCCCCATGACCCTGCACCACAGAACTCAGAGGAATTTTATTCTGAATAAACACAGTTAAACTTCTCTGACTTCTTTGTGAAAATTCCATGTGTATGGATTGAAATCAGTGAGCTTTTGAAATATATTACTTTGACTGAACATACTAAAAGCTTGGTTATTTTGAGAAATGATGGCTCAGAATCTTAACATACCAACATCCTCTAATTCTTAGAAAAAGAAAAAAAAAGCCCAGGTTGCAAAAATGATCTTGGATTTTACTTTTCTGTATAAACCAGCTGGGATTAATGGGAGTTGCCTGAAAGCATGGCCCAGCTCTTGCACCATTTCTACTTATTTGACCAATTTTTATACCTTGCATGTACCACCATATAAGCCACACATTTTAAAATTTTTGGTGACCTTTATAACATCCCCCCCCCCCCTGCATGTTTATTAGGAAGCTTGCAGACTGAAGTGCTCAAAACTACAATGTTAGAAGTATTTTATTTGTAATCTATATTTAAAACACCCCAAAGTAAGTAATATCAAGTTTGATGTAAGAGAAAAAGTTGGGTTGACAGACTGATAAAGCATTAATGAGATTTTGGTTTATGACGGATGTAAATAGATCTCTCTAATCCTATCCTTTCAGGTCTTTGTCTGCCAATGAGTGTTAATAATTAGTGGTTTAAAACCCCTTTTTCTGACTTATAAAACTGTACTCTTTATACACCCATAACTTTTCCCCCACCCCATGTTTTCTCAAAGAACCAGCCTTCCTGACAGCCAGCCTTTGTTCTTGTATTTATAAATAATTTATAACACAGAACTACATTTTCTTAGTCCTAAAAAAAATAAACTAATGGATGAACATAAAATATTGCCAGCAGCAACTCTACCTCCAAGCATGAAGGTAAAGAATCTTAGACTTAACAAATGAAGAGGAGAGGAAATAAAAGCCACATTGAAACCCTGGTATGACTATGAATGCTGATTTGTGTTTGAGGGTCTACCTCTGAAGCTGGAGGTAATCCAGGGATAGGGAACCCAATGTAGCTAGTGTTGAGAGAGGTGAGCAACGTCTGGATGCCCACAGCCTTCTGCTACTAAGGAATCAACATAGAGAGATCCATTCTGGATCTTTAGGTCCCACAGAATGGGTCTTCTCCAGGTCCCGTCAGCCAAACAATGCCGACTGGTGGGGCATAGGGGGGGGCTTTTCTGTAGGGGCCCCCGCTCTCTGGAACCAACTTCCTCCAGAGATCCGAATCATCCCCACCTTGCTGGCCTTCAGAAAAGCCATTAAGACATGGCTCTTCTTGCAGGCGGGATGAGTTTGAGACAATTTTATATCTGATGTCTCCCCCATGTATGTATGGTGTGTATTTATATATTTTTAACTGTTTTTAAACTGTTTTTAATGATTTGTTTGGAGTTTTTTATAAAATGTTGTATGCCGCCCTGAGTCCTGAGGGAGTAGGGCGGCATAGAAAAACTACCAAATAAAATAAATAAATAACTACATTTAACTCTGGTCTTGTAATATGTTTATGTGGGTAAATGGGTGGTGACTAACTTCAAGGGGGTACATTTAGACTAAAATGGACCCAGTATATGTTGTAGCACAGTCAGTTTTTGCCTACTTAGTAGGTCCGTGCCCAACTTAAACATGATTTATAAACGATTTAGGCCTCATGAATACGAACACAGCACTTCCATTCTTTTAGACCAGCCCTTTTTCAGGTTTCCACTAGAGGTAGAAAAACCATTGCTGCTGCTTTAAAGAGTTGTTTAATTCAAGTTAATCAGTTATCTTTCATTCAATTAAGTGCTAGGCAATTCCTGGAGAAATTGGACGGAGGCTGCATATTACAAAAAGAGTGGTTTTCAACCCAATGGGACCCAAACTGATAGGATGAATGTTATTTTAGGTTAAAAAGGTAAGGCAAACAGCATTTTCATTGAAAGTGTTCAAAATGGTCTTAAATAACTTTTTTTCAGTGTTAATGCTCAATGGCATGTAATGTAGGCTTGACAAGTTCTTGACAAAAAAACTTGTCAATTCTTTATTTTAGCTGTTACATTTTTTGCACTGGAGCACCAATACTTTTTTTATTGGCTACCATATTTTTCGGAGTATAAGACGCACCGGAGTATAAGACGCACCTTAGTTTTTGGGGAGGAAAATAGGGGAAAACAATCTGCCTACCAGGTATTCATCTGGCTAGCATCCTTAGTCTGGTCAGCTTCAGCTCATTATTTTATCCCCTGGTTAGGACTTAAAAAAACCTTCTTCTGAGAGAGTAACAATGAAAGAACCTGCAAGCCAGTAAGAGCTGGGAAGATCGTTAGCACCTGGTTAGGGCTAGAAAAAAACTTATTCGGAGCAGCTTCAGCACATTATTTTATCTCCTGGTTAGGACTTAAAAAAACCTTCTTCTGAGAGAATAACAATGAAAGAACCTGCAAGCCAGTAAGAGCTGGGAAGATCGTTAGCACCTGGTTAGGGCTAGAAAAAAACTTATTCGGAGCAAGTAGAGCAATGAAAAAAAAATTCTGCAAAGACTTAGGGCTGGAAAAACATTCTTTGGAGAGAGTAACAATGAAAAAGCCTGCAAGGTAAGAGCTGGGAAGATCTGTTAGCACCTAGTTAGGGCTGGGAAAAAAAAGCTACATTCGAAGTATAAGACGCACCCAAATTTTCAGCCACTTTTAGGGAGGAGAAAGGTGCGTCTTATACTCCGAAAAATACGGGTAGGTAGAAATGGGACATTTGCAGGGTTACATGAATTATTTCCTGACTTAATATAGAGTAAGTATATAATAATGCCTCTGAAAATGAATATACAAATAACATGTTTTCCTCCAAGTTCTCTTTGCGTCTTGTGATAAAAGAGTAAATAATGAAAAAAATTAATGTCACAACATAGAAAGGCAAATTGTTTTGCTACTGCTTCAAAATGCTCTAATTTAAATGACCTATATTAAGACTTAAACACTTTACACCTGGGGCGTGGCCCACTACCGGGCCTTGTGCCTTTCACAACCGGGCCGTGGAAGTGGTGGGTGAGCACGCATGTGCGTGCATCCCCCTAGCACAAACAGTGGGCGGCTGTGGGTGTGCGCACAGCCGCCCACTGTTTGGTTCCATTTGCATGCTCCATTTGCACAAGCGGCGTGTGCATGTGTGCTTTCCCACCACACACACAAAACCATCCCCTCTCCCCCTCCCATCAAAAAGGTTGGGAACTCTGCTTTAGAGTACCCAGCATATATAATTAACTTTTATAATTCATTTGTTCCAGTGTCTGATGGCTGTATGAGGGCCACAACTGATAGCATAATAGCACAAAAGGGGCAGGATTGCATTATAAATGGATAAATTTAGTAAATTCCATTTTTATTGAGTTTATTAGTTGAATGTTGATTGATGATGATGATGATGTTCATCCATCGTATTCGAAGAGGACCTTGACATTTATAATTGGGGGGGATGTCAAGACTTGCGCGTGAATTGGATTAAAGTGAGGGAGAGATGCGCATAGTCAGCCTCACTCTCTCTTCCCAGATTCCATCTTGCTCCAAATAGCAGGACAAGAGTCGAGACAGTTGGAGATGGGCTGGGTGCAGTGGTTGACCAGGGTGTCTTTTGTGTATTGCTGTGCTCTTAGTGTACCACATCGCTTGCAGAGACCGCCTTCATGACCGTTGTCCTATTCTAGTAGATTTCATCCGCTCAGTCTGCCGGAATCTGTCTTCACATGCTCGGGATAGACAAGTCCCTATCTCACTGAAGGTCGATGACCCAACGGCTACTCTCAACCTGGTTTGACCAGCCTGTCGAGGCTGTTGCCTGGGGTGTAGCCGCTGAGCATGCTACAGCTGCTAGGAGCCACAGGTGAGAGCTGAGTGACAAGTGGGGACCAAAGGTAAAGGAGCTGCCCTAAAAGCTGCCCTAAAATGAGCTGCTGTAAAAGTACATGACATGCCCCTACACCAGAGGTGCTACCCCTCCCTGAGCACCCCATACACAGTTGAATGTTAAAGCTGTATTAAACTCATTTTAGGACACATCCGCACTTTTTACATATTTCTACTATTGTACTTTTTCAACCGCTCTGAATTTTAAATATGCATTCAGACAAGACCCAGAAGTGGCAGGTAAGTGGGTCAGGCCTTTGAGTTTCAGGCATCCTACTCCTGATTTAGATACATTTTCCACCTCTGTGATCCCATTTTCACTCAATATCATATCAAGGAAATGTATTATAGTATATTAGATTAAGTTACCAGCAGATAATGTGAAGCTAACTGAAAAGCACCAAGTTGGGGATTTTGATTCAGATTGTCATTTTAGTGATGTGAAATAGCTTTGGAGGGGGGAGGGTGAAATGTCACATTTGTATGGTTTATTATACAGTATATAAAAAGTTCCAGGACATAAATATTTTGCTGCATATTAGAGAGAGCAAAGCATTTTAATGACTATCAGCCTCATCATCGACAAAAGTTAAGTTGGAATATGTTTCTATTGCCATGCCAGAGTGTGTAGTCCTGCGAAAAGTGTAATATAGCTTGCCTAGTCATGCATATCTGGAGTTTTCAAATGTTACATATTAAATGCGTTAGATCAATCAATCAATCAATCAATCAGAATAGAGCTGGAAGGGACCTTGGAGGTTGTCTAGTCCAACCCCATGCTTAAGCAGGAGATCTTATACCATTTCAGACAGGTGACTGTCCAGTCTCCTCTTAAAAACCTCCAGTGATGAAGCACACACAAGTTCTGGCAAGCTGTTCCACTGGTTAATTGTTTTCACTATTAGGAAATTTCTCCTTAATTCTAGAGGTTGCTTCTCTCCTTAATTAGTTTCCATCCATTGTTTCTTGTGTTGCCTTATGGTGCTTTGGAAAATAACTTGACCCCCCTCATCTTTGTGGCAGTCCCTCAAACACTAGGATACTGCTATCATGTCACCCCTAGTGACATGATAGCAGTATTCCAGTATTTGAGGGGCTGCCACAAATTTTGCTACATCAATTTGCTCCCTTTTCAAAAGTTCCATATTGTTCTAATCTAAAAATTATTCTATCTGAAAATGCAACAGTAGGAAATGTCAGCAGGCAAAAATGTATGGATAGGTTTTTATCTTGTGGCACATCGTAAGAAAAGGCAGGGTGATGAGGTCATATGCCTAATGTGAGGCCTACGTGTGCTTCTCCTTGGCAGTTTGCATCATACACTGCTGCTTGTAACAAAGTTTCTGAGTTAATATGCAAGAATCAAGAATAGACTATGAAAGCTTCCTTTTTGCTGAATGTATAAATCCGAAGCCCTTATGATTTGGTATTAATTAAAATAATGTATTTGCTTTCTTTCAACATCTATGTCAGACTTGCTAAAAACTGAGTGCTAAATCTTCATTAGAGGTTTTCTGTATTAAAATATTTCTGTGAAATATTCTACTTGTTGCTGTCATTATTAAGAGAGGAAAATGTTACTCATATTGACAATGTAAGCTCAGTGTTCCCAAACCTTGGTTACATTAAGATCGTAATTACAGATAAGTAATCTCACAAGTGACATGCTGAAGGAATTATTACTAAGTGGAATCCTGTCTGTAATTAAATTATAAATTGATTTAAATGCCAAGCGTGTAAGAATGGCAAACTTCAAGCAGGTGGATTCCTTAGCTGAGATCTGAACACAGACCTTTCCGTCTGAGACCAGGTAAAATAGCCAGTGAAGAAACAAAATGCCATCTTTAATGTTAGTAGACCAAGGAGATCTAACATGCGGAGCACAATTCACACAGCCACTTCTTACAGCAAGCAAAAAGTCACCAGTTTAGGTTCTTTGAATGGTATGATGATTTTAGAGGAAGATTCATCTAGCAAGAGAACAGAAAACAGAGCATTCTCCTTGACACTATCAATGATAGTCACAAAGCAGTGGTCTTGTGGCTGTTCTCATAGCTGTAGTATCTACCCAATTAGAAATAACAATAAAAGTGTAATGAGATTGGTCTGAGGTGGTCCCCAAAACTTCCTTCCCACAATGACAACAATCAGCATCTATCAAGCAGTTGTCAGGACTGAGAGGGATCATAAACCTGCCTACATATGAAGAAGCAATCAGATATTATAATTATGTTTTGTTAGGGGATTCTCCCATCTCTTGGCAAAGGCAACTCAGGAGCCGCCTCCTTGGTGTTTCTATAACGAAAGGCCACACGGTGGTGGTGTGGTGTCATTTTTGCTCCCATGTAGCACAGCAGCAGCAATAACAACAACAACAGAAAAAAGGGGTTTTGTTTAATGAGCTTGAACTCACAAGCCTGCTCATCTAGTGAACTGTGACTTTTCAAATACCAACCTATTAATGTCAAAGGCAATACTGAAGGGAACAGTTCTGTTTGATTTAAAAAATACAGACAATGTGAAGTCTTCTATGCTTTAATATCTATCACCTATGGGGCTCCATTCATGCCTAATGCTTTATTCAAGCTAAGACCGAGTTTTTTATATATCAGATTAATACATATCTACGGCTTTGCACCTTTCTATTTTGATTTTTTTATTATCGGGGCTCAGTGGGGCCATTCCCATTCCCTTACTAGAGCATCTGCAAGCAGGTGGATTAGAGATAACTCTCATTGTGCTTTGTTTTCTCCTGACACTGTCATTAATCATTCCTTAAGCCACACTTCAACTTATAGTAATCAGGACTGGCTGTTCCTGAGCCGCACAAGAATTGCCTTTCACAGTGTAATGTGAAATTGGAAGCGAACGGCTGAAGCCAGACGCTTCTTCTGCGTTCCCCATCTATCTCATCATTTAGGTATTTATCCATCTCTAGCTTGTATTGGGAGCATCTCTCAGCTTCCCATGAGGACGGGATTGCAACAGAGGATCAGATTTGTTACCTAGGCTTTGGGCTTTGATTGTCCTCTTATAAATTCAGGATTAAAGTGAAATTTCCCACAGGGCTATGCAGGATTTGCTATCATTTAACTGTTTAACCTGGCTGTTTGTGAATGAGAATCTTGTGGTCAACTGTTCCATAGAGAATATTATGGTAAGCCAGCTCTGAATGGCAGACATTGTGAGTAAATTCCTATAAAGACTGCTGCAGTTGATTCCAATTAACTTCCTGCTTTATATCCATTGTTTTCTTGTACATGGGGATCTTATAATAAAAGAATTGCTCCTCTCCCCTTGCCCCTTACGAAATATAGATGTCAGCCTCATGCAGACATCCAAATGTTATAACAAGGATTTTCCTCCTCCTTGTTGCTGCTGTTTTACTCATATCTTATGCAGGCAATCAAAACTCTCATTCCTATTCTCTAAGATAATATCTCTTAGTATTATGTGCAGGAAATATAAATGTAAATCATAGCTAAAATGTAAATGAATTATACTTGATGTATTAATAAAGATTAATATGGAGAGCTGGAAAGAAGTCTGTTAAAAATATCAACACAAAAATCCTCATGAAGATGCGTATTAGGTTTGCACAAAAATACTTAAAATGCTGAGTTTCTTAAGAAATGAATTCAGTGGTTGGGTAGGATTAATTCCAACCTGTCTTTTAATTTCAGTTTCAAAATCAATTAAGGAGAAAATAGATCACATTGCCCTCCGTCCAATATGAAGAAATTGTGTGCTCTGGCACAGGAAATTCTGGTATCATAGGGACATGTTTCTCAATGGCATAGAAAATGCTGCTTATTTTGTCTGCTTCTTCAAGGAAAAAAAAAAAAGAAGTACATAATTTAACCAAACATTGTAACTCACAGTCAAATCAATTTCTTTAGAGGATGAATCACTTAAACCCCCTTCTATGAAATTGGTGCTAGTGCTTGAAAGTTTGTGCATTGCTCCTCTTTATTTCCAAGAGAAGAAAACTTCAGAAAAGCAGTAAAAATATGGCTTTGTCGACAGGCCTGGGGCCAATGAGTTTAATACAACACCGATCACTCTTGGCCCCATGAATGATTTATTGTATGGGTTTTTACATTGTGGTTTTTAATGTTTTTAAATGTTTTAATATTTATTGCTTTTAATGCTTTTTATATTTGTTGTTGCATGTGAATTTTTACTGTTGTGAGCCGCCCAGAGTCTCTGTGGACTGGGCGGCATACAAATGCAACTAATAAATAAATAAATAAATAAAACTATGGTCACATTTTCCCTAAAATTCTCTCTGCTTCTTTCTGAGTGGAGTGTGAGCAAAATGGTGTGTTTTCATGCCTTTCAGAAAGAGACTTGGGGAGAAAGAAAATGAAAATTTAAGTCACTGTTAAAATGGATGTTTCAAATAGAAGAATAATTGTCTAATGCTTTTTAAAACCTTTTCAAAACAAAAAAAAAATCTGTAGTTTTGGAAGATTTGTTTTTCAATTTAGTTGTTACTGTTTTGAAAACAAGTGTTTGACTGTGTTACTGAACTGGGGAAAACATATGTTCTTGTGGTGGATTACTCACATTCTGCCCTATAGTCTTAGTTGAATAACAGGAAACTTGAGAGTCCTCGTTTTTATTTTAATGTGAAATAACCTCAACATTCAGATGAGTAAAATTTCAGACTGTAACTACTGTTTCTGAAGCAACCTCTGTTCCCATTGTTTCACTGTGAAATCATTTCCTCTGGAGATAATTAGAGTTGCTTCATTTATTACATTAAATGATTAGCGTGCACTTGAAATAATTTGGTATATTTTCCTTTATTGCTGATGACTCTTAAATAGGGGCCTACTACACCCTTAACAGATAAATTAAGGCTGGTTTGGATCATTCTAGTTGTCTGCGGGCAAATGAGAGATTTTCTGTGTAAATATAACCAGGTGTGTTGAGAACTGTACGTTTGTCTTAAAAGCCTCTTATGCATTTCAACATCCCACCTGGTTCAACAAAGACGGCAATAAGGTTGGGTGGGTGATGGAAAAACAAGTCCTTTAAATGACAACAGTTTCTCTGATGGTCTTCGTGTTGAAGCTGATGTATAAAAAAAAACAGCAGACAGCTGCCTTAATGAAGCACTTCTCTGAAAGATTACTATGGAGCATTGGTCTGAATGGGATGAGACTACTTCAGAATGAAGGATCAATCCTTGACCACTGTGTTAAACTACATAGTTGTGAAATGTCTGTACTGCGATTTGGCTTTGAGATCATCTCTTCACATTTTTACAGCAGATATAATATGAGAAGCAAGAGTATAATTCTTACCACCAGTCATCTATTGATTGATCTATGTGGAACAGTAGAAATGTTCAGTTGTTCTCAGCTAAACAGGGATATGTGTTAAAATGATCTGGGAAAACTAACAATCCATATGATTTCATGGCTGTTCCTAGCTTAGTTGTTTATTTATTTTTGACTTTGTTTTATCTAGGTAGTAATCTCATTCAGATTAAAGTATTAGATTTGATTCCTAGCAGTATTGCACTGCATTACTTTAGTAGAGATCCAATTACACTTGCTCATAATATATTTAATACTAAGAAACTCCTCATACTATTATGAATCTTCTAAAAAGCCAAAAGTGTGATCCTCTTGCATTTTTTTATTTGTAATGGCAGAAACATTTTTTTTCTCATAAAAGAGTGCACCCATGGCTGAAGATTATGTATGGCTTACCATTTATTGTTTATAATTTTCATTAAAAGTTTTAAGAATAATAAGTACAAACTGAAACGGAACAGAAAAAGTAGAAAACATAGAAATAACAGAAAAGGGTAAAAGGGCAACAAGAAAAAAAAATAGAAATAAAGAGCAAATACAGAAAGGCATAAAGAAATGGCTTCACAGCAGTTATAAGTATAATTATATTTTAACCTCTCTAAAGTTACATCATAACTCTATTCTTTCTATAATCTATCCTGTATATACCAAAATCATAAATCACAATATCATTTTTTTTCCATTTTTATACATAAAGTCCATAAAGGGTTTCCAGTTACCAATAAATGTAAGCAGTGTCTTTTCTGTAATCAAAGAATATGCTTTCTGTAATCAAAGCATATTATAACCAAAATTCTTAGCCTACTTTATCATACACTCTTTAATCTGTTCCTCCTCTGTTTCCAATTTCAACAAAAGTTTATACATTTTAGCAATTACATGTTCATCATTGGTGCACAATTATACTTCAAATTCTGTCTTACTTTGCTCTAAGTCTTTTCATACATTTTGAATCCTTCTGACAACTGTAAATGGGAAAACCATTGACAACTATATCCTTCTGCTATTAGTTGCCTTCTCATCATTTCTTCAACCTTACATGTTTATTTAATAAAAATGTGTGACAATGTAGAAAAAAAATAATGGTAATTCCATCTGTCTCCATAAGGTTCATAAATCCCATTAGCATAGGTGTGGGCAATAAATATTGTATACATAAATGCACAGAAGAAAACAGTGAATTAAATGAAATAGATGGCTAAACTAAATACTGAAGACAAACAAGCAATCAGTGTAACTGTACTTTAGGAAAGAAATCCTATCTGCAAAAATATTCTTACTATGAGATACTGACAATATTTCAGTATTTCATCTTACAATAGTAAAAAGCGCAAAAATATTAATGAGATCTCTTAAATAGCATTTTGATAGGTATATTTATTTTAAAGTTTAAAATGTAATCCCTGTGCCTATGTGCAACTGGAGATAAATCCAAGTCATAAACTATGTACTGATATGGCTTATTTCTGAACAAGTCAGAGATTGTATAAATTGCTATGCGTAATTCTCACCAAGTCCTACAGATTAGCAGGTCACCCAGTCTTCAGAAATCTATCATGTTAGTCAATACGATCTGGAAGAAATGCTTTGGACCTTACATGATTGCTGTTCCCTTTCTGGAAACCAGGCTTCTGTGCTTGAGAAAGAAATGATTAAGATTAATTTATTTTTATTTTTATTTATTTATTTGTCAAAACGTGTACAAGATAACAGGTATGGTATAAACATAAACAAAAGCAAAGTAGCTATAGGTAAATTTGGACAATAGGACAGTAGGACAGGAATGGTAGGCACGATGGTGCGCTTATGCATGCCCCTTACAGACCTCTTAGGAATGGGGTGAAGTCGACTGTAGACAGTCTAAGATTAAAGTTTTTGGGGTTTGGGGAAGAAACCACAGAGTCAGGTAGTGCATTCCAGGCATTGATCATTCTGTTGCTGAAGTTGTATTTTCTGCAGTCGAGTTTCGAGTGGTTTACATTGAGTTTGACTCTATTGTGAGTGTGTGTGTTGTTTGCTGTTGAAGCTGAAGTATTCATTGACAGGTAGGACGTTGTGGCAGATGATTTTATGAACTACATTTAGATCAGATCGAAGGCGACGTAGCTCTAAGTTATCTAAGCCCAAAATTTCAAGTCTGGTGGAATAAGGTATTCTGTTGAGAGCAGAGGAGTGGAGGACTCTTCTTGTGAAATATTTCTGGACTCTCTCAATTGTATTAATGTCCGATATGCAGTGCGGGTTCCAAACAGGTGAGCTGTATTCGAGGATTATATATAATTATATATTATTATTAATAATTATTATTATAAATAATGAATTTAGGTATTTACTCTAGACTCTAGTTTTTAACTTCTTATTATGGAACAGCTTGTACCACAGTAAGCAAGTTCAGACAAGTACTGAAAGGACAGTCTGCTCTTCTCATCCCAAAGGGCACTATTATGGCTGACTTATTACGGGGAAGATCATGGCCAAGAATGTAGGGATCAAATCCCTTTTCCTTAAAATCACAGTAGGGGGCCACACGTAGGAGCCATACTGTAATCACTATGTATACGATAAATGCGTTTTTTTCCTCTTAAAAACTTCCTTGAGCAACTTAAAAAACAGTGTACGTCATTAGAACTATCGCATGCTATAGACATACAGTATTATACTAAAAAAGTGCTATAATGTTGTTTGTGTGTGACAGGCATTTTCTGCATCACAATGCTGTAATTCTACACGGATGTCACGGCTTAAGTGACATGCTGGCAGCAGATGGGGAGACTAATGCATAAGAGGTTTAAAGCTCTGCTTCTTCCTAAGTTGCAGCGTCTATTTTTAATATATTCATACTATCTTCTTTTAGAGAAAAAGTTATAACAATACCAGTAGTGGTGGTTTGAAAGGATGCAGTGGCTGAACACAATCTCTCTCCAACATTAAAGTAAAAATACCTGGTAGAAAGCAGTTCTATTATTCACAGGAAATCATGCAATATAATGGCTTTTAGCACTCCTTTGTAATAGCTTATTTAAATACTTTGGACTGCAATTGAGATTCCTATTTCATTCAGATATTAAACAAATGCCTTTTGTTGTTATTTTTGTTGTTGTTGCAATTGATCACACATATTTTAAATAGCTTTTTTGATTCAGAAGGACACCAGGCTTATCCTTAAGTCTGCTACCATCAAAAAAAGTTGTGTGCTTTAAAGTAAAATCCACAATACAGGTAGGAAGGACATCTATTTTGAAGTTTTAACTTTAAATTATGAAGTCTGCAAGCTATAATGATAACTAAGCATGCAATATGGGGAAAAATCTTCATAAAGTTATCCAAGGATGCCATGTGTAGGTTTTCAGTAGATTAGCTGTGCAACATACAAGGGAAGTGGTTACATTTAAGAGATTTGCTTCTCAAAGTAAAAGGCATGAGCAGTACAATCTTTTCAAATATGTTCTTGAAGAAGAATTAGGAGAACGGTAGACCAAACTGGAGAATCCTGTTGTGATGTGATGGAACATCTGTGGAGTTGTGCTAGAAACTGGAGAAGTCTTCCCTAACATTCACAAAGGTGGAATATTTAATGTACCGTATTTTTCGGAGTATAAGACGCACCTTTTTACCCCCCAAAAGAGGGTGAAAACTTGGGTGCGTCTTATACACTGAATGTAGCCCCAGCTACCCAGCCACCCCCACCCTTTGGCCTCTGTCTTCCAGCAATTTACCTGCTTGCAACAAAGAGGGAAGAGCCTATAAAGCCAAGCTTCCCGACCTACAGCTGATTTGCCACATGGGAAAATGAAAGTGAAATTAGCTGCAAAGAGGCAAATAGCTGGGAGAGACACGCAGATTTTTATTTTCTGCTGGGTGCAAGGGGGTAAGTGAATAACTATAAATGTCTTTAGAATGTTCAAAGTATTAGACTTATTTTTTAAAGACTGCTTTATTATTGTTCTAGCCAGGGGTCTCAAACCTTGGCAATTTTAAGACTTGTGGACTTCAACTCCCAAAATTCCACAACCAGCTTTGTTAGCTTTGCTGGCTGTGGGATTCTGGGAGTTGAAGTCCACAAGTCTTAAAGTTGCCAAGGTTGGAAACCTCTAGACAACTTAACAAAATAAAGAAGCTTTTTAAAATAAATGCTTGTTCTGAAGCGGTCCAGTGCTGTTGTATCTTCTTTTAAATAATAGAGAATAATATATACTTCCAGAAATTTTAATTAATTTTAACAGCTCTGTACAAGTATAGTCTGAAATGTAACAGTGTCCTGTTTAGTATTAGAATTAAATCCTGACATACCTTGGAGTAGATCTATTTAAATAATTGGGAGGAGTTAGTGTGACTACATTTAAGAAAACTTTCTGGCATAATGTACATTTCTCCAATTCTTTGCTATTTCTATGGGTCAGGCACTCATGCACAGAAATACACAGCAAACAGCAAATTGCTGTTTGCTATTCGGTAAATTGCTTGGAGGCAGAGGCCTTTTTTCCTTGTTTTCCTCCCCCAAAATTAAGGTGCGTCTTATACTCCGGTGCATCTTATATTCCGAAAAATACGGTAAGCACAAGACAAATACTTCATATTGCCTTACTATATAATTTTGGTTCCCTTAATTTAGTCAGTTAGATTTATATGGACATCAAATATAGTAGTTGGTGTTATTACCTGACCAAATCTTTCACTGGTAGTATATCTTGAAGTTTTATTGGATGGTGAAACTGCAACTTTCTCTTTGCCTTGATGCAGGAATCATTTTATTCCTTGATAAAATGATACTTTTATATTTTTACATAAATTAAGGTCAGTTAGTTGACATGTCTCACCTTCCTGGCAAAAATCAAATGGCCTCCATGTTGACTACAGGCTCAGTTAACATTGATTATCAAGAACGGTGACAATATTCTATTGATATTATATAGAATAACATAGTTGGAAGAGACCTTGGAGGTCTTCTAGTCCAACCCCCTGCTTAGGCAGGAAACCCTACACCACTTCAGACAAATGGTTATCCAATCTCTTCTTAAAAACTTCCAGTGTTGGAGCATTCACAACTCTGGAGGCAACTTGTTCCACTGATTAATTGTTCTAACTGTCAGGAAATTTCTTATTCTAGGTTGCTTCTCTTCTTGATTAGTTTCCACCCATTGCTTCTTGTTCTACCCTCAGGTGCTTTGGAGAACAGCCTGATTCCCTCTTCTTTGTGGCAACCCCTGAGATATCGGAACACTGCTGTCATGTCACCCCTAGTCCTTCTTTTCATAAGATTAGACATATCCAGTTCCAGCAACCATTCTTTATATGTTTTATCCTTGAGTCCCCTGATCATCTTTGTTACTTTTCTCTGTACTCTGCACTCTTTCGAGAGTCTCAACATCTTTTTTACATCGTGGCAACCAAAATTGGATGCAGTATTGACCAATATTGATATGGTGGAATATGTTGGACCTAGAAGCCTTTTTATCATGTTCTGGATTAACATGGGAAATGATCAGAATGTAGCTGGAGTCATGGAAATAAATACCTTAGGAAAGTTACATCTCATTTACCCAGATTAATGGAATAACAGGGTTGGAAGAGACCTTGGAAGTCTTGTAGTCCAACCAACTGCTCAGGCAGATTCACTACTAGTGTCCTTTCCCATCTGGTTTTAGGTGATTTAGACACTATACTGTATGTATGTATGTATGTATGTATGTATGTATGTATGTATGTGTGTGTGTGTGTGTGTGTGTGTGTGTGTGTGTGTGTGTGTGTGTGTGTGTGTATGTGTAGGATTTATATATATATATATATATATATATATATATATATATATATATATATATATATATATATATATATATATATATATATATATATATATATATATATATATAGCCAACCTTATAGTATTTTTGTTCTTTTTATACTATTTTCTTCTTTTTACAATTTCCCATTTGATACAATTCATTCTAAATGAAAATAAGTTTCAGTTTCCCTTTGGGGCAGACTTGCCAAGCATTGTGTGTACTCTAAGTATAAATACTATTTTCATCCTATAGGCATTATAAATAATTTTTAAAAGAGAAGTACTGTATGCATTTATTTGTGAATGGAATATTGAAGCCATTCTTCCCATGAGGCATTGCTTATTTTAGAGCCAGCCCATGATAAAGGCACCATTTTTGATCTCCTAGATATTTTATAGCTTTGTAAATCTAAATGGGATTAAAATGCAGAGTCGTTTCGAGCATCATATTTCAAGTGCGAAGGGTGTAGACAATGTAATAGACTTTTCATAAATAAGCATCAAGTATACATATTGTTTCTTTATCAAATACTCAGAAAGTGAATACCTATCATCTTTTAAGATCAAGAACAATGGTTTGAGTGGAGCTAAAGGAAGTACTTTAAGTCAGAATCTTATGAAAATCTTTACAGCTTTCCCTGCTTGTAAATGTAACAGTAGCCTGGTGCTTAACTGGATTATTTACAGTCAACCCTTGGAAGATTATACCTTGTGCTGTTAACAGAGCGGGAGGGAGCAAAGGAAGCTGCTACTGAACAGTGAAAAGGATGGGATATTTATTGTTACACGTATTTTGTTATAATCGTATATCAGACATGCTCAATTCAAGCATAACAATAATGTAATCACATCAAACCTGGATATGTGAAAGGTTCATTCCTCGTGATCCGAACCACTGAAGGTAACTTCAGTCATTTTTTTCACTATTAATTCTGCGAGCATGTCATTTAATCCGGAGCTACCTCATAATTTTGGCATGTTTGTGCATGTATTCTGTGACCACCTCATGCCCTACACAACAATTGTTGGCTATCTTAAGCTCTCACTCTTAAGCATGCGCTTTTTTTAAAAAAGTGACAAATGTTGAAACAATAAGGCCTTTTGTCTAAGAAATTCTCGTTAGGATTGTACAGTAGCTTGCGATAAATCAACGTTTAGAGTTTTCCCACTGAAGCTGAGTTGGAAGAAAATATGCAGTCTTTTTAAGACAAATGAAGTAAATTTATTTTATATTTGGTACTTTTTTTTAAACCCAAAACTATATAGATTGAATGTCCTATGAAAATTGGATAGTGTGGTTGGATATGTTAAAACCCTTTTCAGGCGGGCCAGATTGAGAACAAGGAGAATAAAGGATATTTGGAAGGAGAAAGGCCTGAAGCTATCATTGGATTCTCTTTATATGAATAGAGATGAGTTCTGTGTGCCAGGGAATTCCAATGATTTGGGAACTCTGATACTGTGTGCAATTGGTTTTCTTCTGGATATACAAACAAAATGGCCTTCTTCCATTTGTACTTAGGCAAAGGTAAGATCTTCCCTAGACCCCATCTGATATAGGAGAAGCACAAACAGAGCTGGAGGGGCGGAGTTAAATGCATCATCACTTTAGAGTCCTTGCATTGCCTCAAGAAATTCAAGTCCAGCCCCATCCATGAATTCCATTGACCCTTATCTTGTGTCAGTTTAGTGCTGACTGTTACTTGACCAAATTCTTGTGTATAGGCTTCAAGAAATCATTTATGCTGCAACCTATACAAACCTATATAAATTTTTGTGCTTGACAACGGATACTTCTTAGAAACTGTTAGCATATTTCAAAGAAACACACACAAACACACTAATCTATTGCTAATTTTAGTTCTGATGACCCAAATAGCTAGATCTCCAAGTTGCAAAAAGATTCAAGTGGAATGCCTTGCTACATTGCCAGACCTATACAAATAAAGCCTTATCTATATACACCTTGAATGGATGTTACTTTGTCCCCAAAGTTTTTGAAAGGCTACACTGAAGCTAGGCTTTTAATTAAATGCAAATAAGGGATTCTAAAATGACAGATTGTATCAGGCTGAAGACAGTAGCCAATTTCCGCTTTCCTCAGTTATTATGGTAAGGACCTGGCATAACTTTATCTACTTTGAAGGAATTCTTCCTTACACTGGTTTTAAACAAGCGGAACTTTAACCCCCAGAGGAAAGTCTTCACAGGTAGATTTGAACCAGCACTCTTCTTCCAAATAACAGTGGAGAGAAATAATAACTGAAATAATTTCTAACCATGTACTTTAAAATAGCTGTATTTTTTTAACTTTTAAAATATGTTAGCAAGTTCTTAGGGTATATAACCTGGTACGTTCCTGAAATATACTCAGAGACTTCTTAAAAATTATATTGCTTAATATATACATAAATAAACATACATATTTAAGTAAAATCAGTAGAAGCTGGACTGATATTGCATTGTATATTTTTATGGCACATCAGCTATTTGTAAAATAAATATTTTGAAAGTAAGGTTTATAATTTAGGTAGCATATTTTAGCAGGTTAACATGATTAATAAAGGCCACATATTGCAGTATCACATAAAGCAAAATCTTTAATAGCAATGGCACTTAGACTTATATACACTGTTCCCTCTAAGGTGCGCGGCCGCGCGGCCGCGCACATAATGAGAGAATGCCGCACGGAAGTTTCTAACTTCCGCCTGGCATTTTCTAATGGCAGAGGCTGTGCGCCTGCGTGGCCGCACAGATTAAAAGAGAATGCCGCGCGGCAGTTTCTAACCGCCGCACGCCGTTTTCTGATATTACAGGGAACATTGCTTATATACTGCTTCACAGTGCTCTACAGCTCTTAGCGGTTTACGGAGTCAGCATATTGCACCCAACAATCTGAGTCCTCATTTCACCAACCACAGAAGGATGGAAGGCTGAGTCAACCTTGAGCTGGTAAGAATTGAACTTCTGAACTGCTGGCAATTGGCAGTCAGCAGAATTAGCCTGCAATACTGCATTCTAGCCACCGCGCCACGTGGCTCTTAGAGTGGTTCTTAGCAGTGGTTCTTCTTTATTTAGTTCTGAAATAAAATATTGTTACCATAGGAACCTAAATTAATAGTTCTGATATTTATGGTTTTATGGCCAGGATATCTGGGAGGAAGAGTAAAAAAATTGAAATGGTCATGACTGTGTGATCAAAGCTCCACTTGTTTATATATATATATATATATATATATATATATATATATATATATATATATATATATATATATATGTGTGTGTGTGTGTGTGTGTGTGTGTGTGTGTGTGTGTGTGTGTGTGTGTGTGTGTGTGTGTGTGTGTGTGTGTGTGTGTGTGTGTGTTTTGCATGCATGATGCATGAAAAAAGGCATAAGGCTTCAATTGTGCAGTGTCAGCTGTCATGACACTTGACAAAATGTCATGACATTTTTGACCTGCCTGCCACAGATGGCCCTTCAATGAAGGAAGGTTTGCTCCTTATCTGCTCTACAGTTGTTCACTTCTTTACAATTATTCACTGCAAATGAAGCTAAGGAGGATGAAACTCTTGTGAGTTCTTCTGAGGAGCACAAAATACTTCTCTTTTCAGAATACCAAGGCCCCTGAAGGTGAAGAGGCATCTCCAGGAGGATCAAGGTAGGTCAAACGATGAAAGCAGAGTTGTACCACAGCACTGTTAGTTCTACTCCTTTTTGCCTGTGCTTCAGGGTGTCACACATACAGTATATACAAAATGAGTAAAGTTTGTGGTGCAAGATCACAATGCAAGATCACAAAGAAGAGCCGAGTTGGTGCAGTGGTTAAATGCAGCACTGCAGGCTACTGCTAGTTCAGCAGTTCAGCTGTTCAAATCTCACCGGCTCAAGGTTGACTCAGCCTTCCATCCTTCCGAGGTGGGTAAAATGAGAACCCAGATTGTTGGGGGCAATATGCTGAACTCTGTAAACCGCTTAGAGAGGGCTGTAAAGCACTATGAAGCGGTATATAAATCTAAGTGCTATTGCTATTGCTATTTTTGCCTTTTTGGCCCAAATGCCTCCAATTGAGAGTGACCAAGTTAGCATCAATTTGTCATTTGTTAATATGGTAAAAAGAGAACATCTAGAGAATTTGTACTTTATTGCTGTATTTTTAATTTTTACTGAAATATAAAGGAAATAAAATAATTTTATTCTGGCCTCAGAGGCCATGCATGATTTTCCATGGATATAAATAAGAGGCAATTTTGATAGAGCATACCTTCCTTTTAATAGCATGGAAGTATAATTTTAAAAACAGTCATGAAAATAAGGTTTTAAAATTCTTCTTTGCTCTAAATTTTTCAAATGATTCAGGAGATAAAAGGAGATATTCAAGTGAACTAGTACTGGTATTAAACTGGTGCATCAAAACAACTTGGCAATAACTCCCCAAATACCTTTAAAATATATATTTCATGCCAGTGTCCATTTCTTTAATATTTGTGGTCATAAGAAAGTACACACTATCTTAACCATCAGTATTGTATCTTTTATCCTTAATAGTCGATATATAGTAATGATGATAAGCAATGTAATCTCCCTCAAAATAAGATGGGTAAAGATGGTTACTCCATGGGTACCAATTTGCAGCTTAAAAATTTGAAAGTCATCTACTCAAATAAGAATTTCTCATTCTAAAATATATTTGGCATTTCAGTGGCCTTAAAGATTCACCTCCAATAAGCTAAACAGACAAATGTTAGGAGCTTATTATGAGACTTAGATTTGGTATCTTTTGCATTCAGACTAGAATGGGAATACTGTTTGCTGGGAATACTGGATAGTTCAGATTAGAAATTGGTCCTAATAACTCATATTTGGGCTCGAACTACTGTACATTCCTACCGTTTAGAGTTTTTAAAGGCTAAACTTTATTTTTTTACCAGAGCAGGAACAGCTAATGTTTTCTTCATTTCTTTTTCCATCTACCTCTTTAAGGAAAATGAGATTAGGTTAGAGGCACAGTCTTTTCCAGGTTTCCCACCAACACCTTTCCTTTTGTTTCTATCAGAGTTGAACAAAACAGATGCAAATTGTTGGTTAAATTGTTGGTAAGGTATTCTTTGAGTTGACGTCAACTGCTGGTGACTTCATGGGTTCAATGAAACAGGTTTATTTTTAGCATTGACACAGAAGTGATTTGCTATTGCCTTGTTTTGCAAGGCTCTTTATACTTCGGAGGGCAGTTTACAGCCATGGGATTCTAAATGATCTTCCATCCAAATAATAATCACACCCAACCTCACTTAGCTTCCAAAGTCAAGCAGGTGCTGCCACCTCCATTATAGTATTGATTAAAATGTTTAAACATTGAATTAACTAGAGAGGGATCTAAAACTCTTTCTGGGAAATGCACATGTTTTTGCTCCTCTTTACTGAAATTATAACACAGCTATCCATTTATCTCTGGATTTATTTTTGGTATGTACAAATTATATATATACACACATATACATATACATATACATATACATATATATACACATACATATGTACATACATATATGTGTGTGTGTGTGTGTAATTGTGATGATGAGTGTATGTGTGTGTGTATGTGTGTGTGTATACACACACACACACACACACACACATCATCACAATTACCAACTTGCTAAAGTTTACTAAAATACTAAAATTTAGAGGAAAATGGTTTTCTAAGTATTTGTGAGTTTAGTGCAACATATTGAACAAAGTAGAAAAGGTGTGGAGTAGGTAATGTTTAAAATAATCATCTTGTACAAGAAAATTCTTTATATTGTAATAGAGTTTTTTTAAAAATATATATATATTTGATCATGGGACTTTTTGAAACATTTACCTTAAAGCACACGAGGGCAATGACCACATTTTGGTGTCATTGTCCTGCCTCAATCGGTCATTATGAAAAGGATAGTTAGAGATTTCAGGGTTTTTTTAACTTTAAAAGTTAAAGAAATTTCACCAGTGAACTTGTCAAAAAAGTAAAGGAAAGGACTTTTAATAAATTAAATAAAAGGTAAGCAGCCCAGTGTGTGCTGTCTTAATTTTCATCCTAAACTTACAGATGTCCTGCCTGGCAACAGCATGAAAAGAGAATGGAGGGGTACATTTTCCTATTCAATAATAAGTGATGGAAGTTGCATGGGGTAGAGTCTCTAGGAAATCCACTCTTTCTTTGAAAAAATGTCATTGGTGAAGCAGAAGATTGGCACCACAATGAGCAAAATATAGTGAGGGCTGATACGCGCTGTCAGCTAGAATTTGGGTTAAGACACTGACTTTTGTCTGCACGGTGTCTACTTTCCAAAGAGGATGGAAGATACAAAATTGCAAGTTTCCTTTTCTCTCTCTCTCTCTCTCTCTCTCTCTCTCTCTCTCTCTCTCTCTCTCTCTCTCTCTCTCTCTCTCTCTCTCTCTCTCTCTCTCTCTCTCTCTCTCTCTCTCTCTCTCTCTCTCTCTCTCTCTCTCTCTGCTCTTTCTCTCTCCTTCCGTGTTGCTCCCTCTTGGGTTAATGTGGTCTCTATACAAGTGAATAATGTATAAGAAGATGTTCCCTTGATAATGTCACAATTATTCACTGAGGAGCCCTACACTCAGATATTCACGTCAACACTTAAGATATTATTTTTCTGCTCTGAAATTAAGTGAGTGGCATCAGTGGTCATAAATGAGAGTATTCATCAAAGGCACAGGCCATGGCAGAGGATTAAGTGAATGCTGATGAAGTGCCCAGATTCCCATAACTTGGAATGAGGCTGCATTCAGCATTCCTTTATTATCCATCTGCCACATAACAAAAAGGCTCGTATATTTAATGCAGGTTTGCCCTAGGCCACGTAATAGGATTAGGAATAATTTCTACAAATTTACAAAAACAAATCACATGGGAAGGCTTAGAATTTGCTAATAATTTCTCCGTAGCTGGGAGATCAAAGCGGTGTTAGAGCCGAGAGCCAGGCGGTAGTTTGACCCTGGCTAAGGTTTCTTAATGAAAGGGTTAATCTTCTCAGAGGTGACCATAGAAGAGCAAATAGTGTGACCAAAGGCAGATTCGGGGCTCTAAAGTCTGGCAAGTATGACAGCAAGAAAACATTTACAGAATAACAGTACACAGAATAACAGGGTTTTTTTTTGGCTGGGGAAATCAGAGAAGTTAAACTCACCAGCTTCATTGAAATATGTTTAAACAAGGGAGAGCACATTGAGAACGGTGCTCTAAGTGGGGGATCAAAGCATTAACGAATACTTGCAAAATAAAAGAAATTATGCTACATGCCTGAAACATTTGCTGGTTTCTCCAGGTAGCAGATTTGTTTCCACTTACATGCCTAATGATAATGTTTTTAAAATGTATATAATAATTTGACTCTTAGCAATAGTAGAAATCATAATGAAAAAAACAGCAGCTATTTGAGCATATTTATTTATTCAGCTTTTTTAAAAAAATAGTATTTTCCCCTTACACTTATTGTGGATACATATATACACAAGCTCACAAACACAAACATTAAGGATGGTTCTGCTATATAGAAAGAATGTTTGGGCAAGGGTGATTTTCTTTATTGCATATTGCATTTTTCTGTCTTTTAATTATTATTTTGAAACTACCCTCCCCTGCCACTAAATTGGGGAGGCGACAAGCTTAAACACAGAAAGATGATTGAAACAGCGACTTCAATTTTGTATCATTTGCGGATTTATTGTCATTCGGAAAATAGAGCACGGTAAAACACTACCTTTCTTCTTTGAATAGCACCCGTGTGATCATTCCACCTCCCGGTCTATGACCTGTTCAAACAAGTCTAAACATCTCAACACAGTGTTCCATAGCTTTTTAACCTATTAGGCCACTCATCAAATAAGGGATTAAATATAGAAACCTTCTAATGAAGGTGGTGAATAATTTAGTACAGCTGCACAAAAGCGTTTGCCAGACATCTGAGCATGGGTGAAGATCCTATTTCTAAGCTGCTTGTCTTCCGGGAAGGATTTCCAATCAAATGTCTAGATCAAGTTTGAGATAAACTAGCTTGAACATTTCTTCTTTTGTGCCACTACTTATTTTGATGGGAGGAAAATCAAGGATGAGAAGATCTAAAAGAAACATTCCTCCTTAACTTATATGTTGGTCTCAAATAGTTATTGTACACAATATTCTTTCTATCTTGCCTTTGTGGCTGGATGCTGTAATAAAACAAAGTTTTAAAAAGCATCTGGACGTGGTTGGCATGGAAAGCATGCAGGGTTTCTTAGATAGAATAGAATAGAATAGAATAGAATAGAATAGAATAGAATAGAATAGAATAGAATAGAATAGAATAGCAGAGTTGGAAGGGAGCTTGGAGGGTCCCTTCTTCTAGTCCCCCTGCTCAGGCAGGAAACCCTACACCACTTCAGACAAATGGTTATCCAATCTCTTCTTAAAAACTTCCAGTGTTGGAGCATTTACAACTTCTGGAGGCAAGTTGTTCCACTGATTAATTGTTCTAACTGTCAGGAAATTTCTTATTCTAGGTTGCTTCTCTTCTTGATTAGTTTCCATCCATTGCTTCTTGTCCTTCCCTCAGGTGCTTTGGACTCCCTCTTCTTTGTGGCAACCCCTGAGATATTGGAACACTGCTATCATGTCACCCCTAGTCCTTCTTTTCATTAAACTAGACATACCCAGTTCCTGCAACTGTTCTTCATATGTTTTAGCCTCCAGTCCCCTAATCATCTTTGTTGCTCTTCTCTGCACTCTTTCTAGAGTCTCAACATCTGTTTTACATCATGGTGACCAACAGAATAGAATAGAATAGAATAGAATAGAATAGAATAGCAATAGCACTTAGACTTATATACCGCTTCATAGTGCTTTACAGCTTTCTCTAAGCGGTTTACAGAGTTCAGCATATTGCCCCCAACAATCTGGGTCCTCATTTTACCCACCTCGGAAGGATGGAAGGCTGAGTCAACCTTGAGCCGGTGAGATTTGAACTGCTGAACTGCAGTGCTGCACTTTAACCACTGCACCACCTCGGCTCCTTAGAATAGAATATTCTTTATTGACCAAGTGTGATTGGACAAACAAGGAATTTGTCTCTGATGCATAAGCTCTCAATATATATATACAAACAACAAAGTGATAAATCATGAGATACCAATAGGAGTGGTAATAGGAAAGATGAGAAGGAATTTATTTATTTATTATTTATTTATTTGTGAGATTTATATACTGCCTCACAAGCACTCTCTAAGCGGTTTACACCAGTAAGCAATATATATATATATATATATATATATATATATATATATATATATATATATATATATATATATATATATATATATATATATATATATATATATATATATATATATATATATATATATAATTATATATATATATATATATATATATATATATATATATATATATATATATATATATATATATATATATATATATATAATATATATATATATATATATATATATATATATATATATATATATATATATATATATAATTATATATAGTTATATAATTAACATAATATAATATATATAATTTGATAAATAAAAACACATACCATTTGTGTATGGTGGCCAGTCTGATTGGACTTCCAGGTCCTTGGTATGCTGTTGAAAGATTGCGACCACATGCTCATGTCCCATCCTCAGGATTGCATTGGGTGAGAAACTATAGGATTTCAGTTTCTCATGCAACGCCCTATCCTCAAAGGAAACAAGGTCATCAATTAAAATCAGAGGTGTCAAGCCCTCAGGAAAAAAAAAGTAACGTAACCAATAGGAGAGGATGCTTGTGTAAATACAAGTTTCCATTTTGGTCACGCCAGCCTGATGGTGCAACACGACATTAAGAACAAATGTTAGACCTGAAAGAATTTAGACAGCACTCTAAGGAGGAACTAAATGGTCCCAATTGAGCTGTGAGCTAACCCTATGCCCAGATTGCAACCAAAAATTAGATAAAATTATTTTAGCACATCAGGTATCCTGTAATAGAAAGACTGCTGACTTCTGTAGATTTGGGACAACGTACAGATAGTTCTTGCTTAATGATTGCTCTGTTTAGCAATCCTTCAAAGTTACAAAAGCACTGAAAAAATAACTGTGTGACTAGTCCTCACACTTACAACCATCATCACGATCACATGATTGAGATTCAGGTGTTTGGCATGCAATTATGAACTTTGCAGCATCCTGCTGACACGTGAGCACCAAATGCACACTACACAGTCAGCTTCTGACAGGCAGAGTCAAATGGAGAAGATGGCAATAAAATCATAAGTTGTAGTCATGTGGTGCCTTCATTAATGACCATGGCAGAAGTGAGCTTGTAAATCTGTTGCAGTTACACAATGAGTTATTTAATGACTATGTCACTTAGTGACAGAATTGCCATCCCAATTGTGGTCATTAAGTAAGGACTACCTGTACTTGATATGTGCACTACATTTATTGGTAGCATAAAACACTACTCTTAAACACTTGAAGATTTAATCTGTTCAGAATTATTGAGTTTTAGGTTCTTAGTAAAGCAAATTATTGCATAGTTAATTTTGAGAATTGGAGAAATGTACATTATGGCAGTATATTAATCCCAGAAAGTTTTCTTAAATGTAATCACACTAACTCCTCCCAATTATTTAAATAGATCTACTCCAAACATGACTAAGTCAGGGTTTAACTCAGCTGCCTTATTTTAATACTAATACTTAATACTAATAGTTAATACTAAAACAGGACATTTCAGATTATACTTTTACAGATCTTTAAAATTGATGTGGCTTTCTGGAAGTATTCTCTGCTATTTAAAAGAAGATACAATAGCACTGGGCCTCTTCAGAGCAAGCATTTATTTTAAAAAGCTTCATTTTGTTAAGTTGTCTAGAACAATAATAAAGCAGTCTTTAAAAAATAAGTCTAATAATTTGAACACTCTACAAACATTTAACAAAATAACATATTAACAGAATCTGCCTCTACCTAGGATAGAACTCACAACCTCCTGATTGTGAGGCAAGAGCTCTACCTCTAGGCCACAACAGCCACAGCTTACCTTCTTGCAATTTCAGCAGTCTAACATTGCCAGCAGTTTATCTCCCAGCAATTTGTCTCATTACAGCCACCGTAGTTAGTTTTATTTTACCACCTGGCTTGCAAGCCTCAGTCAGCTGTAGGTTGGGAGGCTGCTAATTAGTTTCTTGTGCAAATCAGGCTCTGCTGCTGTTTGCTGCAAAGAGGTAAATTGTTGGGAGGTAGAGGCCAAAGGGTGGGGGTGGCTGGGTGGTGCTACATTTGGTGTATACGACACACCCAAATTTTCACCCTCTTTTTGAGGGTAAAAAGGTGCGTCTTATACTCCGAAAAATACGGTAGTTGTGTTAAGCTCTGGTAAAGTGAAACTAACCTTTAGATGACTCTAACTGTTAACTCCAATTGTTTTGGAGAAAAACTTAGAACATTCATATTTGGGCGGGCTTTTTCAAGTATTATGATTGGTTAAGGCCCTGTGGGCCCAGAGTATAAATTACAGGGATTTGTCTGCAGTTCCTCAGTTCCAGTTTTCAGTCAATAAATGTTGTTGTATCTATTATGGTCTGTTTCCTGCCTGCTGAAGCCCACTACACAATAGGAGGGATCTCAGAGAAGTTACTTTCCCCCACTTACTTCATAACAAGATACAATCATCAAGAACTCATGAAACTCTAAGTTCCTTGGAAAATGAGTGGGATAAAAATAGGACATGTAAATAACAGAAGCAACACATTTCAAACTAGTTGTAGGGAAAGGCGACTCCATATTCATGCTTTAGCACGCATACATCTATATATTAGGCACACTTGGCAGAATCACACATCCTCACCCATACACTCAAATAAGGAGGAGATAGATGCATTTCTAAAGGGTTGAGGGTGAACAAATTCACAGGAGGGATACAAGAGGAAAAACAGAATGGAAATCGAGGTAAAGATAATGACAGAATGAATATATGACTCTTCCTGTTACAACAGCTTCATACGCCTACAAATCTGGAGCTAAAGTGTAATTTGATTGGCTTTGCAGAAAAGGGAGTTTTAAAGGATTGTAAGAAGTAAAAAAATGGCATTGCGGGTCAGACACACAGATACGAGGTTTTTCTTCTGTTATAGACATTTCCTTTCCCAATAAAGCTGACATGAAAGGAAGTAGTTGGGGCGGGAATGGAGGGAGGGAGAAGGTCAATTCCCTTTGGTTTGGTATAATAGCCTGATGATCCTGAGAAATGCCAAAAAAAAGTAGATTCCTTAACAGGCACTACTTGGCCTGCAGCCCATGTCAACTTGACACTGGCTGCTGTGTATGCTTCCTAGAGATGTGGGCATATTAAATTACAAGCGGCTAAATGGGAACAGTACTGCAAAAGCTAAAAAAAAAGGGGGGGGAGGGCGCTAAGCAATATTTTTTATTTCTGATTCTTTTCTCAGCTATTTAATCCTATATTAAGCAGGTAGTGATTGTTCTCTTTCTCCCCCCCCCAAGTTTTCATTCATACCTTTCATTCACATTCATGCTAAAGCAGCAAGAAGGGAAAACAGATTGCAGATTTTTGCCTGGCGGATTACTTTGCCTCATTGCTTAGCTCAGTGTTTCTCAACCTTGAAAACTTTTAAGATCTGTGGATTTCATCTCCCAGAATTCTGGGAGCTGAAGTCAAAACATTTTCATATTGGGAAGGTTGAGAAACACTGACTTACCTCGAGATACAGTAAGTGCTGAGGACATCTGCTTTTGACTCCCTACTTTCTTTACCTATAGAAATAATATTTTTTTATTTTATCTGTGGTCTCCAGTCTTTGCACCTGGGTTTGGACAATATTATCTCTTCCATGTCTTTAGGATGTTCTGGTGCAGTGTTTCCCAACCTCTGCAACTTTAAGATGTATGGAATTTGAGTGCTGTAGGCTGCCCATCTTAAAATTTCCAAAATTGAGAAACATTGCTCTAGTGGGAATTTGCGGAGGGGGGAGTTATTACCCAGGGTTTTATTACTAAATGCTATTTTTCACTTATTGATCTACACTATACAAACATCCCCCTCCTCCTATACTAGAAATATTGAAATATTATTAAAAGATTTGAAGAGTATATTGTACCCACCGACAAGAGAGATCAGCTTGACCATATTTTTTAAACAAAAAGATCCATTGTTGTTTAATATTGGCCTGCAAAGTTAACCATGATTCAGCAAGACAAGAATGGATCTTTGTTCTGTGGTATCAGACTGCCAGCCGGAGAGTCAAAGATTGCATGACCTGAAAAACCTTGGATACACTCCAAAAGATTATCAAAGGTTTTACCAAGTGGTATGTTTAATTGAGAGACAAAGAGAAAGGATCCAGCATGGATTTATTTAAATAGAGATGAAATAAACACTATGGGATCCAATCTGGGTCAGTCCCCGGGACCAGAGGTTTAGCCTTCCAAATTTTTGGACTCATGCTGGAGCCAAATCCAAAGTTGTGGAACGTCTCTCTCACCGGAATGTGTATATGTGCCTTCATTCGTGAAATAAACACTGTTTTGCCTCAATCCCAGCCACCGATGCTTTAAAGTCTGGCCCCCAGCCAGCCTGGTGTGGCTCTTAGTCTGGAAAGTGTAGCATAGTCCTATAGTAGGGATATGTTAATCCAATCCTTGGAGAGCAATTTCAGTAGGAAAGCTGGGTATCAATACCAAACTGGTTATCCTCTTTTGAAAGGTCCATAGGTACCCAGGATATTCTGTTTATTACCAGACTTTGAATATGTAGTGAACTACCAGCTTTAGCCAATGCCAGGCTATCAAGGTGAGATAGTGCACCCTTGAGGGCAGTAGTGGGTTGTAAATCCCGTCGCTACCGATTCGCTCATGTGCGCACGTGTAATGCTTCTGTGCATGCACAGAAGCGTCCCGGGCGGGTGGGCAGAGCCTCCAACTGCTGCCGCTACTGGTTCGCCGAACTGGGCCGAACCGAAAGCAACCCACCGCTGCTTGAGGGTGAATTCAACAGAAATGCAAAATAGCAATAGCACTTAGACTTACAGTATATAAGTAGTACAGTATTCATAGTGCTTTACAGCACTCTCTAAGCGATGTACAGAGACAGCATATTGCCCCCAACAATCTGGTCCTCATTTTGTGACCTTGAAGGGATGGACGGCTGAGTCAAAACCTTGAGCCAGTCAGGATCGAAGGACACGAACTGCTGGCAGTCAGAAGAATTAGCCTGCAATATTGATTCTAACCACTGTGCCATCGTGGCTCCTAAAATACTAAATTTACGGCTGATTTTCCCAATGGCAGGTAACTGCATTCTTTTGCTTCTCTTGTAATCATTGCAGAGCTGCCTCTGTCATATTTTTAACACTTAGGTGCCAAATTCACATATTTTACCCAAGAGGTACGTTCCTGCTATTTCCAATGTTCTTTTGCACCTTTCCTTCTGTTCAGACAATGTGAGCAGGGACAGATGCCATCCTCCTCATCAACACGTGTGCAACCCAGGAGGTCCAGCGATGGTGGTGGGATAAGGAAAGACCTGCCCTTCGCTCTCTGCTGCTGGGGAGCCTAGCCTGTTGTAACTCAATATTTCCTTCTCACCCACTTCCCTTGTAAAAAAAGCCTAGCAAGATGTCTGTCACTAACACTAAAATAAACATCACCATCTGTTGGTAAAATGACATTATTCCTTCACTCAGGGATGTGACAAGGGGCAAGGCGAGTGAAATAATGGGAAATGAAATCAATTAGACTGAAGGACTTCAGAAAGAAGACTGATAGGAACAACAGCAGGAAAACATATTGGGAGCTTTTTACAATTGAAATGTGAGGCTTAACACTTTGAGCTTGACTCAGGCAGGCAACTTCAACAACAATAAATGTAGAAAAAGAGAACCCATTTTACTTAAACACTTTATCACCTCTGACTCCCAAGGCTATTTTCAGTACCTTAACGCAGAATGACTCTGTTCATATATATTTACAGTGAATAGGGAAGCAGCTGGTTTAGAATATTTTAAATGTCATAATAATTGGGGTGGGGGGAGACAGAGAAAATCTTTGCTTAAGAGCTAAAAGTATAATGTGGCAAGGGGTCGTGGAACTTCACTTCCTTCCCAGATTGTTACCATAGCCATTTGCTTTGCTTTCCTGGCTGGGGTATAAGAAGTGAGATAGACTTTGAGAAATGTTACTGGAACATTGGTGGAAAGAAAGTTATGCAGTCTTTTGTTCTTAAAGCATGTAGGATCCTCCATTTCCACCTTGTCTTTAGTTTGCAATAGGGTGGGTTCTAACTTACCTGCTACTAGTTCACTTCCTCTCGCGCCACGTGGGCGCGCCTCATGGGTGTGCACGCACTTTGCATGCACGCAAATGCGCAGTGGCAAAAAATCCAACAAAATCCAAAAACAAGCCAAAAACAAGATGGCAATGCATGCGCAGTGCCAGAAACTCAGCTTCTGCGCATGCGCAGAAGGAAAAAACGCAGAAAAAAATTCCGGAAAAAAAATTCAAAAAAGATGGCGGCCTCTACAGACCAGCACCGACCAAACCAGTTCCGTGACATCATCGTGACGTCACCAGCGAGTTGCTACTGGTTCAGGCAAACCGGCCCGAACCGTGAGGAACCCACCTCTGGTTTGCAAGCATGTGGCTGGGGTGAAGATAAAAAAAGGATGTTTTTGTAATTATAACTTTGAACCTTAGGATTCTCACTCCATATTCAACTGCAAAAATAATGAATGTTGGTCTCCAGCTATGTCTTGCAATCCTAGCAATTTCCTTGCTCTAGGACTGGGTTGTCTGAAATTGTCAGTATTGACTCCCACCCCCTATCCAAGAGGACAATAAATGGCTAACATTATTATTAGCCATTCACAACAATGTGAAGTCACAGTTGCCAGCTTTGTTGACCTTCATATACATCAAGTTCTTCCCAAGAACCTAGGGCCGTAGTGGCGAACCTATGGCACGCATGCCACAGGTGGCACGTGGAGCCATAGCGGCCGGCACGCGAGGGTTGCCCACCGGCAAACCGGAAGTGCGAAAAAACGTACTTCCGGTTTGCCGGTGAGCTGTTTTTTGCACTCCGGAGGGTTCAGGGAAGCTCCCTGAAGCTCTGGAATGCAAAAAACTACAAAACGGACAAACCGGAAGTGCACTTTTCCGCACTTGTCCGTTTTGTAGTTTTTTGCATTCCGGAGCTTCAGGGAGCTTCCCTGAACCCTCCGGAGTGCAAAAAACAGCTCACCGGCAAACCGGAAGTGCGTTTTTCCGCACTTCCGGTTTGCCCATTTCGTCGTCCCAGGCTCCGGTAAGCCTTTGCGCGGGAGTGGGGGGGGTGCGCATGCGCAGGGGGCAGCATGGGGGGGTGTTGTGCGCATGCAGGGGGGAGGGAATGGGTGTGGGCACGCGAGCGCACGCGAGCGCACCCCCCCTTTTTGGCACGCCAGCCTAAAAAGGTTCGCCACCACTGACCTAGAGCATTGTAATGTATTGTAGCAATGTATATGTGGAACTAAGCTGTATGGGCTTTTGCAATTGACAGATGGAAATTTTGTCAATTGCAGATTTTCTGAGTGCCATCCAAGAGCTTTTGGTATGGCATCCACTGTGCTGATAATCACTGGTACCACACAGCTGGTTTATGCCATAATCTTTGCTATTTTATTGCTATAACTATGATTTGTAATATTATTAGTTAAAATAGTATTTATTAAATTATTTTCATATAATAAATCTATGGCAGTCAATGAACAATCTGAAAATTCATGAAGGAATTAATGAACTAGAGAGTTTGGAGACACCTAATCTAGTGCAATATAGTGTTGAGGGACAAGAATTCTCTTTCCCTCCTTCAGGCTCCGTGCACCCCAAAAAGTTTGAGAAACAATGTTTGAACAAAGAGAAGTATTTATAAGAATAAAAGCAAACAATAACATTTTTAGTAAAGCAAAGTAACTTCTAAAGAGTAAAACTGTATAAAGTGATATATGAAAATGGTGGAAACAAGGCTACTTTTCAAAAACTGAAAACTGTGGAGAGGTAAAATAAATGGAATTGGTGTAAACTAATTTTAACATCTAAACTAATTTATCTTCTTATTATATGTCTTTAATTTTTATGGTTTGCTGGTTCTTACTCCTTTTTTCTCCTTGTTCCACATATTACTGTTCGTTCTGAAAGGGCATAGTGAAATGGGTATGTAGGTTTATATACAGAATATCTTCTGAAAAAGAGTTTATAGCATCTGCAGTTTTTTAAAATTACTAACTGGTCATAGATCAATGTTGTCGATTTGAAATGTACTGTTTTCAAACACCTCACTTTTAAAATTTCTTATATATTAAATTCAGACTCATTGGGTATTGCTAAGGCAAATGTTTCTTTCAGTGTTTTTCAAAGTTGACAACTTTAAGTTGTGTAGACTTCAGTTCCCAGAATTCCCAGCCTTTCTGGGAGTTGAAGTCCTCACATTTTAAAGTTGCCAACTTTGAGAAATACTATGATTCTGACTGCTTTGAAAAGTGTTACAGCAAACTAAACAACCCACATGAAGGCAGTCCTTTCATTAGGTCAAATCAAAGTTAGCAAATACCATTTAAATGTTTAGTTTTTTAAAAAAACAAAGCAATGTAATTATAAAGAAATTAATGAAGAAAAAATGTAACACTAAAATACCAGCTACAGTATATATAAAAATACAACTATGTTTCTTGGAAAGTCATTTTTGTTCCTTCTAATCATCACTTTTTTTATGACAGGCTCTTTTTCCTAAAGTGACTGACTTGCTTTTTAACCATATGCATATAAGGCAGCCTATATTGGTCCCCAACTAAAAACATGCCTTTCTGATTTTATATTCCATACAAATTCCACTTAGCACAAAAATACTTTAGTGAATACCTCAGTGCCGCAGAACTTTGCTGTTTGATTTGTGCTGCTGATAGATTTTCCTGACGGAGTTTTAAAAAATAAACAAACCTTACTTGTGATTTGAGGAGAAACAAATGGGACATCTGGAAAGCTCTTTATATTTATTACTAATGGGGCTATAATTCTATTAACACATAGGATATATTGGAAAGTCATATCGATATACGCAAATGAAAATAAACAGACAACCAGAAAATTAACATCAGTACTGCAACGTTCATATACTTTGTTATCATAGAGTCTAAAAGATGTTTATGTGCTTACCATGCCAGTTTTCTACAGAACTCAATAGATGTATGCTGGGAACAACATTTTCTATGAAACTGGCTCCCCCCCCCCTGTCTATGAGCAAGTTTGCTCTTCTGATTGTTTTCTTCTAGATCTGTAGTATGTATATTTAAAAAAAAATACTTCACAAATCTTTCTTTCTTGGTGTGTATGTTCCCAACTCCTGGGAACATACGTTCAATTCTTTGTCTGCTGAACTAATCATTTGGTTTGATGAATTGCTATACATTTTAAGCCATTTCACTTTTATTGAGTTGAAATGTATACGGCATCTTTCAAAGCAGAAGAATTTCCAAAGTTGCTTACATAAACATTTTAAAAATAGTAAATTAAATCCAAAGGGGCTTCATGTGACTCCACCTGCATCCTTATTAAACTAAAAACAAGAACCACAGTAAAAAAAAATAAATTGACAATAACATGTGCAGAATCAAAGGTGGAACCTCTTCAGGTTTTTGCTCTTCTTTTCCCTGCTAGTTGGACAAGTCTTCTAGCTTATTATGTTTTTTTGTTTTTGTTTTTTACTGATAGAGAATTGTGGGGAGTAAATTTTGCTTTTACTTCTATTTGATAGAGGAAGCAATACAATTGCTGGTCAACTTATGACCACAATTGAATCCAAAATTTCTATTGTTAAATGAGACATTTGTTGTGGGTTTTGCCTCATTTTACGACCTTCTTTGCCACAGTTGTTAAGTGAATCACTACAGTGGATTAGTTAGTAACTAGTAATTAGTTAAGTGAATCTGAGAGAGGTGAAATCCAATTTTTTTTTACTACCGGTTCTGTGGGCATGGCTTGGTGGGCGTGGTGTGGCTTGGTGGGCGTGGCTTGGTGGGTGTGGCAGGGGAAGGACACTGCAAAATCCCCATTCCCACCCAACTCTGGGACCAGCCAGAGGTGGTATTTGCCGGTTCTCCGAACTACTCAAAATTTCCGCTACTGGTTCTCCAGAACCTATCAGAACCTGCTGGATTTCACCCCTGGATCTGACTTCCCCATTGACTTTGCTTGTCAGAAGGTCGCAAAAGGTGATTACATGACCTTGGGACACAGCAATGGTCATAAATAGGAGCCGAGGTGGCGCAATGGTTAAAAGCAACACTGCAACCTACTTCAGTGACTGCTAGTTCAGCAGTTCAGCTGTTCAAATCTCACCAGGCTCAAGGTTGACTCAGCCTTCCATCCTTCTGAGGTCGGTAAAATGAGGACCCAGATTGTTGGGGGCAATATGCTGAACTCTGTAAACCGCTTAGAGAGGGCTGTAAAGCACTATGAAGCGGTATATAAGTCTAAGTGCTATTGCTATAAATATGAACCAGATGCCAAGTATCTGAATTTTGATTACATGATCATGGGGATGATCCAAAGATCGTAACTGTAAAAAAGTTTCAAGTCAACTGGCCAATGTTTAGAATATGTTTCTCTCAAAGTGACCAGATTGTTACAGGTTTTTTATCAAATTACATTGTATTGCATTACATTACATTTTTATTGCATCATTTAGCCACTAGTATCCTGGAATTCCCCATTGCCACAGTTAACTGAGAATTGTGAGTCAGTAAATGAATCTCTGCCCTTCTGGCCGCCCAGCTCAAGAACAAAAGAGAACAATCCAGCCAAAGTTCTCTTCTTTATTTGTTCAGCCATATAGGCAGAATCTTGCCGGGTTAAACCTATACTATAGTCCTAAGGGATATACTCTGTGAGATTCTAGAGAGTGGCTATCCCAACTCACTTCCTCTTTCTCCAGTCCAGCTTCAGGTTGTGTCACCTTTTGTTTTGCCCCCTCTCCTTGAAATATGATCCCTCTCTCCTGGCAAACTGCCACTTCGCTGTAAACCATTATACTGCCCTGCACCCTCTAAATAATTATTTTGCAGTTACTTTTGGTTGTTCTCGGGTTTTTAACTTGTAAGCCCATTCAGAGTCATAGCACTGAAATGGCCAGCTACATATTATAAATAACTAACAAACACCATTGTGGCCAAGCAGCGGGGTGGCCTAGAGATGGAGTTGTTGTTTCACAATCAGGAGGCTGTGAGTTCGATCCTAGGTAGCAGCAGATATTTCCTTCTCTGGGAGCAATGAATCACTGTGTGCTGTGAACACCACATAGGCATCAGGAAGGGTATCCAGCCAGAAAACTCCCGAGCTCCATTCAGATGCCCCAACTCCAGCCCAATGCAAGGGATTACAGGGTCATTAAAAAAATAACACCCTTGTGGTCACCATCTCTGCATTTTTTATCCATACTTCGTGAATACTGCTGGAGTCTGCTTTACTTAGATTTTGAGTCTGATTTTCTATTTCATTCAGCAAATAATTCCTGCAATTACTGTCATGATAATTGATCTCGATAGTGTGATGGACAGAATATAAATCTAATCAATCAGTCAATAAGGCTGCTCTTAAATCCTTTGTGGCCCTAGATTTTCAGCTGGCAGCAGTGCCCAGGAGTATTTTTAGACAACTATACTTAGTTGTCAGCTGGGGCTTTTGCAGAGGCAATCTGGTTTAGACACTCAGTTATGACACTCTAGATAAATATTCTCTCCCTCTCCCTCTCCCTCCCTCCCTCCATCCCTCTCCCTCTCCCTCTCTATCACACAAACACAAACACGACATGTTTGAAGCTATTTGAAGATCTTGACATCTGTACTAGTGTCTCACCTTAAAAATGTAGGGCTATCCAATTATCAGCATCACCAAAAGGGGATCTTTGGAGGCTGGTGCCAGCCAGCCAGGACTCTTTGCTAAAGATCAATAAAAGGCTTTTTCTGGTGTTGGACCTAAACAGTAGCATACCATCTCTTTATAAGCTAGGATTAACCCTATTCCTTCAGCTTTTTAAAAGAAGTGTTAAGGCAGAACTTTAAAAAATTATTTTATAATGATCTATTTTTACCGTTGATATGTCAGGATAATTTTAGTAGTGGTTTTTAAGAATATTTTTTGCAGCATTATGTTTTCACGTTTTATACCAGCTTGGTGGCTTTTTCATGGATAGGAAGTATAAAAATATTTACTGCCTTCTGGTAACTGCATGGACATATCCATGTATTTTCTTTGGCAACATCACAGAGATGTTTTTTTTCCCCAGGATATTTTTTTCAACTTCTCAGAATAATCTATAACTCATTAAACTAATAATCAGATTTATCCCTACCAAGCTTTTTGAGATAAGCCAAAGTTAGTTAGGTGGAGTACAAGTAAGTAAACGAGTACATTGTTAAGAGAAAGAGATCAGATAGAATCCTGTTTCGTAAATGAATGAATGGGAAAGAATATTTGAAGGTGTTCTCTTTTATAGCACAACAAGAAGTTTGCAGCTATGATACAAAGCATGTATCATAGCACATTAGGGCCGAGATGGGCTTTTTGGTATGTTTTCAGCAGCAGGGAGGTTGGGGAAGTATGGGCTTAACAAGCCCTTCTGTTTAAACCTCTGCTACGCTTATTTTAGGGTTTATGCTAAATTTTCCTTTGTTTTCTGATCCAACTAGGGAGAAACTCTTTTACTCATTTTCAGTTGAAAGAAGCCACTGAACAGCATCTGAAGAAGGCACTGGAATGCTGTCTTAAATCATGACATTTGGTATTTTTCTAGCCAAAAAAGTTTATGCTATAAGAACAGGAAACGAGTTAGGGATCTCTTATCTTCACTTCCTATTTAAGCAACTTAGAACATTGCGATGACATTGATTTTTAATTTATTGAGAAAGAAGCTGAAGTAGGAAGCTGAGAGAGGCAAAATTGAATGAGAAGGCTACTTGAAAAAGGGGGATTTAAAATTTTTCATCCATACTGATATTGCCTCACCATTCAGTTTGATGTAGATCCAAAGAGTTCTAATTTTAATTAACCTTTGAACATATATAGCTAGGCTGGAGATTAAAAACCAATTTCTTTCCCTTAAAAAACAAAACAAAAAACTAATGGTGAACACTGGGTTTAGGGTTAGGGGACATTGGGATTTCAGTATTGCATTTCCAATGGATTCCTAAAGTGGAAGACCAAGAACATATCTAGAATCACCATGATACGTTATTACGTGAAAAGAAGAAAATATGCTATCTCAGAAAGTCTTTTTTTTAAAAAAAAAGTTCAAAGCTAGCTAAACAAATGGCAACTTGCAAAGAAAATGTTTCATAATATTTTATATTTATTTTAGAATAAAATTACATTATCTATATTATCATTTTATAATAAAATTTCCAAGAAACCAATGCAATATTTTAGCTATAAAGATAGCAAGGAATACACTTATTACATTCTAGACATAGTTCACGGCCTCATTTCCACAGGTTTCGAGAGTCTCATATCCATACATATGTTGCCACTGGAACTAACTTTTTAATCATGTTTAGCACACTATATTTTGAATTTTGTTTCTCAAACAACAAAATTTATAATGGTTAGTTAAGACAAACCATTTCATTATATCCTTCCAATCTAAAATTTATGTCAGGGGCTCTCTGTGCATAAGAAATAACACCTCAGACTTTGGAAATTAGGGGACTAGTTATACACAAATATTACAACCTAATTTAAAGTAGATTTTAAAAAAATTAACTGACATTTGGTGAACTTGTTTAAAAGGGGTCAGAGATGTGTTTGAGCTGTACAAGATTAACCTTTGCTCGTTTGGAAAAATGCAGACTTCAACCAGCATTCTGCTGTAGTGGCTGCACTTGCTAAAAGTTTAAAACAGTAATTTTTTCCCCTGGAAAGGTCATCTTGAGCTAAAATGTCAAATAAATTATTTAGATTACTGAATTAGAAAAGTGAAGATCTGACAGGCTGAACTTTTTATGCACATTAGCCACAGCTGGAGTCTTGATATGCTCTTTATTAAGTGAGGTTCCCCCCTTTTCTCTTATAAAAAGTCTTTCCAGTTAGGCCAATATACACCAGTTGATGGATTACAATTAGATATGCATTTACGAACTGGAGTGAAATTTGTCTGCAACAATCAACATTAAACAGCAACACTTTTGTAGAATTTGGAAAAAAAATGGGGAGGGAGAGAGGGAGGGAGAGGGAGAGAGGGAGGGAGAGGGAGGGAGGGAGAGAGAAAATAATCATACTGTCATGTGAAGTGACAAATATGAGAACTTTATTGGCTAGGCACCCTCATATGCGAACTAGAGAAGCAGCACAATATCCACCAAAAATGTGGTGGGTCAAATATGAGGTGGGTACTCTATGAGATATGGGAGAGATGATGCCCAAATTTGCATAAGCTTCCACCATATTTCTTGAAGTGGAAGAACCATTTAGATCAGCCAATCATCTCACAATCCTATTTCATAAAGGACGTGTAAGAATGGAAAGAACAGGCCTCCATCCTGTAAGCTGAAGCACTGGACTAGTAAGTATAAGAACCAAAAAATATTTCAGGGAATACATTTAAACCAAAAGAAAAATGTTTGTGTGTGTGTGAAATTATTAGAGGATTCAAATTCTCAGGATTTGTCCAATTGCTATTCAGTTCTTTTACTCTGCCTGTGAGTACAACTATAATGTGTTTTATTCTAGAAACATATATATAAAATACAAGCCACTGTTGGGAGCAGCATAATATTGTCCACTAGCTCTGCTAGCATTGTCAAAGCTCTGCTAGCATTTTGGACAAGTCCTTATTCACCAGCAGAGTAGATGTATCTGTTTATTTATAGATACAGGCACTTATAGTTAGATTATTTTGGGGTGGGGGTGCATTTGAATCATTGCTGAATCCTGGCAAATGCTTATTCATGTCCCTGCAGTGATATTGACACATTTTTTTAGACATGATTTGCCATTGCCTCCTTCCATGGGCTAAGAGAAAGTGTCCAAGGTCACCCAGGCTTTGTGCCTAAAGCAAGACAAGAACTCACAGTTTCCAGGTTTCTAACCTGGTGTCTTAACCACTTCACCAAACTGGATCTTATAGTTAGAAATAATTACTACAAATTATATTGGAATGCAACACATCTCAACATATGGGAGACAAAAGCTGAGCTGCTACCATAACTGCCAGCGAGTATTTTTAAAGCCATTGCTGCTCTCCTTTCTTGCTTTTCATTATCTTTAAAGAGATTTACCTCAGACGTGATGTTTTCAAACTGAAAGCAGTCTTAGGACTGTGCTTCAAAAGATGGCTTCCTCTGAAAAGTAAAACTTATGACCACAAAGTAAATAAGCAGTAAAAAATCATTGCTGTTTTTTAAAAAAGGAGACATGATCACTTTTAGTGTATATTTTGAGCCTTGGTGGTGCAGTGGTTAGAGGGCAGTACTGCAGGCTACTTCTGCTGATTGCCAGCTGCCTGCAATTTGGCAGTTCAAATCTCACCAGGCTCAAGGTTGACTCAGCCTTCCATCCTTCTGAGGTGAGTAAAATGAGGACCCAGATTGTTGGGGGCCATATGCTGACTCTAAGCTGTAAACCGCTTAGAGAATCTAAGTACTATTGCTATTGCTATATTTTGGAAGAATCATAAAGAATGATATGACTAAAAAAAATTAAACCAAGGAATGTCTATGGAGATTCTCAATCATCCAGGTCATGGTTGTCCCAAATGTACTTTTCTAAAAGGCAACTGAACTTTCTTGGAAAGGAAAAAGAAGAAGAAAGTTCAGTTGCCTTTTGGGAAAGCATCTTTGGGATAAACAGAGGAATCAAATTCAAAATCTTTTTCCATATTGCAGATATCTAAAATTTGCACTCATGCAGCAGCATGTTTGTGTTATGATCTGGAGAATCAGTAATATATGAATAGGGAGAGTGTGTGTGTGTAGGAAAAAAGAGTTCCCCACCTTCTACTAGAATTTTTGTACACTCACTGAAATGGATGGGCCATTGATTATGATCAGAAAAAAAAAAGAATTCCATATAATATGTAATTAATTTACAGAGTTGTAACAGTTCAGATTGACATATTTGTGTAAAAGTCTGTCAATTGCTGTTGGAAAGGGTCTTTAAAGTGAAACTTCAGTTCATTCACAGCAGGCCATAAATATTAATTGTTGAATAGTAGGAGATATCAAATATCTTCAACTTTCCTGATGGGCATCCCAAAGGAAATTCCTTTAAACTTTGGGAAGCAGCCCATTGATTTCATAGATTTCTGGTGTCTCCAAACAGATTTTCTTGGCGGAACTGATTTTCACTTGTAAGAAGTATGATATTGGAGTCATGTACCACTTTCCATTCGGTCCTATCTTCAATGTCTCCCAAAAATTATGTTGATGATCTGTAGTATTACGTACTGACGTATGGAGTACGGATTTGCATAGCCACTGCTGATTGGCTAATTAGCCGCGGGAGAAATAAACTGCTGTCAGTGGCTAGCTGTGGCTAGCAGCCTGCCGGCAGTCCGTATTAATTCTAGCTAATAGACAATAAAGGTGCTGAACTGTTCCTACGTCTCGCCTCTTCATTCCCGCGCAAATCTAACATGTAGACTAAAGCATTCCTTCCCACAGTTAATTATATGTCACTTGTGGAAATGTTTTCAGATGCTCTTGGATTTTCCTTCTGAAATGAGACATAAAATTGCTTACCCTTGGTTATATCGTATTGAAAATTTGTAGCTCCATTTCCTTCAGATTGATGTGGCATTCAGATTTCAGACATGGATTTAGCAAGAAAGTTGAAACTGGAAAAAATAGAGATTAAAAACATTTTTGAAAAGACCCTTTTGGTTTTATACTAATTATCCTTTCTCTTTCAGAATATAGAAAAGGCACAAGAATTACTTAGTCACATGTGCATTATGGAGATGAGGGATATAGTGAACCAAAAGACCATATACCTTATTCTGTGCTGATTCATATGAAGGAATGAATTAATGAGCTAGAAGGGACCTTGGAGGTCTTCAAGTCCAGCCCACTGCTCAAGCAGGAGAACCTATACCATTTCAGATAGGTGACTGACTAGACTCTTCTTAAAAAACTCCAGTGATGGAGCACCCACGATTTCTGGAGGCAAGCTGTTCCACTGATTAAATTGTCCTCATGGTTAGGTAGTTTCTCCTTTTTTTTCTTAAATTTTTATTACATATGCTAAATAAATAACTACAAATAATACAATCGCCTAATAGGTAGTTTCTCCTTAATTCCAAGTTGCTTCTCTCTTTGATTTGTTTCCAACAATTGTTTCTTGTCCTGCCATTCCTGATTTGACAGATTAAATCCCTCAAGAAAACACCATTCATAGACAACGACAGTTTGAAAATAAAGTCCTACATGTTGATTTCTCTCAGTTGTCAACGATAAAGCTACAGTGATATGGGTAAAATAAAGATTAAAAAATAGAGATGAAGAAGAAGATGTAAGATTGTAAATATGTGGAAATATTGTATAGGTTTTGTATAAGCAAAAATAATAGATGTGAATAGGTGTAGATCTGTGTTATGATATTATGATGCTTAAAGTTGAAAAACAATAAAAAATATTAAAAAAATAGAAATGAAGAAATCTATTTCCTTTTTCATAAAACGGTATGAATAGAATAGAATAGAATAGAATAGAATAGAATAGAATAGAATAGAATAGAACAGTGATGGCGAACCTTTTTTTCCTCGGGTGCCAAAAGCACGCGCGTGCACACTATTGCACACATGCGAGTGCCCACACCCATAATTCAATGCCCCCTGCCCCCTTGCGCATGCATGTGTGATCCTCCTGTGCTGCCCCGTCTCCCGTGCATGTGCGCACGATCCCCCGCTCCCCCGTTTGACTTCGGGTGGGCTCATTTTTCGCCCTCCCCAGGCTCCAGAGGTTTACTGGGAGCCTGGGTAAGGCAAAAACAGCTTCCCCCGCCTCCCGGAGGCCCTCCAGAGGCCGAAAACGCCCTCCCAGAACCTCCATGCAAGCCAAAAACCAGCTGGCCGGCACGCACATGCGCACTGGAGCTGAGTTAGGGCAACGGCTCGTGTGCCAGCAGATATGGCTCCGCATGCCACCTGTGGCACACGTGCCATAGGTTCGCCATCACTGGAATAGAATAACAGAGTTGGAAGGGACCTGGGAGGTCTTCTTGTCCAACCCCCTACTCATGCAGAAAACCCTATATTATTTCAGACAAATGGTTGTCCAATCTCTTCTTAAAAACTTCCAGTGTTGGAGCATTCACAACTTCTGGAAGCAAGTTTCCACTGATTTATTGTTCTAACTGTCAGGAAATGTCTTCTTAGTTCTAAGTTGCTTCTCTCCTTGATTAGTTTCCACCCATTGCTTCTTGTTCTACCCTCAGGTGCTTTGGAGAATAACCTGATTCCCTCTTCTTTGTGGCAACCCCTGAGATATTGGAACACTGCTATCATGTCACCTCTAATCCTTCTTTTCATTAAACTAGTCATATCCAATTCCAGCTAATAATAATATGTTGGCTAATAAGACACTGTTTTATTTAAAGTTCATACAATAATACCCTTTTCTTTATTGTGGTGGTGTAAAGAATTTCTTGCAATATGATGGACCTGTTGGTTATATGTTGTATAGATGTTCAGGCAGTGATATGAACTGCTATCATAGTATCATACAAGAATATCGTTTTGTGTGATAACAATGCCCTGCAAAATACAGAATATAATTGTTCCCTGCTGGTCTTAATTGCTGCTTATCAGATGTAACTGCGCATCATACTGAGAAAACAGTGTCCATGTTTCTGTTGCATATTGCAACAGATTCTGTTAATTTACTACCTCTATGCTATAAATTATCTGTAAAAAAAATACTGCCAAGGAGTTCCAAGCATTATAAAGGATGCTAAATACATTTCCAAACTAACAATTTTAGAGCAACCCTATCCCCAATCTATATAAATTAGAATGGGCCACCAACTCAGAAAAGGCTGCATATGCAAACTTCCGTGTATGTTGGATTACACTAGACAAGCATTTCTCAACCTTGGCAGCTTTAAGATTTGTGGACTTCTACTAACAGAATTCAATTCTGGGAACTGAAATCCAAACATTTTACAATTGCCAAGATTGAGATATACGCTTCAGTAGATCAACTCCTGTGCAAGACTTTACCTCTAAGAGTTGTACATGAAGGGGTACATGAATCTGGCTCTGACATTGTACTTCTTGTCCAACCCCCTGTGCAGGAAGCATCAAACCTGACCAAAAACCAAAAACAAAATAAGAGATGACCAGAAAAATTAAAATTTAATCTAGAATTCTGGTCTATATCACTCTTGTTAATTCACTACCTTGTACAGTATCTTTAGAAAGTATTTCCAAAATCTGAATCTTGAACATTGTATAAATAGTACAAATTGTACTATTGTACAATTTGTACATTGTACAAATAGTACAAATAAAGTAAAATCCATATTTTTATGGAGATATTATATATATATATATATATATATATATATATATATATATATATATATATATATATATATATATATATATATATATATGGATTTTACTTTATTTGTACTATTTGTACAATGTACTATTTGTATGTGTATATATATGTGTGTATGTGTGTGTGTGTGTATATATATATATATATGTAGGATTTTTTGCTGATAAATGAAAATAAAGGGAGACTATTATAGATAGTCTCTCTCTCTCTCTCTCTCTCTCTCTCTCTCTCTCTCTCTCTCTCTCTCTATCTCTCTATCTATATATACACACACATACACACATACACACACACACACACACATCTCTCTCTCTCTCTCTCTCTCTCTCTCTCTCTCTCTCTCTCTCTCTCTCTCTCTATATATATATATATATATATATATATATATAAAGAATTGTTCTAAAAATGCGAGTTCCAGGCATATTTGCATATTTACATATTTACATAAAAGCAAGCATCTCTTCCATGTGGATTTTACACTCTGACGAAGTCAACAGGGGTTGACGAAAGCTTAGCAATTTTAATAGTAGTTTTAAATAAAAAATTTAAACGTTCCAGAGATCGTGATGGCTATCGCTTCTTTATCTCTCTCTCTCTCTGTATATATATATATATATATATATATATATATATATATATATATATATATATATATATATATATATATATATATATATATATATATATATATATATATATATATATATTATATATATATATATATATGTGTGTGTGTGTGTGTGTGTGTGTGTGTGTGTGTGTGTGTGTGTGTGTGTATGTATATGTATATGTATATGTATATGTATAATTTATGGCAGAATATGTGTTATTTCTTATTTATGTTTCACTCCATGATTTGTATAATTACTTTGACCAGACATCTTGTAAATATGTCTTAGCAGAATCTCCTGATGAGATCAGGACAGTTTTAAGACTGAATACCCATAATTAAAAGGTCTTCTATTCTGGATTGCTGTACAGTATGAGGTCTCAGTTGATTCTGTATTTCAGTCAGTGTTACTCTCAGTAGAAGGGTGACATTAACAACATGCTGGAAGTTCTGTTTAAAATGATTTATAAATATGTAACAATTAGAAAAAATGATTTATAAGGACAGGCCCCTTTCTCTTCAACTGGCGTATGATTTGAAATATGTTCACTTGTACATTTTTGCAGTTAGCATCTTCTTAACCCTGAAGAAGGACAAAGACAAGACAGAAATCTCTCCTGAAAAGTGAATATTTTCCCCCTTTCCTTTCTAAAGCTATAGTGGCCCTTGGTTCCTGAAGCTATTTTCTTCTAAGTAAATGCTTATTAATTCTGTAATTAGATTTTTGTTCTGCTGGAGGCCAAGAGCTCAAGGCAATGTAGCAGACCCTCCTTCAATATTTACCTGTGGAAGTTGTGGGTGCTTCATCACTGGTAATTTTCAAGAAGAGACTGGGCAGCTGTTTGTCCGGAATGGTATAGGGCAGAGGAATGGTGGGATACTACCAGATCGGACTAACTGGTAGCGGCGGTGGCGGGAGGCTCTGCCCACCCGCCCGGACATCTCTGAGAGGGGGATTTTCATATGTTGGGGAGAAAGGATTTTGAGGGCTCTTTGTCTTCTTCTTTAGGAAACTCTATAATCAACTGAAGCATGGTTTTTGGGAAAAATGTGACTAAAGAAGGTAATTCTTATTTTGTTGTCATGTAATGCACATTTGTAGAGAGCATGACACTTCATAGCCTTTTTCAAATGAATTGTATAAATTGCATATGAAAGTAATAATATGCAAAGAGAATTTCCAGTTCTCTTCTCAAAAAATAAATTGCAAATAAATATGCTGGGGTTTTTCAAGATATAGGCTGATTAGTTTTCAAATAACAGCATTCAACAAAGAAATCTCTTTCATGTGGCATCTCTATGCATGAGAATTGACAGAATATGTAATAGAAGACTGTATTCCTGAGGTCAGTAAATTAGCATTGAATTATTATTAATTAGATTTGTATCCTCCCTTATTTTGTACAACTATTTTGTACTCACCTCCTTTTCTCCCCACAACTGCAAGAGAGATGAGTGAAATGAATTGAGCTAAGAGAGAATGACTGGCCAAATGTCCCTCTGCCAGCTTTCATGTCTATAAGAGTCTCCCACTTTTTAACCCAGCAATTTACATGCTACAACAAACTGCCTCTCTAAATACTGTTAAATACCAGTGAGATCAATGGGACAAGTGTATAAGACTCTACCATTTAATGTGTGAAGCCTGTTTAGCTGCAGCAGATGGCAACATCTAGTTAGCCTTGTCTGGGTTTAGAACCAAGTAAGATCAGGCTTCCTACTGCTTGGTTATACTGTAGGATTCATGGGAAATTAAAAAAAAAGCTCAAGGCAAACCACTTCTGTCTTAATGAAAAGAAAGGAATAAAGGAAGGAAACAGAAACGGGGACTACCATTTGACTTAGATGCTAGTCATCTACAATGATGAGTTGAGACACTGCCCAAGGTTTTTAGGTATTTAAGAAATTTCATATCTGGAACCAATCCACTGTGAAAGTTTTGTTCATTTTACATGCTCTGGTACCAATTATCTGCAAAAAGAAGACAATCCTACATTCTACTTCCTTTCCGTCAAAAGAAAGAATAGATAAGCAACATATCTTGTGTAATAATCTATTTTCCCAAACCAAGTCAACCTCAGGGTACCAACCCCAGTGGAAACCAAGATATTTTGTTTTCTACATAAAGAATATGCACATGACACACATGTGTGTCTATAGGTATGTGTGCATCGATGCCTGTCAAAAGTCACATTCCAAGAAAAGAGAAGGGCCAGGGTTTTCCCTTTCACAAAAGCAGCCTCATTTTTATTAATTGAATGAATAAAAATCAATCAAAATTAACTGCTTGTAAAATAAGGCCCGATATAATTGATCTCCCCTTGCATGTATCAACAGTTCTGTTTTTTTAATATGCCAAATTAAACAAGTGCGAACACACATTCCCCTGCTATCTTTCATCAGAAACAGAAAAAAGGGGAAGTTGAAGATGAAAATGGAGTAAGAGGAAGTGTGAGAAAGGGAATAAAACCAAATATGGTTGACATGAGTAGGGAAGGGATGGGGTAGGGAAGGAGGTAGGGAAGGGTAGGGAAGGAAGGAAGGAAGGGAAAAAGAGAGAAATCATGTTTAGTAATTGCAAAGAACATTTAGCTTCACCCGGCAATTATTCCTGTCAAGCAGCATCTAATTTCAAGATGCCTCCATACTTTAGAGCTTCGTCACCATATAAGCTGGCTAACTCATTGCTCACTGTAGGAGTTCAATTCTGACTGGCTCAATGTTGACTCAGCCTTCCATCCTTCTGAGGTCAGTAAATTGAGGAGCCAGATTATTGGGGGCAATATGCTGACTTGTAAACTACTTAGAGAGGGCTGTAAAAGCACTATGAAGCAGTATATAAGTGTAACTGCTATTGCTACTGCTATACTTTATACCACCGACAATGCTACTACCTTTCAAAAAGACTGTGACTATGTGTCAGAATGGTCAAACAAGTGACAACTTCAAATCTTAACCAACAAATGCTCTGTCTTACACATTGGCAAAAAAAATCAGAACATAAAATACAAGCTAGATGGTCACGACCTTGTAGACGATCCCCACTCTGTTAAGGATCTTGGAGTACTCATCTCTAATGATCTAAGTGACAGAGCCCACTGTAACAACATTGCCAAAAAGGCATTAACAATTGTTAACTTAATCTTGTGTAGCTTCTTCTCTGGTAATATTGTACTTTTAACTAGAGCATATAAAACATTTGCTAGACCAATTCTCGAATACAGCTCATCTGTCTGGAACCCGCACTACATATCGGACTTTAATACAATAGACAATTTAGAACTATGCCACCTTCAGTCTGACCTAAGTGTAGCACATAAAATTATCTGCTACAATGTCCTACCTGTCAATGACTACTTCAGCTTCAACCGCAACAAAACATGAGCACACAATAGGTACAAACTTAAGGTAAACTGCTCCAAACTCTATTGCAGAAAATACGACTTCAGCAACAGAGTGGTCAATGCCTGGAATGCACTATCTGACTCTGTGGTTTCTTCCCAAAACCCCCAAAACTTTAACCTTAGACTGTCCACCGTTTACCTCACCCCATTCCTAAGAGGTCTGTAAGGGGTGTGCATAAGCGCACCAATGTGCCTACCATCCCGGTCCTAATGTCCCCATGAATTCGTAAACATCTCATGTATCCATTACCATGTTTATACATTTGATGTATTCACAATCACGTTAATACTTTTTCTGTAAGCTTATATATGCTTGACAAAATAAATAAATAAATAAAAATAAAAATAAAATAAATACTTTGCAGCAGTAGAGTCTAGTGGTTTTCTCCTTTGTTTCAGTAAGAGGGTAGCAAAGCTCGAGAGACAAATGGAAGAAGTAAGAGGCAGGAAATAATGTCTCCGCAAACCAGGGGTTAAAGGATCAGAAAGAAAGAAGAGTTGCAGGATAATGGACACCCCTCCCCCCTTCACAATTTAGCAAAGAAATTCAGGATCACTGGTAGAGAATAAGGAAAGCTGACTCAGTCAATTTCCATTGTCTCCCTTTTCTGATTTTCCCTCCTCTTAAATTGGTTGATCCCATTTTCATTTTAGTTCTAAAGTATTTTTGTTCCTAATTCCTGTAATATATATTTTAGCTTCAGTTTAGTTCCCTTTTTTTCTCTATAGCTATTTCTTCTAAAATAATTCATTTCTGAACGTAACATTTGTCCTAATAGCTACACTCTCATGCAGAATTTTAAAAAGTTAGAGAAGTAAATTGCAAAATGCAGAAAAAAATGTAATTGTGGAAGATCACTGAGTTTCAACTAAGGTATTGATTCGAAAACAGAAATTTCTTCTTCATCTCTGTTAAAGATTACCAATGATGCTTGAAAGGGGGAAAAATAGTCATTTCTGATGTGGCCTAACTCTTTAACATATTTTTATTGTTTTTAGTATTTTGATTGTAACATGTTTTTTGAATTGTAAGCAGCTCAGAGTCATTGACTGAGATGGGTGGCTATAGGAATTGACTAAACAAATATACAGACAAATAAATAAAATGTCATAGAAGGGAAAGCTGAAATGAGAAAGGAGGAGAGGAATATCTAATTGGAAGTTCAGAAAAACCAAATGCTGAAAGAGAAAAATAAAGATGGCCCTGTAAAACAAATGATTATAGAAATGACATGTTAGAGAGTTAGCCATTGAGTATTAATTTTTAAAACAACAACTCTCTGTAATGTTATGTTGGTGTACTTTGTTATGGAATTGAGTTTTATCTTTCTTCATCTGGAGCAAATAGAGAGAATAACTTAATCTGTATAAATCATGAGATTAGGTCAGTAAAGAAATTGTGTTAATAAATTAGTTGCTATTAATGGAATCAACATCTTGGATGGATAGAGATATAGCTCAGATCTGTCATTTACACAGTATTGTCATGTTTGAGGATACATTCATTTCAGCCCAGGAAACAATTGTATTTGTTCCAAGGTACATCTGGTACAAGGTGCCTATATTTACAGTCTGTGTTATTTTATGTTGTACAGGTGATAGTGACGTACTCCTCGAGTAAATTTATTGTTTGCCCCCAGTTCTAATTTATGAAATCACACTGCATACCTATATACATATGGAATACACTGAAGAGGCAAGGTTTGTTTTTGCTTCTGTTCTGCTTTTAACAAGCAGCTTTTGTATCTCCAGATCTTTATTGGGTAAAAGCAGAACCAGGGATACAGTAAGGGGCCTACTAAGAGATAGACTTACATCTGGTTATGGAAGTATATGGAATTATTATTACAATCTGCTTTGAAATGCCTATGCAATGAGAATGAATGAATGAGAACAGAAAAAAATAGAAAACCATGGTGGTGACCGAGTAGTAACTTAAATTAGCTTGGGGGCAAAAATAGAAACAAGGTTTGAGAACTTTAAAGAATAAGATATATATTTATTTTTTTATAAGATGACCAGCGATTATCACTTAGAAAAACTTTTTTATTTTCACATAGAGATATGAATTATGATGCGCAGAAGCTGAAATCATCTGCATTTTTCTTGATTATTTTCATTTTTTTTCTTCCAGAAACAACCTTGATCTGTGGGGAGAAACATTTTAGAGCTTTCTCAGTTTTGCAGAACATTTTCTACAGTTGAATGCTAATTCTACTGCCCCGCCTCCACCCCTTTTATACTTCCTCGTCAAAACCTGCCTTTATGAGAGACCCATATTATTAAATAGCCGGCTGCACCAATGATTTCTACTGCTTTGAGTGGCATTTCTCACCCCACCGATCATTACCCAAACACACTTTGCTGCTAATTTCCTGGAAGATTCAAATGTCCTTCTTTCAAGGTCATCTCAAAGGATAGTTTAAAGAGCTTTTTTCGCCTGTAAAATATGTATATTTACAAAAGCATGCATAAATGGTCACCAAGGAAGATAAGCTATCAGAGAGTAAAAAGATGTCTTTTCTTATACAGTTCACACATCAGTGAAGCAGATAAAATTGGTTTTGTACCTAGCCTATGAATACACTGTTAGGAACTCTGTCCTGAAAATTGATCTATACTACTGAGATAAAATTGAATGCACCTCTTTTCATAAATATCTAACTGTGCCATTAAAATGTGATGGCGCTTGCCTAAATACCCATCAGCTACAGTTCCACCACCTTGAAGCATATCACATGCAAAAGGGACCTTTGTGATGGACTGTGTAAGGACATGCTAGGTTTCATCAAACATATGTAGAAGCCACCAAAAATATTTTTTGCACAGCGGCAATTGTTAAAACCTGCAGATCATTTACCACATCTTATGGCCCATTCATATTATTAGAAGATGAACAGCTTTGAATGGTGATTCAGAAGGAACGGGTCTTTTTCATATATGAATATCATGAAGGCAATAATAAGGAATGGATTTGCCAATTTGGCTGATGTTTCCTGAGCAAATACATTAGAGGAATTCATCAAAATGATAAAACTAAGCTCAGTTTTTGCAAAGATTCTCTGTTCACCTAAACATGCTATAACATACAAAACTCTGTTTAAGCCTTGCATGTTTTTTTTTAAAAGTCCAGTTAAAAAGGACAGACAAACCTCTTCTTCTAAATCTCCATCTTTTGTGTGTGTGTGTATGATTATTAAGGAACAGATATCCTGTGGGAGAACCACACAGCTGACAATTGCTTCAAGTAGTACAGAAGTTTTTGTATGAAGTTCATTTCTGGCTGAATTTATTTCTTAGAAATATGAGGTAGCTAAGAACCCTACAAGAAAAATCATGTAACTAAATTCATAAGAAAGCAGAAGTCATTTTTATTTTTTATTAAATGAAAACCTGACAATAAAAATCATGATCATTCCAAGAAGGTAAAATAATGAAATAATGCATATAGCCACTAGTAAGCCTTGATACCACATACCAGTTAATAGATTCTAAGTCTTTAATTCTAAGATAATTCCATACCAATAAAAGAATAATAATCATACCATATTAAAACACAGTTAGGGAAGTTATGTTATATGTTATAGTCTCTCCTTTCAATGACACCCTTTCTTTTCTTCTTATGCTTGTTTCAAATGGATTTTCTGCTCTTCCTGCAAAATCTCCATTTGTTACTAACTACTGGATGCAACTTCAAAATTGTCCTGGAAGGGGATAATTTGAGTTCCCAGCAAGGCTTTCCAAATAAGTCAAGTCCACGCAACCTGGTGAGTTCTGCTTGGGTTCTTTAAGCATGGTTGCTGCTAGACTTCATGACAAAGTCAGTGTGCTTTGTTTTTACATTTATTTATTTGTTTATTTGTTTATTTGTTTATTTGTTTATTTGTTTATTTGTTTATTTGTTTATTTGTTTATTTGTTTATTTGTTTATTTGTTTATTTGTTTATTCATTCAAACATGTACAGGATAGTAGTTGTTTGTATAAACATAACATAATAAAAAGTACCGATAAAAGAGGACAATAGGACAGTAGGACAGGGATGGTAGGCACAGTGGGCGCTTATGCACGCCCCTTACAGAACTCTTAGAAATGGGGAGAGGTTGACTGTAGACAGTCTAAGGTTAAAGTTTTGGGGGTTTGGGGAAGAATTTAATTTAATTTAATTTAATTTAAAGTTCTTATAGGCCACCCAATCCCGTAGGACTCAGGGCGGTGTACAACAGAAATAAGAACGATACAATAAAATAATTTTAAAACATTACATTACATTTAAAACCATTCATACATGGGGGAAACCACAGAGTCAGGTAGTGCATTCCAGGCATTGATCACTATGTTGCTGAAGTCGTATTTTCTGCAGTTAAGTTTGGAGCAGTTTACATTAAGTTTGAATCTATTATGTGCTCGTGTATTGTTGCGGTTGAAGCTGAAGTAATCATTGACAGGAAGGACTTTTTGATATATGATTTTATGAACTACATTTAGATCAGTTCAGAGGCGACGTAGTTGTAAATGGTCTAATCCCAATATTTCAAGTCTGGTGGAATAAGGTATTTTATTGCGAGCAGAGGAGTGGGGGACTCTTCTTGTGAAATATTTCTGGACTCTCTCGATTGTATTAATGTCTGATATGCAGTGCGGGTTCCAGACAGGTGAACTGTATTCCAGAATTGGTCTGACAAATGTTTTGTATGCTCTGGTTAGATACTTATAAAGTATCTTATAAGTATACATAAAGTATACTTATAAAGTATGGTTTCATACTTTTCTTATCAGAGAGCTGTTCCACAGGTGTGCACTGCTTTGAATGAAATCCCAACATCTATATCAGTGATGGCGAACCTATGGCACGCGTGCCACAGGTGGCACGCGGAGCCATATCTGCCGGCACGCGAGCCATTGCCTAGCTCAGCTCCAGTGCGCATGTGCTTGCCAGCCAGCTGATTTTTGGCTCGCACGGAGGCTCTGGGAAGGCGTTTTCGGCTTCCAGAGAGCCTCCGGGGAACGGGGGAGGGCGTTTTTGCCTTCCCCAGGCTCCAGGGAAGTCTCTGGAGCCTGGGGAGGGCGAAAAATGGGCCTACCGGGCCCACCAGAAGTTGGGAAATGGGCCATTTTTGGCCTCCAGAGGGCCTCCGTGGGGGAGTGGGAGGCCGTTTTCGCCCTCGCCAGGCATTGAATTATGGGTGTGGGCACTCGCGCATGTGCAATAGCGGATGCGCATGCACTTTTGGCACCCGAGGAAAAAAAGGTTCACCATCACTGATCTATATTATGGTTGATCATACATTCTGGATCTTGACTCCAGATGCTAAGATGTCTATTATTATTATTGGTGCTACATTTGCTTTCTTTTGCTATAATAATATAAGGATTTGCAAGTATACTTCTACTTAAAAATACTTATATTTTTCTCCATTTGTTCTCTTTTTTCTTCTTTCTCCAGGTATTATTATACTTACTATCTAGACTATATTATCTTTCTTATCAACAATTGTTGGGTCCGGGCTGCCTTTGTCTGTTTGCATTCTAAAGTTCCAGATCACATTTAAGCTTGCAGTTCTTCCAGTTCTACTTCTATGAAGACTTTATTTGATATTATAAATCAGTGTTGATCTCCTAGCTTCCGTTCGGTTATTTCTGATTCTGGATGTGTTCTTTCCAAAACTGGTGCTTTCTTTGCAAATATAGTCTTTTCATTGGACTTCATTTGTAATATTAAAGCATTATTTCTTTTTCTTTCTTTCTTTTTGTATATTTTTGGGTAAGCAACTTTTCTTCCTGTAGTTTTGAAATTGCTGGTTTTGATTGTCAGCCAATAGTCCTGTTGTGGCCCGCCAGCAGCCCATGCAGCTGATAGCGGATCCCGTTTGAGAGGAGACTGACTTGGTGATGCGCCAGCGGCCTGTGCAGCTTGCACCCGAGTCGGACAGTGAGGAGGCTGGCGAGGACTCAGTGCCAGAGCCAGAGGTTCAGCCAGGGCCTTCGGAACCTCCAGCACATCATTGCAGTGATGAGGAAGAAGAGGCTTCTCCTCTTCTTAATGCACGGGCATGCAGAGCTGCCAAAAGGCAGGAATGGTTACTCCAGAGGAGGTCTCCTCGGGAGTAAGACTTGAGGCTAATTGGCCACTCCCCTAGTCTACTTAAGGAAAGCAGAGGCAGCTGAATCTTTGCAGGAAACAACGTTTGAAATTCGTTTGTTCATCGTGTGCCTCATGTCTGGAAAATCTCTGCTCTGCTTATCTGCTTCGGCTTGTTTATTGAGGACAACTTCTAGGCATTTTGCCAAGCTTCGTGAGCTATCAAAGACTAATTGCTACTGGTATTATATGATTTAAGACTTTTTGAACTTATACCAGCTGTTAATGATGACTAATTAACAGTTGGGCTTTTGCAAGAAAAGACTGCTTTTAGGTTTGTGTGTGTGTGACCTCTACTAAGACAGTTATTAGTAGTCAGTTATTGATTAAAATAAGTTTAAACAAACTGTGTGTTTGCTACGTTCTTAGCTGGGGCAGAACAAGTCCTGAGTCCTGTAGCCCACTTGTCACCAGACATCCAGGAGCTCCAACACCTAGCATGGTCCTTGTTGATCTGGGTGATGACTCATCAGCTATATGGTTCTGTAAGTTACTTCTCACCATATTGTTTATAGAAAGACACTCTTTGTATGGTTTTTCTGATGAGACCTGTCTAGTAGGGTTGAACCTCTGGCATAGCTCTCATCTTCTTCAGAGCACACAAGCCCCACAACCACGTTAAGACAGTGCCTCACTAGGTGATTGTTTTTGTTGTTGTTATTGTACTTCTGTACATAGAAATATCACTGTAGATTGGTCTAAAGCAATGCCACTTGATACCTGACATGGAATTGTTGATATTCTATAGAATTCTAAGTAGAAAGTAAGCGCTTTCTGTAAAGTAAATGCTCTGCAAACTGTCTGGTTTGTTTCATCCAATTTTTCCTTTTCCTAAGGTGGCATACCTAATATCACCTGTTCTATTTTCTTTTCCTCACAAGAACCAAAATGTGAGGTGATTGAACTCAGAAAATATATCACCCAGTAAATTTCCATAGAGCATATGGGGCTCTAGTTTAACAATCATGATGTTGTACTAGCTATATCTTGGTTGAGCAATGTTCACAGACTGGAATCGGCTAGGGGAAAAAAGATGTTATACAAGCTTGGCATAAATTATGGGTAGAAATGACTCTAATTTGTCCACTATTGGGGAGAAAGGGGAAAAAAAGAATAAAAGGTGTTAACTTCCAACTCTTTTTAGCATAGTAGAAGATAATAACATCACAGCCCAACTTTTTACTTTTATGCAATAATAAAAATTAGACATTTCTATAACAACAAACCCATCTAATCAGCAAAGTCAAAATTTCATTTTTTTTTCATTACAAGCACAACATCCAGAAGCTATTTCCAAATAGAAATGTGGAAAGATTTCCCTTCTACCCCATACTTTCTCCTTTTCCCTTTTTCCTCCCTTAGTTTCCCAATATTTTCATTTTCTTTATAGTTTATACTCTGAGAAACTAATAAAAATTTTAACTAGCTTATTTGGCTACCATTTGGAGGATGGGGAGAGCCAAGTACACTTTAAAGTCCAGATGTATTTTAAAGTATTTTAAAGTCAAGAAAATAATTTGGTAAAGTTGATTATCCCACTAAAAACATGCTGTGGAAGTGTGGCACTTTGATACATCTTTTTATGCTGGATGTCTACACTGAAGTTACATATTTATAAATTACTTTCAAACTACAGTGATCTCATCCCTGATAATTACTGCAGCCCTTTCTTTGTTGAATTATTTGTACATTGTGTCAAAGGATAATAATCATTCTGTTCTAACAGTATACAATATACAATATACTGGTAGGTGGGTTCCTACCAGTTCTAACCGGTTCTTTAGAACCGTTAGTAATTCAGCAATGACGTCATGGAGCTGGTTCTGTCGGTGTCTTCGTGGGAGCCGCAATCTTAGATTTTGCTTCTGCGCATGCGCAGAAACTAATTTTTGATTGCTGCGGGCACGCACACACGGCGCAACCCTGAGCGAAACAGCAGCAAAAGGATCCAGAACCCACCCCTGAACTGGATGTTCTAAACAGGACCATGGGAGGACTGGAAAAAGATATACTTTTAGGAGCAAGAGACTTATCATTCCAACTCTGTTGATACAACAGCCAGAAAGCATATTGCTTCTGACCTGGATGTATCAGATAGCCATAATAGCAGGCTACTTCAGCTGACTGCTAGCTGCAGTTCGGCAGTTCAAATCTCACCGGCTCAAGGTTGACTCAGCCTTCCATCCTTCCGAGATGGGTAAAATGAGGACCCAGATTGTTGGGGGAAATATGTTCACTCTGAAAACCGCTTAGAGAAGGCTATAAAACCACTATGAAATGGTATATAAGTCTAAGTGCTATTGCTATTGTTATAATAATTAGTTATTATTCCCAACTTCATTCTATATCTTGCATTGACAAATTTTAAATCTAACTAGGCATTATGTGAATAAAGACTTCCCTTTACAGTACCTGTCTTGAAATTTCTAATGTTCAGCTTGACCCCAGGTTTCACAAGAATGGGAACAAAGTTTCTCTCCGTCCATTTTTTCCAATTCCATTCAATGCATAACTTTGTACCTCTTTATGCAATCGTTCTGCTAACCTTAGGGGTCCAAACCTAAGGTCTCATGTGGATCCCACTTCTTTAGAGATATCTTCCCTTGGTAGTCTTGGGAAATTAGTGTGCTGTAAGCAAAGCCACCAGCTTCAAGCATGACCTTTATTTATAAAACTACATTTGGAACCCTAAGAGGCATTCTTAGATTTTTTTTAATGGTGGCATTTTTGGTCCAGTGCTTTGATTGGAACGCTTTTATCTGCTCGTCAAATAAGACAATACTACTATAAACAAAAATAGTAGAGAGCAAGGTGGGAAGGAGAATGAGACAACTTTTCACATTTGCCCTCTACCTTCTTGCCTCAGCTTTGACATTTTGTTTTCAACCTCTTACACTGGGCCAACATTTCTATTAAATGATCCCACAAGCAGCCCCCATCCCCTTTTTGAGCCAGTTTCTGCAGACCCTGTAAGCGTGTAGGTGAAGTGAGGATGTTATGCCCCACTGCTTTTGTGTCAAGAGGAGCTTAAAACCTGCTCACCTGAGTAATTCTATCAAGTTTGCTTTTCCACATTCCTAAATAACACTCCTGCTCATATCAGGAATGCTGGCTGAGGTTTGTGAGAGACTTGTGTGATTGCAGAAAAAATGTTTCAAAAAACTTTAAAGGTTTTAAAAAATGGATCTTGATCAGGTTCACCTGATCAGTCACCTGGAGGACTGAACTTTTAGACTCTTGTTTTTGCATTTGTGAGGTTCTGGAACTGAAGTGGGCAAAAGACATGCTTCACTGTCTACTCAAAATGGAGATAAAAAAAACTTAACCCAAAATGGGCTGAAAGTTTTCAACCTGACTTCAACCAGTTTACTCTGGTAGTTCAGTCTCATTCCTTGACATCTCCCCCCTCCACCAAATTGGCTAGCCCTTGGTTAAAGCTACATAGCTATCTGGGGAGAAAACAATCTTTACTTTGGTGCCCTGCCTCAATAAATTTGCTGAAAGAAATTTTGTATGTGTACAGTATTGGAAATGTATAAGCACATACAGTATGTTATGGTCCAATTAACTGCTGTTCGTTGCACCACAATTTCCATTCACTGAAGTAGCCCATGAGGATTTGGATGGAGTCATTTTAAATACTCATCACAAAACATGGCAAAGACAATATACAGTACATCTCCCTGAGCTGCTCTACTTGTGAAACGGGGTTGGGGAGGATCCTAAAATGATCTGTTACCCAAAGCTTGCAGCTGGTTTTTTTTTTTAAAATAGCAATTTGGAAAGCAAAAAAACCCCATTGCTCAGTGCGTGATTTTTTCTTATTTGACTGAATGTAATTTTTGTTTCTCTGTATTTTACAGGCTTTCATTGATAGGGCGAAGCAAATTGAGTTCCCGTTTTTTGCCTGTTTATTAATGGTATGATAGAAAGGGACTAAAACTGACAGGACAATCTCAGCATGCTTACTCAGAAGTAAATCTGAGATCAGTAAGACTTACTGTCAGATAAGTGTGTTTGAAAACTGCTTGAATTAAGCAGGTTGCCTACTGGTCCAGGAATAGGATTCTTAAATGTCTTATCTTCCGTAGATTTCTGCTCTTTTTATCTAGATCCACTTACTGAAATCCGAGACCTATGGTCTTGTTTAATATCAGCTAGTAATAAAGAGCTCTCCAGCTAAATACAGCTATATTCTAATATTAACTGCCTCTCTCGAAGCCTTCATTGTATAAGCCCTTCAATGTCAAGGCGTTTAGGAGCACTCTAGCATCAATCAAAGTTCTGCGTCCAGTAAGTGCCTGCCTTGCATTTACATGAAATATTCATACCGCATTCCGTTTTGCTTTTTCTCTCTCCTAATCATCACTTTTAGGAAGAAGCTACAATCATCTCAGTTAGGGAAGGGCATTATGGGATGTGTGGTACCTTTCAATGTCAGACGTCCTGCAGATAGCTAGTTCTGTAATGAGGCAGCACACACGGTACAGACTACCAAAGGTTTTTCCTCACACAGCCTTGCCTTATTATCATGTACAATTCATCTTCGAGTATACAACTTAGACCAAACGAAAGTAATCAATTAGCCATAACAACCCTGTCAAATAGCTATTTCAAATGTTGACAGAAAAGAAGTATTTAACATTTCTTTAAAGTGAGCGGGATTTCTCCCACCCTTAGCTGCTTCCACCTCCAAAATAGCAGATGGAGGGACTCCTTTTCCATTTGCGTTAATTATATAAGCTGCCATTTAATTCTCTTTATTAAAAAAAAAAAGCACCCGCTGTTTAATCTTTTCAACAGAAAATTATTCTTTTGCGGATATATTTTAGGAAGTGGAGCATTTTAATATAATGAAAATGGCTACTCTTACTGTACCGAGACAAATCATTAGAGTAAATTACTAAAGTAAAGGCTCAGAACACTTAGAAACTGCTAAGGATACATTATTTTTTAGAATACAACCTTTGATATAACTTTTAGTGTATTGATAGTAGCAATATAGTAGTAATAGTAGTTGAAGAGGAGGAGGAAGAGGAAGAAGTAGCCTCATTTTAACTGAAAAATCTTGCAAGAAAATAGACCTCCTCAGAACAATACATTTCACTTTTCTTTTCCCTCACATTTATTTGGGAACAAATAAATAAACAATAATATAGTTCCAGCCTAAATATTGGTGTTCATTATATAAAAGAGAGGAGTTATATAACCAGAATACTATACATGCGTAGCTTTCTTTCAACAGCATCTTACTTTAATTGGGATTTTAATTTTAGAATAATCAGCTAAATATAGCAGAGGTTTTAGTAAGCCACACTGCATTCACTAATACTTCTGATATTTCTTCAATATTAGGTAATTAAGTAAGATAATTTTGTGATAACTCTCTCCTTAGAAATTTAGTACAAATTGCAAAGCACTGAAACCTGTTTATTTTGTTATTTTAGAAGTCCTATTATTTACTTTAAAACTGTTAAAAATAGAACATATCATGTTTACTATATTTTTTAATATTTAATAAAATATTCAGTGTTCATACCTCAGAATCAATATAATCAAAATAATGAAAGTTAAATACAATCTAAACTAATCTATAAATAATATCCAATTACCTTAAGAGTCAGTTACAGAAATACATGGTAGACAACTGATTTTTGTTCAACACAGAAATAAACTGAGAACAAAACATTCCAGCACTATATATATATATATATATATTATGGAGTTTGCTTAGATTAAACATGCATGATGTTGAGTTTGTTTTGAATTTTTTTTCAAAGAAATGATCTTGCTTCGTAATATTTCCAGCAGAATTGCTGGAAGAAATCACAATAGTAGTTTATTTTCAGGGAAATTTAAGGAAGCAAGAAGATCTCATTTTGTATGTGAAATAGGTTGGCTGCCCTTTGCCTGAGGAGATTTCACTGTTGTAAAAGAAATAATTCATGGAAAGGTAAGGCATTTCCTTACATTTGAAACCAGTTTTTTCCTATTTCTTAAGATTTGATGGTCTTGTTAGATGTTAAAAGCCTTTTGAGAAGCACAAAGCATCCTCAGCTCATTTGACAGCATCTCATCATATATCAAGAACAGTTAAAACGTGGGAGAAAGTTTATTTCCAAAGTTTTGTCTGCACTATAATGTAGTATAGATCTACTATACTGTTGCAACCAAGTGTTACATTTTTACCCATGGTATCTAAATACATAACATATCTTTTCTTTTATGTACACTGAGAGCATATGCACCAAGACAAATTCCTTGTGTGTCCAATCACACTTGGCCAATAAAAAAAATCTATTCTATTCTATTCTATTCTATTCTATTCTATTCTATTCTATTCTATTCTATTCTATTCTATTCTATTCTATTCTATTCTAATGTATGTGATTTATGTCAGTATGACAATGAGAGAGAGAGAGAGAGAGGGAGGGAGAGAGGGAGGGAGGGAGAGAGAAAGAGAAAGAGAAAGAGAAAGAGAAAGAGAAAGAGAAAGAGAAAGAGAAAGAGAAATAATATTGTTGTTCTTGATGATGATTATGCTATGGTTTAATACTATAGGTGTGAGTTTCAGCTTATAATGTTGCACAATGATAAATGCCACATTTATCATTGTGTACTAATATGTACTAAGCTGTAGCTTAACCTGATATCTTGAAGAAGACTACTGAAAAACTTCTTAAATAGGAGAGGCGTTGACCATATAATGCTGAATACGTTGTTTATCATATGTAGTTATATGCTTACTAATTGGTAAAGCATTTTGAATAACTTTTTTTTACAAATATTAAAAAGATTGCCACCCTTCCAAACCCTAGAACAGTGATGGCGAACCTATGGCATGCGTGCCACAGGTGGCACGCGGAGCCATATCTGCCGGCACACGAGCCGTTGCCCTAGCTCAACTCTAGCATGCATGTGCGTGCCGGCCAGCTGATTTTTGGCTTGTGTGGAGGCTCTGTGAGGGCATTTTAGGTTTCCAGAGGGCCTCCAGGGGGTGTTTTCGCCCTCCCCAGGCTCCAGGGAAGCCCCTGGAGCCTGGGGAGGGCGAAAAACGGGCCTACCAGTCCCACCAGAAGTCGGGAAATGGGCCATTTCCAGCCTCCAGAGGGCCTCTGCAGGGGCGGGAAAGGCCGTTTTCGCCCTCCCCAGGCATTGAATTATGGGTGTGGGCACTCACACATGCGTGACAGCGTGCGCGTATGCGTTTTCGGCACCCGAGGGAAAAAAGGTTCACCATCACTGCCCTAGAACCTGAGCTCCATGGCAGTTATGTTCACTGAAAACTAGTGTCCATAGTAGATGAGAATGAGTTCATCCATGAACACATTAAATATAATTTTGTGTGTAATATAGGTAATCCTCAATTTATGACCACAATTGGGTTCAGAATTTCCATCGTAAGTCAGTGTGGTCAGAAGTTGAATCATCATGTGGCCAGATCCAATTTTATGATGATTTTTATCATGGTTCTTAAGCAAATCATGAGGTCATTGAGTGAATCCAGCTTTCCCAATTGATTCCCCCCCCCCCGAAATTGTCTGGGAAAGTTGCACATTGCAATTAAGTGGCTGCAGGATGCTACGACTGTCATAAATGTGAACTGGTTGCCAAGCATCCAAATTGCAATTATGTGACCACGGGGATACTGCCACAGTCATAAGTGCAAAATGGAGTCATAAGTCGCTTTTTCTGAAGCCGTCACAATTTTGAACCAACATTAAATGAACACTTGTAAGTCAAGGTGTACCTGAATGGCAAATAATATTGGCTTCCCAATTTAAGAAATCATTTGGGAAATGGAAAAATAATTCTGACAAGAGCTATTGGTCCATAATATTCAGTGCTAACCTGCAGATCTGGGGCAGCATGCAGGACAGCAATGGTGATAGAGGAATATAGTTCCATCTCTTGTTTCTGGTTGTGAGAAACAAATTGCTAAACTAGGACAGGCTTTTGCTGTTCTAGAATGGCTATTCTTACGTTCTTATGGGATATGGTAAGCATGAAGGAGATGAAATGTTTGAAACCCTTTGTTAAAAGTTTAACGTGCTATAAAATGATTAAATATTAAACTGGCTTGTCAAATGCACCATTCCTATTTTTTTAAATCCATCTCTTAGCTAATGCATTTGTAGCCATAAAGAATATAATTTAGTTCCCACCAAATTTCTTAGAAGTGATTACGGAACAGGTCCCTTCCAATTCTGTTAAATATCATATTGGTGTTAAATATCATATTTTTGATTTGTCTCTGATTTCTGGCAGAAGTTTGAAGATTTTCAGACTGCTGAAATCTGGAATGTATATATAGTATGCTTCTAAGTCCATGTTGTGAAAACTTATTATTCTTCCAGCTTTTGATCTCGCTATGATGATTTTAGAATAGAATAACAGTTTGAAGGGACCTTGGAGGTCTTCTAGTCCAATCCCCTGCTCAGTCCGGAAACCCTAAACCATTTCAGACAAATAGTTGTCCAATCTCTTCTTAAAAACATCCAGTATTGGAAAATTCACAACTTCTGAAGGCAAGTTGTTCCACTGGTTAATTGTTCTAACCGGTTAATTGTTCTAACTGTCAGGAAATTTCTTCTTAGTTCTAGGTTGCTTCTCTCCTTGATTAGTTTCTATCCATTTTAAGCAAAATGAGTTTCCATCCATTAGTTTCCATTCCATTTTAAGCAAAAGAAACTCTAAAGAATCCTGTGTCTCAAATCAAATGTCAAAGAACTGAAATGTTCTTCTTCAGTTTCATAAAGTATTTCTCTTAAAGCACTAAATCGCATTGGACTGTCAGGAAATTTCTTCTTAGTTCTAGGTTGCTTCTCTCCTTGATTAGTTTCTATCCATTTTAAGCAAAATGAGTTTCCATCCATTAGTTTCCATTCCATTTTAAACAAAAGAAACTCTAAAGAATCCTGTGTCTCAAATCAAATATCAAAGAACTGAAATGTTCTTCTTCAGTTTCATAAAGTATTTCTCTTAAAGCACTAAATCGCATTGGACTTCAATTCTGTGTGTGTGCATGAGGGAGAGAAAGAAGAAGAGAATGAGCTTGAACAGTGCAGTGGTATAGTGAGACTAAGTCTTGGACAATCCCTCAAAAGCAGACGATGAGAGAAAAAGCAGAGAACATGTTGGATAGATTCTTGACAGGCTAGATACAGGGTGACCAAACTATGGTTCTTTGAGGACCTGTGGACTTCAACTCCCAGAATTCCTGAGCCAGCCATGCATGCATGGCTAGCTCAGAAATTCTGGGAGTTGAAGTCCACAGGTCCTCAAAGAACCATAGTTTGGCCACCCCTGGAAACATGTCTTTCCCCACATTTAAAGTTACCTAATTCCATCAACTGTTGAGGGAATGAGCATTAAACTGGCCATTCTGTACAGGTTTACAATGGTAATTGGGACCAGAATTTTCATTGCTAAGTTATGGCACTTGTAAAGCATGATGACATGCGACCATATCATTTAGCAATAGCAATCCTGGCACTCCTATTGCCATCATTAAGCAAGGAGCACAAATTTTTAAGCAAGACCTGGGTGGTTTACCAGCAGGCCATCGGGCTGCTATTACATGGGGCGGGATGGTGTGCAGGTGGCCAGTGAGGTGTAGTGCAAGTGCAAGCATGGCAAGGCAAGGCAAGCTATCATTATCATCTTTTAACGACCACATAACCCCTTGCGGGATGGAGTCTGGGCAACTGAATGGAGCTGAGTGTTTACTGGCCAGATGCCCTTCCTGTCGCCAATGCGGAGTTATATTCAGCAGATATATTGTGCCCAGAGAGAGAAAATCTGGCTCTACCTAGGATCGAACTCTCAGCCTCCTGATTGTGGTGCGGTAACCTAGAGGTGGGAGCTCCACCTTTAGGTTACCGTACCACACTGCAAACACTTACTGAAATGATTTGAGATATTTCCTGCAAGCTTTTCCATTGACTTTGCTTGTGGGAAGTTGACAGGGAAGTTTGCAAATGGTGATCACATGACTGTGGGATGCTGCAACCAAGTGCCAACTGACTGCCAAGCACCAGTTGGCAATCACATGATCACAAGGGTGATGAGATGGCTGGAATATCAAGGATCAGTCATAAGTACCACTCAAGAGCCAAGGTGGCACAGCGGTTAGAGGCAGTACTGCAGGTCACTTTAGCTGATTGTGATCTGCAGGTCAGCGGTTCAAATCTCACTGGCTCAAGGCTGACTCAGCCTTCCATCTTTCCGAGGTAGGTAAAATGAGGACCCAGATTGTTGGGGTGTCTGGTGTAAACCGCTTAGAGAGTGCTTGCACTGTGAGGCAGTATATAAATCTCACAAAATGAATGAATGAATGAATGAATGAATAAATAAATAAATAAATAAATAAATAAATAAATAAATAAATAAATAAATAAATAAATAAATAAATAAATAAATAAATAAATAAATAAATAAATAAATAAATAAATAAATTCAGTACTGTTGTAATGTCAAATAGTCAGTGAACTATTTGACATTAGTCAATTGACTAACTGACATTGAGTCAGTTGTTATATGAGAATTACTTGTATTAACATTTTAACCAGACTCCATAACTCATTATTCTAGCACACATTAAAAAAACCTCAAGGTATTTAACATATATTATTTTTACACAATGTTCTGCCCTGTCCTAGCCTATTCTTCCTGGCCTTGCCTATCCTTTTTCATTTCATTCTGTTCTATTCCACTCCACTCTTGCATCTTGTTCTTTACATTTTCAATTTTCAAGGACAGTTGCCCAACATACAACATTTCAAATACATAACTTCAGGTTTTTAAAAAAATAAAATTAAAAGAATAACCACCCGCATAAAACAACAAGAAGAGTAACTTTTAGAATGACTTGACACAGATCCACAAATACTCTAGGCACAGGCCTGAGAATATCAGGAATATCACTGGATCCCTTTTTTTCTTTCATAAGGTAACTGTGATTTGTGTATGCTGATGTTTCATTAAAACCACACATTTTCTCTAATTTTTTTCAGACTGGAAATGATATTTAACTATCCTAACTACCCAAGCCTCAGGTAGAATGCCCAGTAAGATTCTTCTACAGTTTCTTTACCAAGATTTATTGAAAGATGCTAGGTTACAGATGGTTTCAGACTCTTGGCTCGTATGTGAACTTGTGAAGAGGCTGTTCATGGAGGGATGCCCAGCTGCTTAGAATGCAAATCTCTATGGTTCCAAAATACCATTACATCAGTCTTTCCAGGCAAGAATCAATACTCAAGATTTCCAGTTAAAAGGACCCGGTTGCAGGAGGACTACTTCTGAGACCCTGGAGAGCCCCTTTAAAGTCAGAGAGAGAATGCCAAGCTAAACAGATTGTGTAAAAAGCATCATGTTTGCTTGCTACTTTTCAGGGAAAAGGTATGTCATATAGATTCAGAAAGCATCCATTTGGATCCAGTCCCAACAACAGTGTAGAACGTCCTTATAACGCAGTAGTCTGTGTAAGCACAGTCTGTATTACAAAGGATTGTACATGTTAAATTGGCAACTGTTCTAATGTTATTTCTAATGAATATTTAAGGGGTATCCTCTCTCTGCCACTTGCCTTATCCAAAGGCATTTGCAATTCACTCTTTTGGTGATTCTTTTTTAAATAAGGGGGACTTTCCAGACCAAGTATTTGTAAGACCTATACAGCCATTCTGTGTTTTTCTTTAAAGTCAAACTGTACAGCATTCTTTACTCTGGCACTAAATCACCTTAACTGCTAAAACCATGTTTTAACTCTATTTTTATATATCTATTCTCCCTCCCACCCCCATTTCACTCAGCCTCTTCTTCCTTCCACTTTAGAACTTTAGCATTTCCTCCCATTTCCTTCCATATCTTGTGCTCATTATCCAGAAGTTATTCTGTTCCTTCTGTTAAATTACTTTTATACCATAGCTTAAATGAACATGCCTTCCTTTCATCTGGCATTTCAAACAGGGCAAAGACTGCTGTACAATTTCCAAACACAACTGTGCTAACAGAGATGAATTACTAGAGTTTATATAATTTATATTAGAAATTCATAGACCTAGCAAAAGGGATTAGTACATTTTATTTCAGGGTAGGGGATGATCCTGTCATTAATGGTCGATACTTTCATCATCTTTTAAACCTGAGGAATTTCCAGGGTGACAAGGCTGTAAGGACATATCAGGGATCCACAGCTGTGAGTTTTATCTGGTCATGTACTGCTTTACTCTCACTATGTGGACTACATTCCATCAAAACTGGATTAGTCTGCCAATCATGTCTTCCCATGTATATTGTATTATGATTTTTCGAAAATGTCACCGAGATCAGAGTAATTTCTTGGCTAATTGCATCTTGTCTCTGCTTAATACTGTGCATTTAATGGTTTCATTACTTTACATGACAATCAAAGAGGCTAGTCCAATATTATGGACAATTTTAGTTTTTAGGAGGAAGCAGAAAAAAAAATTCTAAAGAATCCTGAGCTCCACTCCCTCTCTTTTAAATAACTGAGTGAAACATATTTAAGGTATTTCTATATTTCGTGCAATATAATAAACTCTGTTTGTGTTATTCATATTGTTCCCTGTAGTCTTAGATATACATAACAGCGGAGATTGTTTTTCTAATCCCCAAAGCACACCTTGTGCTTAACATAGTATTCCTCCCCTCTCTTTTTCCTGTTATGGAAATAGATTAAAGAAAATATTAACCTTTAAGAAACTGTCACTCATTATTCACACAGCTTCTATTATATGTGCACATGTCCCTGGAGAATCTCTCCCAAACACAAAAATATTTGTGCTTCAATATTTTCCATTTAGGCATGGGAGAGATTCATTTAGATGAATGGTGCAGTGGATTCGCAAAGGTTTCATTAAACTATACTTGACTGACTGCATGCATTCCTGCTGATATCACATGGAGGAGAAAATGGACCAAAGAAATTCCAAAATAATTGCAGTTATACAGTTGCAGTGACTAAGCCAATGCTGCTTTAGAGCTACCTGGATGACACTGTATCAACCTTATCTAAGATACATTTCACAATAAGATTCAAATGTAAATTACCTAATATATTTCAGCATTCTTCCTTAGTGAGAGAAAAAAGCCTCAACCCAAATGTGTGAAGAAAATCCACTGTTATTTTTTTCTACAGATATGTGATCACTAATATGACCTTCCAAGTTTTGTTAGATATTTTGTTAGAGATGGTCGTACATCCAATATGAAAAATATTTATTATACAATGTTTTAATCATGCTAATAAACTACCGTAGATGCTATGTATTCTTCACTTGTCTATCCAAATTTATTAGAGCAGGTATATTTTCAGACAAAGATATTAGCGGAATAAAAGCTCTAGATTATGTATAGCTGGAATTATCTAATGGGAACATTGAAGAATCTTGTAGAATAGCCTTTTTCAACTTTGCAGGAGATGTTAAAGTGCAGTGCATTTTCCACTATCCCTTTCACCTGGTTGGGGATTTAGGAAATTCTAAAATTATTACATCTGGTCAGCACCAGATAGGGAAAAGCTGCTGGACATTGAATCAGAACATGGGAAATATTGCTTTCATCCCTCCCAAAAATACGAACAAATGAAATGTTAGAGAACAGGAGACTGATACATAATGTTTAATCAAATATTACAAGCCACAGTACTTAAAATAGATTTGTCAAAAGAAAAGTTGCTGACATATAGCTCCAAAATTTACATTTAATGTAAAGTAAGTGTATAACAATATTATTTCAGGGGGGGAAGTATTTTGAACCATTTAGATAATACACCCATAGATACTGAGCATATTCACTGGTTTTCAAAATTGGAAAGGTTCATATTCTTTTTCTAAATTCTGAAAGAACAGCAGCAGCAATACAGTAACTCTCTGGAGTTAATTACTGTGTATGTTACACTGCGATGTAGGTAAAGTACCTACATACATACAGTATATCCATTGCGGTGTAACAGTAATTTGTCCACAAACTTGAAACAGAAGTTATAAACAAAGGATCCACAAATTCACTGTTGTCTTTTGTGTGTGTGAATCCCAGCTGACGGCTACAATGGACAAAAACTGAAGATTGACTAGGAACTCCTTACACATTTTCATGTTTGAAAGCCTGTGTCACACTCTATGAACTAAAACTCAGGAAGGACAGAGCATTCCTATAATCTATATTCGTTTTACGTGTAGAATTTAAAACCAAGGAAAAGTCAACACCATCTCAAATATATTGAACGGATGCTTCATTCCCATCATGATCTGCACTTGGGAGGTGATATTTTTTCCCCATTTGTTTTCCACTGGGGGACTGCCCTGAAAGCCATTCCTTCCCCGTCACAGAAAGACAAACAACCATATTCAGTCAGTTTTGCTTTTCTGCTATATCAAGTAACTGCAGGCTACTGGGCAGTAGAAGCAACGGGGGTGGGTGGGAAGGGACACCTGCTGACTGATATTCTTAATAGCAGTTTTCTGGATGAAGGACATACTTGGCTTTGGATTTGACAGCATTTGAAGAAGCCAGTTTGTATTCACAGTGGCAGGTAGAAGGAATGTGAGCCATGGCATAGCCAAGGTGCCTGTAAATACTTTGGCTTTCTAACCACTCAAATCAAGTGGACGGTGATTGCTTCTTCCCACATATAAATGTAAGTTGGCAGTTCTTTTTTTAAAAGTGCAACTCGCTGAGGAATTGGGTTTCTAAACAGTTTTCGTTAAACACATCCAGCTTTCATTTCACTGGTATTTCTATAAAACAGAACAGTGATAAAACATTCCATCTGATTGGTATATATTTTAGGTGAGAAAATAGATTGTAATTTTCTTTGATCCATGATTGTGAATTACCCAACTCTACAGAGCCTGAATAATTAGCAAATAGAAATAACTTGCAATTCTAAGAGCCTTTTTAGTACAATCCCGCCCGCCCCCCTCACCAACTCAAGCATGCTGGAAAAGATATGAGCACTTAGGGAAAAACACATCAGCATTGGAAGATGCACCTAACACTCCTTTATAATACTAATGATAATTTTGGTAATTATTGTGTCAAATTGTGTCAGTGAAGCAAAGAAGATGGGCAATGATAGAAGCTAAGTCAACAAAATATCAGTCTTCCTTATGAATCAATTGGCAAAAGCCACGTTTTGGGTTTTTTTTTAAACCTTCTGTGTTATTTAGTTGCTTGTAGAAACTGGCAATAAAGAGAGTTACACAAACTAGAAGGTATATAATCACGAAGTACTCAAAATATCGATCTGATTCTAAATACAGGATTGCATTTCACAATGAAAGTTTCAGATACTCTCATAAAATAGAATAACCTAAATAACAAGAGTCTAGGAAATTTCTCAATTCTCCCATTTACCATAGCCAATACAATAATTATAACTGGAATGAGAGAGAGGCAGGAATTACAAACTGTAATTTTGTAATGGAAAGTGGAAAGTGAATAGATGAGTAATAATAGAACAGCATTTAATAGACCTAACATACTTGCTTATTCCTTAAGTTTTGCATATTTAATCTAAAATCTGAATCAATTTTTCCATTACTAATGCATGATATCTATTAAGTGTTCTCAGTGAGCTATGTTTTATTTTTCACAACTAAATCTTATATTTTTAATGACAGAATGGCCAGATATACTTCTAGCAAACCTCAGAGGAATTGTCTTGTATTAAATCAGTTTGGCAGCAGTTCTTCAAGGTTTCAGACAGAGGTCATTGCTCTTTGAGATCCTTACAAGGACTGATCTTAGGATCTTTGCCTATAAATACAAAGCATGTCAGTTAGCTATGAGCTTTCTTTAGAATGGGGCTTTCAATAGAATGCAGCAGCCCTTCTGAAATTACCGTTGGCGATGTAGGAATAATTTGGGGTGTGTCTTCAGGCCTTTGATATTAGCCAATCACACTTCTCATTCAACTAAAGGTCATCTTGAAAGGATGTTCTGCCTTCAAAAGGGATTTTGTGTTAAACCACTTCTAGTTCCATTTTCTTTCTCTTAAGAAAGAACAGGGATATGAATTGGGAAGAGTGATGTCAGACCCAGAAAGTAGAAGACCCTTTCAGATGAAATGAGCTGTTTTACGCTAAACCCATTATAGATATAATCAACTATTTTTATTTTGAATTTACATAAATAGACGGACGGAACGGGAATCCAATCAGTCAGTTTGATGTCTCAGCCTAAAACTATAACTATTTTGTTTTGCAATTTCCCTGAAATTTTTCCCTCTAGCTATTAACATCTGTAAAGTGATGGGGAAATATTGTTCCAACATGGTGGTCATAGAGTAGTCTTGGTTACATGTTTAAATTACAGTTTGGATATTCTTGAATTCTAACCAGTTTGGTCATTTATTTCGAGAAACAACTCTGAGAGGCTGCAGACCACAATTTTTAAGGATGGAGGCAATTTAAAAATGATCAACTGCCACTTATATTTACTGGGGTGCAGCTAATGTAGAGATTATCCAGATACCATGTTACTTACATTGAAATTACTCTGGACTAATTCTTGAATTTGCTATCTTAGATGTAAATATAAATACAGAAATGAGGAACAGAACAAGCAAGGATAATTTTTTCTTACCTAGAAATATGTGTCTGTAGTATATGTGTGAAAGTACACCTAGACCAACACACAGTTTTGGGAGGAAAGCTATTCAACTTTCAATGGGCAAAATAATTGTTGATTGTAAAGACATTACTACATACATAACATGAACTCTGCAAAAATTATGTTTATCCGTGTGAGAATAAAAATCATAATTTTTATCAACCTTTAGAATAACCTTTTCCATGTTTCTTGGGATAAAAGAGGTCAGTCATCCAGATTAGAAACTAAAATGGTAACTTGTGTTAGATTGGTATTCACAACTCAAAAATATTAATTAGCAAGCAGGAGCAGTTAATGGTTGGTGAAATAATTTAATACTCAGAGATGTGTCTCCAAAGCTCATCAGCAAATTACTAATAAACCTACTGCTGAATTCTGAATTAATTTAATAATAAATGAAGCAGAAATACAGTTGAATTCAAAAATATATCATTAGCATAAAAGTGATATTGTATATTGGGAATTAAAAAATATCTTTCTCTTGTAAAGAATTTTCTGAACTCATGTTGATTTTTAAGATGATCAAAAGTGAGGCTATACAAATCAGTTTAAAAAACTGAAACTCCGTTCAGATTTTGAGTATCCCCCCAATGTACGTAGTAGACAAATGCTTAAAGAATCATATATGGCTATTATGATCGTGTTGACAGCTGCAGTTCATAGGAGTTCAAGACCAGCGTTTTACCATTCACCATCAACCAAGCAATGCTAGTCAGTACATTGTATTTTATAAGACATGACAAGTAATCTTTTTTGCTGGTACACTCATTTTAATTTTTGAGAATATGTCGCTGGTGCTCTTACAAAATGGCTACTATGATAGTTGTGGCCAGTTTGTGTAATGGACTGTGAGGATGACCTTGGGGAACAAGGGGAAGAGATGCTGCCTAGGAAACAATCAGACAAGAGAGGGAGGAACCCCCATTGACTTGTTCAGTCAGAACAAGAAACTTAGGAAGGACCCACTCTAATGGACCAAGTAGTAAAAAGTGGTGGTGGGAAGTTTATACTTTCAGACTTGTAAGATTGATGCCAATCTTCCCAGGTAAATCAGACATGAGACACGATTAGATAAATTAATTGTCCTTTATTGTAAGGCTACATTGACAGAATCTTGCAAGCCACTGGAAGCTCTTCCTCTCTTGTTGACTAAGCAGTTATCTCTTTCCCTCATTTCCCAAGGTCATCCACACTTCTTACCAGCTCTCCTAACTGTCAAGGTATTTCTAAGAGCTTAGGTTACCACCCTTTGTTTGGTTCTTTTTAGGGCAGTGGGCACAATTGCAAACAAAGTAGTGGGTCTACCCATCTTCCCCCTCCCCCCTGTGAATATGCATTCACAGAAACCAGCATCTCAGCATTTTTCATTGAAGTATATCAATTCCCCATGAAGAGTTTTTGGACATTAAAACCTAGGTTGAAAGTGTTGCTGTAAGCCGTCATCATAAGAGTACAAATTTCAGAAACAGTAACATTTTACTCAGTCGTCTTCAGGCTTGTACTTGTAGCATATATAAATGCTGGCCATAAAATTCTCCAATCACAGCATGGATAACTATGTGTGCTTGTCATTTTTCTTTAAAAAAAACCCAGATCTTTGAAGCTTGGGAGGATATTTTACATGTGTCTTGAGATATTAGGGAGAATCTAAAAAACAAAATGTGGAGTCTTATTCCAAGAGAAAGTGAAAAAAGCCCTCATGCAATGAAAAGCAAAGCATTTCACACAACTGCAGTGTAAAATCCTTATGAGAAGTTAGTCTCTTTCTCATTTTTCGTTTAGTTCATTTCTTCAAATTGGAAGCAGGCTAACTTCTTAAAAGATACATTATAAAACCCCTTCACTTCTAGGGCTTTACTCTCCAACTGTGCAGTCCCTGGACTAAACATTATATAGAAGCAGGAGCAGCTAAATTTCTCTCCACCCTTGCTATAAACACATGAATGTGTGAAGGGGGAGGGCCTTCTCTGTGGGGGCCCCCGTGCTCTGGAACCAATTTCCCCCGGAGAACCGAACCATCCCCACCCTGCTGGCCTTCCGAAAAGCCGTCAAGACATGGCTCTTCTTGCAGGCGGGGGGTGAGCCTAGTTCCACCTGAGCTCTCGCCTGGTATGGCTGATGGTGAACATTTTTAATCTTTTTGTAATTTTTAATTGTTGTTTTTAACTGTTGTTTATTATTAGTGTTCTTGTATAATTTCCTGTACGCCGCCCTGAGTCCCTCGGGAGTAGGGCGGCATAGAAGAACCAATAATAAATAAATAATAAATAAATGAATGCAATACCTATGTTTGCAAAGCATTGGTTTCATCCTGCATAAAAGGTTTAAATATACTTGGAAAACGTAATGTGTGAAGATATATATATATATATGATCCAAGGCAATTTCTGAATCACAGAGGAGGAACAAAAGGAAGTCTAGACCACAAATCCATTTGGTCTGGCATTTTAATTTATGCTTGTTTCAGCTAACTCACATGTGTTATGATGTTTTATTGATTATTTTCAAGGAGATGAAAGTTCTGTCCAAGATAGTTTTGAAAGCAAGCCTTTTTAGAGGAGAAAATAAGCTTGAGGTAAGGTATTATCTTCACAGCTTTGATTTTGTGGCATTACCCCATGGCAGTTTTATAGTGTCACAATAATTGATCATAGTTCAGAGAGGAAGGCTGCCTCAACTTGACTTGTCAGGGTGTTTTGGTGGCTTTATTTTTCAGACAGGCTGCTGGACAAGACAATAGCTATTGTACAACAGGATCTTCTTCTCCACACCTTTCTGCTCTGCTTTCAACATCCCAGAACAGACATTAGAAATAAAGTATTTAAACATAGGACTTGAGCAACATCAGTTTTTCATAAACAATATATAAAAGAAAAAAAACCAGAAATTGGAAAAAAATGCATTATAGCCAAAAATATCAGCGTACATACAAACACAGTAACCCATATTATAAAAAAAAAAGTTATTGAACTACAATTCCCATTAACACCACTAAGTGAAACCAATTGTAAAAGGATGCTGGGAGCAGTTCAGCAATATAGAATAGCTGCCAGTTCCATAATCCTGCCCTAAACCATTTGGCTAAACATTATTTATATTACAATTCCAACATACCTGGAGAGTTTTTCATAAATATAGAGCCCCTACATGTTGTAATTCTTCAGGAGGATGGGTGGCAACTTGGCAGTGGAGTCAAAAGAGTTAGCAGCCTGGAGTTGCTACATAGCCACAAACGAACCAAGTCCAACCCCTTGTGAATTCTGTTGACACTTATCCAGTGCCATTAGTTGAATAGATTCTGTGCATAGGCATGTGTAATAATAAACAAGTTTAATTGGAATTTCACATGTGGTCCTGGTCTTTCGCACCTGATACATTCCATACTAAGCCTGTCCTCTTCCTTCACATGAATATAGAGGTATTAACCAGGGAGGGAATTTGTAGAGCTATCAGGCCAAACACATGACACCACTAAGGAAGCTCAGAAACATGAGATTATGCCCAGAGTACACTTCTTCATGGTTCTATGTCACCATCATCTTCAGTGTAGCATGGATTAGGTAATTGGATAGAGAACCCAGGATATTATGTTTAATTTCATTAAAAATCATAACTAGAGCAAAAATATGTCTATACTTTATTATCACAATTTATACATATACCCTGACGTACGAAGGTATCACTCACCTATAGCAGCTAACTGGATACTTGGGTGATTTTATTTTACTTATTTTGAAACTATTTTAACAGAATGGTGTAAAATAGCTTCATTGTTAATGGTTGATACAGATAACTGATTTGCTATGTTATTACAACATACACTAAACACATAATTTCAAATAATTGTTTCATTGGCTTCCATAACATCTCATTCATTTAGGATGAAATGCTAACTGTCCAGATGTTTCCCTAATCAAGTGGTGCTTTTGAAAATCCACCATTTAAATCAGAATAATTAGGAAATAGGGGGTACGATGCTTTGAGTTCAACCCAGAAGGAAGTGCTTCAGAACATGTGGGAATGGAAACTCAGTATTACTGTAGTCTGAAACTCATTTTAAAAAAATCACATTTTTTTAGGACTGTTGCAACTTAGAAATAATTATTTGTGTTTTAATAAGCTTCATACAGCTGGTGCATTCAATCTCTCATTGTTCTGAATTGAATCCAAAGTATTGTACCATTCTATTAAAAACTTGACACCACATAAATCCTGTAATTCCTTTTCCATAAAATCATCCAATAAATTACCATAGAACAGGTACCAGAATTAATTTAACAGAGGCATCCATTTTTTCCTGTAAACTCAACACGTATGTTCATATTTTTAATGAATACTTAGTAAATATATGGAATTTTTAATATTCAAGGTATAGCTCTGAATATATTGTGGCTAGTCACATACTCAGCCATATGTATAGACTGGATCTGGCATTTTTATCCAGCTATTGAGTCCTTCCCAAGGACCTGAGATGGGCAAAGGTTGCTGTTTGCTGGTTAAAGGTATTGTTGCAGGATGTAAGCTGTTCCAAGTTGCCTTTTGCATTTGATTGATGGTGTAAATGCCAGTAGTGTTCAAGTGGTGCTCCAGATGTTTTGGGACTACACCCAAGGCATCTATTACTATTTGTATTCTTTGCTTTCTTTTGCTACAGTCATTCTACTTCCATTTACATTATCTGTATTTTTTGAATTATTATGTACATAACACGAAGTCACAGCTGCCAGTTCTTTCTTTTATTATTTATTTATTTATTTGATTTCTATCCTGTCTTTATTATTTTTATAAATGAGGCAGCATAGATATCTAATACTCCTCCCTCCTCTTATTTTTCCCATAAAAACAACCCTGTGAAGGGTTGGGATGAGAGAGGATGACTGGTCCAAAGTCATCCAACTGGCTTTCATGCCTAAGGCGAGAATAGAACTCACTGTTTCACATTTTCTAGCCTGTGCCTTAAACACAAGATCAAACTGGCTTGTGTTGGCTTTCATAAGCATCAAGTTCTTCCCAAGAACCTAGGGTGTTGTAATGTTTCAGCATTGTACAGTATATGTGCAAATCCAAGCAGTATGTCCTTTTGTAATTGATAAAAATTTTGTCAATACACAGATTTTCTAAGCACCATCCAAGATTTTTTTTTATGACCAATAACCTGATACTACCACAGAAATTTTGATTTTCAGATCTTTATATTTTGTGATCTTCTCCAATTCTTTGTCTTCTACTCTACAATCACCTCATATTGGTTATTCACTATTTCTTCTATTCATTCAGAATTAAATCTGGTGTATAATAAGGTACACCATATGTACCTAACTTCGCTTCAATTCCTTAAAAAACAATCACCACCATTGCAGGTTCAAATACTGTATAACAATTTCAGAAATTAATAACTTGCCAATTGATATTTCTTGATTGCTTTCACTTGGTTCTCTGGGCTGTCAGAAAGACTAAATGAACCATGAAACTTACATCTGTGGTTAATTATGATCCTGGCTTGGTCCAAAAAACCTGGCTCTGTTCTTTATGAGTTCATTCTTGTTAATGGAGGAATTAGAAGATTCTGTTTCATTCCAAAGGCACTACTTCTGAGGTAGCAGAATGATTTTTTGAAATAACTGCTGGAGCTAAAGTACACATTATGTGTGGGGTTTGTTTGTTTGTTTCCTTGAACCCTTTTACTGCATTAAAACCAATAAACCTTATATAAACGCTAGAATCAGATTTATATATTGAGTGTCAAGTGGAAGTGCTTTATCTCCATACCTTTCAAGCCAGTTGGAATTTGTCAGAATTTACCATGTGGTTATCAAGTTTTAAAATCATTACTCGGTGGTTGCAGATATCAAAAGTCGTCTTCCTACAATTCAAGGCAGGGGCACAGTGTGTAATTCTTCTGATAGACATTTCCCCCCTCCCCCTCTTTGTGATTCCATTAGCAGTAAATATAACTCCGGTCAGTACACACATTTTGTATTCAAGCACAGCTCTTTGGGATTAAACATTCAGTTTCTGTGAGAGACCATCAGCTTCAGGTCAAAAGTGCTGTTCTTAAATGATCAGCATAAAGCAGGCTGGTGGGGGTGAGGAAAGAAGTGACCTTGCTGTGGGTCTGAAACTGCACTGAAGCCTTTTCTGCATGATTAAGTGAGGAGAATCTTAGATTAGCTAAAAGCAGCACTGAAACATGATGAGTTCACTTATTTTCGAGCATTTAATAACAGTTATAGACAGTTATGTGATCAGGTGGAGTTATGACTTATTCATTCCTTCATTGCTATTAAAATTACCGCATTTGAGGTTTTTAAAGTCATTGGAATAAAGAAAAAAGTCTGATTTATGTGAGGAGAATTTAGTTTGCCCTTTGGTCTCAGTTTTTAAATGATATAATTAGACTTTTTAAATACCATTCTAAAAGCATTATTAGCATTTTCTATAGCAGAAAGTAAATGCGTGTTTTGTGGATAGTTTAATTTAAAAGGAGTGATAGTTTTACTTTGATTCAGGCAAAGATGGTAATACATTATTATAGAAAGGTTTTAATAATCTTTTAAAAGATGTCTGTATATGTCTGTGTATGAGTGCGCGCACACACATGCACACAATACTTTAAATTTAGTTATAAGCCATGTTACAAAGAACTGGAGACAGAGAGCAGACATATTCCGACTACCCATTTGAGAAAGGAAGAGAAAAAGTTCCATAGGATGCATTAACTCATGACCTTTAACATATTATCTCACAATTTACAAAGCCATCTATTAATCCTTTGGGAAGCAGGGGAAAGGAGAAGAGATGCTTTGATCAAAACAAAGGGATTTGCAGGTGGTTTGAATTAGCTGTAAACAATGGTTATTAATAAAGCATTGGGGTACTACTTAGCGAGAACAAGATTTAAATAAACTTTTAGTCTTCTGCTTTGATTTAACTGGCTATCTGGATTCATCTTTATTTAGTTTTCATCTTAGCCCAACTGATAGAAAATACACATCAGGGGTGGGTTGCACTAGCCTCACTACCGGTGCGCTGCCATGTTGCGCGCGTGCACATGCTCGCTATGCACGCGCACCCCCTTGTGCGATTTTGCTTCCTGCGCATGCGCAGAAGCAAAATCTTGCCAAAATCTTGCGAGGGGAAGTGCACACGTTTGCGATTCAGGTGATTTTTTGCTTTCGTGCATGCGTGGAAGCAAAATCTTGCCAAAATCTCACACACACGCGCATCCCCTCACGAGATTTTGCTTCCACGCATGCACGAAAGCAAAAAAGCACCGAAAAATTCTGTAAAAAAGATGGTGGTGCGCGACGGACTGGTGAAGACGGCACCGGAGCCATCGGGTGCAAATTGGGCAATCGGCGGGTCCCTACCGGAGCAGCACACTGGACTGCACCGGTAGGAACCCATCTCTGATACACATACAACCTCTGAAGCCTTCATTCTTAGATTCAATTCACACATTCAAAACGCTTTGACCAAAACATACTGTTTTCCACACTGATTTCTCCCCATTTTGATGCATGTCAGTTTTTATCTTTACAGTCTTACAATTAACCTTCAGTGAGGTCAAGAATCTGTGGAGTTCTTAAGGCTAATATGTGGAATAAACTTACCTCTGAAACAGATTTGGCTCATTTACTGTTAGGAAACAAGAGTAAGAGTAAGAACAACTTATTCTCAATGAAACACACACATATGCCAATTTTTTTAAAAGATTCTTTTCATGCTTATAATGCCACTGACTATTTTTGTTGCCAGAATGTAATTGATAAAATCCATTAAGAATTATTGCTTGTGCACAACAGATGCAAATGCATGTGTTACAAGTCTCATATAGGATTAAAACAGGATGAACATTGCAAACAGCATGGTGTAGGTGTGTGTGTTTATTTTAAGCCACTTATTTGTGGTTGTTTTCACTCCAGCCTGTTTCTGCTGCTTGTTATGGAAATGATGGGCAGCTTTGAGTGCCTTAGTAGATCAGTAAACCCGCCCCCCCACATATAGCAAATTACAAACTGGAATCTTGTAATACAGATTCCTGCCCACTAGAGACTGATCTCAGCCCAGTAAAGCCATGTTACTTTGGACCCACATAGTTTAGACTTGAACTCTGCTCACAAAGGTGAGAGGCCAGCACTTCATCTACTAAGCCATTTATCCTTTTTCTTTTGCAAAGAAGATTGATTTTTTAAAAAAGCTATTAACCTTCTAAGATTTATCTCATCAGATCATCTTCATTTTGCTCTAGCTTTTTAAGGAGACCATATACTGTAAAGTCATGGGTATTGCATTTATTATTCTGTTAATTCTGCTGGCCTAAATGGAGAAGATGACTATATCTCTGTGTGGAAGGAAGTAGGAAATTAAAAGAAACGGAGAAAGAAAATAGGAAGGAAGAATTGGAAAATGGTAAAAGAAACCAATCATGTTAATAGAAATGTTTGTGTGGGCATGATTGAGTAATACGCTAGAGTCTTGTTTGCTGAAAACAAAAGATTTGCTCAATATTTATTTTTATTTGTTTTATTTATTTATTTTGTCAAGCATGTACAGTATAGTAGTTGTTTGTATAAACATAACATAAGTAAAAAGTACCGATAAAAGAGGACAAAGGACAGTAGGACAGGGACGGTAGGCACAGTGGTGCGCTTATGCATGCCCCTTACAGACCTCTTAGAAATGGAGAGAGGTTGACTGTAGATAGTCTAAGGTTAAAGTTTTGGGGGTTTGGGGAAGAAACCACAGAGTCAGGTAGTGCATTCCAGGCATTGATCACTCTGTTGCTGAAGTCGTATTTTCTGCAGTCGAGTTTTGAGCGGTTTACATTAAGTTTGAATCTGTTATGTGCTCATGTATTGTTGCGGTTGAAGCTGAAGTAATCATTGACAGGAAGGACTTTTTGATATATGATTTTATGAACTACATTTAGATCAGATCGGAGGCAATGTAGTTGTAAATTGCCTAATCCCAATATTTTAAGTCTGGTGGAATAAGGTATTTTATTGCGAGCAGAGGAGTGGAGGACTCTTCTTGTGAAATATTTCTGGACTCTCTCGATTGTGTTAATGTCTGATATGCAGTGCGGGTTCCAGACAGGTGAACTGTATTCCAGAATTGGTCTGACAAATGTTTTGTATGCTCTGGTTAGCAGTGTAATATTGCCAGAGAATAGATGTTCTCTGGATTCACACTATTCCATGTCACTGTTGCTGGGGTTTGGTACTGGGCACTGTTTCCTGTAAGGTGCGCGGCCGCGCGGCCACGCACGCAACAACAAACTTTAGCGCAGCACTTTCAAACTCCAGCATAGTCGCCATGGAGGAGGGGATGGAAAGTGCTGTTTGTTTTCGCATTTGTTTGTTGTCAGCTTAGAGGGAACAGTGGTCGGTATCTCAAATCCACCCCCTCCTCCGTGCCGTCATTAGATAATCTTCGCACCAAGAAAGCTAAAGAACAAAGACGAGAGAGAGGGGGGGGGAAAATCAGCACGTCTGGAAAGGTGGGTGGGCAAGAGGCAGAGATTTGCCAGAGCGCGCGGGGAGCCGACGGACGGGTGGGCTCATGGGGTGGTGGTGAAAGAGACGATTAGGGAGGGGGGAGATGTGAACAAGCACGTTTATTGCAAGGCACCGGGGTTCGCATCCCAACTCTTTTTCCCCCCCTCATTCACCCGCTCGCAAATTCGGCTTCGCGGAGCCTCAGAGAAAAGTCCTGTGAGTGGTTTGTGGATTTTTACGCGAGGGGGCAAAGCTTTTATTCGCCCTAGGGAAGAGGGGTGGCGGCAGCAAGCTCAGGGGCCAGGTTTCGATGCCTATCCCTCCTTTCCCCCACTTCCTCCTCCTCCTTTAATAAACGCGACCCGCAGCTGGGCGAGCGAGCAGGTTTTTTTTTTTGCGAGCTGAGCATTTCCCTTCGCAGTTGAGGATTCTGCGCTCTAACTACTAGGCGTCCGGGCGACCACCGGCGCGCTTTGGCCAAAGGGAGCCAAAGAATCCAGGGGTTGATATTTGGGGGCTGCAGAAGTTTTGGTATTGGATGAAGGTGAAATGCAAGCTCTTCTCCAATTAAAAAAGCAGATGTTATGCTTGGTAAAAGGCCTCAGCCCATCAGCCCATCTTGGTTCAGTTACTATGAAGGTGGGGAACAGGGAGGCTTTAAAACCTGATACTGTTGTAGATACTATATTTATTTATCTCCTACCTGCATTATTTTTACAAATAACTCATGGCGGCAAATATCTCCCAACACACATGCCTGCTCCTATTTCTCCCACCCCCTTCTAGTCCAATCCCCTGCCCAAGCAGGAGACCCTATACCAGGGGTGGCCAAACTATAGTTCTTTGAGGATCTGTGGACTTCAACTCCTAGAATTCCTGAGCCAGCCATGCAAGAATGGCTAGCTCAGGAATTCTGGGAGTTGAAGTCCACAGGTCCTCAAAGAACCATAGTTTGGCCACCCCTGCCCTATACCATTTCAGACAAATGGTTGTCCAATCTCTTCTTAAAAACTTCCAGTGTTGGAGAATTCACAACTTCTGGAGGCAAGCTGTTCCACTGGTTAATTGTTCTAACGGAGTAGAGTAGAGTAGAGTAGAGTAGAGTAGAGTAGAGTAGAGTAGAGTAGAGTAGAGTAGAGTAGAGTAGAGTAGAGTAGAGTAGAGTAGAGTAGAGTAGAGTAGAGTAGAAAATAGAGAACACATAGAATAGAATAGAATAGAATAGAATAGAATAGAATAGAATAGAATAGAATAGAATAGAATAGAATAGAATACCAGAGTTGTAAGGGACCTTGGAGGTCATCTAATCTAACCCGTTGCCAAGACAAGAGACCCTATACCAGTGATGGCGAACCTTTTCGGACGCACGGAAATGCGCGTGTGCATTCGTTGGGGCTGCGCTCTGGAAAAGCTGAACTTTCAGGTTCTAGCTTGCATGCACGTCAGAAGATAAGCTGGCCTGTGCGCATGTGCAGGCCAGTTTTCAGCACTGCAGCATGCGCGCAAAGGGATTGTATTCCAGAAAAGCCGAACTTCCGGGTTCTGGCATGCATGCACACCTGACAATCAGGTGGCTGGCGCGCATACACACACCGGGTTTCAGCACTGCCGCATGCACGAAGGACAGCTGATCATCACGTGCGCAAATTCAGGTGCTCAGCATGAAAATGTGCTGCTCAAACATTATACTTTTCTGCACACATCAAAAAAAAATTAGAGGGAACATTGGTACTGGGTGTTGAATGAGTCAAATTCAAATGAGTTGAATTTGTGGTTTATGAATGGCCAGGTGTGTTTGTTGAAGACAGTCAATTTTGGCCTTTCAGTAAGCTATGTTTAAGACATATCACAATGTGGGGTCAAGTAAAACTCCAGTTCTGTCAGTAAAAGAACAACACTCCATATAGAATCCATCAAGCTGAACTGGTCAATCATATCTCCCTTCTTTTCTGGCCATCCCAAGTCCAGGGGGATAGAGATGATCAAGTCTAGCCATCTCATTGTTCCCTACCAGCTCCCTATGGATTGTGAAGTTAGTTGTATTTTTTTTAATGCCTTGAAATGAATGGAAGCTGCACAAGAGCTCTTCCCTTTCATGTTCGCACCAGAAATCCAGTTTCTAGTAGATTGTACCTAGCAAAGAAAATTACTTACCTGATTCACTGATGAGACAAAAGTGACAGACCTCTTTTCATTTCATGACAAACTCAAACCGGAGAAACTGTAGTAATTAATTCATAGCAAGTATAAATAGAGATGGTAATAAAAGGAAAAGTAATATTCAAGATATTGAAATGTCAACCCTGAAATTGTACATTTCACCTCTTTCCACCAAATTACACATTCCCCTTGCAGGGCAGTCAGTTATTTTATTGTTTTAATGCTAATTTATTAGAAAATGAAGTTAGAACTTTTCATAATAAATTAGTACTGGCTTCGAGGATAAAAGCTAGTTTCTGGAGGTTTTTAATTGTGGGTTTCCTTTGAGGAAAAGAGCTGTCATGTTTGCATTAACAAAGTTACATTTTTGATAGATTATGTATTTGTTACAATATAACTAGATTCTAGTGCTTTTGTTTCTATAATTAATCACTTTGTAAACCTAAATGTCTTTGCTAGATCTTCAAACAAAATGCTAACTTATCATCCAAGAAACACTTTCATCTCCAGATTTGGAGAGTTTACTTGACTATCTAATGTATTGTTGATACATCTAATTGCATTTTATTGTATGATTTGCTGTGGAATTGGAAAAAATAGAATTGGAATACGAACATCAGTAATTAAATTTTAAAACATCTTAAAGCAGTATTTAAATAACAAACAGCATACTGAAATTAAAGGAAAGGCATTTGAAAAGTGATGTCATTATAAGAAAAGATCCTGTTTCACTCAGATTTAAATGATCAGTCAGTTTAATTGTTGCTGAATCGGTATTTAAATTCCAAGTGCCCCATTTTATCATGCAGGTGGGGTTAAGGAGAAGATCTTTTCCACTGGGGCTTTGTCCCTGTGAAACATTCTACAACCAGAGGTGAAAACTGCTGCCACATTTTTGGCCTTCCGGGAGGACATTAAAACTTGGCTTTACCAATTGGCTTGGGGCCCCAAGTGATGTGCTCACCACTGCTATCTATCTCTTAGTCTTTTTTGGGTATAATTTTAAAATTGGTAATTTGTATAGTTTTAATATTTTAATTATTTTTCTATTTGTCTTTTTATACAGTAGTCTGTAAGTCACCCAGAGTCACCTTACAAGGGACCTAGGGGACATTAAAAAAAATAATCAAATTAAATAAATTCCTAGAAGTGTTCTGATTTTTATATCAGAAAGCACCTTTTTGGAGCATCATGAATCTAACATCTATGACTCAGGTTTCTGGAATAGGAACAATCTTTCATTGAGCACTGGAAATAGTTATTGATGCCAGCTAAGTCCCTGGCTAGTGCAGGAATCTAAATTAAAGCCTATAGAGTCCTAGGTGCTCTCTGAACTTGGTTGTTTGCTTGCAGATGCTTCATTATTGAACTAAGTTATCATCAGCAGTGCGAGACATTTTCATACTGATTATGTTTCCTAGTTGGATAATAAAATGTCTGCAAGCAAACCACCAAGCTCAGAGAGCATCTAGACTACAGTTATTCTCTATTGGAAGTAAAGTCTTGCTGATAGATGCTTCCTCAACTTGCTTGAACACATACAGTGAAGGGAAATAAATCACTGTCTGGGTAATATACATATAGTCTCATGCCTTGAGCAGGGAGTTGGACTATAAGACCTCCAAGGTCCCTTTCAGCCCTATGATTTTATGACTTCTATGATTTCTATATAGGGACTCAGTGGCTCAGTGGTTAATCGAAAGGTCAGTGAGCTTGTCAATCGAAAGGTCAACAGTTCAGCGGTTCGAATCCCTAGTGCCGCGTAACGGGGTGAGCTCCCGTTACTTGTCCCAGCTTCTGCCAACCTAGCAGTTCGAAAGCACGTAAAAAATGCAAGTAGAAAAATAGGGACCACCTTTGGTGGGAAGCATTCCGTGCGCCTTTGGCGTTTAGTCATGCCGGCCACATGACCACGGAGACGTCTTCGGACAGCGCTGGCTCTTCGGCTTTGAAAAAGAGATGAGCACCGCCCCCTAGAGTCGGGAACGACTAGCACAAATGTGCAAGGGGAACCTTTACCTTTACCTTTATGATTTCTATATCTGGGTTTATTGTTAAACAATATAATTGTTAGGAGGTTTTTATAACACTCTTGTTATTTAACTTCCTATAACTTAAATCTATTCTTTTATAACCTGTACTCTGGAATAATACATGTTTTTGATCTTCTCCTATATGACATCCTTTTAGTTATTTGAAGACCATTTATCATATCCATCTTCTCTTACAAACCCCTTTTCAATTTCTCTCATAAGACTTTCTAATCCCCTAATCATTGTCATTGCCCTTCTCTGAAACTGTTAACAGTTCTTTTGAATCCTTAAAATGTGGTACCCCAAACTTAACACTTGAGGTGAAGTTTGCCCAATTCTGAATAAACTGAGAATTATTACTTTTGCACTATAGAATCTGTATTTTGTTGGTATTGACTAAAGCTGCTTTTACTTTCTTTTTGCAGTTACATCACACTGCTAATTTAAATTCAGTGTACTGTCAGCAGTCTAAGACCTTGTTCACCAAGCCTGATCTTTTCCAACTTATCTGTAATAAGATATTTTGTTTTGTAACTTTCAGTCTTTTTCTCTAAAAATTAAGGTACCGTATTTTTTGAAGTATAAGACGCACCTTTTTACCCTCAAAAAGAGGGTGAAAATTTGGGTGCTTCTTATACATCGAATGTAGCCCCACCCAGCCACCCCCACCCTTTGGCCTCTGCCTGCCAGCAATTTACCTCTTTGCAGAAAACAGGGCAAAGCACAAGAAGAGCACAAGAAGAGATAAACTGCTTCCCGACCTACAGCTGACGGAGGCTTGCAAGCCACATGGTAAAATGAAACTAACTACGGTGGCTGTAATGTGACAAATTGCTGGGAGATAAACTGCTGGCAATATTAGACTGCTGAAATTGCAGGAAGGCAAGCTATAGTTCCTATGGCTCAGAGGTAGAGCTCTTTCCTCACAATCAGGAGGTTGTGAGTTCTATTCTAGGTAGAGGCAGATTCTGTTAATATGTTATTTTGTTAAATGTTTGTAGAGTGTTCAAATTATTAGACTTATTTTTTAAAGACTGCTTTATTATTGTTCTAGACAACTTAACAAAATGAAGAAGCTTTTTAAAATAAATGCTTGCTCTGAAGAGGCCCAGTGCTATTGTATCTTCTTTTAAATAGCAGAGAATACTTCCAGAAAGCCACATCAATTTTAAAGATCTGTAAAAGTGTAATCTGAAATGTCCTGTTTTAGTATTAAGTATTAGTATTAAAAGAAGGCAGCTGAGAAACTCTGACTTAGTCATGTTTGGAGTAGATCTATTTAAATAATTAGGAGGAGTTAGTGTGATTACATTTAAGAAAACTTTCTGGGATTAATATACTGCCATAATGTACATTTCTCCAATTCTTTGCTATTTCTATGGGTCAGGCACACATGCACAGAAATATACAGCAAACAGTGTATATCATCTGTGTTGTTTGCTGTTTGGCAAATTGCTGGGAGGCAGAGGCCTTTTTTCCTTGTTTTCCTCCCCCAAAACTAAGGTGTGTCTTATACTCCGGTGCGTCTTATACTCCAAAAAATACGGTAGTTTTTTTTAAAAAAAATTAGTTGCCATCCCATCTGATTTTGGATAATCTGCAAATTGAAAAGCATTCCGTCTCCCTATTCATTCATACCCTTAATACAAATGTTGAAAACCAGGGGCAAGACTATAATCTTGTGGCACCCATTATTATCTTATTTCAGTTTAATGAGGATGGATGATGGTATGTTGCAAAACCAACTAAGTATAGACTTAACTGTCATACCATATAAACTACATCTAATGAACCTGATATCCAGAACATTATAAGGTACTTGGTTAATGCTTGACTAAAATCAAACTATAATATGGGTACAACATTCCCACACTGTATTTTGAAAAGTTACATAATCAGAAAAAGTGATACGATTTGTTTCTTTCAAATCCATGCTGACTTCTGGTAAATACTTTCAAACTGCTTGCAGATCAGTCTCTAGAATCTTCCACTGGTATCAATGTTAGAGTGATGTATTCGTGATATCTTGGATCTTCTTCTGCTTCTACCTTTTTGAAGATAAAGGTATTTGCTTTCTTCCAGTGAACAGGGATTTTACTCATTCACCAGAATTTCTCCATGATAATTCATCAGGGTTGATCAGGTCATCAGCAAATTCCTTCAGTATCCTAGGATGCAAGTAATCTGGCCACACAGATTTGAATTCCTTTGGAGGAAGGAAAATAGATGGCTGATGATCCAATTTCTATTGTTCTTAAATTCTTTACTTTAAAGAATTTTAATTTAAGTTAAGTTAATTTTTTATAATTCTGCTCTTCACAATTTTTTAATGGGATGCTTACTTTTTGGATAGAAGAAACTAAACCAATTATAAGAGCAAATACCTGTACATTCTAAGTTTAGCTTGTATAGTTGACATCAATCAGATTGTGGTCTGTCTGTCCCGCAATCCACAGGAGTCCTAGATGACTCAACTGCACTTCAACAATGGATTTGATTCTGATTCTCATAATCAATCTCAGTTTACATTTTTTATGTCACCAGTAACCAAACAGCTTCTTCCAGGATTTGTCTGTATTTTAGGTTGTCTATTGTAATACTTTTTAAAAGTTGAACATTTACATTTCTGTGAAGCTTTAAAGGGTTGCTTGTTTTATTATGATAATTTTATGTAAGATTATTTTCCCCTCTGTGCTGTCTTGGGTCCTTCCAAGAGAAAGTAACATTATAAAAATAGATAATAATATTGAGTGCATTACAGCAATTGTATCTGAACATAAGATATAATTGGAATTTATTATAATTTACAGAAATGTGAATGGGGCCCCAATCAATAGGCTCCAGGCAGCTCACAAATTGAAAAATCCATGAAAATAAAAATAACACACTTCAAACAATGAAATCAAAACATCAATGTTGGCAAAGAAATAACAGAAAAGAAAGGTCTTAACCAGATGGTGAAAAATTCAAAGACAGAAGGCCAATCTAATTTTGTGGAGAAGCTGTTTCATAGGGATGGGGAAGTCACTGAAGAGGCCTTATTCTACTCCCTAATCTCTTCCAGGGAGATGTTCATTTTGCCTTCATTTATACAGATCAGGCTGATTTCACATGAGGGAATAATCCTGCTGGGAGCCAGATCATAAAGGAATTTATTGGTAATGGCCAGAACATTGAATAGGATCTAGGAAAAAAATAAAATAGCAATCAACACAGCTCCCATTATATCGATGTCATGTTGCTATAGCTGCTTTCTTGTACTTTGCACCATCTGTTGCTTCCAAATCATCTTCAGGGGCAAACCCAGCGGTGGATTGCTCCCAGTTCGGCCTGGTTCTGTGAACTGGTAGTGGTGGTGGCGGGATGCTCCACCCACCTGCCTGGGATACTCCGCCCACCCACCCAGGATGCTTCTGCACATGCGCAGAAGCGTTGTGCGCGTGCGTGAACCAGTAGCAACAGGTTTTAGAACCCACTACTGGGCAGACCTATCTAGAACAAATTACAATACTGTAATCACAATATGAAACAAGATTATTCATCAAATGATGGATTAACATGTTGTGAGATCACAGGCATAAAATGAACTGATATTGTAATTCTGCCTGAATCTCTCTGAGCTGCTACTGAAGCCATGTTAACTTTCTGGAGATGAGGCGATGGATAGTGAAGCTGCTTAAGGTGGCATAAAGCATTGCTAGTTACCCATAGAAATGCTGAGTTTAGGAAATTTCCCAGATGATGTATTTGGGTTCTTTTAAGAATATAATTTTACACCACATCGGTTGCATGCATGTGTCTGTGTTAAGCTTCTGCTTGCTTGTTCTCATCTTTCTCAGTCTGGCTAAAACTAGGACACCCTGGTTAGTTATCTGTGATACGGTTTGAAGAAAATGTAATAGTAACTGCTCATAATGGGCCTTCAAGTCCTTGTTTGTAACTCTGTCTATAGAAGCTCTGTTAGCTGACATTACATAGCTATAAGGATAGCAGAAAAATAAGATTTCCTTACCTCTCCATTGCTACCAATGCTGTGCTTAAGATAAGTTTTTAATGGAAAGGTCTTCGACTTGTTTATTGCTTTGATTATCCATAGCTGGCCCTGTGCTTATAAAAAGGTACGGCAGGTGGAAGGCAGATCAATTGGTACCTCACACACTCTATGCTCATCTTTCTGCCCTCAGATACAGTGGAAGATGCGGTGACATAATTTGTTTCTTGTGGCACTTGAAAGGGCAATAAGGCTCATCTCAACCTTCACCTCAATTAATAAAATAGCTTTGGGCATGCTCATAGTTCTTTACTTTTTAAGTGGAGTTATTAAGTAAAATAAATAACATTTATACAAAAGGTTTTAATCAATTTCCAAACAATAAGAATTTTTTAAACTTGCAATCTTTAACAAGCTTTTTGCACATAGTACCTGGGGGTGTGTGTGTTGTCCTTGCTTACATGTTTCTCAACACTCTAAAACAGTGGTTCTCAACCTGGGGGTCACAACCCCTTTGGGTGTCCAATGACCCTTTTACAGGGGTCGGGAGACTTCACCCGGATTCTGCCATTTGGGTTCTTTTACCCTCTGCGCATGCGTAGAACACTTTGTGCATGCACAGAGGGTAAAAGAACCCAAATGGTGGTGGCGGGGTGGGGGTCATGGCGGTGGGGTGGGTGTTGCAGCGGTGGGGTGGGTCACGGCGGGGGCGCAGGGGCGGGTCGCGGGTCGCGGCAGTAGGAAGGTTAAGAACCACTGCTCTAAAAGGTTTCCAAAAATTGATCTGTGCAAGTGGCTCCTGCCAAGATATTTACTATGAGAATTGACTTGAAGTACATACTTGTACATACTCTTGAAAACACATTTCAAAAATATTTTGGAACAAAAAAAATCTGTTTGGATTACTAAAAAACAAGCTGACAATCATAAGCAGCGTAAACAAACAGAGTCAAAATATGATATTTGACAAACTGGGCTACATTTTCTAAGTCAGTATGTGGGTAAAATATAATGAACAGGAAACTCTGAAAATCTTTTTTTTTTAAAAGAAAAAGAAAAAAGTGCCTGCTGTGGAATAGCTTCTTTTTTATTATTATTTTGCAAATGAAGTCTGTAATAAAGTAACTCTTCAGCAACTGGTTATAAATCCACTTCATACATATTCAACAGTGTACAGTGAATAGGATTAGCAATATCTTTTGTCTAATTTGTCAGCCAAGTTCTTAGTTCCCCCACAGTGTTGCAGTCAAACACAAAGGCTCTCCCAGTTACTTTGCTATAGATTAAGTAGCTCTTGAATTGAGATTTGCTGTATGGTTTTAGACCTTTGCTGGTAAATACTGTGATAGTGGCTAAAGGCCAAAAATAGTGGCAGTGTGGAATGAAAAGGCGCAGACCCAGAGAGAAAATCCTCTCACCTTTTGAGCTGCAAAGACATACACAGTAATTATCCAGATGGAAATAGATACCCAAAGGCATTTATGCAATTGCCTCTTGATTGTTTCCACTGTCTGTTTTCATTTCACTGCTGTAAAAGGTAACGATGGACTAGCATTCAAGGCCTATAAAAACAATCCTAAAATTAAATCTTTCAGTGATATGTGCCCCAAACTGTAAAGACCTCCAATTTTTATCCTTTGATTCTGTCTTAATTCAGTAAAAAAAAGTGATGTATTATAACATCTTCAAGTCAATTATTTGTAAATTATTTGTCCATCCATCCATCCTCTATCTATCTATCTATCTATCTATCTATCTATCTATCTATCTATCTATCTATCTATCTATCTATCTATCTATCTATCTATCTATCTATCTATCTATCTATCTATCTATCATCATCATTATCTATCTATCTATCTATCTATCTATCTATCTATCTATCTATCTATCTATCTATCTATCTATCTATCTATCTATCTATCTATCTATCTATCTATCTATCTCTCATCTATCTATCTATCTATCTATCATCATCTATCTATCTATCTATCTATCTATCTATCTATCTATCTATCTATCTATCTATCTATCATCTATCTATCTATCTATCTATCTATCTATCTATTATCTATCTATCTATCTATCATCTCTATCTATCTATCTATCTATCTATCTATCTATCTATCTATCTATCTATCTATCTATCTATCTATCATCTATCTATCTATCTATCTATCTATCTATCTATCTATCTATCTATCTATCTATCTATCTATCTATCTATCTATCTATCTATCTATCTATCTATCTATCTATCCAGGGTGTGTCAAAATGTAATGTCATTTTCTTTAGGACAGGTATAATTACCAACACAGGAACATGTAGCATACATCAAAATGAAGCTGGTCCTCTGTGGATCACATCCCTACTTCTCAACATAGTCACCGTTTCTCTCAATAGCAATGTTCCACCTTCGAATGAGAGCATGTATCCCTGCCTCGTAAAATTTTGTTGACTGTTCTTTGAGCCACTTCTTCACTGCAGTTTTCACTTCCTTGTCCCTGGAATAATGTTTGCCTCTCAAACCCTCTTTCATGGGGCCGAAGAGATGATAGTCTGAAGGTGCTAAATCTGGTGAGTATGGAGGATGCCAATCAAGAGATGAGAGGTCAGTGTTTAGGAGATCATAGTTGGCTTTTTTAAAATTGTAACTGGGGGTCCCATTATAATGATGATTTTGTAAGGGTATATGTTGAGACAAAAGTCTATCATGCTGTGATCATTTATTTATTTATTTATTTATTTATTTATTTATTTATTTATTTATTTATTTATTTATTTATTTATTTATTTATTTATTTATTTATTTATTTATTTACTTATATTTGTATGCCGCTCAACTCAGCAGGGACTCTGAGCGGCTAACAGCAATATAAACAATATTAATATAAAACAATTTAAAAACATAGCTAAAACACAATAAAAACATTAAAAACACTCAATCATTTACACAAACATGGGCCTACATCTCTTTATCTATTAGGCCCAGGCTTGCCGGAAAAGCCAGGTTTTCACAGCTTTCCTGTAGACATAGCGGATTAAATTACCAGTTCCACCAGAAACTTCATAACTTCTTCTGTAACAAGATTCTTCGAATAGTCCACCAAGATGTCCCCATGCTCTATCTTCAGGGTCAGGCTGAACTTATGGAAGCGCTCGGGGTCGGCCTCGAAGAGCTTCTGCAGCACCAGCTGCCCGGCGTGGGCCCGCTGCCATTCAGCCAGCCTCTGGAAGCAGGGATCTGCGGAGAGCGCCATGCTGCGTCGGGGAGGAGGAGGGCTCTCACTGTTGGAAAAGAGTTCTTTTATTTGTAGTCCATAAATTGAATTTGAACTGTTGCAGAAGATGAGATCAAGGCAGTTGTTGAGTCTAGTGTTGTTGGTTACTAGCTGATCCAGTCCCAGATTAGTTACAGCATTGTACAGGGTTGAATGTATAGGTTCTATTGTACATTCGTTAAGAGACCATTTAATAAGAGGTAGATTTAAGTCACCAAGAAAGATGAGAGGGTATGGGCCGGAGGCTGCCCATGTTAGGTTAACTTATTCGCATGTTCGATGTCGTAGTCTGGGGCTCCGTAACATAGTAGAAATCATAATGCAGTGTTTAAAGATAGCTCACAGATGATGGTCTCAGGAAGAGGAAGTTCGTGTGTAACTTGGATGTTTTTTAGATTTAGGAACTTTTTGTAAAAGATAGCAACACTGCCTCCTCTTCAGAGTTCTTGATCAGACCGGTAAACATGATAGTTTAGTTCTACGATAATGGAGTCAGGGAGGGATGCATTCAGCCACGTTTCGCAGACAAATATAATGTTGAAAATGGTCGTATTTAATAGGAAAAGGTTATAACTCTCTATTTATTCTAGTAAATGTAAAGTATTCTCAATGTTTACAAAAGATGTGTTTGGACAAGATATTTTCTTGCAGATGTTACAAAGCTTTTGTAGTCACCTTCTGTTAACACTGTCACCCATCTTTCAGATAAGACAGCTTTGTGAATGTTGAACACACACAAAAGCATGCAATTTCAGAAAGGATTTTTAATCACACATATGAATGGAATGGTTGGAAGATCAACCGTGATGCTTGGTCAATGAAAACAACGGATGCTTTTGTCAAGCAAACAGTCTAGCCACTTGGAAATTATAAGTAGAGGAATCAGTTTCTCCTCCATAGAATATTAAGTAGACTTCAGGTTACTGTTTAGTATTCAAGTGTGAATCAACAGATAACATGTGATAAACCTTGAAGAAACTGGGTCATAAATGCAATGGCTTGTAATACTAAGGAATAAGAGAACACCTGCTGTATAAGCTTGTTCAGGCAAGTCAATATTTTATCAGTTGTTTTCTGAGCATTCTATTGATTATAAAATGGTATTTTAGGTTCTTGTTGAATCACCTCCAGCACACAACATTTAGCAAAGAATTGTAGGTTTCAAGGTGCCTTGGAAGTCTTCTCATCCAACTTCCCTGCCCAGGGCAAAAATCTTCAGAGCACAGCACAGTCAAATGGCTGTCCAACCTTTACTTGGAAACTTCCAGTGATGAAGCACCCACAATTCCCGGAGGCAAGCTGCTTCATAGCTCTGAGTCAGAAAATTATTCTTTATTTCAAATTCATTCACTGGTCCCTTTTCTACATTCAGAATTTATTTTATTTATTTAGAGAACTTATATGGCCACTTATCCAGTGGTGGGTTCCTACCAGTGCGGTCCACTCTATAGCACCGGTAGCAGCCCGCTGGTGACGTCACAGTACCGGTGCGGTTGGTTGCTGGTGCCTGGGCACCGCCATTTTAAAAAATGTTTTTTAATTTAAAAAAAAAATTATTCTGCGTATGCCCAGAAACCTGACAATTAAGTCTTTCCCCGTCCCTTTGCTTGAAAATAATAAGAAACTTGCATTTGACACTTTTCCTTTGCCTAAAGCTTCCCAAAGTGGGTGTTTTCCGAAAGCTTAACCTTTTATATTGTTAATTTTATACAGTTTTATATTGTTATTCTTTAGACGAAAACATTGAGGACTGTTAAAAGATACTGTTCTTTTAACAGTCCTCAATATTTTCGTCTAAGGAATCCATGACTGAAACCAAAAATGCTGTATGAGACTTGCTTCTCTTTTAACTATAGCATTTTCTGCATATAAAGGTTGCTGTTTTGCCATGGTGTAACACGGACTTTGTATGCAAAGCTTTTCATGTAAGGTATAAAATAGCAAAAATAGTAGTAACATCTCTCTGAAATAACTAATATATGACTGGCAAGCCATGCCCACCCGATCACATGGCTGGCAAGCCACACCCACAAAATAAGCCACGCCCACAGAGTGGTAGTAAAAAAATTAGGAACCTGCCCCTGCACTTATCATATAGTTTTTGAAGCAAGAAGTCATGTACAAAACATATTTTTAAGGGAATTGATGATTTATTTATTTATTTTATTTATTTATTTTGTCAAACATGTACAGGATAATAGTTGTTTCTATAAACATAACATAAGTAAAAAGTTCTGATAAAAGAGGACAATAGGACAGTAGGACAAGGACAGTAGGCACAGTGGTGCGCTTATGCATGCCCCTTACAGACCTCTTAGAAATGGGGAGAGGTCTACTGCAGACAGTCTCAGATTAAAGTTTTGGGGTTTTTGGGAAGAAACCACAGAGTCAAGTAGTGCATTCCAGGCATTGATCACTCTGTTGCTGAAGTTGTATTTTCTGCAGTCGAGTTTTGAGCGGTTTACATTAAGTTTGAATCTTTTATGTGCTCATGTATTGTTGCGGTTGAAGCTGAAGTAGTCATTGACAGGAAGGACTTTTTGATATATGATTTTATGAACTACATTTAGATCAGATCGGAGGCGATGTAGTTGTAAATTGTTTAATCCCAATATTTCAAGTCTGGTGGAATAAGGTATTTTATTGCGAGCAGAGGAGTAGAGGACTCTTCTTTGGAAAACTCAGAGTTTCTCCAAAACTCTGGAATGTTCCATTTTTGTTCTGTAAAAATGTTTCAGAAATAGTGGTACAAAACGCTTCTGATTCCAGAAGGTTTACCCTTGGAGAGCTGCTTGATTACCTGGGAATATTTGGGTTAGCATGATCATGATAAAAAAAATATATTCAGGAATTTTACAGAATAGAATAGAATAGAATAGAATTCTTTATTGGCCAAGTGTGATTGGACACACAAGGAATTTGTCTTTGGTGCGTATGCTCTCAGTGTACATAAAAGAAAAGATACATTTGTCAAGAATGGTTGTCATAGGGTTCAAGTAAGCAATCAGGAAAGAATGGTATATTTTGCATATTCGTAAAAGCCAGTTACATTATAGTTTGAAATGAAGACATGCCTCATATAGTCCCTAGTTCAAGTATGGAATTATAATCACCATATTCCATAGCATAAAGAAATGGTAAAATTATTGTAGTATATCTAGAAGATGCCAGATTAAGAAAGGCTTGCTCCAACCACTATCCTATCATTTTTCTCTTAATGTACAATGAATTGAATGGTTATGTAAAAATATTGCTTTGTTCATTTGTAAAGGTTTATCCCTACCAGGGAAGACATGGATAATAAAATACTTTATTAAATAAAGTAATAAAATACTTTATTAAATAACTTCACACTTATCCTGTTTAACAAAGCAGAGGAATACACATTGTCCTTCTTATATTGACTGCACAACAATCCTCTGAGACAAGTCATGTTGAGGTGGGTACGGGAGAAAAATTATGTTTGCGTGACACATTGATGAATGAATAATGGGTGTCTGAAGCCATCTTGTGTGATTAGTTTATGGTTCAGTGTATAAGGTGCAGATTCAGGAAATTCAATACAGCACAGTTAAAAGGAGAAGGGACTTTGCAAACTAAACAAGACAGAGAAATAAAGAAATCAGTTGGTGCAAATTCAGTTTTTGAAGCACGTTGTATTGCAGTTTGAACCCCTGGCTTTAATATAACATGCTAGACAAGCTTTGCCTCACCTCACAGTAGGCAGAATTTGATTGGGGCATCTCTGTCAAGTGATTGAATGCCTATATGTACACATAATCTTTTCATTCCGAGGCTGACCTTGAATGACTAATGCTAACTGGGTGTAAGGACCCTGACTAATAGACCCCTTGTAGCATATGAGGCTAAGAAAAATGCTTTTGCCTGGAACAGAATTACTGTTACAATTGTTGGCATTTTTAAAACACAAGAATTGGAACAATCTTGTCCTCTCAATTTAAAGTAAAGGTGAATTGTGGTTAAAAAAAAAGGATGTTTCCAAGAAATAAGAGAATGTAACAATCAGAAGAGCATGACCTGGGATTTCGGTTGCATGGCTAACTATGGTATGATGAAGTTAAAGTTAATGTAGACTTCAAACATCATTATGTTAACAGTGCCATTTTAAGAATATGGAATAGATTATACATCCAGATTGTGCCTGAAAACACCTTTACTGGACTTTTTACAGAACAGAAAGAAGCAGGCAGCAATTTCTTGAAACAACTGGAAAAAAAGTAATGCAGCCTTGCTTTCGTATATGATAACTGCAGCAAAATGATTGTATGCACGGAGATGGAACGATTTGGCAATACCTACAATGGAGGAATGGTTGTTGAAACTTTGCTGAGATGACTGAGTTGATTTCTTTGATTTAGAGAAAAGACAATATCTGCATTTCTTGATGACTGGAGACTCTTTAGTATAAAATAGAAAAAAAATAAACTTGGGGTTTATGGTTTTAGTGATTAGATGGGAAAGATTATTGAAAAAAGAAAGCCATGATGCAACTTTAAAGAAAGAGGTAAATTTATAATTGTACTTATAACTGCAGTAAAGACGATTGGAAGCTACTTTTATCATTTCCATCCCCGCCCATTTTTCCTTTCCTTTATTTTTCTTCCCTGTACTTTTAGCTTTTTCTTTAATTTCTTCCTAGCTTTTTCCTTGCTGCGTATTAGTTTGCAAAGCTTTATTTTTAAAACTTCTAATAAAATTATATATTGAAATATTGTTTTTATTTATCTTTCAATCTTATAAACAAATAGAGGAATTGTGGCTGCAATTATGGGCAGAGAAGCACTGTTTAAGCCTAGAAAACAAATAACCTAGATCAGTGATGGCGAACCTTTTTTCCCTCGGGTGCCGAAAGTGCATGCGCGCATGCTATCACACATGCGCGAGTGCCCACACCCATAATTCAATGCCTGGGGAGGGCGAAAACGGCCTCCCCCGCTCCTCTGGAGGCCGGAAATGGCCCATTTCCCAACTTCTGGTGGGCCCAGTAGGCCCATTTTTCATTCTCCCCAGGCTCCAGAGGCTTCCCTGGAGCCTGGGGAGGGCAAAAACACCCTCCCCAGCCCCCCCAGAGGCCCTCCGGAAGCCAAAAACGCCCTCCCAGAGCCTCCGTGTGAGCCAAAAATCAGCTGGCCGGCGTGCACATGCGCGCTGGAGCTGAGCTAGGCAATGGCTTGTGTGCCGGCAGATATGGCTCCGCGTGCCACCTGTGGCACCCATGCCATAGGTTCGCCATCACTGACCTAGATGTTTGGAAGTTTTATTCTGAATAACAATGCAATGGATTTCATTGTGGCCATGAACTTTGGATATTGGATATTTTAAGGTTGGGTGAGTGAAATACATTTTTAAAAAATGTGGCTTTATCTGGTAGAAATGCTGTGCGGGGAAATTCTTTTTATCATATTTCATCTGAATATGTTCATAAACAACACACATGTCCTTTACTTTCCCAAAATATACTGTCAATTGAAAGGAACATTTGTATTTATATTTGGCATTTCTGACATAGTGATGTATTTATTTCCATATTAGAAGTAACAAAATATGTTATTTTGTTTTCCTGAAATTACTTGCTTAAAAGTACAGAACACACATATTAACTTTTCAAAGTATACATGTGAACGACTACCTGTTTATGAATGAAAGCAATAATTCATATATTGGATGCACATTATTCTGATACAACCAAAAAATATAAACTTTAATTCCACAGAAAAATAATTTGAACTTGGAAACATTTTTAAGATCTTGTTGCAAAGTATGGACATGTGCATGGGCATGTGTGTGGGCACAAATTCAGACATATAAATGTGTGCTTGTATTTATGTAAGAGAAGAAAAACTCACACACTTCCAGTTCAGAAACTGAGTTTCACGTATCTCATTGCATAGAATTACAAAGCAATCTTTTCCTTAAAAGGGAGGCAAACTCTTTTAACAGCAAAAAAGTGAAAGTGGGTGTGGGTGTGGGTGTGGGTGAAGCTGTTCCGCATAATAAAAAAACAGTGTTTTTCCCACTGGAGGAAAAAGAAAGTAAAGCAATGACTTACGATACTTACTTACTTACTTACTCTTTCTTTCTTTCTTTCTTTCTTTCTTTCTTTCTTTCTTTCTTTCTTTCTTTCTTTCTTTCTTTCTTTCTTTCTTTCTTTCTTTCTTTCTTTCTTTCTTTCTTTCTTTCTTTTTCTTTCTCTCTCCCCTCCCCCCTCCTCTCCCCTCCCCTCCCCTCCCCTCTCTTCTTTCTCTTTTCTTTTCTCTTTTCTCCTCCCCTCTCCCCTCCCCTCTACCCTCTCCCCTCTCCTGTCTCCTTTCTCTTTTCTTTTCTTTTTTCTCCTCTCCTCTCCTCTTTTCTCCTCTCCTCTCCTCTCCTCTCCTCTCCTCTCCCCTCCCCTCTCGCCTCTCCTCTCTTCTTTCTCTTTTCTTTTCTCTTTTCTCCTCTCCTCTCCTCTTTTCTCCTCTCCTCTCCTCTCCCCTCTCCTCTCTCCTCTCTCCTTTCTCTTTTCTTTTCTCTTTTCTCCTCTCCTCTCCTCTTTTCTCCTTTCCTTTCCTCTCCTTTCCTCTCCTTTCCTTTCCTTCTTTCCTTTCTTTCCTTTCCTTTCTTCCCTGATACTACTGGGTATCTGGATGCCCTGTGCATTTTTCTTCATCCCATAAACAGGCTTAGTTTGTTTATTTCTTTGTTTGGTTTTTTATTATTATTTTTTCCAGGCTATAGAACGCCAAATGAATCTGGGCAGCTTTTCACAAAGAACAAAATTCCTTTAAAATCACCACAAAAATCCATAACACAACTAGCCAAGGGAGAAAAACCACCTCTCCACATTCCCCTCCAGTATTGGACTTAGAGGAGTCCAACCCATTCATCTTATTTGAAAGTTTGTGAGAAAAGACCATGTTAAGGCAGCCCAATCTCAAGTTTTTCACTTTGCTGAAGTGAAACCACGGAGAGCAATGAAGGAAGCCCAGAAGGCCTACTGCCCGCAAATGAATTGCAAACTTTTCTTTCAGTTTTGTAATGTTTAACCAAAAACAAGGGTGGGTTTTGTATTGGATTCAGTCTGGCCACACAAAGTCTTTACATAATTGTTGAAATATAAATAGAATTATTTATCGGTTCGCGTAGTTGTCTTGCAGAAATATATATTAGTTTACTAGTTCAAATGAAGATAGAGTTTTGATGTTTAGAAATCACTGTAAGAAATAAGTAAACGTGAACTCATTCTTTAAACTACATCTGCATCAAATCAAATTATTAGTTAGTTGGAATTTACTTTTGACAATTAAAACAGTGAATTCCTGGGACTATAATGGTACTGAAGATGATGCCCTTACAATATAGGAATGAGAGTTACACAGTATTTGCAATCCAGTAGTTAGAGGTACAATTATCCATAATCACAGCTTAATTAAAAACCAGGATGCCTGCAGTGCTCTTGCTGTCGCTAAATGTCTAAGAACAAAAGTTGCAGCATTTTCATCTATTGTCTTAAGTAACCCCTGGGATTGTTTCAACAGCTTCTGAACAATTTTGTTCAAAACTGCAAGGAAGTGGCTTACACAGACTGATACTTAATGCATTATCATTTTGAACAAATGGACGAGCTTCTTTCTTGAAAGAATGTAAGCATTTTCAAAAGTCAAGCTAAGATAAATGCTTAACGTTTGTTAATTGCTACCAAAATTATATAAACGGCAAAGTCTTTGTAAACTCAAGCTTAGCTCATGGTGACTTCTTGAAATGCTGAATTCATGGTGATTCATGACATTTTCCTGGCAGCATTACAGAAGAGGTTTTCCATTGCCTTCCTTTTTCAACTTATAACCACTTAGCCTATAGGCCAAGGACTTTTTAGTGTTTTACATCCATATATTAATCAGGACTGAACCCACTTTTGAGGTCAGACAGGTGTTGTTTTTTAACTGGAAACTTAATATAAATAGCTTTGAAAAATAAGGATGAGTAGATCCATAAAAGGAGAGCCAAACTGGCTGTAGTTGTTAAGGCAATAAACCAGAAACCATGAGGCTGTGAGTTCTAGTCCTGCCTTAGACACAAAACTTGCTGTGTATCCTTAGGCCTGCCCTTTTCTCTCAGTCCTAAGAAGCAGCAATGGAAACTACATGGAAATCATGCCAAGAAAACTGCAGGAACTTATCCAGGCAGTCTCTAGGAGTCAAAACTGACTTGAAGTTATCCCTCCAGCCCGCATTACAAATTATTTAAATTCATGGAAATATTTATTTGAGGGATTCATATCCTGCTTTCCATTCATGATTTGAACACAGCATACATAGCATTCCCTCTTTCTATTTTTCTTTTGTAAAAGAAGGAAGAACTTACCTCGGAGAAGGAATAAGCAAACCAGCAAGGAGAGAAGGAAAAAGAGAACTACTTGAAACCAGGAGTGCTAACTGGAAGAAGTGATACAAAGTTTAGGGAAGAGAAGAGGGCATGGCGGCTTTGGGAATATATGTTAGGAATTTGTCTGCTGAGGGAATACAGTACTGAATTAAATAGATACAATTAATTGGCATGGTACTTGTATATTTTTCATTTTCTTAAAAAATGCAGACAGAATTCTAACTTGGCACTTGTTTTGATGGGAGGAAAATAAGAGATGGTAGCAGAAACAAACTTTTAAATTTATTTAGCATGGCTGGGAAACAAAGCATTGAGAATGTCCAGAGATACTTCACAAGAAGAGTATGTTCCTCTGTTCGCAACAGAATACCTTATGAAACCAGACTTGAAATTTTGGGACTTGAAAATTTAGAACTACGCCGCCTTCGATCTGACCTAAGTGTAGCTCACAAAATTATCCGTCACAATGTCCTACCTGTTAACGACTACTTCAGCTTCAACCGCAACAATACACGAGCTCACAATAGATACAAACTTAATGTAAACCGCTCCAAACTTGATTGCAAAAAATTCGACTTCAACAACAGAGTGGTAAATGCCTGGAACACTTTACCTGACTCAGTAGTTTCTTCCCCAAACCCCAAAAACTTCAACCTCAGATTATCTACCATTGACCTCACCCCATTCCTAAGAGGTCAGTAAGGGGCATGCATAAGCACACAATCGTGCCTACCGTTCCTGTCCAAATGTAACCATATATTCATACTTCTTTTACTCTTATTCATGCTTGTACTATCACATGTACAGTATATTCAATCATGTATTACTGTTTATACTTTGCTTATAATCATATATGCTTGACAAATAAACAAATACAAATAATACACATTAAACGCTACATGCACTTTATGAAGAAGGTTGTGGGGAGAGAGAAAAACTGCAAGGTACCACTTGTAATCACGCAGTAAAGTGTTCTATTCTGCTGGCAAATCCCTAGAAATCAATGATTTCTAATCAATGTTATTTATTGCCAGAAGGCCCAAAAGCAAGTTATAAATCTAACGTAAACTTGCTATTGTTATACTTGAAAAAGTTTAACAAGTAAAATATTAAAAAAAAATAACATAAAAGACTTAAAATGCCAATTAATTGATTTGTTCCCCAAAACAGTTAAAATTTTGTCTGTTGCCACTATAATATTAGGATTTTTGTTGCAAGTTAAAATTTTACAAATATTTAGAAATATGTCTTCTTGGTTTACATTTTAAAATAGGCCACATATCTTTTTGTTGAAAGCTCATACAATAACTTCCATAAATAAATCCATTTCAGGATCAGGATCCCTACAAGGGCAAAATATTTGAGAGTGCAGAAAAGTTTTTTTTTTTTGAAACCCACCCTACAACATATTTGATGGCAACACATTTAATCTAGCTTTTGAAATGGCTATTCTGTATTTACTAAAGTACCATATTTTTCGGAGTATAAGACGCACCCTTTTACCCTCAAAAAGAGGGTGAAAATTTGGGTGCGTCTTATACACCAAATGTAGCCCCACCCAGCCACCCCCACCCTTTGGCCTCTGCCTGCCAGCAATTTACCTCTTTGCAGCAAACAGAACAGAAACAGAAGCCTGATTAGCACAAGAAGAGAGTAGATGCCTCCCGACCTACAGCTGACTGAGGCTTGCAAGCCACCTGGTAAAATGAAACTAACTACAGTGGCTGTAATGAGAAAAATTGCTGGGAGATAAACTGCTGGCAATGTTAGACTGCTGAAATTGCAAGGAGGTAAGCTATAGCTGCTGTGGCCTAGAGATAGAGCTCTTGCCTCACAATCAGGAGGTTGTGAGTTCTATCCTAGGTAGAGGCAGATTCTGTTAATATATTATTTTGTTAAATGTTTGTAGAGTGTTCAAATTATAAGACTTATTTTTTAAAGACTGCTTTATTATTGTTCTAGACAACTTAACAAAATGAAGAAGCTTTTTAAAATAAATGCTTGCTCTGAAGAGGCCCAGTGCTATTGTATCTTCTTTTAAATAGCAGAGAATACTTCCAGAAAGCCACATCAATTTTAAAGATCTGTAAAAGTATAATCTGAAATGTCCTGTTTTAGTATTAAGTATTAGTATTAAGTATTAGTATTAAAATAAGGCATCTGAGTTAAACCCTGACTTAGTCATGTTTGGAGTAGATCTATTTAAATAATTGGGAGGAGTTAGTGTGATTACATTTAAGAAAACTTTCTGGGATTAATATACTGCCATAATGTACATTTCTCCAATTCTTTGCTATTTCTATGGCTCAGGCACACATGCACAGAAATATATAGCAAACAGTGTATATCATCTGTACTTGCTGGGAGGCAGAGGCCTTTTTCCTTGTTTTCCTCCCCCAAAACTAAGGTGCGTCTTATACTCTGGTGCGTTTTATACTCCAAAAAATACGTATAAACTGTTTGTTTAGGGAGTTGAAAAATATGTGTATAATCAGTTTCAAATGTTGCAGATGTACACCGTAATTTGGCTTTCATTCCTGTACCAATTTATCCTATACTCTAATTTGATACACTGAATTGCTGATGTCATACACCCTAGAGAATAAATAATCAGAATCAATGCCAATCTGACTAATCTTTTGAGTCACCTGTTTGAACCACATATTCACAAAGGATTCATTTGAGGTTTTCCAAGCAATCCTTTTTAAAAAAACAAACAAACATGTATTTGTTACCAAAATGTAATAATGCTCAAACCTTTTTTTAATCAAAGGTTTCCAAGTTTCCAAGTCCAGTTTCCAAGAGAATAATAAGATTTGGAACAAAGCTTATGACATTTGAAGCAGGTTTTTAAATATTCACCTGCAGTTGTGCTATGTTAGTGGCAAATGTGATCCAAATTAGAGTTTCATATGAAATTTGAGGTGCTATTCTGACATTAAAACTTTTATTGCTGCATGAGAAAGCGTCCTTCTTTGGAATAAAAATATTGAAGCAAGATTATCATAGTAGATTTTGCTTTCAGAAGCAAAGCCTTACAATGGTGCTGCTAAATTAGAGTATGGCCCAAATAACTAAAATTTAAAAGAAATTACTTTTTAAAATTATAATCTGTTTGCTTACTCCCTTGCAAATAGCTGTCCCGTAATCACACGAGATTATGATGATGGTGCATTTATTGTACTTTGATTTTTATGAAACTCTGTAACATAGATATGTTGGAAGTATTAAATAATAGGTGTTAAGAAATAAAGTTGTAATTCCACTGATTTTATGCTATTGTTTACTTAAGCCAAATTTGAATGGCATGAATTCTCACAGTGCAATCCTAATGCGTTTTCTGCAATTCAATGACAGATGAATAATTAGACACATTTTTCTGATACAGTGGAACTTAAGCTATAGAAAATCCATAATGTCAAATTAACAAGAAAGGCAAAAATGCTTACTAGAGTTGGACTGCCAATTGAAGTTTGTGCGTATGTGAGAAAATAGATTTGTAAATGCAATTCCACCTCTTGTTCAAAGGAATGAAACCTGGCACCAGTTGATCCTGCATTTTTCAAAGTACAGATGAGATTTCTTTCCCTTTTCCTGCCTCTTCCTTCCCCTTAAAAGCAAGAAAGCCTTTGTGATTTTTGGAAATGGGATCCAGCCTGAGGTAATTTCTAAAACCTCCAATTTCAATTGAATTCATCAGCCTCCGAGTTGTGTTGAGAATAATGCTTTGAATAAGTTTGTAGCTTACAGTTTCAACCACTTAAAGAAGCAAAAGTGATTTGAAACTGTAGGAAAAGCATAAACAGCTTCTTTTCTCTGGCTTCCTCCTATAGAAAGCAAAAGTTGATCATTGCACCAATTTTCCTTTCTTTGGTAAATATAATTCTCCATATGCACTGATAAATTTCTAACATAGGTGAATGATTAAAAATTCAAGGACCGATAGGAAATTTCGTTTAACATATAAAGGCTGATGTTAGGTTAGTAAATTAACTTTCTGATCAGTCCTCTTAATACAGAAGAGAAAGAATCTAGGCTTTTAAATGTATTTTAGTCCTTGCCTGCTCAGTTTAATCTCCTAGTTTTTCTTGACTTTATTTTTCACATACTGATTCTTCAGTATACTGGATATCATAACCTTCTTAACATGAAGGTTTTATTTGGGAGATTTATTGTCTTCACTTAGTAGATCTTAGGGCATCATTCTGCTTCCGCGCATGCTCAGTAGCTATAATCAGTCTGAAACACAGCTGAGGAGCTGATCAGCTGTGCTTCAAGCGAAGGAATAAATGTAAGTATAAACCCGGGGGCAGGCGGGAGGGCCCTTTTTCAAGCAGCAGCAGAGGAAAAAACTTCCAAACAGTAAAAAATGCGGAAAAAAAATCCCAAAAAAGATGGCAGTGCCCAAACCGGATCCCTGATGCCATCGTGATGTCACCAGCGGGTTGCTACCGGTTCAGGCGAACCGGTCCGAACTGGGAGAAACCCATCCCTGATCAGATGCCTTTGAGGTGCTTGCATGCAGATAATGGAGACACGCCTCACTCCCATCACTTTTCTCCTGCAATTCATGTTGGGATGCACAACACTCCCAATCCAGAGCTATCACTGGCTCTCAAGGCTGATAGCTCTTGATAGCTCTCCATGGATTTATCCGATCGTCCTTTAAAGCTGTCCAATTTAATGGTCAACATCATGCCTCAGGGTAATGAATTCTGCAAGCGAATTATGTTCTTTGAGAAAAAAAATGCTTTCTTTTCCCTGTTCTAAATATCCTTCTGAACAGCTTCATTGAATGCTCTCTGGTTTTAATGTTTTGCAAATGGAAAACCCCTTCTGTTTTCTCTGTGCATGCAACTTAGTCACCTCTCTCCCTCAACTGTATTTTTCCAAACTAAATGGAGTAGTCTCTATTAAAACCTGTGATTTCAGGAGGGAATATAATTGAAGATGGATTCCTCTTGAGTAAGGAGTGGGATATAGGCATATCCTATAATGTAACACGGTTTATAATTCAGCTAACTTTGTTCTCCTCTCCTTATTTGCATGTGGTAAAATTGTAAGATGCTCAGTTAATAACAGAGCAGCACATAAGCCTAGTTGAATCAAGCAATCAATATTTCAGGTTTTTTTCTCCAGAAGTGTCTGAGCTCCCTGTAATTATGGCTGTTGCCTTTTTTAGCTTTGTTATATCCTTTATCAAATGTAGCAATGACAACTGTACACAATATTCCAGTTGGGCATGCACCAAAGATTTGTGGAAATCGTCACTATGATATTGATTTTCAATCTTTTATTTATTTAGTTTTTTGCATAGATTTGGTCTTTTTCACAATTGCCAGCTCAGATCATGTCATTGTATATGTGACTTTATGCTTTCATTTCTATGTGTATATGAAATTATCTGTTAGAACTGCCACTTCACTTTTGTGCTCTGCTATCGCTTGGTGCCAGTCTGCCATGAACTCCGGGGAGACTGAAGGGGAAGGATTCAGGAGTAACAAAGAGTTCACTGTAACTGTTGGAGATGCAACTTCAAGGTCAAATGGCTGAGAATGGATCATAGCTGCATTCCAACCTACACATGAAGCAACTGTTTAAAAAATGATCTATCTGAATTTGATTGGACAATCAGGTCCGGCAGGGGGATGCATTTAAGGAAGGGAAAGTTACACTTGGGGATTTTGTTGTGCACTTTTCAGTTCTGTATTTCACTTGACCTTTAGTGAATTATACTTTTCTCAACAAATGGAGCTAAGGATCGTTCTTGCTCAAAGGTTCAAGTCAAGGCAGTTCTGATATTAGTTTCAGTATTCATTTCCTTAGTTACTTGAGAAGCATTCCCATTTGGCTGATTCTTTACCCAGTTTAAAGAGTAGTTTTGAACTCTTCAGCTTTTATTACCTGAGCAATTGAGTAATGCTACAAAGTAGGTCAGCTCATTGTTTACTGAAAGACAAGTGCATTTGTGAATACATTAAAAAGCACTCATCTCCCATACAAACCCTTGAGGGGTTCCACTTTTTAGTTCCATTCATTAATAAAATTGCCAATTTATCCCCACTCTTTCAGGATGGGTGCGCTTAATTCATGTTTTATTTACTAAGACTTCTATGACACCACTATTTTCAAGTGTTCTGAGCCTGTTTTGATGAGTCACACTTTGAATTGGAGGAGCAGGGATCTGGCTTTCCAACCTAGGAGCCAATGAACTTTTAGATATCTGCTATAAATGAGCAGGACTTGTTGAATAATGAGCCTGCAACACTAGAGCAAACAGGTAATCAGCCACCTATTGCAGAATCACTGCAGCCAGGTGAGTCAGCTGTTTCTCAAAGATGGAAGAGGAAAAGTCAGCCTGCACTCACTGAGAAAGATCAAGTGAGTATAACAAAAGTGATATTTAGTAAAGCACTTCAAAAGAAAGAGGTATAACTCAGGAAATTAGGCATGCCTGGGACAGCGCTATAAAAGGAAAGCCTGGGAACCTGTTAAGAAAAAAAAAACTTCCAACTTTGCATCTGACTTCCTGAACATATGCTGCCTCTGATTCTCTGGCTGACCTCTGGACTTGTATAAGACTATAGTCAGCTCTAATTCTCAAATCTTGGATTTTTGAGTTCTGAAGTAATCTTTTTTATTTTTCCTGCGTTTTTGCATTTCTGGACAATGATGAGTTTTTTAGCTGACATAAAAAAATTATCTAAGTTCTGACCTCTCACACCTGTAATTGCTGGCACAGGAGACGTAGGCTCTAAGTGGCTTACAGAATGCCAAAATACAAATTTAAAAACATCCAACGTTGAATCATCAGTCAATCAATGCTCAATAATAGTGCCACCCTGGAGACAGACTAAAACTTAAAGGGCCAAGTCTTTAAGGCCATCCAGAAGCCCAATAAGGCATAAGAGGATCAAATATCATGTGTGTCTGTAAGAGTGAGAGAGACAGATGTTTCAAAGGAGGCATTACTGAGAAGCTTGCCCCTGGTGCCCTCTTAGCCCACTACTGGTTTGCTCAGTAGTTGGAGGAATTTTGTTAAAAGTTCTTCTGAAAATCTTTATGATGAAAAAGCTTTGCATGGATATATCCATTTTGTTGTATAGGTGATACAGATGTTTACAGATGTATAGATGTTTCCTTTTTCTGATGTTCAGGGTTGCTGCAGTGTGTTTGTGGTCATCTAAATCAGTGGTTCCCAACCTTTTTGTGATCGAGTACCACTTGGAGGTCCCGTACAGTCGCCGCGTACCACCTGGTTCCAGAGAAACTAAATTCGATCAGATATCACTTTATTTCCATAATTGTACCGTTCCTTTTTTGGCCCCGCGCATCCAGCAACTGGATTCTCGGGCCGCTGGGACCAGGTGGGTGGCGTGTGGCAACAGTTGTGTTAGGCAGTAAACATTTTTGTGAAGTAAAAAATAACTAATTAAAAATCGTTCATGACCCCGAAAGTGTTCGCGTACCACCTGGAAGGCCCTCGCGTACCACTAGTGGTACACGCACCACAGGTTGGGAACCACTGATCTAAATAGTGTTCTTACACAGCTTCTCTTGTGGGAGGTTGGGTTATTACTTTGGTAGTGGAGCACTTAGTTGATGTGGGTAGTTTTTCAGTAGACTTGTGTTTCTCATTTGCCATCATGCTACCTTCAGATTGTAGTCAAGTTGTTTTTAAGGCTGTTGCTCCACTCTGTTTTAACTAGGAATATTAACTTCTTTGGAATTAAGGAGGATTTTTTTTTCAATTTTCATAAGCCCATTATATAATGCAGCTGTTTCCTCTTTGTTATTAATTAGAAATTGAAGTTTGCAGAGATTAACTAGCATTCCTCAGAATGTAAACTCTACTGGGGTTCCAACTTTGCACCATCCTTATTTATCATTTGATAAACAACTACAAAAAAACATTGGTTTCCCCTCTCTAGTGTTAATTATTATTTTCTCCCATTTTTTAAGTGATGAACTCTACTGCTGACAGAATCAGTTAGACATGTTACATTTTACTTTTATTGTTCAATAGTTTGACAAGAATAGCTAACTTTTAAAGTGTGACACCATTTAAATGGCACACCTTCACCAGATGTTAAGGGCACAGCTGCTTCATCTACAAAAAGGTAGATGAAAACAGACTGTTCATTGAAAATAACTATCATAGTTGGCTATAGCTTATGGTCACCAATTATGTAAATCCAAATAGGTTTCCTTCCTTGAATGTGGCCTGCTTAAGTTACTTCGAAATAGATAACAGGCTGTTGTTGACCCAGCATAATTTCCTTAATGCAGGTTTTAGAAAAGAGCTAGATTTTTGGGTCATGTATGGTTGGTTTAAATTACTTTCAGGTGAAGACTAAAGCACATGGGCAAAGAGCTGTTTGTTGAATTGCTTGTTATAGCTCATTTTTTTTAATGATGCGCCAACCTCTTAAAAAGCTTCAGTGTCATTTAGCCTAAAGAAATAGACACATTTGCATGGGAACTGTATCATTTCCTGCAGATCTCTAAACAGAGGCAGCTGTGTGCAGCTGAAGGTTAGTTGGATTTAGCCTTGCTGCTGTAGGTGTTTTAGCAACTTCCTGAATCTGGGTATTGTGGTTTCCAATTTTCTTTTTTGCCTTTATTCATTTAAGTTATAGACCGGAAACACAAGAGGACAGTAACAAAACAGACCAACTGTTAATGATAGATAAAGAGGTGAACAGGAAGTCTATGAGTGAAGATAAACTAGTGTCCGCTAAAGCATCTTTGGCTTCAGTTCTAAGGTATCACAGGAGCCTTCTGGCTGCATATGCTGAGTTTTTTCTGTAACAAAATAACAGAGTTAGAAGGGATCTTGGAGGTCTTCTAGTCCAACCCCCTATTCAGGGAGGAAACCCTATTCCATTTCAGACAAATGGTTGTCCAATATCTTCTTAAAAACTTCCAGTGTTGGAGCACTCACAACTTCTGGAGGCAAGTTGTTCTACTGATTAATTATTCTGTCAGGAAATTTCTCCTTACTTCTAAGCTGCTTCTCTCCTTGATTAGTTTCCATCCATTGCTTCTTGTCCTGCCTTCAGGTGCTTTGGAGAATAGCTTGACTCCCTCTTCTTTGTAGCAACCCCTGAGATATTGGGACACTGCTATCATGTTACCCCTAGTCCTTCTTTTCATCAGATTCGACATACCAAATTCCAGCAACTGATCTTTATATGTTTTAGCCTCCAGTCCCCTAATAGCAATAGCCATAGCAATAGCACTTAGACTTATATACCGCTTCATAGTGCTTTACAGCCCTCTCTAAGCGGTTTACAGAGTTCAGCATATTGCCCCCAACAATCTGGGTCCTCATTTTATCGACCTCAGAAGGATGGAAGGCTGAGTCAACCTTGAGCCGGTGAGATTTGAACAGCTGAACTGCTGAACTAGCAGTAGCCTGCAGTGCTGCATTTAACCACTGCACCACCTCAGCTCTAATCATCTTTGTTGTTGTTCTCTGCACTCTTTCTAGAGTCTCAACATCTTTTTTATATTGTGGCGACCAAAACTGGAGGCAGTATTCCAAGTGTGGTCTTTCCAAGGCATTGTAAAGTGGTATTAACATTTCATGTGATCTTGATTCCATCCCTCTGTTAATACAGCCTAGTACTGTGTTGGTTTTTTTGGCGGCTGCAGCACACTGCTGGTTCATATTTAAATGATTGTCCACTAGGACTCCAAGATCCCTCTCCCAGTTACTACTATTGAGCCAGATACCACCCAGGGGTGAAATCCTCCCAGTTCGCCCGGGCCAGTCCTTCGGCGTACAGCCGATGGAACTGGCGGCGGTCGCGGCGCGGAGCTTCTCCCGCCCGCTTTCCCGGCCCGGCTGAACACAATCACCGCTTTCCCGGCCCGGCTGAACACAATCATTCGGGTTATTTTTCCCTCTGTGCATGCGCGTGCATGCACAGAGGGAAAAATAACCCGAATGGCGGCGTTCAGCCGGGCCGGGAAAGCGGGCAGGAGAAGCTCCGCGCCGCGACCACCGCCAGTTCCATCAGCTATACGCCGAAGGACTGGCCCGGGCGAACCGGGAGGATTTCACCCCTGGTACCACCTATACTATATCTGTGCATTTGGTTTTCCTCCCTAAATGTAGAACCTTATGTTTTTCACAATTGAATTTCATTTTGTTAGAAAGGGCCCAATGCTCAAGTCTGTCAAGATCCTTCTGTATCTTAAGCCTATCTTCTGGAGTGCTGGCTATTTCTGTCAGCTTGGTGTTGTCTACAAATTTGATGAGTTCCCCATCTATCCCCTCATTCAGATCATTGATGAAGATATTGAAGAGTACTCGCCCTAAGATAGAACTATCTCACTGCATACCTCCCTCCATGTTGATGCAGTTCCATTCAGGACTACTTGTTGAGTGTGGTTGGTTAGCCACTTACAAATCCATCTGGTGGTGATGCTGTCTGTTCAGTACCTTGAACAGTGGCAGACCGACTGAGGCGAGACTTGATCAAAGGCTAACAAGGTTTATTCAAGGCTAACAGTCAGAACTAACAAGTGGCTGCTCAGCTAACAACAACAGCTGAGGTGTTCCCATCTGACAGCTCTTTTATACTGAGCTGTCAGACTACCAGCCAATCAGAACACGTCTTCACCTCCTTGACATCTGACAGGGTAACAGACCTGAGGGAAGACTGGGACACAGCACTCCTTCCCATCTAGTCCATGAAGGCATAGTCCTGGAGGTATGCAGGGTGGCGGCGTATCCGTCCTGACCTGTGTAGTTCAGTTCTGGATGTTGGTGGTTGAGGTAGGGTAGCTTCTGGAATGGCCAGAGACTGTACGGATTCTCCACTTGGAGTCGGCGGCCCGGTTCATCAAGTAAGTCATCTTCTGGCAATGCGGCATCGGTGGAGTCACCTTTGGCTTGTTTGGCGTTGTTGTCTCTGGGTGGTGCATTGGATGGGAGTGTGTTCAGCCCAGCCCCATTGAACTGCTGGAGAGGGCCTGCAACCCAACGGTCCCTGAGCTGATATATGTGGTGACACCACATTCGGCCGTCCTCTAGCCTGAACCTATACAAACAGGCCCTGTGACATTTATAATTTCTCTCAGTAGCCAAAGAGGGTGGCCAGTGAAATTTCTGGCATATACTAATTTTCCTTCGTCAAAGGCCCTAGCCTTCGTAGTGGAATCTAATGGTCTTTCAGGAGAGTAGTCTGGGTGTAATCTATCTAGAGTTGTCCTTAACCTTCTTCCATTAGTAGATCGGCCAGGCTGAGGTTAGTTAATGGACAGGGGGTGGCATGTTGGATTAGCAAATATTTAGCTAGTTTTGCCTGCCATTCCCCTGGGCCCATTCTAGCCAAGGCCTCCTTGGCAGAGTGAACTGTTCGTTCAGTCAAACCATTGCTTGAGGGGTGAAACGGGGCAACCAAGGCATGTCGAATCCCCTGCCTGGCTAAGAACAGTTCAAACTGGGTGGAGGTTAACTGGGGCCTTTTATCTGACACCAGAATGTCGGGCAACCTGTGAGTCATGAACAGGGAGCTGAGGGACTTAATCAGTGCTTCCATGGTAATCTATGACATTAGGAAGATCTCAACCCATTTAGAATGGGCATCGACTACCACCAGGAACATTTGGCCTGCAATGGCCCGGCGAAGTCAAGGTGTATCTGGGACCAGGGGCCCCTTGGCTTTTCCCATTCCCTAGGTTGTGCTATTGGGGACATTGGTCTGGATTCCTGACATTTTGTGCACCTGGAGACCCATTCTGTAATAGATCTATCCAGGTTGGGCCACCAGACATAGCTCCGGCCCAGAGTTTTCATTCGGACTATGCCTGGGTGCTCCTCGTGGAGTGCCTCAAGGACCTGTGTCCTCAGCTGGAGAGGAATCACTAACCTGCTGCCCCATAGTAGGCACCCTGCATAGTGGAGAGTTTGTGTTGGCACATTTTAAATGGCCTGAAGTCCTCTCCAACAGTCCCCTGTGGCCAGTCCCTTTTCACCCAGTCCAGCACCTGGGAAATTACTGGGTCTTTCATTGACTGTTTGGTGACATTGATGGTGGTCAGCGTCCACTGCAGGTCATCAATGCAGGAGTATGGTGTGGGTAGGTGCTGGGTCCTCCATGGCATCTGGTAGCGGGGATCGGCTCAATGTGTCGGTGTGGCTAAGGTGCTTCCCCGGTTGGTGTGTCAGGGAATACAAGTAGGACGCCAGGAAAACCGTCCATCTGGTCATTCTTGGTGACAACACCGGGGGGGGTTGACGGTCCCCTGCAAGCAGCCCTAACAAGGGCTTGTGATCAGTGACCAGTTCAAATTGTGCTGATATAAGTATGCATGGAAGCGCTTGATGGTGGCAACAGTTGCCAAGGCTTCCTTATCGAGCTGACTATAATTGCGCTCCATTTTTGAGAGAGTCCTGGGAAAAAAAGCTATGGGTGCTTCTAAACCATTTGGCAATTTATGGCTCAGCACTGCTCCCACCCCATAGGGAGAGGCATCACAGGCTAAGACCAAAGGGAGTTTTTCGCTGTACTGAATCAGCAAGCTCCTGGATGTCAGGGGGCTTTTGGCAGCTCGGAAAGCAGTGGCTTGTCGCTTGCCCCAGAGCCATGGTGATTTGGCATCCAAGAGTTTGTGTAACGGCTCGGCCACTGAGGCTTTGTGAGGCAAAAACATACTATAAAAATTGAGAAGTCCTAAAAAGGCTTGAAGTTCAGTCTTATTTGTTGGCACGGGTGCATTTTGTATTGCCTGTAACTTGGCAGGAGTTTGATGGAGGCCAGACAAATTATTAGATAACCTAGGAATGCAACTTCTGGTACAGCTATGATGCACTTTTACTTTTTAAGTTTAATCCCAGCCATTTGAAATTTCTGGAGGACTGCCCTTAGGAGGTCCATAAGTTCTGTGTCATTATCTGCTGATATAATGATGTCATCGAAATATGGGATGACGCCCAGTATGCCCTGGAGCAATCTTTCCATTAGGCATTGAAATATGCCCGGGGCTATGCTTACGCCAAACTGCAATCTGGGGCATATGAATGCCCCTCTATGTGTAACGATAGTTTGGGCTTCTGCAGTTTCTTTGTTGACTGGAAGCTGCTGGTAACTTTGAAATAGGTCCAATTTAGCAAATGTCTTGCCTTTGCCTAAGGCATGCAGTAGGTGCTGGACTACAGGCACTGGGTAGGCACTATGGTGGAGTGCACGGTTTAATGTGCATTTGTAGTCAGCACAAATCCTGACTGACCCATCAGATTTGACAGGTGTCACTATTGGTGTCTCCCACCTTGAGTGGTCAATGGGTTCTAAGTTCCCATGTCTCAAAAGTTTGTCAATTTCAGCATCTATCTTAGGCTTCAGAGCAAAGGGCACCTGTCATGGCTTAAGCTGAATGGGTGCTACCTGGGGGTCCAAATTAAAAGAAATAGGGGTGCCAACGTACTTACCCAGGCCATCTTTAAATAAGCTGGCAAATTTGTTGGCTAACATCGACATGGCTGAGTCGGTGACTGTATGGATGCCAGAAATGCTTAACCCTAAAGACTCGAACCAGTCGAGTCATAGCAGGCTGGGTAGGCATCCTTCCACCACAATGAGAGGGACCCATCCTTTGAATGTTTGAAATTCAACATGGAACTTGCCAGTGCCTATGATAGGGATGGTTTTCTCCTGGTAATCACGGAGTTTAATATGGCAAGGCTTCAGTCTTTTCTTAGAACTGCTGGGCACTAATTGCTTGAGGATTCCCCAGGAGACCAGGGACATGGCTGACCCTGTGTCCAGTTCTAGTTTGCAGGAATTCCCTCCAGTCTGACCGTGAGGTAAATTTTCTTTTTAAGCCCTGAATTGGCTTGTCCTATAATGGCCACAGCAGGGCTGCAGTCTTTGTTTATTACAAAACAGTCTTCACCTTTTTTGTAATATTTGAAAAAAGGTTTTCTTACATAAGGAGTCTTAGATGAAGGCCAGATATCAGTGGAATAAATTGGCAAACTCTGGCTAAGTACCCTTTTTTTACCACACCACAGAAAGGATGTGTTTCTAAACTTGCAAGCTGACCGCGGATGAGCTCCGTCACTTAGGCAAAAATTGTGAGCTGCTGCTTTTTCGTTAGTGTTGTTCTTTTCAGTAGGCGACTTTAGGCAGTGGATGTCTTTATCTTTGTCTGTTTCACCTTTGGTGTCCACATCTTCGTGTTGCACCAATTCTGGTTTTGGAGCTGTGGTAGAATTGTTAGCTTGTTGAATGTCATTGGAGGACTAATTTGACAGCTCTGAAGTGCGGGCTTCATCTAGAGCTGTTTTTAATGTAATATCCATCTTGGCCAGTAAGTGGTGCTGCAGGTGGAAGTCTCATATTCCCGAGACTAGTCTATCCAGTAAGTAATCATCTAGGTTTGTAAATTCACAATAAAGCGCGGCAGCTCTAAGTGCCAATAAATACTGATTTATGGATTTGACTTCTTTCTGGTTTCTACGATAGAAGGCATGCCTGCAGGTGATCCTCGAGGGCATTGGAGAATGATGGCTCTTAAGCTTAGCCATTAATGCATCCCAAGGCACGGCATGTACTTTTTGGGGAGCCATCAAGTTCCTTGCCATCTCAAACACCTCAGTGCTGCAAAAGGACAAAAAATATGGTTGTTTCCTGTCACTGGGGATGTTGGCGTAATTGTTAGCTAACAAAAAACATTCAAATTTGTCAACATATGTGTCCCACACTTCGGAAAGTGGGTTAAAGGCAGCAAAAACATTCAGCGCAGCCATCTCCTGTTCGGTGTGCCCAGGGACGGGTTCCTAATTTTTTTACTACCACTCTGTGGGCGTGGCTTATTTTGTGGATGTGGCTTGCCAGCCATGTGACCGGGTGGGCGTGGGCCTCGGAAGCTTGGCAGCGGCCGGAGAAGCGGGGGGCATTGCCCACCCGCAACGCAGCCCCCCGCAGCGGGAGCAGCAAGACCGCGGCAGCGGTTCTTCTAGGAGGCTCCGTCCAGCCTCAATGCTTCTCCCCATTTGATGATCCTAGGCTCCTGCCGCCCATTCCCCCTCCCCTCAGCAACTCGAGAAGCCTCGAACGTGCGAAAATGTCTGGGATCATCACCGCGCATTCGTGGCTTCTTGGACTGCTGAAGGGAGGGGAACTGACATAGCTCCTGCCGCCCATTCTTTCAGCGTCTCATGCACTCCCTCAGCCATCGTCCCCTGCTTGGACTCACTGTGGAGTAGGAAGGCAGTGCATGCACAGTGCCGGAAGCTTGGCTTCTGGTCATGCTCAGAAGAAAAATTTAAAAAAAATTTAAATTTTTTTTTAATGGAGGCACCCAGGCACCGGCAACCGACCGCACCGGTACTGTGACGTCACCAGCAGGCCACTACCGGTGCTATAGAGTGGACCGCACTGGTAGGAACCCACTACTGGGTGTGCCTCAGGAAACTGCTCTTTGGTAGTTTGTGCTATGGCACAACTTCTCGTCATGACTGACTTCAGCTCTTCCTTTAGTGACCAGCTCATGTCTAGCACCTCAGTCCTGGCATCCCATCTTTGTTGCCAGTTGTTCAGTACCTTGAACATCAGCAGACAGACTGAGGCGAGATTTAATCAAAGGCTAACAAGGTTTATTCAAGGCTAATAGTCAGAACTAACAAGTGGCTGCTCAGCTAACAATAGCAGCTGAGGTGTTCCTGTCTGACAGCTCTTTTATACTGAGTGGTCAGATGGCCAGCCAATCAGAGTGCGTATTCACTTCCTTGACGTCTGACAAGGGAATGGACCTGAGGGAAGACTGGGACACAGCACAGTCTAATCCGCATTTTTCCATCTTATCAAGTACTAAGTTGTGGTCTACTTTATCAAATGCCTTACTGAAGTCCAAGTAAATTATATCCACAACGTTTCTCTGGTCCACTAATTTTGTCCTTTTGTCAAAGAATGCAATAACATTTGTCTGGCATGATCTGTTTTTGAGTCAAAGTAAAAGCAGATTCTATGTGAAAGGATGTTCCATATTGCAGTGAAATTTGTTTGCTTCACAGCTACACCACCATAAGATACCTTAAAAACAAAAATTAATGCTTGATTTTGACAACTGCATATTATTATTCTGCCTGCACTTATGAAAAGTATTCTTGGTATGCTCATTAAAGATACATGAAATTGTGGAAAATTCCTTTTGGAAAGTCTTGCTTGTGATATTCCTGTTCGTCAAAAACAAAAACACCAAAAAAAACAAAATAATTGTTATATATTTCAATATATATTTAGTATACATTAAAAGCTGAAGCCTACAACAGAGGAAGACATATTTCTCACTTTCTGAAAGTAAATATGCTATGCTCTGGGAGTCTTATTTCCTAATTTAACACCCCAATCATCTTTAGCATTTTTTTACTAATAAAGCATTCTTTATTGTTCTGTTTTCTGTCATTCTGTCATTTTAACGGTTTCTTCTGTGTGATTTTGAGCTTATTTCTGCCTTTTATTGAACTTGTTTTCTAAATTGTATTCCTTACATAATTTTAATGTGAGAATGAGGCAGAATATGCAATGCACTGAGTGTTATGAAAATGTAGGTTCTTCCTCTATTTTTTATAGAAACAACCTGATTTTCGTTGAAATATATTCATATGATCAGGACACATAGTTGGAAAAATCAGACCAAATTATTATGTGTAAATCCGTCTTAAGCCACAGTGCTTAAGTGTAAGTGATTTTTAAACTGGATTTCCTAACTATTAGGGCAAGTATTGGCTTTTCTGGGAACAGAAAACAGGAACATGGTTGAAATTCCTTCTGCGTTTTTCTAGCCATTCAATGAAATAGAAACTGCTTTTGATTTCTCCTCCCCCCAAGGGAGGTTTCAACAGAATTCTCATAAATGGAATGCAGATTTCTTCACTTAAATTGTAATGTGACTGAAAAATACAGGTGAATCTTTCATTGTTTTTCATCTCTTCAGGTGATGTTTTGTGCTTCAGTTAAATCTTGAGAGAAGACATCAGAAAGGAAATCCTTCCATGGGGCTTCAGATCAGGAAGTGTGAGCAACCGGTGGCTGCAAATAATAGGATTGTGTAAAAGAACAACATCTGCAGCAACTTTTGTAAGCTCACAACAATAAGTTCTAAAGCATCACCAGAACAAATTTAAAAGAAATGTTAAAGTATCCTGCGCACAGGTTAGAAAAACAAAAGCTATCTAACTATAAACAGAACACTGACATCCCCTAAACTCCGCTGAAGATGTTACCTAGTCTGATAATGAAAATTTGGAAACCCACAAGCCTGGAGAATGAACCTTCACTCTCATCCTACACAGCGGTGAAATCTACTTACCTTCCCTACTGGTTTGAAAGCACGGACTTTGCATTTCGTGAGCGCCACAATTGTACGCGATTTTTCACACTCTGTGCATGTGCAGAAGGCTTTGCGCATGTGCAGAGGGTTGAAAAAAGAAAATGGTGATGGGCAGGTGGGCGGAGCCGTGTGCTGCTGCCGCTACCGGATCTCCGAACCACCGGCAACCGCCGCTACCAGTATGCCCGAACTGGGCCGAACCAGTAGCATTTCACCCCTGATCCTACACATAAGCTACAGATATTTGCCACTATTGCAAAAGCCTCATTCCTCAGGAGAAGAAAAAAATGGAGAAATTTAAAGACAAAATTTGGCATAGCTTGCCTATTGGCAATTGTTATTGACAAATAAATAGCCTTGAGTAAAGTTAATGAACTGATATTGCTAAGCAGCTTCTTATTTTTTTATGTCACCCTAGCAACATTTTTTTTCTTGGAAATATGGTATACAATGAATTGGTAATAATAACAATGGTCTTACTCAAATAACTGTTTCCTGGGTAAAATATATTTTGCTGTCAAAGTGATTTTGGAGCACAGAAACAGTGGTGTGATGTAAATTACAGTTCTTCAAACTCAGTTCTAGACTTTTGTATTATTGGACAAATATTTTAAGAACAATATTATAGCAATTGACTATGACATAACAATTTATGCATTTTTTTGAAAAATGTAAGATGATTAAATTTCTTTTTACATACACACATCATGGTCAATGTTATTGTAGAGGAGAAAAATGGAACCAAACCACAAGCACTATTGCCATTAACAATATGCTTTATTTGTATCCCCTTCTTGCTTTGTCATTCATTCACAATCAGGACTTCTCACTTTGTTTTAGACTTTGAACAGATTTTGCTTTTATATTTAAAATAAGCAAGTGTTTTTGACAGCTTGTTTATTTGCCAAATTTATAGTGTCCCTCTATCAATGAAAGCTAGTGCAAAGTAGCAATTTTGAATTGAGACTTTTGTTTTGCCTACTTTCACAAGCACAAAAGAGAAATGGAGAGTGTTAGTTGATACTCCTACAATTCTTTTTTTTTTTTAAATAGAAGCTTCTGGAAGGTGGCAAGTAGATGCAATGTAATTCCACATCCCAAATAATGAAGGGAGGAAAGTTACTTATGTTAGCCATCACGGGGAAGAAAATTTGGTTTCTTATCTCCTCTAGCAAAAATGGTTGTTCAGTCATCTCTTAGGTTGAATGTGATGAGTGGTCCAAGGCCTGCTGGCTTCACTACCATATATGAAAAAGCTGGCAAGATTATATCCTCTCCTCATCTTTTGATCATTGTTCCCATTCTTTATTATGCACCTGAAGGCAGGACAAGAAGCAATGGATGGTAACTAATCAAGGAGAGAAGCAACCTAGAACTAAGGAGAATTTCCTGACAGATAGAACAATTAATTAGTGGAACGGCTTGCCTCCAGAAGCTGTGAATGCTCCAACACTGGAAATTTTTAAGAAGATATTGGACAACCATTTGTCTGAAATGGTACAGGGTTTTCTGCCTGAGCAGGCAGTTTGGATTAGAAGACCTCCAAGGTCCTTTCCAACTCTGTTATCTCTGAATTTGTATACTATTTATCATTCTCTTTTTTTCATTGGCCTTTGGCCAGATCCATGGTTTGAGAAGCAGGAATGATGTGCTCAGCAACTCAGGTAGTTGGGGGTGTCTGCAAGGCTGCAGCCCAACATGGAGCCTGTGGAGCTGGTCTGTTACCCCACATGTGAAGCAAAACACGTGAGCAGTTGACGCTGGGAAAGAGTATGCATGTCTGTCACTTAAGGAGGAAAGTCAGCAGACAGGCTGAGAGATTATTTGGTCAGCAAAAAGATTTCCCATTTGGACTTTTGTAGGTGTAACCAGGGAACACCTTAAGGATGTATTGTGTCCCTTCTCTACAAATGTTCTCTCACCTTCCCATCATACCTTCCTGCCGGCATGGCTTAAAGTTATCAATAAAACTCATTTTTGGTACATATAGTACAGTGATGGTGAACCTTTTCGGCACCGAGTGCCCAAACTGGAACAAGCGTGCATGTGTGTGCATGTGCGCGTGCCGGAGCGCCAGAAACCCAAAGACCAGCTGGCCAGCGCGCACATGCCTGTTTTTTGGGCCTAAAAAAACAGCCTGAAAATGGCCTGAAAAATGGTCTGAAAACAGCCCGGAAAACGGCCTGAAAAAGGCCCCAAAAACCTGTTTTTTTGGCCGTTTTCAGGCGCTGCGGCACCTGTGAAGATCAGCTGGCTGGAAACCAGAAGACCAGGTGGCAACAGTGTGCATGCCCACAGAGAGGGCTCTGTGTCCCACCTCTGGCACACATGCCATAGGTTCGCCATCACGGATATAGCATTATGAAAGAATAAAAATATACAGGTAGTCCTCGACGTACAACCATTCATTTAACGACTGTTTGAATTTATAATGGCACTGAAAAAAGTGACTTATGACTGTTTTTCACACAACACCACCCCCATAGTCATGTGATCAAAATTTGGGCCCTTAGCAACTGGCATGTATTCATGACAGTTGCCTTGCCCTGGCAAGTCATGTGATCACCCTTTCTAACCTTCCCAGCCAACTTCCGACAAGCAAAGTCAATGGGTGAAGCCAGATTAACTTAATGACAACACGATTCACTTAACAACTGCTGTGGTTTGCGAAACTGGCAAAAAGGTCATAAAATGGAGCAAAATTCACTTAACTGTCTTGATTAGCAACAGGAATTTTGGGCTCAATCGTGGTTGTAGGTCAAGCACTACCTGCAAATACAAGGAGCTACTTTTTATTTTAAAAATGTTCGTTTCATATAACTCTTCAGAATTCAGTCTTGGGGAGAGAGATTCCTTTTATAAAATCTAATGTATTGTGCTTTAATAATAAAGTCATGGCTGATAGAAATACCGCCTATGTATAAGAAGGAGATAAAAGCTAATAATGACAACAATCACATTTTACAAACAAAATGAGTTTGGCATAAAAAAAAAAGGCTAACTTTCCATCTGCTGCAAAATGCACTGCTAGCATTTAGACTTTAAAAAAATATATGGTAAGGTGAGAGGGCAGCCAGAAAACAAATCTTTTTTTCCCCTCCCAATTTGAACTGAAAAATGTGTGGAAGTCAGCTTACATGTTCTTCTGACAGTTCAAATGATACATAAGTATATGGGCTGACAAGGGCTGGTTTGTCACTGTAGTTCATTTCTATCAACTCTGCATGGTTCTGTAGGACAATGAAATTCAATGCACTTATAATTTCCCAAAAAGTGAGCTCACATTCTTTTAAAAGCATTTCTAGGTGAAAACGGATCATTTACATGCCAAAAGCACTTTCAATGTGACAAATTTAGCGCACATATTATTTAGAATGAAAGCTGCTTGAACTTAGTGAATGTTAAAGTCTATAAAATGGCACCCTGCTGGGGTGAAAGGTAGCTGTTCTGTGAAATTCCCAGTTATGTGATTATTTTGAATAATAGACTTGTACATAACTTTTTACAAAATTAAAGGTATGACATATGCTTTGGTTTAGCCCTGTAAATTGCACTTCAGAACATAAAGAATAGGCTAATGTAGGAATCTGCTGTTCCTTCAAGCAATTTAACTGATTTTTAAAGAACAGTTTGATGTTTCATCTACTGTGTAATATGTCAGACTGTTATCTTAGTTGATTTATAGGTCACTCCTCAAATGTCCTCAGAATTGGCACAAGTCATCCAGATATCAATGCTGCTCAAGGCAGGACGCCTAATCTCAAAACTGCTCAAGAATCCAAAGATGAGGACAAGTGTAATCACAAAATTATAAGGCTGGGGTGGTCCCAAACCTATCTTTCCTCAGCTCTCATTCATATTATAGTTAAGTTAAATGCTTTAGGCATCATACTACCTATTATGTTTGGCTTGTTTTTAACTTAACAGGTTGTATGAACCCATCCATTGTAATTTGTAAACCATAATTTATGACTTAGTGTGCTGAGCAAGGCCAGCAAAGTATGATTTATGAAAACTAAGCAAATTATGATTTTGTGTGATAGTATGAATTAAGTAATCAAATACATTTGATGCTGGAATGAAACAAGGAGACCAGTTTACTAATGTCTGGGAATAAAGCTTTCAATAAAGCAAAGCCTACGAACCCCTCAGAATCCAAATCAACCGTACAGCCAACCAGACACAGCACCGACCCTCAACCAACCCACGCAACCCCCCACCAGCAGTTCCCCTCCCAATGACCCTGACCTGATGTAATCTCCTTATCATAAGACCCATCACAAGACTCACTGATGACTCACACCATCACAAGACTGATGATGTCCGTCCATTGTGTTCGAAGAGGACCTTGACATCTATGAGAATTGGGGGGGGGGATGTCAAGACTTGCGCGTGCATTGGATTAAAGTGAGGGAGAGGTGCGCATAGTCAGCCTCACTCTCTCTTCCCAGATTCCATCTTGCTACAATAGCAGGACAAGAGTCGAGACAGTTGGAGATGGGCTGGGTGCAGTGGTTGACCAGGGCGTCTTTCGTGTCTTGCCGTGCTCTTAGTGTACCACATCACTTGCAGAGACTGCCTTCATGACCGTTGTCCTATTCTAGTAGGTTTCATCCGCTCAGTCTGCCAGAATCTGACTTCACATGCTTCACATCACAAGACTATCACCTCACTTGACACACCATACCTGAAGCCCTTATAAACAGAAGAACACTGATACTGACATCCCCTAAACTCCACTGAAGATATTACCTAGCCTGGTAACGAAACGTTTGGAAACCAAACCACAAGCTCAAAGAATGAACCTTCACCCTCATAAAGCCTTCAAACAAATGTGTAGCAGATATTTATGAATGCAGCCTTTGAGAAATAATACCTAATAACTGAGCTATTAAAACCAACCACATTATCAATATTCACTTTGTGGAACTGATTTGTACTGATATGGTTCTTGTTGCTGTTGTTTTTATTTTTTTACTTCGTACAATAAATTCACCCTTTGGGACAGGTTATACTTCCAAACAACATAGTAAAAACATAATACAATATTTCTTCAAAATGATCAGAATTACCTTATTGGTTTCAGCATCTTCAAATAAATATTATAGTTCAAAAGGTATTACAAAAACAAGGTGAAATACTTATTTACAAGTTGAGGCTTACAGTATTTGCAAGTTTTTAGTGAACTTGTAAACCTGATATCCGATTAAATGATTCAGAATTTAAACAGGACAATTGATATGCAATCATGGAATAACAATAGAAAACCAATATTAATTTTGCATGAATTTTAGAGAAAACAGATATTAAAAGTTTTACAATTGATATTACTGGGTATTAATTGCTAAGAAGAAATAAAGTGGGAAGGAAAAAAAATCCAACAGTGAAGTTTTGTTTTTCCTATTATTAAGACTGAATGGATAAAATCCATGATCCTGATGGGGCTTAAGGTTGATTCAGCCTTCCATCCTTCTGAGGTTGGTAAAATGACCCATATTGTTGGGGGCAATAGGCTGACTCTGTAAATTGCTTAGAGAAAGCACTGTGAATCAGTATATGTCTAAGTGCTGTTGCTACCATCATTATTAAGACTCCTACTGTTATGACTTGTAATAGTCCGATAACTAATATTTCTTTGAAAATTTATTTTAAGAAATTATTTCCATATTCTTCTTATTCTGTGTATGTAATGCAATAAAGGTGCTGGGTAAAGTCAATATGGAATCAGAGTATTGATTTTTATTTTATGGTATCAAACTATGTATTTGTTCTTTGGCTTGTTTAAAATTAAGCAACAGAGCAATTCACAGACTTACAGGTAACATGTTTTTTTAAAAGTCAGGCTTTTAATAGTCTCCAAAAGAACAAAAAGTTGGTATTGATGAAAAATCAGTTTGAAATATATTTTTTTCAATTGTAGGTTTGGTGCACTCTTTTTATCTCCCTCTCCAATCGTTTAAAAAAAATGGCCATATTATTTAAGGATTCAGTTAGGCTTGAAGTTTCTAGGACAAAATTTTAAAGGTATACATCTGGTACTATAATTTAGAAATGCTACCATTGTGGAATATAACTGCATGTATTCATATAAAAAAGAAAAATATACTTTCATGACTTATCAATTAATGATCCCTTTAATGAAATATACAAATTAACTGCATTACTAAGAGATGACACTATTCTGATAGCAATAGCAATAGCACTTTACTTATATACCGCTTCATAGTGCTTTCCAGCCCTCTCTAAGCGGTTTACAGAGTTCAGCATATTGCCCCCAACAATCTGGGTCCTCATTTTACCCACCTCGGAAGGATGGAAGGCTGAGTCAACCTTGAGCCTAGTGAGATTCGAACAGCTGGACTGCTGAACTAGCAATCAGCTGAAGGTCGCAATGCTGCTTTTAACCACTGCGCTATCTCAGCTCCTAATGATACCTTTGTATAATAATTCAGTGAGAACCTTTTTAATTTTTCTCAACGGTGTTATCAAAGAGTAAAAATGAAGGTTCAAGAGGGAGTGGAGAAACATGTGGAGGAAAAAAAAAGACAACAAAAATACAATAATTAGACTACAATAAAAACCCATGAAACTGCAAATTAAATCTGACCTCAGTGTAAACTCACACCATGTGTGTCATCTCTGAAGTTGCTTGATCTGCTCTCAAACTGGAGCAAGCAGTGATTGTGGAAGAATTGTATTTTATACAGTTTTTGCAGTTCTAATGCAGGTGACCTTCTGGAGTATGTTTTCACTTGAAAGAAGGTGTCTCAGTTCAGAGGCACATTATCCTCTGCTGACACGTGGAGTAGAATTTACCTTAACCCCCAATATGTGTAGCGGAAAAAAACTCTCCATTGACACTGATGAAAGCGTCCGATTCACAAATACTTATTTAACCCAGGACTCTATATCCTATGGCTGGAGGGCTGCATGCAGACTGCTGGGATTTAGCTTTCCAGTTTCTACCATTATAGTTGAGTAGTCCCTCTTATCTCTGCCTCTTCCTTTCATCCTTATTTCTAAGCCTCTTCCCCTTCCTTCTAGACTATCTTGTTCATCCCAAATTAATTCTTGCTTCGCTTTTTCATCTTTCCCCTAAGAGGCAAATCTCTGTACTGTTTCCTTTAAAAAGTTGAAAGACTTTTCTGTTTGCAAAACCTTGGCTGTTAATGTTGCTTCAAAATGAACCCCATTCCACCTTTGCTTTCTGAATTCAACAACTGTTTGAAATAGTCTTGGTTCAGATTCCTTTAGTGCTGATGCTCTCCTATGCATGGCTATTCAGAAACCTCAAACTGAGATCAGTGGAACTTGCTCAGAGATATGTATGCATAAAACTACAGACATAAAAACAAATCAGAGCATTTGTCTCCTTCACTCAATTCCCCTCCCCCCCAAGTCAGTCTTCGTATTTTGGAGTAATCCAACTGTTACTAATACTGGCATATATATATTGGTGGGAAATAAAAAGGTTGCTTTTAACAGACATAAGCCAAGATTTTAATTTGTAGCTGATAATTTGCTACTGGAAGCTTATCCTGATTAGTCTTCTTACAGCACCAACAGTTTTCCAGGTAGTGTGAATTACCTGCTGTGTATGTTTTTACCACCCATTCAAGGATGAAAATGAGTTACAACCTAGGCCTCAATTAAAGCCTGAAATAAGAGAAACTAAACTTCTTTTATGCCTCCACTTCTAAAGAATAGAATTAGTTGCTTGATATATTCTTGGAATTCTAATTCACACTCCTGGAAATCCAGCAATGGCTGTCTCCAATGAAGCTCATTTCAGCTGCTACCCAATTATTCTGCCTTTGCTCTAAGTCAAATCATCAGGCAACAGCTGAGAATTGAAACAGACTCCATTTGTGAAAATGAATGGTGTTGGGTGTATCCAGTAATGCCGAATGTTTTTAAGTGTGGCCCTGGGGGGGAATTAAAATAATATACTTGGTTCTGTTAATTTAATTCACCTTTCTTAGTTCTGTCCATTTCATTTCTACTGACATTTTATTTTTTATTTTTTTATTATTATTAACAGAATGAAGAAAAAATAAATAAAAAAGGACAAAACCACAAAAGGAAGGAAAGAAGGAAACAAAAACAAAACTACATGACCAAGAAATCATCTAATCCAATTTTTAAAATATATCATTATACCTTGGCTGTATGGAGTAATGCTGATCAACCTTTCCAATAAATCAATAGAGACTCACTTCATAAATAGAAAGCAAATATGATTGAGGATTGTAAATTAGAGGTCCCATTGTTTTTCCAATATTAAAAAGTGAACTTTTTTTGTTGCCCCTAATTCTTGATAAACCCAATTTTTGATACAATAAGTTCAAAGTTTGGGGTATACAATACAATAGATTCACATGTCTAAGCTGTAGATTGATCTCTGTAATACCATATTAATATATGTATATGACATTTATGTTAGTAGCAGTACCTTTGTCCTAACTGTTGTATGTATAATGGGTTTTGGTATAGCAGTGGTCTCCTTTGAGAATATTAATACGGTATTACAGAAACCAATACAGTTTAAACATATGCGTATACCCTGGAATTATATACGACAAACTTTGGACTTACTGTATTAGGGATTTATCAATAGCAATAGCAATAGCACTTAGACTTATATACCGCTTCATAGTGCTTTACAGCCCTCTCTAAGCGGTTTACAGAGTTCAGCATATTGCCCCCAACAATCTGGGTCCTCATTTTACCGACCTCAGAAGGATGGAAGGCTGAGTCAACCTTGAGCCAGTGAGATTTGAACAGCTGAACTGCTGAACTAGCAGTAGCCTGCAGTGCTGCATTTAACCACTGCACCATCTCGGCTCTTATCAAGAATTAGATTCAGCAGGGGAAAAAGTGCTTTGGATTTGATATCATAATACCTTGTGGTGGCTCCTTAGAGAAGGTTTGTATGGTAATCATGACATTTCAGGAAAATTCAGAAAAATTTCAGGGAAAAAAAAAATGAGCCGAGGTGGCGCAGCAGTTGAGTGCAGTACTACAGGCTACTTTAGCTGACTGTGATCAGCAGTTCAGCTGTTCAAATCTCACTGGCTCAAGGTTGACTCAGCCTTCCATCCTTCCGAGGTAGGTAAAATGAGGACCCAGATTGTTGGGAGCAATATAAATATACATTGCTTAATGGTGTAAACCGCTTAGAGAGTGCTTGCACTATGAGGCGGTATATAAATATCACAAGTAAATAAATAAATAAATAAATAAATAAATAAATAAATAAATAAATAAATAAATAAATAAATAAATAAATAAATAAATAAATAAATACCTGTTGGAGTTAAGGTAAAGGAACATTAAGGAGACTGTGACAGAACATAGAGACTTGTTTGCATCCTGTTGCCATGTCCTGCTCTGTTGTTTGCATTCTTAATGCCTCTTTAACCTCAACACAAATTTTCCTGTGCCATCCAAGTGTCCTGTGAGCCCAGGAAAGGTTGGAAACTTTAAGAACTACCAAAAAGAGAGGGAGTACGTCAATGGCAGAGATGAAACACTTTTCACACTTCAGGTCTGAATACTGCGCTTTCCTTGATGGAAAAATAATCACTTTGAACCTTGTCTAGATTGAAGGTATATTGATTCATGCAGCTTGGATAGCACTGCATGTAATAAAATCTTATGATATTGTATATCGGCAAAACAGTTATCAGGCTGTTTGCCATAAGCCATTACAATGTAACAACACTTTGCTAGTATAAAATTGGGCTGATTGTCCTGGAATATGAATTAAATTTGGAGGCTCTACTAGAAGTGTGAAATCCACTTCTGTTTCTCTGAAGTAGAACCAAATGAGACATTTAATGAATTTTTGAATAATATATTCCAGAAGAAATGGAACTGATGTTCTTTCAAGGATCCTCTCCAAGGATTATTTTCTCATCATTAGTGCCTAAAAATAGAAGGAACATTTTTAATACACTGAATTGAACTTCACTAAATTTGTGCAACTTTTGCCTTCCCCAGAGTTCTTGAAAGGGTTTAAATCCTGTCACCTACAGTATAATTAAAATATCCTGTAAGCATTAGTATGTTTATCTTGAAATAGTGTGGTTGTATTGCCTGAGTCCTACGGGATTGGGCGGCCTATAAGAACTTTTAATTAAATCCAGGTGTACACTTTCCTTCTTTGTCCTTTTCTGGTGCTGCAACTTTGATATAAAGCATTGTGGAAAAGGTAAACATGATACAGAGAATGATTTTCCAGTTATCACTTTCATTCTGCTATAACTGGTATTCCCTTATCACTAATCTAGTAGTCTATAGCTCCTCAAACTAAATAATAAAGACCAGGGGTGTCAAACTCAAGGCCCAGGGGCGGGATCCAGCCTGTGGGGTGCTTAGATCTGGCCCACAGGGCCGCCCTGGAAACAGTGAAAGACCGGTCCGTGGTGCCTCTGACAGTGAAAACGGAGCTCGGGAGGGCTGTGAGTGGCCCTTGCAAGCTCTGTGTTCACTGGCAGAGGGTTGCAGGAGGCCATCGCAGCCGAAAATGGAGCTCAGGAGCCCATTTTCTCTGGCAGAGCGTCCCTGACATGAGTGATGTTGATCTGACCATGCCCACCCTGGCCACACCCACTCTGACCCCCCCAAGGTCAAACACAACCCTGATGGGCCCTCAATGAAATCGAGTCTGATACCCCTGATGTAGACAAACTCTCCATTAGATCTGTAATAAAGGTAGATATGATTTCCCCATCTAGCCTATAAACATGAGATTTCCTTGTGCTCTCCACAATGACCTATTCATACCTGACTTTCCTTAGCTTTTCTAGATCAGCCAACATTGGCTAAGTGCCTCCTAACTAGGCAATACTCAATAGGAAAACTGTAATAGCATTATTCAAATAAATATTCAGCTGAGGTCTATGGGACAATAAAATAAATTGCTAAAGAATTGAGAGCAAAACATAAGCAATACCTTACTAGATCAGACACATCTAGTCTATCAATCTTCTTTCATGATGGCCAACTGCACAAAGAAGCCCAATAATGATGTCCCATCAATAGTCCCACTGCCATCAAGCTAATAATCATTGACCCCCATGAATTGGTCAAACCCTTTTTATGAAGTCAGCCAAGCTGGTAGCCTTAGTTTGTATAATTGCAGACTTAGATTTTATAATATAAGAAAACAAGCATTTTAAGTATCAAAGAAACACAGTAATTAAATAATGCATGGTGTAGTCTCAAGGCAATTGTGAAAATGAGGACACAAATGGATTTCCCTCTCCTCTGCTAGAGAAATAAAGCTTCTTCTATCATATTTTCTCCCCAGGTAATCAATTGAGCAAAATGATGTGGAATTATGGATTTCCATCCTTCCAGTGAACTACAATTTATCTGAAATTGTTTCAACTAAACAAAGTCCTTCAGTGTATGATTTCATAATGAGTTAGTGTAGCTTTGTGTATTCACCACATTTTATTGATCAATGAGAGTTTTGTAAAGCAATTTCTGCCATAGTAGCTTTCCCCAAAAGTTAATTGAAGAAAAAAATGTTCTCAATTTTTATTTGTATAATGCAGATTTTAAGCATCAACTGCATTCTCTGAACACTCACCACTTACTTACCAAATGATGAATACCATGATACTGTATAAGATAATATCTTTTATTGAAGGGTGGTTGTTGTTGTTGTTTTGAAAATGTGCATAATAAATATTTTTAAAAGTAGTACCGTAATTAAACTTATTGTATTACAACAACAATAGTTTGCTTCTGTTTGGGCTGCCTTTATTTTATGCATTTCAGAATAAAGATAGGGACAAATTCTACCAATATGCACATTAAAAACTGCACAAACGATCTACCTAAATGGTCCAAACATTTCTAACAGAAGATACTTCCAGACAAGGATTTTGCAGTGCTTTGGTTTTCCAAATGTAAAACTTTTTTTACAAGTTTCAAAAAAGGCATCGTAGAAAAACCACAAGCTGAGAAAAATGCAAGGTGATTAGATTTCATATGGTTGTCAGGTCACCATAACTTTTAATGAAGGAAGCAGAGAATTTGTATTACAAACGCTTCATCAGGAATCACATAGGGCCTATGTTAATTGAGTTAAATATTAGTCAACATTATTAGCAAGGTGCAATGCTAATTAGATGTATTTAATAGATTGGAGTTTGGGGTGTTTTGATAGAACTTTTTGCTTGTCCTCAGCATGCATTGCACAATTTCCACCGTCTCCATATAGCCTTGTAGTTATGAAAAAAATAGTATTCTGCAGTGCTTTATTTTAATGTTTTAGGTGCATTGTGATATCACTTTCACCTGCTAAAGAAAACTGTGAATCAACCATGAAAATCATATTTTTTTGGTTTGGTGGTGGAGACAGTGCTTAGATGAACTTGAGTTTGTAATCTAAAACCAGCAGTATTTAATTAAATTGATTTAAATGGTATATTGTTTAACAAGCAGACCCCCCCCCCCATCCCATCCCATCCCATCTCAATCATTTGAATTTTGGTTAAATGTTCTCTCGTTATCTCAATCTGGTTGATGCATGCTGCCTTTCCTACTTAGTCAACCAGAGAAGTGCTGGAGAGATGTGCTCTATAAGTGCTCTATAAGTCAGAAATAAATACATACATACATACATACATACATAATCACTACCTCCAACATTCACACCTTTTTCATGAAATTAGATAGGATAGATAGATAGATAGATAGATAGATAGATAGATAGATAGATAGATAGATAGATAGATAGATAGATAGATAGATAGATAGATAGATAGATAGATAGATACTATAGACCAGGGGTGTCAAACTCCCGGCGTCACGTTGTCATCACACGATGCATTGTGACTTTTTTTCTCCTTTGCTAAACCAGGGGTGGACATGGTCAGTACGTGATGCATCTGGCCCACGGGGCGCGAGTTTCACACCCCTGCTATAGACAGAGACAGACAGACAGACAAATGGGCATAACACTCAGGTAATGTTCCTATCAATTTTCCTGAGAATTTGTTTGACCTCACTTTGGTTTATTCTAATCCTTTTTCAAAGTTTCTTCATAGTTTTTTTCCTGGGCAAGGAGAAATTCTTCAACGATTTCTGGGACTGTTCTTCATAATGACCATAGCACAGCATTTTATTTTTAATGTTTTATTTCCATAAGAGGAATTCCCTTTTTCTTTTCCCTTTGCTGTTGCAACATGCAGCAAAGCAGCAAACATGTTGACAGATTGACATTTTGTATTTTTTCCCATGTCAAGGCCAACTGCATGTCCTATTAAGGCCAAAGTTAAAAACTGAAAATTAGGAGAGGGGGAGAGGGAGAGGGAGAGAAGTCTGTGCTAGGGTAGATGAGAATGGAAAAAGAAAATATATAGAAGAAAGGATTAATGTCCAAGTTATACTAGGTGTTATTTTAGCATAACCTTTCTATGTTGTAACAGAAGTTAGGCTTCACCTTCCTCACCTCAGCTCTCTGTATTACATATCTATGAATATGTGTATTTCTGAAAATGAATTCTAATTTGCAAATATTTATTAGTGAAATTTTATTATTAGTGAAATTTATATACTGCCTCACAGTACAAGCACTCTCTAAGCGGTTTACACCAGTAAGCAATGTATATTTATATTGCCCCCAACAATCTGGGTCCTCATTTTACCTACCTTGGAAGGATGGAAGGCTGAGTCAACCTTGAGCCGGTGAGATTTGAACCGCTGACCTGCGGATCACAGTCAGCTAAAGTGGCCTGCAGTACTGCACTCTAACCGCTGCGCCACCTCGTCTCGTATAATAGCTTTCCCAACCATGATTGGAGTGCCTGCTTGCAATTATGATATGAATTCTTATATTCAGTCTGTTATTGTTCCACTAAGGAAGCTACTAAATGAAGATTTGACTGGAGGGACAAGACTAAATCACAGTTCAACCTGTTTGACAATAGTAACCCTGCATACAAATAATATGTAAATTGACCTTGTTTATCTAGCATATTGAAATCACTCCACCAGGACAGGGTCACATAGATCAATGGAAGTTTCAAAAGTGGTCTCATTCAAACCCCCTTCTCTTTACTAAATTGTAAGAAGGCCATGACTGGTGGTATTCTCTGTATTAAGTTTTAGCCATTGAAATATAATAGACAGAAGAGCCATCTTATCCGTAAAAGGAAACATGATTTCCTCAAGCCATAAACTCAGTGTTTAAGCCAGTTTATATATATGACCATCTCCCTCGCCCACCAATTATTTAAATGTAAACTTCAAGGTTGACTCAGCCTTCCATCCTTCTGAGGTCAGTAAAATTAGGACCCAGATTGTTGGGGGCAATATACTGACTCTGTAAACTGCTTAGAGAGGGATGTAAAAGCACTGTGAAGCGGTATATACTGCAAGTCTAAGTGCTATTGCTATTTAAATGTAAACTCACAAATATTGGCTACCAAAATGTATCATATAAATTTATTCATCTGAGGGGATAAGGAATCTTTTTTGCAATCATGGTTAGTTTTCTTCCTCCTCCTTGAGATCATCTGGAATGTGGTGATGATTGGGTGACAACACCAGAAGAAACGAGGCTAAAATGTTTACTTGTTTGGATTCTTTGAGGATAGTTTAAAACAAAAGAAAACAAAATTAAACCCAACAGAATAAAATGGATAAATTTTGACTTTTAAAAAATCCAAGTTAATATACATGACCCAATTTTTAATAATAATAATAATAATAATAATAATAATAATAATAATAATAATAATAATAATAATAATAATAATAATAATAATAATAATAATAATAATAATAATAATAATAATAATAATAATAATAATAATAATAATAATAATATCAGATAGCTTGAATAACAAGGAAGCTTTTCAAGTGTCAGATGAATCTTCTCAAACTGTTATTTGGACATATCCAGAATTTTGGATTCAGCCATAATACCTGCTTGAACTTTGCAAATTTTATTGAAAACCACGTGCTGAGCAATACACATTTTGAAATCAATTCTCCCATCCCAGACACACTTACACATATTATGGCAAACTAGAAAAGATTTTTTCCCCCCTCGCTGGTTTCATCAACTGTTAAAGCATGAATGACAATAAGAGGACTGGTGCTCATTGCTATAGTTTTGATCTTCTGTAGGTGCAATATAGGTTATAACTTTCATTCCAGTTGACAAGAGTTTGAGAGGTTATAGATAGGTTTCCCGACATCAACCATTATTTACCGTTTGACTGTAACATCAGTCTCTTTCGGCCTTTTCAATACTGTTTGCACTTTTCCTTTGTGAAAAGCATCTTGATTGAGCCATACAAGGGGAGGTATTACTATCTTTCTATGGGATCAATGAAGATGTGTTTACAAGTCTAGGACACAGTGCACACACTGCAATAATGGGTTTTAGTCTGTTTGTTGACTGAAAGCTCCTTTTCTTTGTAACTTGTCAATCTTGTATCTATTACTTGATTGCAACATAAAAGGCTATTTGACAAGCACTGAAACAACAACTGTATCAATCTAGTTGAAGTGCTTTCCTCCTCTAAATATGTAGCCTTTAACAAGATAAATTGCTTAACATTTGAAAAGCATGCCAATGTTTTATTGGTTGCTGTATCAACAGTTTTGAGGACGTACTATTCCTTTCACTGTTCTTATATTGTAATGCTGGTAACCAATGTGCATTGCTAATTGAAAGATGACATTGAAAATCCAAAATACTTGATGTTTGTAGATATTTGCAAGCAGCAGCTGTTCATGGGCTCTGTGCGGAATGTAGAACAAAATCTAAAGCATAGGAAGGGTGCTTTGGTGATGGCCAGCATTCCAACTCTGTTAATCTGTTAACATTTTGGGATTCCAGAAGTTGGAAGCAGTTTTGCAGATTGTACAGTCTCCTTCCAATATATTGGCCTCTCCTCAAATTCTTGTTGAATAAAATCTTTGGTGTACATATCTTTTGGTGATTATTGTATATAAAAGTATTGTATACTTTTGGTGATTATTGTATATAATGCCATCTTGGTGCATCTTAGATGTTGTAAGTGGAGAGATATATTAGCCCAAAATTAGAAGAATCCAGTCGCACCTTTTTCAACACATTTGAAAGGTGTACTGGTAAGTTTTTATGAGCTGGAGGTCACCTCATCACATGCAATTTCAGATGGCATCTGATGAAGTGAGATGCAATTAGATTCAGATTGCACCTGATGGAGTGAGCTGGAGCTCAGGAATTGATTAGTTGTGGAAGGTACTGCCAGGCTCTTCTTGATCCCCCCCTCATCTTGGTGGGTTTCACCATTTAGGCAGGATGTGACAATTCTATCTGTTATCGACAGTGAGAAAATTCAGATGTCTTTTTGTTTTTTACATCAGCAATAGAATTCCTAGTTACTTGGCAGTTTTCATGATTAGGAAGTCTTTCCATCATTCCATGGGTAAATATTTATATCTTCCTCAATATGGTCCCAAATAGTGAAAAGCAGGATTTTCCTTTGTAAGTTGCAACATGGCCAATATTATTACATTAGAAAGTTGCTTCAGAATTTCAGTCCTTCTGAGACTAGGATAGATATAATACCTGCAAGCAGCTGTCTCTTCTTGTGGATGGAATTAAAAATCATCCTGTGAATATCTGGCATTCCAATGATGTCAACACTGGCAGTTACTCAGGATGGTGCTGTACTACCTGTGGGAAAAGGTGGTTTTTTACTTGGACGTCCTTCTGGACTCTTGGAACCTGCTCAAGCATCAGGTGGAATCTGTGGCCAAGAGAGGTCTTTTGGCCAGCTTCAGTTATGATACCAATTATGACTCTACCTGGACCAGGATGCCCTGTCTTATGTAAGACATGCCTTGATCCCCATCCAAATAGGTTACTGCAATGCAGTCTACTTGAGGATGTTTTGGGAGATAGCTGGTACAAAATGTGATATCCAGAGTATTAGCAGATCACTCCTGCCAGGCTTGAATAACATCAACATTAAGTTGCCATGTTGGCTGCCAGTAAACATCTGCTGTTAAACTTTTAAATGATTGTACACCACAATACCGGAATATAGTAGATAAGTGACACTGAGAATCATTAATCAAAGAAACAGCTTGCCTCTCAAAGATGTGGGTGCCCCATCGTGGGAGGTTTTTAAGAAGAGATCAGACAATCATTTGTTTGGGATAATATAAGGCAGGGGTCTCCAAACTTGGCAACTTTAAGACTTGTGGACTTCAACTTCCAGAATTCTCCAGCTAGTGCTGGCTGGAGAATTCTGGGAGTTGAAGTTCACAAGTCATAAAGTTGCCAAGTTTGAAGACCTCTGATATAAGGTCTCTTGCCTTGGACAGGATTAGAACAGCTTCAAGGTCCCTTCCAGCCCTATGATTCTATGTTTATGTCTGTTAATGTGGTTATCTAGAGAAGGTTTGCTGAAAAAACCTCCCCCCCCTGGAGATACAAATGGGATGGGGGAAATTGAATAATTTTGATGAAATTATGTGAAAAGCGGTTGATGTTCTAGACTTAAAATGTGTAGGAATGACCATGCTTATAATGCTGTAAATATGACTATGTCTCCAAATAGTTAACTCATAAGTACCGGTATATGATTTCATCTAAATGTGAATTTTAAAAATTGGGGAATAGGCTGCTGGGATATAAAGCCTGACAGACTCAAGTCAGTTGAAATAAGGTGCCCAATAAAAATACATGGATAACAGCATCAATTACAGAATAGTTCATAAGCAACCCAGTTCTAGGAAAAACAAAACAAGCCATTTCTTTCTTAGAACATAAGATTCTACACCCAACACTACAATTTAAATGGAAGTGTAACTAATTGACTTTGTGCTATATAGTCACCAGCATTATTCTCTTTGGTAACTATTATATTTTTAAAATGTTTTCTGCTACTAGTCAAATCCAAATATTACAATAGTTTATGCTTAGGGGGAAAATTGTGTCATACTGGCTAGATGAAAGGAAATAGGATAAATGGAATATACATACACACATTATATAAACATAAAATAATGAATGCTCTCTATTTTTAAATAGTTTGGGTATACAGAATATCTAACAAATGCACATGAATGAAGTATGAATTTGCCAGAGGGGGAAAGTGTTTTTTCTCCGAAGAGCTGCAGATGAATAGATACAAGAATCTAATGCAGCAAACATATATCATATGGTTGAGAGAAACTACTTGAGAATCATAGTAAAAAATATGAAACATGAAAATATTTTATTCTATAAATATCTCCATGATTTACCTATTATTACCTTCAACCTATTAATCTCACTGCCTGGAGTTCTGCGCAAATTCATAGCTGGTTTTCAAGAAAAAAAGATGCAGTGTTGTTATCTGTTATAATTTGCATCCAGGGAGTAATATAATGTCTCACTTTCTAGTTTTAAAGTAACCAAGTTCAAAAGTGAACAGGAAAGGTTGCAGGGCCAAGTCAAGCACTGGCAGCAAGAGAAACAGAGGCAAAGATAATGAGTCCTGCAACAGTTGAAATAAGTTCTGAATCTCCCCCCACTCTCTGTTTAAATCCTAGGATCAAAAGTTAATAGTGGAAGCATGGTGGTTTTACAAACTCACTTATCTCTAATCACAACTCTGTGCAGGTAATATATAGAAAGGTAATTCCAGAGGAGAAGCATTCATTCTCCTGGTTTGAAGTTTCATATTTTTATCTTAAAAGTTATTTTACTGGACTGGCTTCAAAACAGTTCCACAGTCCTCTAAAAGTATCCAGGCTCCTTGTCATTTGGACTTAAAGCCTTACAAAAACAAAGAGGTTGGTCTAATGCCTATTTCAGGAAATGAACACATGTTTTGCAGTCCAGCCTTAGGTCTGCTAAAAGAAGAAAAAAAGTGAAATGATGATTTATGGGTTTAATGACTGAAAAAGATGGGAATTAAATAAGGGGCTAAAGGGATTTCTGGAATAGTTAAGAAGGAGGGGAGATGATGGGTTTGTTAATATCCGTTGAAAAGAAGGTCGGAAGCCATCTACTTCGTTTCTTTAGTTGTTTCTCTTACTTGTTTGGAGAACAAAGTCAGTGTTGAAAAGTAATTAATTCCCGTCTCTGCAGTTGGGTGGTAGGAAAACACACACATGCAGAAAATATGCTTATTTTCCCAGTCATATAAACATCTTCATAATAATTCAGGATGAAGGTTTTAAAATGTATACACTTCATAAATAATATGTTATACAAATCCATCTGAAAAAGAGAAGTTTATAACAAAGCAACACGTTCTACACAGCATAGCTGGCTGTACACTTTAGGCTAAAAGTAAAGCATATGTTTAAATGCTTCTACCTTGAACAAGATGGAAGGAAGAAAGTCATGGGCTCCTAAGGATACCATGTGGCCTGTTGCCAAGAATTGCAGAGAGAAAATGACCTTGGCTCATTTGCTAGAAGTGAGAGGCACCATCCATCATATTTGCCTGGGCTGTGCTATTTGAACCTGAATGTTTTTACTTGACAGCTTTATATAATGCTAATTTTATTTTCTTTGTCAATTTCCATCAGTTGTTCTAAGCCATATATATGCAAAAATAGAACAACATCCATAAAGCATATCCTCAAAGCCTGGATCTAAGCAGACTGGGTTGGGCTGGTTGGTAGAATATACTGGAACATCAACTGTGGTGAGGGGAGGGGAGGGGAGGGGCTGCAGCTGAGTGGTAGAAAAACTGAGGGAGCAGGTAGGGGCAGTGGGAGGTGCTGCATTGGTATATCAGTTACTTATAAAGAGGACGGAATGTTTTCGGAAGATCGGGAGTGGGGGAGAGGCTAGTTAGTAGGACTAGTGTCAGTAAGACTACTGAGCTATCAGTTTCAGATAAACAAAACACAGTATAGAAGGGAAGGCACTGGGAAGAGAGAGAGAGAGAGAGAGAGAGAGAGAGAGAGAGTACAAAATGCCAGGAACTGCTAAGAAAAGAATGAGATTGGTAGCCTTGCCCTATTCACTTCTCCTGGTTCTGGTTTTCGTAAACAGATTGCTCCAAGATTGTCCAAAAGAACCTCCAGAATATGGTTACTGTACTGCATTCTGTGTTAGAAAAGAAATATGTTTCCTATTTTGTTCATAATCCTAGAAAAGTATTGTATTTTTAACTATTTTAATGGGTACATGTGGTCGAGTTCCCTCCCGCCCCAATAAATCACTGGCTTTAATTTTAATAAAGCAAATGCTGTAAGATTCTTAACTGATGGAATCAATCAGGCATTTAGGAAACTGAACTACCCACCCAGTGAGATCAATAGACAAATCAATCAGATTGATTCTCAGGGAGAACCTTTTAAAAGGCAGGCCACAAAAATAGAACAACAAAGACCACTGGTTGCTACCTACAGCTCACAACTCCTGCCATTCAAATGTGTTATTATTCAGTTACAACCCATACTGGTCAATAACATTGCACTTCCTCAGACACAGCGTGGCCGCAGGACCATACTTGCATACTGAAGCAGATTCTCACAAACAACCAGAAACAGCATGAAAATGATGCCATCATGGATACCAGACAAACCCAAACCCAGGTGTGTCATTTTCTTCATAATTATACTAATAGCACCATAGCAGGCCTCAACAAATTCCCATAGAAAACTAAAGGCACCAATAAAAAAGAGTACATGTAGTTCAGTGTTGGTGCTGGTGCTGGTGCTCTCTGAGGTTGGTTGTTTGCTTGTAGATGTTTCATCACCTGACTAGTGATAATAGTCAGTGCTAGGGAGTATGAGGTTTGCTCCTTGCTTTTTTTTATACAATGCTTTGCCCTGCCAGTGTTGTTGGGGTGTAAGCTACTGTATACAAAGAAGAGAGCAAATCCCAAACAGGTAATCATTGAAGAGGTGGAGCTCTTGCCTCACAACCAGGAGGTTGTGAGTTTGATCCTAGGTAGAGGCAGATGTAAGGGTCTCCTGCTTGGGCAAGGGGTTGGACTAGATGACCTGGAGGTCCCTTCCAACTCTGTTAATCTGATGTGACTGTTCAAAGTTACAACAGCACTGAAAAAAAGTGATTTATGCTTATTTTCACACTTATGGCCGTTACAGCATCCCCATGATCACATGATCAAAATTCAGATGCTTGGTGACTGGTTCATATTTATGAGGGTTGTGGTGTTTTGAGGTCATGTGATCACTTTGCAACCTTCCGACAAGCAAAGTCAATAGGGAAGCCAGATTCACTTAACAACTGTGTTACTAACTAACAGATGAATCTACAATACCATTAGCAGATTATTTCTTCAAGTAAACACAAGCAGGAGTTGGCTTCATCCTAGCAGAGTTCAGACAAGCACAGAGAGTACAGAGTGGAGACTGGAGCCACACCCAGTCTTAAGCTTAACAGTTTCGATTCTCTGCACAGACTCAGAAGTGGTTAGCTCCTATTGGCTGATTCAGTTGCTATGCCTATTCATTGGCTAACCTTGTTACCACTGGCTCTCCCAGTCATGAATATTCTAACACTAACTTAACAACTGCAGTGATTCACTTAACAAGTGTGGCATGAAAGGTCATAAAATGGGCAAAACTCAGTTAATAATTATCTCACTTAAGAACATAAGTTTTGGGCTCAATTGTGTTCGTACCTCGAGGACTGCCTGTAATCACTAGCACTGATGAAGTACCAAGTTGGGTGATGAAACATGTCTACAAGCAAGCAAGCAAGCTCAGAGAGCACCAAGCACTCCACAGTTCAACCCTGAATCATATATATTCTTTTCTATTGATATTTTTAATCAGACAGAGCCAAGGACTCTGCAATGGTATTATTGTTGTGGTGAAAATAGGGAAAGGAGTATTCTATATGTTCACTACCTTGAGTTACTTAAAAGGAATAAAAGTGGGATTAAAAAAATCTTTAAAAGGGGCATCTTCACATGTTCTTACTCTTATACAGATAATTCTATTAAAAACTGGAAATACTTTCTCTAGCACTGATGATGATACCCAGTTTGGGTAATGAAACATCTGCAAGAAAACAACCAAACTCAGAGAGCACCAATGACACTTCAAATATTTTTTTCTGAAAGTGTCTTCAAAGTCATGAGATTACATATGGTAAGGATGGAAAAGTAAGACAATAAATGTAGGTTTCAGTTATATATTGCATCCCTTATTTATTTATTTATTTCTTCCATACAGAGAAAGGATATTGTATCCCATACCTCTATGAGAAGCAATAGTGACACACTGTGGTAGACAACTTTATTTTGATGTGTTCTCATCAGTGATTGGGAGCTGAAGATATCACCCAAGCTTTCTTCACCAAGTAAAGTTCATTTCTTTATTAATTTTAGCAGATTTCAGCTTGCTCCCAATATATTCATCATACCCTTAGCTGTATCCTGTCAGGATGTGACATAACATTTTATAATGTGATGCTACATGTTATATAATGCTTTAAATTAAAAAGAAAAGAAGAAATCAAGACAGTTCTTTCAAAGAAGCACTAAGTAGTTAATGTGAATATTTGGGGTAATTGGCTCTCCAAAGAGAGAGGGATCATTATTTCAGGTTCCCTAGTGAGTGTTAATTAGTCTTATTGCCTCCTTGTTTAACAAAAGAGGATGTTGCTAGTACTGCTAAATCTATAATGACACATACGGTTTTTGCAACATAGGTATTTTAAAATAAGATGACTGACAGTCAGGTAATTCTATTCATAACTGAGCATGCTTACAAAAGTCAGTTGTATTGTATGGCCTGCTTCACACGTGATGAATTTCCATTGCTAAAGTTATTCCTGGGTAGACTTTTGCAGGTAAATCCTGAGCGAAGATAATCAAGTGTGATTATTATCATAAATGTATCTGATTGGCTGCATGTAAACATACACTCATTCACATTATGCATTTCCCAATGCATAAAATAGCTGAAAATGACCCAGTCCAAATGCTGGGTTGTTGTTTTTTTGTTTATTTATGTTTCCCCCCCACACACACATGCTTTCAGAGTACTTTATAGAATACAACAATGAAGTAATTCACATAAAAAGCAAAGGTTATAATATTATAAACTTGGGATAGTATCCCAGAAACTCTATGGTGCTTCAGAATTTGTAGGCCCATGATTGTTTGGATGACTGAGTGTTTTTGATGTTGTTATACTGTGTTTTTAACTCTGTTTTTAAAAAAGTTTTATATATACTGTGTTTTTAACTATGTTTTTAAAATGTTTTTTATATTGATGTTATTTGTATTGATGTGAGCCGCTCAGAGTCCCTGCTGAGTTGAGCGGCATACAAGTACAAGTAATAAATAAATAAATAAATAAATAAATAAATAAATTTCCCCTGAAGAGGTGTGTGTGTGTGTGAGAGAGAGAGGGGTGGAGGGGAAAGAGGGAAAGAGCACATTCTAGTTTTGAGAGAATAATACATTAGAAGAATCCTTCTGCTTCCATATCTGCCAGTATCTCAGATTATTTCTTTCTCAAACTATGAACTCTGACATCATGGTTAGAGTGGTGATTGTGAAGGTTTATGTTTTCCTTGGACAGCAAAGGTGACTGGAGCAAGTAGTGTAGCACACAACACCAGACATGTCCTTGGAAGGCAAAATCACAAAACTGTGTCCCATTTATTTTGGCCACGTCATGCAGTGGAATTCACTGGAGAAAGCAATTATGACAAGACGAGTTAGTGGTAAAAGGAAACCAGGCCACCAAAGAACATGGTGGCTGGATACCATCAAAGCTGACAACAGCTGGAGTGTAGAACAACTCAAAGAAGCAATGTAAGATTGGAAGATATGGAGAGAACTGGGCCTTAGAATCTCCAACAGTCGATATAACTGAATGGATAACATTATCATCATCATTTTCATCAATCAATCATCATCATCATCATCATCATCATCATCATCATCATCATCATCATGTTGATGTTTAACCATCATCATGTTGATGTTTAACCATCAAAGACTGAGATTACCATGCTAAAACCTGCATGCAACATTTCAATGGTCTTCTCAATAACTGGTGACAACCATTGCAGATCATAGAGAAACTCTGCAATAAATCAGAGGATCTGTCCATGCAAAGTCTGGCATGAGTGCTGTCCAGTTTAGAACTTCGGCCACAACTTTTGTAAATGCAAGGATAACAATGCTGACTTTCCCTGTGTTGTCCTGTGGGTTTTGGTTTTTTTTGGGGGGGTAGATTTTTGAGGAATCCAGTTCCTCCTCATTTGCGGCATTTATAGTGATTGTCTACTTGCTTTCAAATGCAGATTCCTTTTGGCACTGCAGTTTTTTTTTCATAAGTCCATATGTGCAGCATATGGCATTGCTGGAATATACAGCATTTAGATTATTCATATTCAACTGTACAGGACCACATGTTGATAATGAGCCCGTTCTGTGTCACGGCTCTAAAAAAGCATTTGGAAATTCTTCTTTTTAATGTATTTCTTTCTGCATTATTTTTCCTCCTTCTGACAATACTGATCTGTTGCCTCAGGCACTGCGAAAATCATACCACAATATTAGCTGACAATTGCATGTATATTTATACTGATATTCTGATATTACCATGTTGTTAAAAACAAAAAAAAAATCTGGCAAAACAATATGTAGCTAAATTTATTTCTTCCTGATGGGAACAAATAATATAGGCAGCATAGAAGGTTGTGCTTTCATGAGAATCCGTTCGGTTTTCATGCATAGCCAGATAGCTTTATACTATATAGCATGGGGCAATCTTACACATGCACTTTATTTTAAACTTAATGTAGGGTTACCATATTTCCCAATTTCCCTAATTAGGGACTTTTTTTGCCCCAGCTATGCTTGGCTGCTTGGAAAATAAGAATTGTTCTGGCATCAATGCTCCAGGCCCAGGTGTTTGAAATGGAGATGCAGAGACTGATAGCAGCAAATAGCATTCAGCATTTCTGTAATGGTAGTAACTGTGATTTCAGGCAGCAAAGTTAGCTGATGGAAGCTTCAGTTGAAAACAAAACTTCAAATCCAATTCTCTCTACTGGGGGAAAAACCACCAGTGATTTAATGAGCTATTTGAAGTGTCGTTTTTGTAGAAGAGCACCAAGAAATAAATTTAATACGTCATACTATGCACTATATAAACACAATTTTTTCACGAGCTCCTCTTTTACAATTTTTTTTTAATGTAAGACAATGTGAAATCAAGCTTTGGCGGACTCCATTGTCCAACTATATAAGGGATACAGCTTTTAATTACCAAACATCTGCGTATCTTTCCAGTAGACCCTACTTCTTTAGAGTCTAAACCTAAAAATCATGAGAAAAACAGAGGACGTATTTCCCTGCCCCATATGCCACTAAAACAAAAATGAAAATTTGAAATGCACTTTCAAATTTACAATTCCCAGGATTTCTTCCCTATACCATACCAGCTGGGAACTGTTTTGGACTTGAAATCCAACTGCTGGAGACTTGCAGATTTCCTACCAGGGTCTAACATGTCAGGCATCAACCCCCCCCCCAAATAGATGTATGGCTGAAGAAACGCTAATTATTGTATGGATACTCAAGACACAGTATTAAAGTATCTGCTTGGAGTCATTACATACAGTAGACTACATACTAAAAACGTTCAGAATCCAGTGGTTCAGATAACAGTTATTCAGAAATAAGTCTAATTTAATAGACAAGAACATATGTACTTATTTCATTATCTAGCTAAATAACATCTTCAGTGCTGGAAGGGAATGGGGTTTGCTCCCCGTTTATATACACTATGGTTCAGCATATAACATGTAGATTTAGCATAAAGATAAAGAGCATTTATACCCCATTTAAATGAGGCAAAAAAAACAACAACCCCAAGAGGAACCCAAAAGATTAGAACCCCTCCTGGCCATCAATCAACACCTAGACAAGCAGAATTTAATATCAAGATTAATCCTAGACAAGCAAGCAAGCAAGCAAGCAAGCAAGCAATAAACAACTGCCTAGTCAAAGAACTACCAACGTGAAAACATCATCCCCACCAACATTGTCAGGACAAGCTACTGTCTATAACCAGAGAGCAACTCCACTCCTTTCCATCACTGAAGATATTACCTCTCCAGGTAATGAAATGTCTGCATGAAAATAACCAAGCTCAGAGAGGATTCTGAAGTCTAATTTGATTCAGACAAATATGGAAACTACTTGATCTAACTTCACCCTAAATCTGAAGGAAGTTTGAAAACTTTTTACAGGGTGATTCCTATTGTCTACTATAATCTATAAATAAGTTTTGTTTGTTGGTTTGTTTATGTTGGAGGCACATTACACTTTGTCAGGGAATCGGATTTCAGAGAAACAATGCAATTATTAAGCATCAAATTAATACATTGTTTTCTACAAAGTAATATCATTTAAAAAGAAAATGGATTAGAAATATTAACTTTTTAATATTATAAAACACAATTCAATCGGCTTTGCTAGCACAGCTATACATTCTGAAAAAGTACAGTAAAAATTTCTAACAGCTAGATGCAGAAATTTTTGTATGCAAGTTCTATTAATGTTGGGATCGGAATAGATTTACTATTTTTCTTCTATTGTCTGATAAGCAATTCATATGAAAAGAGCAGATAACATAGAGCAGGGGTGTCAAACTCATGTCGTGTCACGTGACGTAACAGGACTTCCCCCCCTTTGCTAAACCGGGTGTGGGCGTGGCCAGTGCGTGACGCATCTGGCCCACGGCCCGCAAGTTTGACAGCCCTGACATAGAGGAAAGGAATCTGCTAAATACATGCAGGATCTTAGAAACTAGATATATCCAAAGCTGACTTTTGAAAGAGTGAGATTGGGTACTGCTTCTCTAGAATCTTCTATGATTTTCACTATCTCATATCATACAACTGGGATCTAAAGTACATTTTTCTTTCTTGATTTTAAGCAAACTTTAAATATGCTTTTAAAGCAAAGTAGTTACATTTCTGCAAAAGAACATGATAGTCTTTCGGAATCTGAAATGCCAGTATCGTGTCCATAAGATTTATTAAATAGATAGATATTAAACCAAAATACTTTTAATAATGTATCCAAGTCTGAAATAGCTTTATGTATTTATAAAGTAATCACTTTCCTTTTTAATAGGAGTTGATTCCTAAATAACTTTAGAACTGTAACTTATATTTACATCTTTTTCTGTAAATCCATCAACCTCAGTACTCTTATCATATATATATATATATATATATATATATATATATATATATATATATATATATATATATATATATATATATATATATATATATATATATATATATATATATATATACACACACACACACACACACACACACACACACACACACACACACACACACACATACACACATACAGTGTGTATATATATTTTCATTCTTTTCTTTTCCTCTCACTTTCAAAATTAGAGGTACTAGCAAATCTGCACAGCTATCAGGCCTTCCTTGTCATGCAATTGCTTAGTAGCTCTAAGCTTCTTGTGCTTGCATTATTTATAGCATTTCTTAAAGTCCCTTGGCTGTGCTTGAAGAATATATCTTTATTTTTTGTATGCATTGGTTTTTTATGGGAATGTGGCCATGGATATTTAAAACAGATATTGTATCTCTGAAAAAGATTGGCTATTATTACCGTAGTAGGACTCTAAATATCATCATTTTTCTGACATTCTGCAAACATACTGAACAATTAGTGTTACATTTAACTTAATTAGTAATATTTTAAACCAAAAGAACAAATGTAGTCCAATAATACTTTACTCTACTTTATTTAAAAATCTAGATATATCTTCTTGTTCCATTTCGCTCTGTAATATTTAATAACTGTGTATCATTTTCTGGAATCCCCTTTTCGTTACAAGATTTTATGATTATGGATCTAAGGACATTATTTCTGACTATGCTTTCTAGTTCTAAGCTTAGTCAAGTTTTTCAACCTCAAACTTCCGTCATAATTCAATATAAAGGCTTCAAAGGACTTTATAGGAACAAAAGGGAGCAGGGATTTTAATAGGTTGGAATGTCTCTTTTACATAATTTATTTTGCTCCAAAAATGATAATGGGGAGAAAATCGGCACTACAGGTAGGAAGAGAAATTTTCTGGATTTCCTGGCAGGGTCAGTTTTTCCTTTAAAGAGGACTGAAGATGTGTGCTTTTGTATTACCCAGAAAAAATTGAGGTGCAGTTCAAAGGTGAATATATGAAAGAGATTCTTCCCAGATATGGAAAGCCTTTGTGGAAGACATTCCTTGGGGAGGCACATCTGGCACGTTCTTTTTTGTGCATTACAGTGGGGTAATAGCTTGATATGTTTTATAATATTATATTCTATTATTTTCCCATTTAATAATGTTAAGTAATTTTGCAGTCCAACCATAGAACTTTAGTAATTGTTAGTGGATGGATGGATGGGCAGACCAATGTTAGACAGATGACAGACAAAAATGTATATTAGACAGTACAAAGCTTTCTCAAAGGCTTTTCCAGTCTTCTGCTAGGACTGAAAGGTAAGTAAAGAGATTGGAATAGATATGCTTGTGGAGATGATCTTGAAGCAGTTGAGACAGCTTTCTAGAGGACATGCCTATTTCAAATCTGTGAGTAGAGACACTTGGCCCATGCCAATGCTGCTATGAAATACTGTACACTTTTAAATGCTTTGCATAGCCCTAGTAGAGAGAAAGGGAGCCAAATATAGTGGTTAAAGCAACAGGCTTCTTTACTTTGTCTTTCCCACTCCTTACACAGCACAGAGATATTCCTGGCCCTCCTCCTCAGCTGCCTTCTTCTTTCCTCTTTAGGGCATCCCACTATTCTTGAGCCATCTGGACTGTCTTCCTTGTCCAAAGACCCTAATGCCATCTCAGAAGCACTGCCTGACATGAAATATGAGATCAGGCAGAATGTTTAGATAGCAGCAGTTCTTAGCATGGAAGGTTTTAGGACAATGGCCTAGCTCAGCTAATCAAGTCCTACTCTTGCCAGGAGACCCGATGAGACCAGACCGCTTCTCTTCATGGCTTGCTTCATGTAGGCCAACGTACAAATGTCCTGGTGGGCAATGTCCTCAGAACCTATAAAGTAATTCTGTAGGTCGCAGAAAATGATTCTGAGAGCTACATGTAACACCCAGGCCATATATTTGAAAATCTCCACAATGCCAGCAAGTCCAATCCAGAAAAAAAGAAAATTTGTTGGTGTTGTTAGTCACGCAGTCATGTCCGACCCATCGTGACCCCATGGACAATGTTCCTCCAGGCCTTCCTGTCCTCTACCATCCCCCGGAGTCCATATAAGCTCACACCAACTGCTTCAGTGACTCCATCCAGCCACCTCATTCTCTGTCGTCCCATTCTTCTTTTGCCCTCAATCTTTCCCAGCATTAGGCTCTTCTCCAGTGAGTCCTTCCTTCTCATTAGGAAAGAAAAGTTAGCTTTTACCAAATATTCTCCAAAGCTTGCTGGGGATAAAAGTTTGGCAAGACCAAATGAAGGGACTTGACTTTTCACAACAGCATATCTTGGGAGTTTGTACTCTCTTGAAACAAACCATTACTGGTAACACTTGAAATTATTGCATATGACAGTCAAAATGAATGAATTAAACATTGTAATCTCTTATGGGAAATAAGAAAAGAGAATTATTAAATGTATCTCTACTTACCCAAATTCAGTAATGTTTTGAAAATAAATGCTTACAATTTGTAGCATAAAGTTATTTTTACTACTCTAGAAAGCTATCTTACTTGGCCTATCGTGTTTGATAAATTTCAGATGCCACTGCTGTTTTAATTACATCAACATAAAGATGGTTAATTGAACTTGTGGGAAGGCAGCAATTTGCATGATCCATAATTTCTTAGGCTGCCAAGCATTTGGCATGTCAATCAATAGGATATGATTATTTGAAGCTGATCATAAATTACTTAAATATTGATTGAGTTGCCAAATTGTCAACTGAACACTGCATTGCAGCTGACATCAGTTAGTGGCCCAGGAAAAGGAAGATATACATGTCCCCTTATGGGCTATCTACAAATGATTAATTGAATAATAACACATGATAATAAAAATAAAAACATAATTTATCTCCATATATTTTGTTGTCACTACCATTTTACATACTTGTATTGCATTCAACAGAGTGATTACTTTTCCAATAGCCATAAGTAAGGCCATTAGCGAAGTCCAATCAATAGCTGAGGAGAAATATGTGGTTTGTGCCTGGACAGGACCACAGACTCCAACTAAATGTTCCAGAAGGGAAAAAGGCATGCAACTGTTTCTATCTGATTTGGATAATTAGTGTTATTGCTTGTTGCTAAAATATACTGGGGAAAGAATAGAAAGTTGTCACATTTCCCTTTGGTTTTCAATAGCTTGAATCCCTGAAAATGGGTATATGTATATGGTTATTGTTTCCCACCATAACAACTGGATGGAACTTTGACTGTAGGACTTTATCCCCTTACAATATACTGTTTAAGATACGAGGGTGAGTCAAAAAGTAATTCCATTTTATTTAGGACAGGTATAATTACCAACACAGGAACATGTACCATACATCAAAATGAAGCTGGTCCTCTGTGGATCCTTATTTCTCAACATAGTCACTGTTTCTCTCAATAGCAATGTTCCACCTTCGAATGAGAGCATGTATCCCTGTCTCGTAAAATTCTGTTGACTGTTCTTTGAGCCACTTCTTCACTGCAGTTTTCACTGGCTCAAAGAACAGTCAACAAAATTTTACGAGACAGGGATACATGCTCTCATTCAAAGGTGGAACATTGCTATTGAGAGAAACGGTGACTATGCTGAGAAGTAGGGATGTGATCCACAGAGGACCAGCTTCATTTTGATGTATGCTACATGTTCCTGTGTTGGTAATTATACATGTCCTAAAGAAAATGGAATTACGTTTTGACTCACCCTCGTATATAGTACTAGTACTTCACAAGCTTTCTTGGATTTTTGAACTGCAATATAACACTTGCATTTTATGCCAGGCTACTTGCAACTAAGTAGATTGAACCCATTTCATCAACAATCAGCTTGATGACATTTAGCACCCATAGTCCTCCTCATCTCAAATTAATAACAGTAGCAAAATCAGGCTACAGTGTTATGCACACAGTAGACGTTCTGGTAGCCGACAGTTGCTAGTCTGTGGCATCGGTGCACAACAGAGAGTGAACTAGCTTTCGGCAGGGTTCTCAGAGGTACCTGATTCATCCAGGACTTTCCTCAATCGCTCCTCCACCAATTGCATTCAGACAGATCCAGCGCTGGTTCTAGCTCCCTGTGCAGAATGCAGCCAGAAGTTTCCCACCACCGAAATGGTGGAATCTATCTATCTACTCGCAAACAATGCTTTCAAACTGCTAAGTGGACAAGAGTTAGGGACAAGACACAGGAGCTCACCCTGTCCCATAGAACTAACTGGACTCGAACCACCAGAGTGCTGGCAATTGCTCAGCCCCTCCAGCGTCATTAAGCCTCTGTGCTACTGTGTCCCCTAGAACTTTATAAATAAACAACAGCTAAAGTGGCAATCAGTGCTTGATGCTTTGTTTCAAGGTCCTGCTGCAAATAAATATGTTACCACTTAATTTTTCACCTATAAAAACTGGAAAGTGCTGTATTTCGAGATGCAGTCAGGTTTTTTTTTAAAAGGAACATTAGAATTTCAGATTTACAGTTTCTGAAAATTGTGTTCTGAATATACTCCCTTTATATCTTTCTTATTTCAGTTAGAAATAATTAAAATATTTTGCAAATGAATTAATTGTCACTGAGTTTTCAACAAAATTAGATGCTTGATTTATATCATCTGAAATGTGATTAAAAAGGAGAATAGATTAAGTACATGTAAAAGATGAAAGACAATTTTAACAAAGCAAATACTTTACCAGAATGACATACTGGCATTAATTTGAAGATGAAATTAATAAACTAGTCAGTCTCAAATATTCTGGCTAGTTCATATATCATTTCATTCTGATTTATGGCAGAATAGACTATGTTATATTGACTTCCCTGTTTGTTAATGTTTTAAACCATTAAGATAAGTTTAACTGGTTAGAAACTGCTACTACAGTTTCACTTTGGAAGTCTTGTTATACAATCAAATTTATTGTATTTTTTTAAAAAGTGATACAAGTAAAACCAGAGTTTAGTATATTTTAATAGAGCTAGCATACTTTATTTAACAATTAAGCATGCTTCTTAATTATTAGTATACATAATGAAAGATTTTATTGTGTAAAATTTTTATAGTATTATAAACCATATTTCTTGAAAATTACTAGAAAGATAAATAACGTTTTTTATAAGGTTACTGCATTGTTATCAGTTATCTTTCTTCCTGTGGAAAAACTGCCTCGATTTTTCCTCCAATTTATTTATTTATTTATTATTTAGCCTTTATCTTGCCTTTCTACCTGACAATTTGCTAAGCTGTATGTTATTATTTATATAACTGAGAGTTTATGATTTTGTGCAATGGGTTTCTAGTGTGTATGTGTGTGTATATAATTTTCAAAGAAACCCAAAATATCTGTGAAGCATTGTGGAAATTAATGATATTGTTCAAATGAGGATAGATTGTTTTAATGGTGAATATGCTCTTAACTGAGAGCCAGTTTGAAAGTAGACTCAGGCATCAGGCTACAAACCAAGAAACTGTGAGTTCTACAGTCGCTTTAGGCATAAAGCCAGCTAGGTGCCCTTGGGCCAGTCACTTTCTCTCAGCCCTAGGAAAGAGGCAGTGGCAAACCACTTCTGAAAAGAAAACTGCAGGGACTTCCCAAGGCTGCTTCTGAAAATTGCATATGGTTGAATGGAAGAGAAAAATTGCTTTTAATTGGAATAAGTATTACCAAAATGTTATATTCTATTCTCTTAAGATGTCTGTATGAATTTATTACAAATGCTCATTCCTTTAATATACAGGGTTATTCAAAAAGAATGAACCGATTTCATGATGCATTGCTTCAGTTCTCAAGTATCGTTATGCAATGAGTCAGTGACCATTTGAAAGAGGAGTTATCTAAGTTTTGAATGGCTGCCACAGGGGTGATGTAGTCGCGTTGTTCTTCCGGCAACGTTCAGTTTGTTTATCCTCGGAATGGTGAGTCCTCAGGAAAAGGTATTCTGCGTTGGGGGGCCCAAGACCTTGCTCTTTGTGCTTGGCCTGCAAGATCCCCAGACCTAACCGTGTGAGATTTTTTTCTTGTGGGGATAAGTAAAAGATCGCGTTTATGTTCCGCTGCTACCCACTAACCTCGATGACCTTAAACATCAAATAACAACAGCGATCAACTCAGTTGATCGTGATATGCTGATACGCACCTGGGAGGAATTCTCTTATTGCATTGATGTTGCCCGTGCTGCAGGTGGTGGCCACATTGAACACTTGTAAGGCAGGAAATAAAAGTTGATTGTGAGTAGAATACTTGTGACTTGGCTGGAGTTTTGTATTACTTTTCGTTAATAAAATATTGCATCATGAAATCGGTTCATTTTTTTAAAATAACCCTGTATATAGATAGAGTGCAGCATCTACCTGGTATTAGTAGGCTTGTATTTGTGTTATGTATGGTCCTTTAGAGCAGTGTTTCCCAACCTTGGCAAGTTGAAGATGTCTGGACTTCAACTCCCAGAATTCCCCAGCCAGCGAATGCTGGCTGGGGAATTCTGGGAGTTGAAGTCCAGACATCTTCAACTTGCCAAGGTTGGGAAACACTGCTTTAGAGAATTCATTAAACTGTGTTGGCTAACCTTTAATTCAGGTGTCAGCCTTAGGAAAATATAATGGAAAACCAAGTCAGTGGAAGGTTGGAAAGCAATTCTTTTGAACCATTTTTATTAGCCTGTTATTCAGTGCTGTATATGGTAACACCCCAAAGCAAGTCTTGAATAAAGTACAATGTCAATATATTATGATACAAACTTAACCTGTAAAATCAATGCTAAAATTACAGTATATCTTTGCCATCACCTACTAAAATATAGGTACTCTTCTGGAATTAATTCAAAATGTGTTGAAGCTGATCACCGGCATTTTTAATTTAACCCATTAGTCAAGGAGCACACTTGTGTGTAAATTATGAGCATGCACTCTACATTCATGTCAATGTTAAACAAGTAGAGAAGAATAATTGGCAGCAAGATAATGAAATGCAATGCCCTCCTGAAAATATAATTGGAACTGGATTGTGTCTTCATATCATTGATCTTACTTTAATCTATGACTTGTGTGCATGTATGTGGATGTGTGTAAATGTGTTTTTAAGCATTTCAAGGGTCAGAAAAATAGAGTAGAATTCTAAAAAGCTGCATTACCCTGTGACAAATCTGTAAGTCTTGATAGATCAAGAGATCAGTTTGGGTCAAGAGTAATAGAGCCCAACAAATTAGTGTCCTGTACACAAGCATTTTTATATTATATCTTATAATATATTTCATAATTTATGTTATAAAAATGAAGGCACACATATATTTAAAAACAAAGCACCAAACTGCAATAATGCATTGATCTCAGTTAGTATTAAGTACAAGCTTAAATTTAGCTAAACCAATTCAACTAAAAATGATGCATTTGCTTCATATTGTTTACATAGCTTTTTGTTGGGAAATGCCCAGTCAGGTAGGCAGGAGAAATCAAGCAGGGAATTAGCTTTGAATCACTGTGCAGCCTCAAGCGATCTCAGCCTGACCCCTTTAAGGAACCTTATCCAAGATACGGAACCTTATCCAAGGGAAGGCAAACAGTCTGAGGAGATTCCTATATTATAGGAAGAATTGCAATAAAGTAATCAACTTGGATGCTTCATGTCTTGCAATAGCACTTAGACTTATATACCGCTTCACAGTGCTTTTACATCCCTCTCTAAGCGGTTTACAGAGTCAGCATATTGCCCCCAACAATCTGGGTCCTCATTTTACCCACCTCGGAAGCAGTGGTGGGTTCCTATAGGTGCGGTCCACTCTATTGCACCGGTAGCGGCCCGCTGGTGACATCACAGTACCGGTGCGGTCTGTTGCTGATGCCTGGGTGCTGCCATTTTTTTAAAAAATTATTCTGCGCATGCCCAGAAGCCGAGCTTCGGCACTGCGCATGCGCTTCCTTCCTACCCCACAGTGAATCCAAGCAGGGGAGGATGGCTGAGGGAGCGTGTGAGATGCTGAAAGAACGGGCGGCAGGAGCTATCTCCATTCCGCTCCCTTCAGCAGTCCGAGAAGCCACGAATGTGCGGTGATGATCCTAGGCATTTTCGCACATTTGAGGCTTCTCGAGCTGCTGAGGGGAGGGAGAATGGGCGGCAGGACCTATCTCAGTTCCCCTCCCTTCAGCAGTCCGAGAAGCCACACCCACCATGTCACATGGCCAGCAAGCCATGTCTACCCGGTCACATGGCTGGCAAGCCACACCCACAAAATAAGCCACACCCACAGAGTGGTAGTAAAAAAATTAGGAACCCGCCCCTGCTCAGAAGGATGGAAGGCTGAGTCAACCTTGAGCCTGGTGAGATTCAATCTGCCAAATTGCAGTCAGCAGTCAGTCAGCAGAAGTATCCTGCAGTATTGCAGTACTGCATTCTAACTATTATGCCACCGTGGCTCTTCAGTGTTAATACAAAAGGAAATACTTTTTATAAAATGTAAAATGATGCCCAGTTTCATTATTCTAAAAATTATGCAGCTATTTCACAAATTTCTTTTTTCTGTGAATAATAAAACATGTTGAATTAAAAAATCACCAATGTTGAAAAATATTTGACACTGACATGGCAAATGTTTCACTTTTCTGAGGCATAACTATTAAATAAAAAATTTAAAATTAGCAGAGAAAAAGACGGGCTGGCTAGTAGTTTGCAAATATTGGTCTATTGTTCTACACTTTTCTCACTGGAACAAATTCTATAAATCTTTGTAGATGTGTAAAAACTGAACTAAACAACTGGTCAATTAATGGGTTTGTTCTCCATTATTGCTTTATTGTTGTGAAGATTGTCTTGTGTGGATTGTCAAGAGCTACTATAAATTAATGGAAATTATTTGTTCTATTGATATCTATCACAAAGTAGAGAACAAACAAAGCAGTTTTACTGTACAAGAAAGAAGACAAATGTACTAAAGGAAACAATGGGTGTTTGGATATGTTTGGAAAACAGAAAAATACAATTATTTTGAGGGAATACAAACATAAACAGCATAATTCCAGATGCCTCTTCAGAAACAAATCTCATTCTTTTTTATAGAGGTTACTTCCAGTAAGTATGTATGCTTCTGTTACTATAATATAATGAAAAATCAATTTATTGTGAGATCTGAATCTAAACATTCAGTTTCTAACAATAGTTTAATTCCATAGGACCACAGTTAGATACTTAAGAACTTTATAATTCCAAATACAAACCCCTGTTAGGTAAGATTAACGTTACTTATGGTGTCTGTAGAGATTCTCAGTCATCCAGGTCATGGTAATGCCTGGAACACTTTACCTAACTCAGTAGTTTCTTCCCCTAACCCCAAAAACTTCAACCTCGGATTATCTACCATCGACCTCACCCCATTCCTAAGAGGTCGGTAAGGGGCATGCATAAGCGCACAATCGTGCCTACCGTTCCTGTCCTAATGTACCCATATATTCATACCTCTTTTACTCTTATTCATGCTTGTACTATTATATATATATATTCAATCATGTTTTACTGTTTATACTTTGCTTATAATCATATATGCTTGACAAATAAATAAATACAAAAATACAAATGGTTGTCTCAAAGGTGCTTCTTCAGGAGGCAGCTGGACTTTCTTATTTTTTCTTTGAAGACTCTACAGACTTTTAGCTATACAATTTAGGATGAACACCCTTGGAATGGTGTGGTAGTAGGAATGGATTTCAAGGTAAAAATTGCAGACTACAGGAACCAGGAGCACTACTCAGGTGACCCTGAGGACATAGATAAACCTGCAAGTGCTTCTACGACCCTCTAAAACAGGAGTGTCAAACTCAATTTCATTGAGGGCTGCATCAGGGTTGTGCTTTACCTCAGGGGGCTGGGGTGGGTGTGGCTGGGTGGGCATGGCCAGGGTGGGTGTGGCTAACTCAAAGTCACTCGTGTCAGGGGCACCTGTGGTGGCCAAATGCTAAGGCAGGACTTCCCTCAGACCCTCCCTCACTCTCATTATAATCCCCTTCCTTCCTTCCTTCCTTCCCTCCTTCCTTCCTTCCTTCCTTCCTTCCTTCCTTCCTTCCTTCCTTCCTTCCTCCCTCCCTTCCACCCTCCCTCCCTTCCTTCCTTTTCCTTCCTTCTTTCTTCTCCTTTCTTCTTCCTTCCCCTCTTTCCTTATATTTCCTTCCTTGCTCTCTTCCCCTTTCCTTCTTTTTCTTTCCTCTTTCCTCTTTCCCATTCACCTTTCCTGTCCTTCTTGCATGCTCAAATGACCTCCGTTTTCACTGGCAGAGGGCTGCAGGAGGCTGTCACAGCCGAAAATGGAGCCTGGGGGAGCCGCACGTGGACCTCCTGGGCTCCATTTTCACTTGCAGAAGCATCATGGGCCAGTACTTTGCTGTTTCCAGATCTAAGCACCCCTCAGGCCGTATCCGGCCTGTGGGCCATGAGTTTGACACCCCTGCTTTCAAAGGATGCAAATGACCAGCTGTGTGCAAGGAATATAAATCCTTCCATTCCACACTGTCCTGTCAGAGCTGAAGAAGCTTCTTGGATGAGAAGCGAAACGTCTTCAAAGAAAAACCAAGAAAGTCCAGTTGCCTCCTGAAAAATCACCTTTGGGTTAGTTATGGTGATGAATATAGAAATCCCAGCATTGGAATCTGCTTTGAGACTGTGCAAGTTATTTTATTTATTTATTAAACAAATATATACAGCCACCCAAGTTACACAGAGTGACTTATGGTTGGATACAACATTAAAAATTCACAATTTAACCTCCCACCCCACCCTGTGGCAATGACATCAGAATTTAAAAAGCTACTTGATCAGCTCTCCTAATGGGCTCCCGAAGCTCACTGACAAAACCATGTTTTCAAGACAAATGAATATCTTCCTACCAGCTGAAATCCAGAACAAAAACAGCTTCTATGCACCACACATTGTGGTGGGCTATGTTCACGTTCAGATGAAGGTGGGGGAACACGTGTTCTGTCTAGCTGAAATATCTAGCACAAACATTAAGGTATTTGCCACCCCAAGTGGACAGATCTATCATGCCGACTCTAAATGGTTTGGGTAAATTCCAAAATTATATTAATAGATTGTTCTATTAATATAGATAAAATGCTTTGAACAGTGCAGCAATGCTTTGGCAATTGGGAAGAAAAGAGATGAAAATTATTTAAAAAATAATTATGAAAATTATAATTATAATTTAAAAAGGAAATTATAAAAAACAATTATTTATCAGTTAAGTCAAGCTATTTTTTAAAAAAGTGTTGTTCTGGGCTAAGACTCATAACTGCTGCTTTACACCAGAGTTGTTTAGAGATAATGTCTCACATCGTATCCCACAAGAAAAGGAAGTTGCAGAAACATACGAAATCTTTATTTCTGATCAAGTTCTTTATTTACACAAATAAATCCAGTCCTAATATCTTCCTCACTAATGTTGATGGGTAATTACTGGCAGAACAGTTCCTTAAATAAACTTTTAAAATTGTCCTATGTCTCTTTTTAGTCAAGATATGATTATATTTTTCCTGTTTTTAAATTTTTAAATTTTTTTTATTTCCTTTTTAGACATTCCAGTAACACTGATTTTCTATTTAAAAAATAATGAGGAAAAGCATCATTATCATTAAAGCACCATTCTCTCTACCATTAGGAGCTGGAATTGGGTCAATTAATAAAGGCTATTTAATCAACAATTAAAAGACTATTTATCACTCCACCCTCCAAGCTAATCACAAAGCAATAAACTTGTGAATGAAAGGATTTGATTAAAGGCAAACATCATCCTTAAAAAATCTTCTATAATGCTTTGTTTATCCACACGGTATATCCCAGTGCTGCAATTTTATATATTAACTCTGATCCTACAAAATAATGCTATTCTTAATAATAAAAGGGGGGGGGGGAGAGACTTTAAAAGCCTTCATCACATCAAGAACTGGTTTCTTCAATTATTGTGGGGGACAACAGAAGCTAGTGAACCAGAAATAAGAATTATAAATAAAAATGAAGTGAGTGGTATAACAAATGCGAATTTCTTTTTTCCTGCAACATGATGTCAAAAACATGATAATTTTTAAGAGATGTACTTTAGAAATAAAAAATAGAACTGTTCCAAGATACAGTGTAATGTTTATCTAAGCTCATGCTTGAGTCCAGTTATTTTCAACATAGTACCATCTAGTATCATTTTGTATTACAACTTGCATGATCTTATTAATCAGATATTCCTAGAGGGCACCAGTTTGATAGAGTTCTATATTATGCTCAAATTAGTCTTAACCTCTGGAACAGGTAAGCTTGATAAGCTTGGTAAAAAATCTGCGTATTTACTAGGTCATCACATAATGGAATTTAATAAGTTAAATTAAGATTAGATAGGATAAGAAATGTTTGCTTAAAAATCAAAATGTTGACCTGCCTGTTATACCTAATACAAATTCTGAATAGTTCAAACATGCAGTGAATAAATAATATTTGGAGGCTTCAGCTGAAAGAATGAAGATTCCACTTCTTTTTATGTTGGTTTGTCAGTGATAATTAGGAATGTGAGATTATGTACCATCACTTATTCTGGTAAATAATGTCATCTCCTCCAATTAAGATCAACCACACACATTTCTTCAACTGCATTATTAGCATTGTTGTCAAGTTCGGATGAAGTTATAATTAACTAGTCACTGTAATTACCACTAGTTTCCAAAATGAGCACAGTAAATAATTTATGCAAGGATTTTTTTTTTAAAAAGTTTCAACTCTTAAATTATATTAAATAGAACTTACTGTAGTTGTATGAATAGCAATGCAGAAATTATGGAGGTCCTTTGCAAAAGGCCATTTACAGTCCAGTGCTACACATTTGTATTCAGAGTTCATGGAGTAAATAAATGAACATAAGAATTGCAACTTTACAATTGACCTTATTCTTGTCTGCTCAGAATAACTATAGTGGGCATGGATGCTGGAAGATATAGGCATACCACATCTGAAAACTGATCTCTAGCTCAGCAGTCTTCAACCTTTGCAGCTTGGTGGACTGACTGGGGGGAGGGGAACTTGCAATGAATGGCAGGCCAATGCGCACATGGGTGCAGCTTGACTTGCGTGAGCAGTGGGACAGCGTGCACATGCGTGAGTGTCCTCCGGTCTGCTGCTCGTGCAAGTTGAGTTGCACATGCATGTGTGCTCTGGCCTGCCACTCGCATGGCCCAATTCCAAACTGGTCACGGCCCAGTAGTGGACCCTGGCCTGGCAGTTGGGGACCCCTGTCCTTGGTAGCATTGAGAACTGCTGCCCATGACTGCAATTTTGTACAGAGTGACTTAGGAGTAAGCCCCCTGTCTTATAAATTGGCATGCTTAAAATTGCACTGTAAAAGTAATCAAACTATTTTTCCTTTTTTTACCTTAGGTAAAAGGGGGAACCCTTAGGGGAACAGAGGAAAGAAGAAAAAGTATCAGAAAATTAAAAAATCGAGTGAAAGAGAAAGAATTGTATAGCAAAAACAGAAAAAATGAATAGTAGCCCTCTACTTTTTCCTTCAGTTCCTCTTGTTTCTTGCAAATGCCCAACAGTTTTTAATCCTGAGAGTATAAAGGTAAAGGTAAAGATTCCCCTCGCACATATGTGCTAGTCGTTCCCGACTCTAGGGGGCAGGGCTCATCTCCGTTTCAAAGCCGAAGAGCCAGTGTTGTCTGAAGACGTCTCCGTGGTCATGTGGCCAACATGACTAAATAACATAACATTACCTGTCTGGCTAGGAATGGAGATATATGAAGTCCCCTAGTGGACTAGATGTTATAAAGGAGTGGTGAAAGCCTCAAGCCATGGGGCAGCCTATATTGCAGGGACCTTGGGCTTGACCTCTCCTTTCCTACCAACACTGACAGGAACTGGGCATGAAGGAAGAAGAATCACTGTAACACAGTGTCTCCCAATCCCAACTCCCTAAGTAGTCCAGAAGGACACCATGGCTGACAATATTGAAAGCCATTGAGATGTCAGAAAGGTCCCGAGCTATTCAAAGGGCATGTGACCTGTCAAACCAAAAAGGGTCCAGATAATCTGCTTCATCCAGGGCACTCAGCTGTGTGCCAACCACCCTCTCAAAAACCTTCCCTAAAAAGAGAAAGATTAGAAAGTGGTTGAAAATTGTCCAATACTGTGGGGTCCAAGAATGGTATATTGAAAAAGGGGCACACCACCACTTCAGATCAGGTGGTACCACCCCTCCCACAAAGGGACATTAATCACTATTGAAACCAACCACATGTCCTCCTCCAGGAGAGAGATTAACCAGACAGGAAGAACATGAATCCAGAACACAAATGTCTGAGCTCACAGCCCCAAGTGCCCTGGCTCAGTCATACAGATAACAAGTCTCAGACATGTCTCCTTCACCTCCACAGAGTCTGCCCAGCCAAAATCTCATTTCTGGTGAAGTCAAGCAACTTTATCTGACAGATGATGAGAATATTTCTCATAGCAGCCATGCCAAGCCTTCCCCAGCTCTGCGATGACCCAGGGCATGGCACAGCACAGAGATAAAACAAACAGCTGGAAGTAAAATAAACAGGCCCCTTTATTGCTCCAAATTTCCCCAAACACTCCCACATTTCTGGCAAGTCCTAGAGCAGAGTGAGAACAAACCCCCACACAAATTTCAAGCAGCCTCTGGCTGCAATTAGTCCACCTAGAGCTGTCTGCACCAAGGCTGCACAGCAATAAATCCCAGATGTATTTGGCAAAACAAGAGCAAAGCAAGGAGTTCAGGGAGCAAAAGATTCAGATAATTAGTTCAGAACGCCAACAAGGAATGCAAGAAGTCTTCAGGAACTCAGCATTTGTTCCTGACAAATGCCTCTCCCCACAGCATCTCCTTAAGTCTCATTCCCCAGGTGTGCATGATGAAGCTGGGCGGGGCACTCTCCTCGCAAGTGGCCTACTCCGTCTGCACTGGTCACGCCTTCTCTGCACTCTCCAAACCCTTGCATCAGGAGGGGGTGGTTCTTGCTCCTCATCTGAGCTCTGTCTCTCCTCCCTGCCTGCAGGCTTGACTAATTCTGAACAGCCTTGCCTGGACTGACTCTGCCCTTCCCCACTTTCCTCCAAGGCCAACGGAGCTGCCCTATCACTCGCTGTCAGTTCTTGTTCCAGCTCATCTTCTGCCACAGAGTCAGACTCCAACGGGGACAGGACAAGCTCCTTCTTACCTGATTATCCAAAATACAGCTGCCAGTCATCTATCTGCAGATGCAGTTATGGGTGGAGACATAATTATGTTTCACTGCTCTTAGTGCCACAAGGTAGGTCCTAATATAGGCTTTTATCTGTGCTTGGTTGGTCTTGCTCTTCGTTTTCCTCAAGCAGTGTTTTGGATATCTCTTATGTCATTTCCACTCTTTAAGCCACTCAGTAAACCATGGGACTATGAGATCCAGGTACATAGAGATTTAACAGAGGTGTGATTCGGTCCATGGCCCCTGCCACTTGCTTGTTCTAAACTTTGATGAGAACTTCTACCACATAATGTACAGAGTTTCAGGAAAGACCTTGCTCCATCAAGTGCCTGATCAAATAGTCTTTATCTTCCTATGGTGTGGACAGCTATGGAGAACTCTAAGGCAGTTGTGCATCCATGGCAGATGATTGATATTAATGTTCCCAAATCCAGATCTGATACCACTGACCAAAGGCAAATATTAGGTCTAATGTGTGAGTAGGGCCATGAATGAGTTAGACCAAGTTCATGGCTGCCATGGTGCCCATAAACTCCTGCAATACCTCCAGCCTGGGACCCAAATATGGCAGGTTGAAATCCCCCAGAACCAGAAGCCTAGAAAATCCATTGCCAACCCAGACACAGTCTAGGAACACAGGCAGGGATGCTGGTACATTGCATGAGGAAGGTAAATGAGTAGTAATCCCTACTAAACCCAGCCTCACAAAGAAAGTCTCATATCTGGCAATCCTGGAGAAGGGCCCTTAGTGGCCACTAAAGATTCATGAATAACAACAGTTATACCCCACCCCCACCCCCATCTTGGAATTGTGGCTAGTGCCACATCTGAAACCCTGATGATTACATTTCAGAGAGGAGAACAGCCTACCACCCAACCAGGTTTAAGTGATGCTTATTCTTGTATATCTGAAATATAATCTTTGTATGAACATCAGTAGTGGGTTCTAAATCCTGTTGCTACCAGTTCTCGCGTGATGCTTCTGTGCATGCCCACCTGGCGAGTGGGTGGAATCTCTCTCGCTGCTGCTACCGGTTCGCAGAACCGGGCCAAACCGGGAGCAACCCACTGCTGATGAACACGTGTAAACTTTCAGGTTTGACTAAAACACACTGTTGTGCAGCTCATTTGTGGACACAAAATCCCAATGTGGAAGTGCTGAGTCTAGCATAATGAGGGTACTTGAAGCACATTGTTATGATAATTGTGGGTTTCAGTTCTAGTGACACTGCTCATGGTTTTCCATCAGTTTTGGGTAGCACCTAAAAACTGATGGAGACTCTACAGCTCAAGGCTCACCAGTTGCTTCTGTCAGCAGTCATAGCTTTTAGTTTCCTGAGCTGGATGTCATAGTGGTGTGGGGTTTCCTTTATGGTGTCTTTGTAGCACTTGTATGGATGACCTCGAGGTATCTATTCTGTCTCCAGTATACCATAAAGCTATTGGTGAGGCATACAGTGGTTATCCATTCTGATGATGCATTCCACCCACTGCATCTGGGCTCTGGTAATCAGGGACTAAAAGTTGATGGACTTAACACAATCCAATACTTCCAGGTTGGAGACACAGTCTTGCCAACAAATGGCAAGGACGGAACAGTAAGTTCTCCAATTATTTGATGTGTCATTGGTACAGATCCCAGGACTCACATCCATATAGGATGGAAGAGATAACTACAACTGGGTAGATTTTCAGCTTTGTGGTGATAGGAATGCTGTATTGATCACCCCAGAGACTAGCTGACCTTGTTGACCCTGGAGTAAATTTTTCTCCAAAGTCCTATTGCTTGAGATGATGCTCCCAAAGTATTAAGGCTCTTTATATTTGTCAGCTGGGTGATGTCAACAGTGATTTTGGTTCAATGGGATTGATTTTGTAAGGGCTGGAAAAGTACTTCAGTCTTGTTCAGGCTGATAGTGAGGCCAAAGAACATAGTAGCCTTTGAGAATTTGTTCAGCATCAATTGTAAATCATTGTGTGCCAAGAGTGCATAGTCATCAGCAAAGAGGTTTGCTTGAATGATTGTTTGGAGACACTTCGTTCAGGCATTCAAGCATCAAAGGTCAAAGAGAGAGGTATCAATTGGTACCTGATGTACTTCCACCTTCAGACCCCAGACAGCTTATGACACCATACAAACAAAGAACAGATAGAAAAGTATTAAACATAATTTTTAAATTAAAATAATTCCATGTAAAATTCTTCTTGCAATTCTATATATTTCTGTCCAGAATTAAGTCTTTCTAATTTCAATTGGGGTTATCTGGGTTATTCAACTGCATATCTATATCTCTATATCTCTATATCTCTCTATCTCTCTATCTCTATCTCTATCTCTATCTCTATCTCTATCTCTATCTCTATCTCTATCTCTATCTATCTATCTATCTATCTATCTATCTATCTATCTATCTATCTATCTATCTATCTATCTCTATCTCTATATCTATCTATATCTATATCTATACATATATATATACACCCACACACACACACACACACACACACACACACACACACACACACACACACACACACACACACATATATATATATATATATATATATATATATATATATATATATATATATATATATATATATATATATATATATATATACATATATACATACACACACACACACACACACACACACACACACACACATATATATATATATATATTCCACCCAACAGCTAACATTTACATCTCGAGGATTACACTCCTCTCTCTCCGTTACTATTATTGTTGCAAAAATTATTTTCTATAAAACATTAAGTTTCCTTCTTACACAGCTGTCATTTCCATTACCCTTAATTAGTGGAATACATGCCCTTTGAAAAAAGAATATAGCCTGCAGCTATAAATTGTGACTTTAGAAAGACAAAGTCACATCATTTTTTAAAATTTCTGGTTGAACTAGCTGCAACCTAATTTCTGTTGGCAAGTGCGGCAGAGTGAAATCAGAACCAGGAACTACAAATTCTAAAAATATGAAGAAGTTTTTTGAATAAGTTTTGCCATTTATAATTCATAATGTAGATAATGTCATCATATCTGCAGGGGAGCCTGCCCATAAAAGGGGAATCAGGTGGTTACCTAGGATGCCAAGCCAAACCCCAAAAACTTTAACCTTAGACTGACTACAGTCGACCTCACCTCATTCCTAAGAGGTCTATAAGGGGCGTGCATAAGTGCACCATCGTGCCTACCGTCCCTGTCCTACTGTCCTATTGTCCAAATTTACTTATGCCTACTTTGCTATTGTTTGTTTATACCATACCTGTTATCTTGTACACATTTTGACAAATAAATAAATAAATAAATAAATAAATAAATAAATAAATAAATAAATAAATAAATAAATAAATAAATAAAGTGCCAGTTTTTAAGGAAAAGATTAAAAAAAAAACCAAGGAAGTGGAGTGAGTGCCAATCACATGATTTATTCAGGGCATCATTGCTGGAAGTTGTTGATAACTATAATGTTTTCATTGTTATCCCATCTCTTGTGATGAAATCATGTTGTTTATGAAGTTGCACATATCCTTTATTTGCTTTTCTTTTTGTTCTTTAGACTTTCTTCTGTCCAGTTACTTTGTAAAAGCGTTTGAGCTTTGCTACAAATAAGGAAAATCAGATCATCCTGAGAAAAGATGCATCTGTTTTAAGGAGAAGCAGACAGGTGTTACATGAACATCACAGCACATTCTGAAGCACTTCTTAGCCTTCAGATCTGAAATGCTGCTCAGCCCTTTTTTTTTAATCGCATGACATGTGTTAATCCGCAGAGTAGTAAAAGACTATGTGTAACAACAGCTATTTTGTGAATGGCCACTATCTTCAAGCAATTTTCACTCTCTACAATTTCTACACTTCATTTCTGTGTAAAGCTTTCACCCCCTTGTTCCTCAATTTTGCCTCTTTTCTGCTCAATTATAATCTGTCACAATTCTCTTTGTTCTTGTTGTAGCAGATGAATCCAGTTGAGCCAAGAAGAACAAAGGTCTTGGTTTCCTTTATTAGAACATTTGGTTTCTCAGGAATCACAGCTGCACAAAATTGGATTTATTTCTGCTTTTCTTTCCAATATCAGAAGTACTATCATAAGGATGATGGAGGAAATTTGTTTTCGGTTACTTCAAAGGATAAAAATTTACCACTTTGAATAACAAGAAAGTGGATTTCAGCTAAACATTGGGAAGAAATCCTATGGAATGAGTACTTTGACAAAATAATAGATTCAATCAGTGTATGCTTTTTTTTTAAAGCTCCCAGTGCCAAAACTAATGGTCAAGTTTTAGAGATACTGTACAGGGGATTTTCCTTCTCGGTAGGAAACTGGACTACATTAGTTTTAAGATCCCTCCAACTTTCTATTATTTTATTTTTGTCTTGTATCAGGGCCTTTATCACAAGAGAGAAATAATTAATTTAATCCATTGCTCTTTTTCAAGCAATGCAGAGACAAGACCATCAGATGGTAGTTATTATTTACTATTCACTTTATACTTCTGATGCCAGAGTTATCCTATGTTTGGAAATGAAGTTTCCATATAACTCAGGGGTCCCCAATCCTCAATCCATGGTCACAGCAGTACCAGGTCGTAGGCCATTGGGAACTGGGCTGCACAAGTGATGGGCAAGCATGTGAAGCTCCATTTGTGTGTGCGAAACCATCACACCCATCTACCGCTGCCACTGCTGGTCCACGGAGCCAGAAAGGCTGGGGACTGCAGATACAACTATTCTGATATAGTTTTTACATATACAGTATATGGCCCACAAAATCATTGGGTGCTAGCACATAAATTACACTCCAGAAAACGAGCCATTACCTTGTGTCCCACAAGTTATTCCTAAATTCAGAACAGTGAGGAAAAGAACAGAATATGTTACAATCTTCTTTCTCCCACTCCATCCTGAAGTTACAGAACAGAGTACGCATCAGAACTGGTATTTATAGTAAGTCACCTCAGGTTAATATTCTGAAAAAGTTAGGTAGAAACAGGAATAATTTGAATAATAAATCATTAATCACTAGAATGAGCTATGCCTTCTGCCACCTTTGCAGTTTCTAAGTAATCAACAGTGTAAAATAGAAACTTATGCTACCCTGTCTGTACTTATAAAATAGCTGTGGTGCTCCAAAATGACCTACACTTTGAACTACAAGCCCCAGTAGTCTTAGTCAATATTGTAAGAGTATCATCGGTAACATGTGGCGGCCAAGAGGTTCAGCACTGTTATCTTTAATTCCATCTGACACCGATCAGAAACACCAAGAGTTCACCCTATTGATCTGCAATTATGAAGACCACCACTAAGTGAAGCCGCTGATGCAGAGTTGCTACAAAATTCTGGAGAAGACGATAGGGTAGACATAGTTGGTTTTTCTTCAAGGTTCAGGTACTACTTATTATCTATAATGATTTGGATTTGAATCTCCACTGTGCAAATTTACACTCTTTCTATTTCCATGGGCATACCACTATTTTCCCTTGTTCCTTGTCTTCAGTTCTTTGTGACAGATAGTTGGAGCTTCTACTATGTGGACTTTGAGTGCAAAGGTTGTCCAAATGAATCCAGGGATTCCTTTGGACAACCTCCAAGGGATTCCTCACAAATCCCATCAAGCTCTTTAATCGTTCATTGTTCAGGTTGCTTGGTAAGCTACTGGAAATAGCAGCATCTGTACCTTTGTCCTTCTTTTTTTATGATTGCTAGGCAGAACACTAAAATCCCTCACCTGTTGTTTTCTGGTCCCTGTTAGTGATTTTTGGGTTGGTTATTGGCCAGGAAACTGTATAATACCTTTTAAAATTACCATTAGGATGAAGGACATGCCCATAAACATGTGTATAGGTACAACAGAGAGAAACAGTGTGACAGAGTGTCTGAATTAAGTCTGGAGCATGCTCGCTCACATATGTCCTTGTGGACCCCAAGGACATATGTGTAAAACCGGTCCAGTCCACAGAGTCCAATTCTTGCATAGTTGTGTATTTGATCATATATTGTAGAACTCTTAATTGAAAACTACATTTTTGTCATTAGCATAACTCTCATAGAGCTTTAAAAGATTACTTTCATTTTGTAATACATCTTGCAAAATATTTGCTGCCCTTTCTAATTTTTTCCAATCATAATTTATATGAGACAAAGCATTAACTCTACAAGAAAGGATTAACTGTACATTCAAGAACACATTTCCATGCCATGAGTATGTGATATTAAAATGCTACTGCACTTTCTTTACTAAACAGCTTAATCAGCAAGCTATGAGCAAAAGGTACAATAATTTACTATCTTTGGGAAGATACTTAATTTGATTTTTATCAATGAATTTCAGAACTGCAGAAACTGCAATGTAAATAAAAAATAACATTTTGAAGGTTCTATTCCAGCCTCATGAGAATAGGGGTATGGGACCTGGAATCTCATTATTTTAGATAGCATTAATTTAAATAATTCCAAGAGGTTTTCTTTTTAATATCCAAAACAGCTTTATCATTTATAGCAAATTCATTCCAAAGACATTGTACCTATGGGTACATTAGGCAAGCAGCTGACGATTCTATTAATTTATAGTTGATATGAAGTGATGCTTGGAATGCAAGAAAATATACAGAACCATCAGGTAAAAGATTTTTGTGCTTTAACTATACCAGTGGTATAGGCAATTGTTGATCTCTGTAAGTGTATATCAGTAATGGAGAATCGCAGGATGGCAAACATGAATAGAGCACTATGGAATCTCCCAACATAAGGTTGCACTAAGGTCTGGCTAATTGCTATAAGATTTAAGATTTAAGTGACTGTGAAATGAATGGTCATTGCCATATGTGAGGAAATGTATGCTAAGCAGAATAGATTAGAGGGTGTAAAATGGTATGCAAGGTAGGAGGAAATGGGGCAGAACAAAACCCTTTCTAGAAGTTTTATAATTTTTATCTCTGGGAATCTTTGCAAAAGGAAACATTCAAATAAACCATGGAGTTCAGATACATCTTGCATTGGAAAATGGATAGAAGGACAGATCCAGACAGGTTTCTCCAAAAGCAAAAAAGGCTCCAAAACCTAAAATGGAGAATTGGATTTGACTTTCACCAGTTCCTCGGAAACACACAGGCAAGGACAGGTCACCCACAGCTTTCAACAAGCTGCTGAACTGTTTTCTCTTCTTTTGCTAGGTCACTGCTGGCTTAGTCTGCTAGGAATTGTAATTCAGCCGCAGATTCCTCACCTCCACTAAAGGGACCTATGGCTGCTCATGCGTAACACTGCTGTGGTGCCCTGCGCAGATACTAAAGAAAAAAGCTATCAAAGCTGGCAAATGCTTATTTCTCACACTTTATCCTGGGTATGAGGAACAATAGGGGAAAATTCATATCGCAGGGTTGAGAATACCTGCTGTTGCATTTTTGCTGTTTTAGAGACCTGAAATTTTGCACAAAACAAGCAAAGCCAAAATGTTTGACACCCTCTCCTTTTGTTGATGTCAACACACCACTGCCATGGCATATGTGACCCTGGAAATCTTTTTTTTTTTAAATGTATGATTGCTCCTGCAGCAGGTCCTAAGAATTTATTTTATGATAAATATTACTAGACACATGTACTGTATCTGGGTATATATCCCCCATCAAATTGCCTTAAAAACAGTAAAATATAACTATTTGTAATTGCCAAGCTGTCATATGTTTCATGTTCTCAAGCTGTTTGTTAGCTGTAATTATTTGTTTTCAAACTTCTTCATACAAACTGTTCCTTTGTTGTATATAGGTCCTAGGAAAATGTCCAGTATGTATTCTGAGTCAGGAGTATAATTTATATTCACTCACCACTGAAATTCACTCATATATGGATGCAAATTAACAGAAAGATATTGAATATTAATAAAGACATATTTTACTATGTTCAATATTAACTCAGCCCTTTGTTGCAAGTGATACTAAATGTTTGATGTTATTCTTGGAAAAATTTCCCACAGACTAGATTAGTATGAATCTGGACTATTAATTTGATTGACTTTTTTTTTTACTATCTTGTACACAATGTGATCTTTCCAGGCACTGAAATTTTGCTGTCTCTCCCCCCCCCACATCCATTTTAATGTATGCATAATTAATATTCAAGTCAGTGAAGGGAGAATGTACACACACACAATAAAGCCTTTTTTTTCCAAGTCAGACAGTGAGAATATGAACTGGAAGATTTCTGCTTATAAAACTCACAGATTCTATTACAAGAAATATGAAGTCAGGCATTTAGAAACTTGGAAGTGCTCAAATATTAAATTCTCCTTTATCTTCCATTTATACTATGTAGAAATTTTGAGAGTTGTATTATGTTATACACAATTTAAGCTATTTCATTTGTTTAAATTTGAGAAAGATGGTGAACTTTCTATGTTCTACTCCTGCTAAGATTTAAAATCCTTCCCTGCTAGAAAGGACACTCTTTTATTTAGTTGTTTGTTTATTTATTATGTGTTTAAATAACTCAAGGCAACAAACATATCAAAATACAGTACATCTTCCTCTTCCAATTTTCCCCACAACAACAACCCTAAGTTGGGCTGAGATAGAGTGACTGACCAAGATCACCCAATTGCTTTCATGGCTAAGGCAGGTTTGAATTCATAGACTCTTGCTTTCTAGCCTAATGGCTTTGTATTGTTTGCTTTGTATTTTCTGGCCTAGAGATAAGGTTGCAAAGAGCCAATAAGGTTGCAAAAACGCAAATGCTGGAGATTCTAGCATTGTGTTTCTATAACTTGGCAACTTTGAGATGTGTGGACTTCAACTTCCAAATTTCCCCTGTCAGTCAGGAGCTCAAGGTGATGCAACCCTGAGAAGTTGTCTGAGGTGGAACTAAGGGGCTATGTGTCATGGCTGAGACTGATAAGTTTAAGGCTGTGCCTTGTCTCAGCATTCAAATGTTAGTTTAAAGAGCTAATGAATAGTTTTTGGTTCATAGAAATTAGAGGAAAAACCGAAACATATTTGCATCATGCAGACATAGCTCTCAATCAGAACCAGTGAAACTGAATGTACTTTTACTGAGACTCAGTTTTCTGCTGGATTATTTTAGTGTAGAGTCCCCAGAATGGCATTTGCCTCTTAAGGTCATAGAACTATTATCTAGAGAGCTCTAACAGTTCTTAACTAAATTATAAGTTTTACTGTGTCAGAAGATAAATAATTAAATGCTATGGTAGAGAACAATCATGTTATTTATATATAATTTTAATTAAACTGAAATATAAATGACATGAGATCAAATTGAGTTTTTTTCCTGGCTGCAAATATTCCTTTCATGTCATCTACCTTGGAAGCTAACCTGCTTTCAGTATAACATGATTGCATATACATCTCATCAAGTTCATTTTATATTGCGGTAAATTCAGCTAAGCCATGATTTCCCTGATTGGGAAGCAGTGGGTCAGAACTTGCATGAGTTCAGAATCTTTCTTCTATTAATTAAAGCAGCCTGACATTTTTACATGCATTTATATTAGCTTGAAAAAGAAAAGACGCAGCTTTAAGGCATCCTCTTACTGAAACAGAGGTGGGTTCCTCCCGGTTCGGACCGGTTCGCCCAAACCGGTAGCAACCTGCTGGTGATGTCATAATGATGTCACCACACCGGATCGGTCGGTGCCAGTCCGTGGGCACCGCCATCTTTTTTAAAAAAAATGTAAAAAAAAAATTTCTAATTTTTTACATTTTTTTTCTTCTGTGCATGAGCAGAAGTCAAGTTTCCAGCACTGCGCATGCTTTGCCATTTTGTTTATGGCTTAAATTTTTTGGGGGGGGGGGTTGCACTGCACATGTGTGTGCACACAAAGCACATGTGCGCCCACGAGGTGTGGCCATGCAGCACGGGAGTAAGCGAACCGGCAGCGAGATAAGTTGGAACCCACCTCTGTACTGAAAGTAAAGAGACTTGTACAAAACACCATTTTTTAATTCCAACTCATACAGAATCCTGAATGAAGCTCGGCTGCTTTAATGAAATGGAGAGAGATGCTTTTTTGCACTTGTCCTCATATCTGAAGCATTCCTTCCAATTCTTATTTTTAAAAATCTGTAGCCCTAATTAATAGGGTGGCGCAGGGGTTGGAATGCAGTATCGGAGGCTGACTCTGCCCACTGCCAGAAGTTCAATCCTGACCACTCAAGGTTGACTCAGCCTTCTATCCTTCGGAGGTTAGTAAAATGAGGACCCAGATTGTTGGGGGCAATATGCTGACTCTGTAAACTGCTTAGAGAGTGCTATAAAGCACTCTGAAGTGGTATATAAGTCTAAGTGCTATCGCTAAGTGCTATTGCTAATATATATTGAGCACCTGACTAGAAAGTCGGGGACCATGAGTTCTAGTCCTGCCTTAGTTATGAAAGACAGCAGGGTAAGGCACTCTGTCTCAGCCGAACTCACCTCACAGGATTGTTTTTGTGGGGAAAATAAGAGGAGTGTGTTTGCTGCCTGTGTGTGTGCACATGATTATCCCACACCCAAGTAAAACATGAACATGACCACTGAATGGAATTTAAGGTATTACAAGCAAAACCATCTGCTATGTGGATCTGGGTCAGATGGCTCATTCTTCTTTTCAGAAGTATCGGTAGACCAGCAAGCACTTTTGGAAATCTGCAAGAAATGTTTCCTTCATTTCTTTGTGAAAATGCTTTTTCCACGGCAGGAAAACATTTCTGAATTTTCTGAACGTCTTGGAAAAGGGTACATGAAGTAGTGCAGATTTACATATATTTTTTTTTGCAATGGGAAGTAAGAAAGTAGAATGAAATGTCATAAGTATTAATGTCAACAACTGGAGTTTTACCTCATTAGACAATTTCTGATCTAAGGCTCTGATGATTATTCTCAGCAGAAAAAATATGCTAATTATTCGCTCTGAATGTAGGAGGAAAAAAGGTGTAAAATCTCCCTTTAGCCGTGTGACCATGTACTAATTGCATGTCATGTGTCAAAATAATGCAACTCTCATTGCCTAAAGCAATTAGACATATAGAACTCTATTAATGAAGCACTGTCTGTCACTAAAAATGTTTTCAGTGTGATTGCTGAAGATTAAAATATTAACTTCTCAAATATTTATGATAGTTACTGACAGCATTTCAAAATGCTACTTTTAACAAAAGCTTCCTGCTCAGCTGTACTTTTTAAGTTGGATTTGGGATTCAAAGGCATTATTAACAGACAGGGATTCTGAGCAAGCAAAGATGTCTCATGAGTGTTTACTGAATCTACGCCGGCTTTGCAAAAATTCACATCTTTTAGGAAAGAAAAGGAAAGCCTTATGAAACAGAAAATACACACATTTCTCTTCTTCTTAAAAGTGCTAATATCTTCTGAGAAGCTGCCAACCGCCGAAGAGTTGATACGTTCTTTGTCTGAATTTCAGAATTTATTGAAATGACTCAACCCATGGAATATTTGGAAACATACTGAATTTCTGTGGATTAATAGCACAGTAATAATAGTTTTTAAACATTCACATGAGCACACAAACACATTTCATGGTCCTGATCCAGACTGGGATTCCTTGGGACTGCTTTGCTTTTTCATATTGGGTGCTCCCCTTACAGATACACTTTCTAGGTTGATTTTGGAAGAGAATTCAGCAAGGTTATTGATCTAATTAGGATCTAGTAACATTGGGAATGGAGAATTCTGTCTATCAGGCATTTTCCCCAAGCCATCATCTTAGTCTTTCCCACTAAGTCCCTAATGGCAGCCTTCCCATTTTGAAAATCAGATCCTGAGCAACACAAAAAGCGGAGTAGAAACAGCTGCTGAACTAGTATTTAGTAGCTAGTATCAGTCAAGGTTCACATAACATGTGGAGCTGGACCAGATCAGGTAAGCTCGGAATAAACATTGAATTTAGATTGTCTCAAAAGCACTCTGATTTCACCATAATTTGAAGGCATTTCCAATTTCTATAACCTACTAGCAGAAATACAAGATGGTTTAGTGCATTCTGGAAACTACATCTATATACCCAAGATCAGTGATGGCGAACCTTTTTTTCCCCGGGTGCCGAAATAGTGTCTGTGCGCGCTATCACACACACGTGTGTGCCCACACCCATAATTCAAAGCCCCCCACTCGCCCCACCCCCCTGCACATGCATGTGTGACCCCCCCACTCCCCCGTTTCATGACTTCCAGTGGGCCCGGTATGCCCTTTTTTCACCCTCCCCAGCCTCCAGAGGCTTTCCTGGAGCTTGGGGAGGGCAAAAATGCTCCCCCTGCCACCCCAGAGGCCCTCTGGAAGCTGAAATCACCCTCCCAGAGCCTCTGCGCGAGCCAAAAATCAGCTGGTGGGCATGCACATGCACGCTGGAGCTGAGCTAGGGCAACGGCTCGCGTGCCGGCAGATATGGCTCTGCGTGCCACCTGTGGCACCCGTGCCATAGGTTCGCCATCACTGCCCTAGATATACAGTAAGCCACAACCTGAAGGATGTGGGGTTTTCCCTGTTATCATACTATACTCTCTCTCAGGGGTGGGTTCCAGTTACCTTTGCTACGGGTGCGCATCGCGATATTTCATGCACGTGTCCCCTTGCACTATTTTAATTCAGCGCATGCTCAGAATGACGTTTCAGCCCAAAACACAGCTGAGGAGCTGCTTAGCTGTGCTTCAGATGAAGAAATAAAGGTTGGTATTAACCTGGGGGCAGGAGGGCTTTTTTTTCAAAGCAGAGGATGTGGAGAAGCCATCCAAATCAGAAAAAAATGCCAAAAATTCTGAAAAAAAGATGGCGGTGCCCACGGACCGGCACAGACAGGATTACATTACCAGCAGGCTGCTACCGGTGCACACATACTGGTCCGCACCAGTAGGAACCCACCTCTGCTCTCTCCCTCCACTGAGAGCCAGAGGTGAGATTTGATAAATGAATTGGAGGGTGACCTTGACCAACTGGTTAGACCAGTTGTGGAGGTAGTCCATGGTTGGTTGGTTGTAAAAGGGAGGTAGTTCCTCTGCATGAGCTGTTTCTTTGGACAAATGAATGATTTAAGGTGATATGTAATCCTGCTTTGAGCACTGGATGGCATGGGGTGGAGAGTGTGACAAATTCAGGGGAGGGTGATGTAAGGAATATCATGGTGGTGATAGGATATGAGAATATATGGCAATCCTCTCTCTGGGAACAGAGGAACAGTCCGTTGTACCAGTCTCATGTTCTGACACTAGACTTCAATTCCTTGTCAGCAGGTCTTGCTTTTTGCTGCTGCCACTGAACAACAAATCAGTCTGTAATAAAACTTCCCTCATCAGATAACTCACAGATAAGACCTGGCATGTAATACTGAAACTTGACTGGGTCCTGAGGGGGTTCCCTTCTCAGAAATTGTCTGGTTTTTAGGGTATGGTCTTAGCCAAGATCCTATTACTGCTGTCCTACAGTACATATAGCTGTGAGAGGGAGTGAAATAATAACATCTCTGTAATACTGCATAAAATAATAACAACTCTCGAATACTGCATAAAATATGCAAATCTAATATTATTATCATCCCTTCCTACTGAAGTTCAAGTGGGGAAGGAGGCAGGTGTAAGGCATCATTTGAGAGCATACCTGTCAGCAGTCCAGGTGGAAGTAGGCAAATAAAGCGTAGGCAGTGTATTGAAGAGTTACAGCTTGTTCACAGTTGATAGCATTGTAAAAATGACCTTCTCAGTAACATCTAACAGTGGCACATAAGTCATAGAACCATTTGTAACAGCAAGGAGCCATGCATCATCTTTTTAAAGGGATATATGCCTCCTATTTTGGTCAGTGCATCTGTCCCATTCTGCTGTCCCTTTTTTGCACATTCAAGAGAACTTGAGATTTTGCAAATTAAAGAATGTAGAACATTAGAATGACTCAATTTTCCCAGTCAGTCGTCCATTCTAGGTAGGATATCATGGTATATCAAGAGAGATAATGGGTATGAATGGAAAAAAGAAAATGCTCCAGCATTAAAGTGCTTTTCCTGCTTTTGTTTAATTAAGAAAACATTCCTTATATCTGAGTGCCAGTTTATTCATTGCTATCCATGAATACTGAGCTTCATAGAATTGTGTAAGCAAGAAAAGCAGGTATTTTACTTTAAAGTTATTTAAAAGCACCACCAAGACATCAGTGGAAAACAAAACAAAAGAGAAAAGAGAATTACAAGTTGTATAAAATGGAATGAAAATTTTAGAACCTTAGATTAATATGGTTATAAAGGTGATCTCGTGTCCATTTAGTGCTTCAAAACCATTACTGAAATCAAATCAGTATTAATTAACAAAGACAGGTAGTACAATAAAGATAATCAGGATGAACAATTAAGAAGGATGTCCATCTAATCTAAGAAAATATATTCTTACTATATCAGGCAAGATCAAGTATTTTAAAACTTTATTTTAAGAGAAAGCCATATTACAGATGCAGCTAATTCTTCTAAACAACCTGAATATGGCAGAAAGAAAATGGAAAGAAAGGAGAGAGAAAATTTCCAAGAAGAGGAAGCTGGGAGGGATGTGATTAATAAAGAAAGAAGATGTGAGAATATCTCTGGGTACATTCATTCCCCCCCCCCACTTTGTGGCCAAGGGTTTATGTTGCCAAATGGTAGAAGCTTTAATGCCAGAATGATTTTCATTCTATCGTCCTAGATAGCAAATGTATAAACTATCTCTCACAAAAGTTCCTGACTTACTACTATTTTTTAGGACTTGGCACAAATAAAGGGTAGTGACCCACTCTATAAAACTTTGGAAACCTTACAAGATACATCAGGAGAATACAACATCCCTCTTTTGGAGGAACATTTTGGAGAGGACACATGAGTGGACCTTTTTTATGAAGATACTTTCTGTGTGTTGTTCTTCAGGGAGGATAGGTGTGTACTGATACAATCTGCCTTTAATTGGCAGACAAACATCCAGTACTATCCTTTCATTCAGGATTTAATTCCTGTAAATTATCCTGCCTTAAATCTCTAATATGTCTTTCTGAATAAGATTATGATTGAACATTCTATATTAAGGTTTGTCGCACAGTCAGCCAGGTGTTTAGATTGGACATGGCATTTTTATCCTTATATCCAGTCCTTCCTAAGGACCTGGGACAGTCAGATATTCTTTTTATATTATAATAACAATGTTTGCTATTACCGTATTTTTGGAGTATAAGATGCACCTTTTTCCTCCCTAAAAGTGGCTGAAAATTTGGGTGTGTCTTATACTTCGAATGTAGCTTTAGCTCCAGCCCTAACTAGGTGCTAACAGATCTTCCCAGCTCTTACCTTGCAGGCTTTTTCATTGTTACTCTCTCCAAAGAATTTTTTTCCAGCCCTAAGTCTTTGCAGAATTTTTTTTCATTGCTCTACTTGCTCCGAATAAGTTTTTTTCTAGCCCTAACCAGGTGCTATCTTCCCAGCTCTTACCGGCTTGCAGGCTCTTTCATTGTTACTCTCTCAGAAAAAGGTTTTTTTAAGTCCTAACCAGGGGATAAAATAATGTGCCGAAGCTGACCAGACTAAGGACACTAGCCAGATGAATACCTGGTAGGCAGATTGTTTTCCCCTATTTTCCTCCCCAAAAACTAAGGTGCGTCTTATACTCCGAAAAATACGGTAATTGTAGTTAGTTTTACTATTTAAGCTTACTTTCTGTTGGATGGTAACCCAATATGAGAACCTTTAGATCAGTGTTTTTCAATTTTGAATGATTGAATGATTGAATGATTGATTTGATTGATTATTTTATACATTGTTATATTATATTTTAATTCTGTTTTTAAATGTTTTTATATTGATGTTATTTGTATTGTTGTTAGCCGCTCAGAGTCCCTGCGGAGTTGAGTGGCATATAAATACAAGTAATAAATAAATAATAAATAAATTTTGGCCAGTTTAAGACGTGCAGACTTCAACTCCTCAATTCCCCATGGCATGAGCTGACTGGGGAATTCTGGGAGTTGAAGTCCATACGTCTTAAATTCCCAAGGTTGAAAAACACTGCTGTAGATGGTGGATAGTCTTTAAATATTTCAAATTATAAAATGTAATTGTAGAAAAGGTGATAGAGAGGACATGTAGAATAATCTGTGGGAAAGTGTCTCAGCCTTGCAGTACAATGTTAAAATGAGAATCTATCTTTTACATCTCTGCTAGAGACTTCTTTCTTTGACAACTACATTTAGAAAACAATCTTACATAAAACTTGTATGGCTCGGGTATATCATTGCTAAAAAATTTAAGCACCATCAATGCAATTTCCCTTTAAATAAAACAAAAAAAGGCAATAAGAAGTTTATAATTCATGATACATTCTTCCCACACACACATCTTATTAGAATTATCTAATATACAACTCCATTTTATGTTCTTTTTTTTTTAGCTTTAGTTCTCCCCAGCTCCACTTCTATCCATTTAATATATACTTACATTTTTTTAAAAAATCCATGCCAAAACCTTACTGAAATCCATTTCCAGGTAATTATGTTCCAAATTGAGAAAAAGGGAGCATCAGAGCAACATAGCTGATCTCCTGCTTTTTCTCATTCATTGTTTTCTGATTGCTAATTGCCGGCAACCCAGAAATTCATTTTAGAATCTTGCGGGAAACATTTTTACTCAGGCCAAGTGAATAAACAAACAAACAAATCCAATCTCTGGGGATAAAATAGAGAGAGAGAGAGAGAGAGAAGAGAGAGAGAGAGAAAGAGAAAGAGATTTGACTTTTCTTTCATCTTCTGATTCACCGGGGACAATAAGGGAGATTCATTAGGCCATTTGTTACTGTCACCTGCCATGATTTGAAATGAAATACTAAATGTTTCATGGACTCGGAAAAAGGGAAGTATTTGTCTTTGTGTTGGCAATGCAAAGCCTGCCTGGCAAACCGCTCCCATGCAAGAGGCCTGATGGATGAAAGGGGGAAGGGTGGTGCCTTTGGAATGATGATGGGCTAATATCATCATCTTGTCAGCTGTAATAGGCTTTTCCTCACAGAAATAATTCATAAAACCGCTACATTATATTCTGTCCCTGACAGGCCCTATCTATCCTGCAGCCCAGCAGGCTCGCTACTAATAAGAAAATATGTGGTTCAGGAACCCTGAAAAATTAAACAGGTAGTTTATGAACAATTTGTTTCATGGGGATGTTTATTATGTTTATTAAATATTGAGCCTTTAATGTTTTGCCAGTACAGATGATATCGTAAAAATGCTGACTTAGGCCTCAGTTGTATTCTTGGAAAGTGGCAGTTCATGGAGTTTGTAGTGCATAATGAATAGCAAAAGTACAGTGGCTTATATGTGTATACTGAGCATAATTTATAGAGAGCAAAGTGGAAAACATGTAGCTATGGGGGGGGGAGCACACAGATATTTGCATGCAGATGTGCCCATAAATGCACATACAAACAACATGGATATGCAAGAGAGCAAAGTGATGATGATGATCCCTGTGAATGGATTGTAATAGATTAACTATGTTGGATTGCAGCCACTGCCCAAAAATGTGTGCAGGTTTTTCTCTGGTACTTTTTGGTGTTAAGGCATTAGGCTAGAAACTAAGTGACCCTGAGTTCTAGTCCTGCTTGTAGGCTTCATGCCAGCTGGGTGACCCTTGGGCCATCCACTCTCTCTCAGCCCTGAGAAGAAAACATTGCCAAAGTAGTTCTGTATTCTTACAGGGAGATATCTAGGCAGTTACCAGAAGTAAAAAACTGACCTGAAGGCACAATAAATAATAAATATTATTTGCACACAGTTTCATTCCAGCTTTCATTGGTATATATTTGGATTCCGGTACTAAGATTGCCGTGGAAAGTCACAGGAAAATATGATTTTCCTCTCTTCCTAGTGTTTCTTCCACAGTGGATTTGTCAGATGTCTTTCTTATTTCTAGAATGATCATGGATGAAGCTGCTTAATATTGACAGAAATAAATTTATATTTCAGAATATAATCCAAGAGAGTGTTTTTTCCCCATATTAGGGATTGTGAAACCTGTTTTCATATATAGCAAGCTTGTCCTGAGTAAAGGCCTTTCCATGTACCCACAATTGTTGTTAGGGGCTAAAAGGGAAAGGAAGAGAAAAGGGCAACACTACAACTACAAAGTCAACAGAATCCTATTTTAAACTTTTTGTATTAAAAAAACCATCCCTGAAAATGCTATGAGATGGCCATATTTATGGAATGCGGTGAACATCCATTTCTTTATTAAAGTACTTATTACTTAATGCTCATAACAAACTTTCCAAGAAGGAGAAATTCAACCAAATCATATTAAGGTGATAAAAGCATACGCAGTGATTAAACAGACCCTTATTTTTCAAAGTCTGTCACAAGAGGTTTTTTTAAATATTTGTACTTTATACTGAAAGTGCTTTTTGGAATGTCTTTCACTTTTCTTTGAATTATTTCAGTTTGTAACCTGTCTTTTCATTCTGCAGGTACTGTACCATACTTTTTGATTCATTGAGATGTTCCTTGCCTTTAGAAAGACAAACCCAACCCATTTCTATTTCCATCAAACTGAAGAAGAATCATCAGAAAACACTCAAAGGAAAAACTTTAAAACACTAGTGGCTTAATATTACCCAAGCCTTGGGGAGGGGTTTTGTTGTGCCACAACAATAATGCAGTGATTGTATTCAGAGGTGGGTTCCTGCCTGTTTTTGCCGGTGCGGTTAATAGCTGTTGTTCGGCGCAGAGCTGAAGACGCTGCTGCCGTTCATGGCGCGGGAGCTTTTCCCAGGTGCTTTCCCCGCCCGCATGGACGCCGCATGCGCAGAGGGCAAAAGAGCGCAAATGGCAGTGTCCATGCGGGCGGCGGCAGCGCCCGGGGAAAGCCCCCGCGCTGCGAATGGCAGCAGCGTCTTCGGCTGTGCGCTGAACAACAGCTATTAATCGCACCGGCAGGAACCCACCTCTGATTGTATTTTGAAAATATAGAGTATCCCCCCCACCCCCCTGTATTTCTTGTCATTTTAATGGCAATGTGGGAAGGTGCAGACACTGCCTAAAGGTTTTCAAGGCATCCTTCTTGGTGCTCACCGCTCCTGAATGTGTAATGTCTCTAGGAAGTGCTGTATTCATCCTCTGCCAGTCATGTTGAACAAAGCTTGCACATTTTCCTGTTCTGATCTAAATCTGTTGCCTGTTCTGCAAATCCCTATGGCATATTGTGTAATCATATGATAAACCCTAATGTATTTAGGGACACATGTTGTGTTGTGTCATCAATGTAAAGAACTATCATTTTCACTGGCAGGCAGTTGGAAGCAATTAATTACTCATGGATAGCGTGTACAGCTGTTGCTTATGTATGAAAACAGAACAGAAATTAGATTTAATTGGTTTATCATAATCAAGAAAGTGGCATTTATTTCATTGCAGCTTTTGTCAACTGAGCCACTTGATTCTTCTTCTATTAATTTTAGACACATTCAGCCAACATCTTCTGGTACTGAAAATTCCCCAATAAAGCAAAAATTCTATGAATGATTTTCTCATTAAAATTGTGATCTCTGCAATTGCTTACTTTTAAATTGTCATGCTATCAGCTTCTGATGGCTATATTATCCTCCAAATAGGAGCCTATAAGCATTTTTTATATACTGTTGACAGATGGAGAGGAAATTTAAAACTTTGCCTTGCTAATGGATTTTGAACTTGGTTATGACATTATTTAGCATTTTAAAACACCCTCCTACCCCAAATTCCCAATAGGCGGGTTCTAATGTTACACTACAAAGCAATACAAAAAGAACAATCTTTCCATTAGTACTCATGTCTGTGTCAAACAAATTGGAAGAATAATGTTGACCAAGTTGTGGGAATATGCTTCCATTTCCAACGTCTTACCTTCAAAGAAAATATGGTAAATAATTTAATTCAAAGTGGAAATAGTTTCTGCATTATATCTTGATACATGGATTATTTGTATTCAATCTGAAACGGGATGGTGATGATGGTTATGTGTAGAGTTCATGGGATGTTTAAAGCAGAAGAGATTTTTTGTTTTAGTTCATTCTATTATATGTTATAAAATGTTAGCTGATGATTTGTACTGCACTGAACTCAGTTCTTAATACTAATCCACGTTTAAAGCTTAATAATGATTTTTGGTCATTCAAAATAATGTGTATAAGCCATCCAGGGTCATTTTACCAGTGAGATGGTCAGAACATACATTTAATGAATAATATAAATATTACATTCAATCATTCATAATTTGCTAATGATATATCAGGAAACTATAACCTCCTAGATATTTTTATATCCCTCGTTAGCTTATTTGTGCCTTATTTCTGTTAACCTGTTTTCTATCCTCTATTTGCATTTGTTTATATGTCTTCTCCAAAAAGTTAAATTTAAAAAAATATTAAATATGATTTAAAATCCTAAAAAATAGTAAGAACACTATGGTTTACCATTTTTTATTCTTATTTTATTTTGTGACTATCTTCTTCTGGGCTGTATATTTATTAATTTGATTAGCTTTTATTTATACCTGGACAAATTCCTCAAAGTAATAATATAGTATCAGCCAATACTGCAAGATGAGAAATTGACATAGGAGGAGAACAGAAATTAGTGACACTGGAGGTTCTTTACACAAAGCTTAAGCAGCCAACATAACCAAATCTGGGCATATTTCAAATCCAGCATCTTCTAATTGCAATTGTATAGAATTTGGCAACTTTTGGAAACATCTCACTGAATTTATTTGCACACAATCTGGATGTTAGTCTGCCATCCTGCTGCAGTGGCCATGCTTCGCCAGATACCAGTGTGTTGTATGCAACAGGAGGAGGGAGCTATGGAGAAGAATAAGTGGGGATAGTATAAGGGGAATCCAAACTATTCTTTGTGCTGTCCTATGAGAGCCACCGGCCCTTCCAAGGTCACACCATGGAATGCAACACCAGTCAACCAGGGACCATTCCAAAACAATTTGTTTGAATGCAATTGGACAATTAAAGATAACCAGGGGGGCAGGTAGCGAGAGGGAAAGGTGAAACATGTTTTGGGTGCGAAAGTTTAGATTTGCTTTACTGTGACCACGTGGCTTTAGTAAAGTGTACTTTCGCTAATCATGGACTTGAGAGTCTTTCTTTTCTAACTGACCAAGTTGGGACGGCTGACAGTTAGACAAACCTGTACATTTCATATGGACGGGAACTATTTACTCAGACTGCCATGTATGGTATAAAGGAGGGGCAGGTTCCTCTTACCTGCCTACTGGTGCGCTGCACGTGCATCATCTCATTTCGCACATGGGCACGCATGCTCGTTACGCGCACGCATCCCCTCATGAGATTTTGCTTCTGCGCATGTGCAGGAAGCAAAAAAAGTCCAAAAATTCCAGAAAAAAGATGGCGCCGTGCAACATACCGGCAAAGACAGCACCGGAGCCATCGTGCGCAAATTGCGTAATCGGCTGGTCCCTACCGGAACGGCGCACTGGACCACACCGGTAGGAACCCACCATTGGTATAAAGAGGATAGCAATGGGAGAACTTATCTTAATGTCCACATCCAAACATGGAAAAAAGTGTTCTGATATGGGGTGTTATTAACTGCTACCACTCTTGAATAAACTTTAGGGTAAAATAGGAAGCCTTGCTAACGTAAATGCCCTCTTGTATCAAATGGAGAAAATAATTGAGAGATAATAGTGAAAGGTCTACTAGTAACTAGAAATGGGATGAGATTTTCAATATGTTGTTCTGTACTCCCAAATTAAAGACTGTCTTTTTTATTTCTACCATATCTCTTTCTGCTCCAACAATTAGCAGGGATTGATGTCAGAAACCAGAGTGAAACAAATCTCTGGCTACCCATTTTTTCCCCAGGAGGAGGTAAACTTATTACCAAAGATTGATGAACCAAGTTTTCATCTCAGAAAAATGAATTTCAGCCAATTCAGTCCACAGAAGCGTAGCCCAGTTCTTGTTAAATAAATACCTTTGGCGTGGTTTGAAAAACACAAAAAGAAATTCCTCTAAACTGTGATTGTTTCTAAAGCCTTTGTATCTTTGTAAATGCAAATTCATGCTCCATATAGAAGAAGACTTTTACTCTAAATAATGACTGTTGCAGAAACAACGATGTTGTTGTAACCAGCATGGGCAGTATTTCCTAGAATAGTTGCTTTCTGGTAGTAACAAACTGAAGTTAAATGCTTAGAGGTTTATAAATCTGAATCTGTTTATTATGAGCGGTATTAATTTTCCAGTTGTGACAGCAATTAGAACTGCAAATCAAACTGTTAGATATCCAGACTGCCTGGTTACAACCAGGTCCTCCATTCAGGCGGGAAAATGGAGACCGCTGATTGGCCGAGCCATCTGACAGCTCCCTATAAAAGAGCTAGCTGTCAGACTGGCTCTCTGCTGGATCTTGTACAGAGTTAAATAAAGAGCTGTTTGTCTTGAAACTGGTCTCAAGCCTCTTCAAAACTACCTTTGTTTCTGATTTTTCCCCTTTTTCTTATGGAAATATTTTGGCAGAGTCCAGAAGGTTAATCTGAAAGTTGACAATGAAGTCTAATATGAGTCTGGCAGAGAATGATGGTGTGATCAGCATAAAAGATGGTTGTAAGATTATTGTCTAATAGTGGAAGGTGGAATTCATATTTTAAGAGAGCATATACTATGAAGTCAAAATTAGAGAGATAAAGATACAACTTTAGAGAAGGGATTAGTAAAGAAATAGCAATATTTTGACCTGCAGATAGAATTTCTCATGCTTGATGGCCAAACAGAATAATCAGCAATACATCAATATGCATGACAATTTCCTCCATAACCTCTTTGTGAGGACTGAGTCAGATGTCAGTTTTAATTCTAGGAAGGCAACCAAAAGAGTTCCTGGTAGGGGGCAAGAACATTTTTCTACCAAGTGATAAAACATTGATCAAAGATTGATTGGTCAGTTCTAAAGCTTCCTTGCTTCTCTGCTATCACCTTCTCTTGAATCATCCAATCAATAAGCTTACATAAAAGTGCTTAGCATATATTTCACATATAATAATTATGCGATTGGTTGAATACTTACTTTATCCAGCCTGTTACCCTTTTTAAAATATTAGAATTAATATATACTGATTCCAGTGTTTATGGATCTATAAAAACTTATCAATATGGGTTAATATGAAGGCCAGGCCTGCACCTCATAAGCCAGGATCTCCCAGGATCTAAAGGTCCTTGTAAGGTTGATTTGGGAGCTGTACATTTTCACTTTTTTTCCATATTATCTTCAAACACAGACTTAATGTTATCCTTTTTTATATGAGAAAAGAAAACGGCTTGTAGCCACCAAGCCAAAATTAGAATAAAGAAAAAAAATCTATCTGAGACAGTGTGAAGGGAGATACCAGCCAATACATCCTCTTCTCCAGTTCTTAAGAAATTTAATTATTTAATTAGTTGGTCCATGCTTTGTTCAGTTCCTCCTTTTCCCAATCCTTTTCTTTATTTTTAATTAAAAAAAGTTCTTTACCTTCCCTTAATCAATAACTACACTCCTACAATAAGAATAGCACCACCATAGACAAGAATTAGAGTTATACTCTATTATATCATTTCCTTTGAAGATACATGCCCTAACAAAGTATGTAAAAATTTGGCACAGTTGAAAGGACTGGAAAAATGAAACAACTTGATGACAATCCCTTTATTTGTTCTATTCGATCCATTCTTTTATGGATTAAAAACAAAGATAGCTATGGTGTTTTTCCATAATAGACAATGGGAAAAACAAAACTTCATCATCTGAATCTCACTGTAATTAAACAATTTCTAAAGACTGATCTTTAGAAAGCATATAACAGGCTGGAAAATTCATTTATTTGTTGAACTGAAAATTTTTCCATTGCATTTTATTTCTCTCTCTCCCCTAAAAAATGCACACACATGCTGGAGTGACAAGCAGGCCAAATTCATTGCAGGCCAGTCAAATTTTCCTTGTGTTCCCATTCGAATCAACCCTACATCACATTGTGGCATCATTCTCAATGTAGGGAAATGCTGGATATTTGCAGATGGAGAACATCAGCACCATAGCTATTTTTAAATCAAAACAGGATGGAAAACAGAAAGTGTTGCTTCTGGATAAAAGAGGTATTTTTATTCAGACCTATTAATATGCTTTTGATGCAATGCAACTATATACATTTCTGTGGTATCTCATACATTCATGAGTATCTAGTATGATAGACATTTTCTACATGAAGTATAGGTTATGTAGGAAGGGACCCAGTTTCTAGGTCTAGTAGTAAGCCAAACCAACTATTAAAGTTGATTCTTAAATGGCTATGGCCATCACTATAAATATTATATTGTTCTGTCCACACTCCAGCAGAGTTGGGTAACAGGTTCTTCTGGATTTCAAAGTAATAGCAATAGCACTTAGATTTATATACCGCTTCACAGTACTTTACAGTTCTCTCTAAGCATTTTTACAGAGTCAGCATATTGTCCCCAACAATTTGTGTCCTCATTTTACCCACCTTAGAAGGATGGAATGCTGAGTCAACCTTGAGCCTGGTGAGATTTGAACTAGCAAATTTTAGGCATCCGGCAGCCAGCAGAAGTAGCCTGCAGCACTGTACTCTAACCACTGCACCACTGTGGCTCATCATCACACTGTAATAATACTTCAGGCTTTATACAAAGATAGTATAATGAAATAGCATGATACCATAACATGAGACAGCAATCAAAGCATATTCACAATACTGAAGAAGACAAAGACCCTTCTGTCAATTAGGCAACCTCAAAGAGATGGCAGATGGACTCTTTTCAAAGCCACCAACCAAGACTTAGGTCTGCATTGAAGTTCCATCCTGTATTTCTGACTAGATTTTGAGATAGATGGCAATCCAGTCTCCCCTTGAAAGTCACAAGTGTCGGGGCTCTCACAACCTCTGCTGGCAAGCTGTTCCACTGGTTGATCGCTCTTACCGTCAGAAAGTTTCTCCTCACTTCCAGGTTGAATCTCTCCTTGGTCAGCTTCCATCCATTATTCCTTGTTTGGCTTTCTGGTGCCATAGAGAACAGCCTGACCCCCTCCTCTCTGTGGCATCCCCTCAATTATTGGAACACTGCTATCATGTCACCCCTGGTCCTTCTCTTCGCCAGACTGGCCAAGCTCAGTTCCTGCAACCTCTCTTTGTATGTTTTATTTTCCAGACCCTTTATCATCCTGGTTGCTCTCTTCTGCACTTTCTCTAGGGTTTCAATGTCTTTTTTGTAGTGTGGTAACCAAAACTGGATGCAGTACTCTAGGTGTGGTCTGACCAAGGCTTTATAGAGTGGTACTAGTACCTCTCTGGTCCTTGATTGTATCCTTCTATCTATGCAGCTCAGGACTGCGTTGGCCTTTTTGGCTGCTGCTGCACAC